>CAWUFW010002100.1:0-1203173 GCA_963921515.1 Calotriton arnoldi
CATTGCATCGTCTTCCCTGGCAACATCAGTGTAGGCAATGAGTCAGATGGCCTAGGTGTGTATGTGTCGTGTAGCCCTGGTGGTGTGTCTCCCTCATGTGTGTCACGTTGCCTGTACTCACATGCCTGTGTTGTCCTTGCTGTTGCAGTTCGCATACACAGTGTAATTTTGCAGTTCATCATCCCCATAACAGCACCCACGTTGGAATCACGACAGAGGCAAGTATGGTGTATTAGTGTGTTTATTGTGATACATTTGTGTTAATAGTGCATAGGATGGGTTGTGCTGTACATGAATCTTGCAATCCCAAGTTCCTAGGTGAATTGAAAGTCCGGGTAGACAGGATCCCCAGTATCGGGGCCACAGTTGTCTGACACATTGGTCCAACTTGTACTCCCCATGCAATGTGTGGGAGTAGTGTTGCCGTCAACAGGGTGAACAGTCTGTGCACAAAGGCGAACATCTAGAACAGGTTCAGGCTTCCTGGGTGTTGCGCTTGGCCATCGGCCTCTCACTTTTCCCTCCTCGGACGACCCCTCTTCTTGGGGGGCCCTCAAGTGCAGGCTGCTGCGGTGCAGGGGACTCTCCGCCAGAGTCCTCCTCCCTCCCTGTGGCAGTTGCAGTTTGTTCGGCACCAGATGTTGTTGGCACACAGGGAGGTGTGGACTGGTTGCTGTTCATCTGGCGGAGGCATTGTAAAATGTCCCTGTGCACCGCCGTCATCTCATGCAGTGCATCCCACTTGGACTCCACGCGGGACATGTTTGAGTCCACACGGGACATGTGTGACTCCACGTGGGACATGTGGGAGTCCAAGCGGGCATGATGGGCAGCCTGCTGCTGTTTAATGTCTCTGAGGAGCCCCACTACCTGGCTGAGCTCTCCGGTGCTGGACTGGTACGCATCAGCTATGCGTACCAGTTGTGGGTCGTCATGCACACCAGCAACGTCTGCAAGCAGCGACCTCTGTCTCCCACCCCTCCCACCACCCCTGCTGACATGTGCAGTGTGTGCAGTGGCACGCACAGATAACCCTGGTCCACCTTGGGGGTTGGTGGTGGTGGTGGTGTCCATGGCCCCAGGTTGGTCCAGGGTCACTGTGCTGGTGTTGCTCCTTATTCTGTCCATGTCGGCAGGGATGGTATTCGTGGTGACAGTCGTTGTAGGGGTGGGTGCAGGGGGTGCAGCTGGTGGTCCTGCTGGTGGTCCTGCTGGTGCTTCAGCTGGTGGTCCTGCATGTTGACTTGCACCGGATGTGCCAGGTTGTTCTTCATCGTCCGAGGAGGACAGAAGCTGTACGACGCCAGTGAGCTCGGCATCCTCTTGAGCCTGGGACTGGGACTCCTCAGCGTCTGCTGCTGTGTCCCCATCATCACCTGTTTTTGGGAGACACAAACAATGTATGTCATGTTTCTGCAGGCATCAATGGTTGACACACATGACAGTTGTGACTGTGCCTCTGGGTGCGGGCCTGTACATTGCATTGTCCTAAGTCGTCACAGTCAGGGGTTGATATTGGTGTGGCACATTGTCCTGCATTATTTGGGCATTTCTATGTATTTTCTGGGGTGTGAACATGGTCTGCATTGCTTGTGTTTGGTTGACAGCCGGACCTCCTTCCCACCCACCCAGCCAGTCAGTTATCCCACCATGGAACGTGCTTGCGTTGCAGGGAGTGTAAGTTGTCTCTCAGGATGTCAGTCAGTGGTGTCCTGCTGTTTGTTGGTGCACAGTTGGCAGCAGGGCCTTGTGCTCCCCACAGCAGTAGCCAGTGTCAGCCATCTTGTGAGTCCTTCTCCACTCCCTGTGATGTGAGCATGGTTCAGGGTGGTGTTGATGGGACAGTTGTGGGGGTGAGCTATGTCTGTGACTACGACTCCCATCATGCCATTGCCTCCACCCCACTTGCCAGCATTCCCATACTTACTTGCTTTTGTGTGGAGTTCAGTGGGTGTGGGTGTGAGGGCAATGGCAAGATGGCTGACAGTGGTGTCCTGCTGTTGGTTGGTGTGCAGTACCCAGCATGCCCTTGTGCTCCCCACGACACAGCAACAGTGTCAGACATCTTTGATGGGCCTTTCCACTCTCTGTGGGATGTGCATGTGTGAGTGTGAGCTTGCTGGGCCATGTGGTGGGGGATGTAGGGCTGTGACTACGACTCCCATCATGCTATTGTCTCCTCCCCCCTTCCCAGCATGCCCATGCTTCCTTCCTTTTGACTCTGCTTCCCTGTGGGTTGGGCTGGCTGTGCTGACAGGATGGCTGGGAGTGTTGTCCTGGCAGTTGTTTGGCTAAGAGTCCCAAGAGTGTCCCTGTGCTTCACACAACATAACCCAGGGTGGTGGTGCTTTGTGGGATCTTGTGTTAGGATGGAGGGCATTGCATTCTACCAGGTGGGTACTGTGGAGTTTGTGTTGGGGGTGTGAGGGGAGGTGCTGGTGACTATAGTCAGTGCTGCAAGTCCCCCTTCCCACCCAGCCAGCCAGATATCCCACCATGGAACGTGCTTGCATTGTAGGGAGTGGAAGTTGTCTCTCAGGATGTCAGTCAGTGGTGTCCTGCTGTTTGTTGGTGCACAGTTGGCAGCAGGGCCTTGTGCTCCCCACAGCAGTAGCCAGTGTCAGCCATCTTGTGAGTCCTTCTCCACTCCCTGTGATGTACGCATGGTTCATGGTGGTGTTGATGGGACAGTTTTGGGGCGGGCAATATGTGTGACTGCGACTCCCATGATGCTATTGGCTACACTGACTTGGCCAGCATACACAGAATTCCTTCCTTTGAGTGGTCTTCACTGTGTGTTGGTGTTGTTGTGGTGGCTACATGTGTGGATGTGTTTGTTAGTTCTATTTGTGCCACTGCCTAGCTGTAGTTGTGGTTGTGTTTGTACATGTGTTGGCACAGTTGGATGTGACTTTTTGATGGCATGTGTTGTGTTTATCTGACTGACATACACATTTTGGGATGATTCTGTTCTAGTTGCTGTGTAATTGCTATGAGTGCATGGTTTGACTCTCCCTTGACAGTGATGTGTGTGTTTTGTGGCAGTATATTGTGTACATTTGTTGTGTACTCACCAGGCTCTGGGATGTCCTCTAGTCCATATACGCTCACTGGCGGAAGGATGGCCCGCACCTTCTCCTCCCAGGGCCTGAGGTATATTGGCTTGGCAGGAGGGCCACTGCCGGTGTGTTGGCTGTTGATGTAGTCTTTCTTCAGCATGTCCCGTACCCTCCTGCGCACGTCATACCACCTGTTCTGGATGTCCGTCTTTGTGCGCCGACATGGTGATTGGGCGTTCACCCTGTTGATGATCCTCTCCCACATCTTGGTTTTCTGCGACATGGGGGTCTGTTGGACCAGAGTGCCAAACAGCTGTGGCTCCACCCTGAGGATCTCGTCTACCATGACTTCCAATTCACTATCTAGGAACTTGGGATTCTTCTTGGGGGCATGGTGATGGGTGGTGATGGTGGGTGATGTGTGTGTTGGTGTGCAGGTGAGGGTGTGTGTGTGTGTGTTTTGCTGGGTGTATGTGAGGTAGGTATTTGTTGGTGTGCTGATGGTGTGTGGCTTGTGTGAGGGATGAGCTGTGGGTGTGTGGTTGCTTTCTCTTGGGTGCTGGCAGTGGAATGGCATTTGCAAAGGCTCATGGTAGTGATTTGTGTCCTTTATATAGGTGGAGTTGTGGGTGTGTCCTTGTTCTCTGTCCCCACCCCCCAGTATTTATTGGCTTGGTAATTGCTTGTTTGGCCTTTTTTTGGGTGATTTTTCCTTTGTGCTGTTTGTGTATGTTGGAAACGTTCTTGTGACCGAGTCGGACCCTGCATTGGTCTCGTACGGTGTTTTCCGCTTCGTTCACGCTGTGTTTGTGCAGTTTTCTATGCTGCGTACGCGTCGGTCGCGGTGTATTGTGTTGCTTCGGCTCGGTTTTGTATGCGTGTCGGTCGTACGGCTTGTCCTCCGTCCGACTCGCTCGTGGTTTTCGCGCCTTGCATCGTACTTAGCGGTTTGGAGTTAGCGTGTACGTTTCGGTCGGATTTGTTCCGGGTGCGTGTCGGTCGGTTGGATTCGCGTGTTTTTCCGGCCGGATTGCTGTTTTCCGTGCGGCTCGGTCGGTCGACTTGGTTTCGTTACGTGTCGGTCGGATTTTTCGCGCCTTGCATCGTACTTGGCGTGTCGGGCGCCACGGGTACGTGTCGGTCGGTATTTTTCCGGATCCGAGTCGGTCGGGTGCTTTTTCCGGCCCGAATCGGAATCGACCTCTAGGTCTTTAGCCTCTCTTTACTGTTGCTAATTTGGTTCTATGTCACAACATCCAATACATAAATATCGCCCTGCAACAATTCAGAGTGCAAGATAATGATTTACACAGTATGTTAAGATAACTTTACATCGGGCAGCATACATTTACTATTCTCACTCCGCATCTCCTACCTTGATGATATTGAGCGTGTCAATATCTTGCGGTTGATATGGTTGTTTTACACCTTAATTTTCAATGCAAAACATTAAAACATCACAGTCACCAATTTTGTAACATTGCACCGCACCGACCTTAAATTTAGGCTGATGTGGATTATAAATATATATATATATAGGGGGTGGAGCTGAATAGTTTATTAAATTATATGGAAACGGAATCTTCAGTAAACACAGCAGTAGTGTGTGTAATTTAACCATGGATGATCGGATAAAACGGATTGAGGAGTCAGTGGTCGATGTCTTTGATGAAATGAGACCGGGCACTAGCCGCCATGAGAGAGAAGCAATGGGCGGCGGAAAGGGTAAAACCAATGATATAACAGAGATCATGAAAAGACTTGAGAAACTGCGCCGCAATGAAATCTCCAAATGGTGGGAGACTAAGTCCCTTGACAAATATTTGGAGGTGGGACGAGTTCCAAGGGGTCTTAGGATCTTAATCTCACCAACATTTGAGAGACCTGACCCTGAAATGTTGCAAGAATGGGCAACTAACAGTGCTGAATCTTCGAATAATATGCTGAAGATTTTAACCAAATATGCTACAAAAGATAGAGAACGAATCCTAGGTGAAATAAAGGATCTACAGACACAACTAATGACTCTAACCACGGCTGAAACAATTGAAAAATTTGAGAAGGACCTGTCAGTAAAGTTGGATAAATACGAAAGTGCCATTAAAGAAAGGAAAGCAACCAAGTTCACGCGTGATCGATTGGATTACCAGCATGGCCAAATATATACATTTGCCAAGCGGTTCGATACCATACGGAAGCAAGCTCTGTCAGACAATTCTGGACCAGCAAATAAAAACAGAGACAGGCAAATACAAGAAACAAGTTCTGAATGGAGCTCAGAACCAGATACTGATGGGGAAGAGATGAGAAATATAGCAAGTACCCACTTGAAACGAGCAACTGTAATTCAGGAGTTTGGTTTTTAGGGTTGGATCGCAATACAAACAACAGACAAAGACCCCAGAGAGGAGGAAGGGGTCGGGATACAACAGAAGCGAAAGAGAAATCGAAAACGACGAAGGAATGGAACTAAGATCGGGTTCCAAAAAGAAGGAATTCAGACGCAAATGACATCTATTAGTCAGACCACAGTGATAAATTTATCTAAATTAGAGTTATCCAAAGAAGATCTGGATACTCTGTCACTTGGCTTATCTTACTGTAGTCGTACAAACTTTGATTATCCCCAAATGCGAATAGACTTTTTAAAATTCATACGCAACCTTAAATTACGCAAATACTTCCACAAGAGAAAACGCAGTGACAGTGTTCAAGATACCAACAAGCCACATGAAGGAGCTGGAACACTCACAGTGGCTGACCTAGATTTATTAAGAGATCTGGATGAGCTGGAACGTGAGGCTGACCCATTGGGAACTTCAGAAAGCGCAGAGGATGTGGTAGAGACATTGGGGTTGGATGTTCATGGCACCATTAAAACCCAGTTCAAGAGAAAATCAAACTTCACACCGATGATGCCCAAAGATTCAATAGACACATTTGCTGAACTGGTTATCGATGATCTGAAGAAACTAGCTAAGGAATCAAAAGTAAATTTTTATCGTGATCAAAAACCAGAAGATACTAAGTACAATCATGTGATTCAGAAGATCAAAGAGAGAAAAGATATAGTCATTAGGCAATCGGATAAAGGGGGAAACGTGGTCCTTTGGCCTTTAGACCAATATGATGTTGAGGCTAAGCTCCAACTCAAAGAGAAAGACTGCTACCAGAAAGTACCATCAAGCAGTCTGTTAGAGGTCAAGGCAAAGTATCATAAAGAACTATCTCGGTGGAGAACCCTAGGTCTAATAACGGAAGCGGAAATGAATTACTTGAAAGTTCACCATCCTGTGATGCCTATTTTTTTTCTGATCCCAAAAATCCATAAAGATATCAATAAGCCGCCAGGCAGACCCATTATATCTGCTATTGGAAGTCTCCTAGAGACAACGTCCAGATTTTAGATCATTTCTTACAGGATTTTGTTAAGGGTTTACCCTCACATATCCAAGACACTGGAGACTTCCTGAGAATATTGCATGATTTTAAATGGGAAGAGGGGGATCTTTAGTGACCCTTGACGTGTCGTCTCTCTATACAAGTATTGCCCACAAGGATGGTTTAAGAGCATTGAGGCACTTTTTAGGCAGCAGACCCCTTTGTTTGTATCAACATTCAGAAATGCTTTTAAGAATGGCGGAATTTTGCCTTGAGAACAATTTATTCCAATATGGCAATGATACTTTTAAGCAACTAAGGGGGACGGTGATGGGTACCTGCTTCGCCCCCAGCTATGCGAATCTTCACATGGGCTGGTGGGAGGAGCAGGTACTGAACCTTGTATAAAGCCCAGTGGCAAAACAACATCAAATTGTGGGTCAGATTCATCGATGACCTCTTCGTAATATGGAGAGGTTGTCCAATACAAGCTAAAGTATTCATTTCCTCTTTGAATGTGAATGATCTTAACTTGACTTTTACCGATAACATGAGTCCATCCTGTGTCCATTTTTTAGATTTGAAGGTTTTTATCAAAGAGGGAAGCTACATACATGCACCTACAGGAAACCCACTGCTGGGAACTCTGTTTTACATAGTCAAAGCTTTCATCCTCAAAAGTTGAAGCAGAGTATTCCATATGCGGAGCAACTAAGAATGAAGAGGAATTGCAGTGAGAGTAGTACTCTAGAAGCAGCACAGGAGGATCTCAATGTAAGGTTCAGACAGAGGGGCTATAACCAGATGGTTTTAGACCAGGCATTAAGTAAAGTGAACACAATGACTAGACAAGACATTCTCTTTGGGGAAACTGGTAGGACCAAGAAGCATAAGGTGTCCAATTCTAAATCAGAGTTAAGATTAATTATGGGATTTAATACTTACCAGGCGAGAGTGAGAGCCAGCCTGGGCAAGCATTGGCATCTTATCAGAGGAGATCCGGTCCTGAAAGAAATAGTTTCCAATAAACCTCTTTTGTCATTTAGAAGGGCGAAATCCATGAGGGAACAGTTGGTGACCAACAGTCCAGAATTGGGGGAAAAGGTAAGCTGGTTGAAACCAAGTCCTGGTTTCAGCAGGTGCTCCAAATGCAAAGCCTGCAAATATGGAGCAAATAAAAAGAAATCCAAATGCCCTTGTGGAAGAGACCCTGGAAAATATTGAAAAGTCTGAATTGTAGAAGTGATCATGTAGTGTATGTTTTAACCTGTACTTGCCCTATGTTATATGTTGGTAGTACTATCCACATGGCCCATGTTAGGATACTACAGCATTTGAGGGCAGTTAAAAACCAGGATCCTAGTTATCCAGTGGCACGCCACATTAATGAGGTACATGGAGGGAAGATAGAAGATCTATCCTATTTTGTTTTGGATGCTGTACCAAAGAAAAGGAGAGGGGGTAACAGAGAATTAGATCTGAGAAAATTGGAGTCTAGGTACATTCTAATGTTGGATAGTAAGAACCCCAAGGGTCTCAATGCGGATGAAGGACTCCATGTACATCTGCTGTAGGAGGATGATACATCACAAAGGGCCTATACGTGTGATTCAGGGTAGTTTCCGTGGTTTAAGGGGCTAAAATATAGATCTTTGTTTTTTCTTAGTTTTTCTCAAGAATTATCATAAAGAATACCATCTAGTTCTACCCTATGACCAATCTCTCTCCGTTAAAAAACAATATAAAAAACAATATATGAACTTTTGATTCCGTTTGTTTTCCTTTTCTTTAGTTTTTTAGATTTTAACACAGGTGGTAGATATTTTAAGGAATTTATGTAGTGATGGACATGACAAAGACTGTGCATATCAAACAAATTGTATTTAGATCCTAAAGGTACAGATGTATTTATGCAATTTTTAAGGCAAGTGTTTTTTAGAAAGATACAGGATGGACTCGGTTTTAACAACCTTGTGTTGGGTTTCTTTATTGTATAAATGTGGTTTTATATAATATTATCCTCGAGTATGAATAAGAATGGGTATAGTGTTGAGGTTTTAGTCATCCAGATTTTATTGGTTTAATCAAAATCTTTAAAATTTTATTCATGTGGGTTTTCTTAAATATTTATTCAAATTGCTTATTTGCACTATTGTCCGTTAAGCGCATGTTGCACAGAGTGATATGTTTACAGTTGAAGCGTAATTTGCATATGTTTATTTATTCGTGGAAAGGGCGGATATTACATTGCACATATTGCGATTTTTGCACATTTCATTGGTTTTAGAATTTTGCGACATTTGCACAAAGGGGATTGTAGGATGCAAGTGAAAATATTTGGATTGATAATATGGGGAAACCAGCATGAAAAATAGGTAGAAATGATGAATGATTACTAGAATCCATAGAACTATACATGATTATGAGAGGATTGATTATTGAAATAAATACATTTACCACTTATATAGGTTTGGGCACTGGCCCATAATTGTCTAACCAAGGTATAACCAAGCAATATCTGTATTTATTAATATGTTTAAATCTTATAGTGAAGGATTCATTTGCCAGGTTCTGAGATGCATCGTACAAATTTTAGAACAATAAAGTTTTTTGAGGTACAGGGAGGGAAGATAGAAGATCTATCCTATTTTGTTTTGGATGCTGTACCAAAGAAAAGGAGAGGGGGTTGAGTAATTTTAGAATATAAATAATGTGAATTACATCTGTAGTCAATTTGACTAAATTTCACGAGTGTAGGCTATTTTGATGTACCACTTTCTGCTTAGTCTGTTGTCCATGCCTATGGGGGTGTATGCATCACGTGGGTTTCATTAGTAATCACTATAAAACTAAAATGGGAGTGTGGCTCCGTTGTGTGAACAAGGCAGGGGATCCTGCCGAAACGCGTCATAGCCCGATAAAGCAATGAAATAAAAATTTGGACTCAACTTTGCTGGTGTCACCGTGTCTCTGTTCGGTGCGACGTAAGGAGGTGCCGGTCTGTGTGGAGATATATATATATATATATACTTGACGAATCACCCCCAAACTTTCAAGATAGGAGCTGATCTGAAAAGAGAAGTTTTTGGGAAAATTTCATAAACATTCATCAAACGACGCCAAAGTTATAAGCAAATTAAAAACGCTTTTCCTATGGAAACGTGGTCCTAACTATAACTATCTACTGGCGACCGCCAGTAGATAATATATATATATAGATAGATATATAGTTAGAACTGGGGTTTCTAGCTGGCAGAGGTATGCATTCTGTCCAAGGGGGAACCACCACTCTAGTCAAGATAAGCTAGATACACACTAAAAGATAGACTGTGCTCACCCTCTGGTAGCTTGCCACAGAGCAGGCTTTTCTAAAGAGGCAATGTGTAAAGTATTTGTGCAACACACAGTAGCACAATGAAAACACCCCAAAAATACTTCACACTGGTTTAGAAAAATAGAAAATAATTCTATAAATAAATCCAGACCAAAACGACAAAAATCCAATAAGTAGAAGTTGAGTTATGAATTTTTAAAGACAAAAAGAGTTCTAGCACTTAGAAGCAATAAGCATCAATAGGGGTTATCTGATCGTGCTGGACCGGGGCAAATTTAACAGTGCAAAGTGACCGTGACTAAGCGCAGGCTGGGGACCAGAACCACGCAGGCTCGGTGAAGAGAGTACCTTGATCCTGCTCGCAAGCAGCGAGATGTGGGGTGCAGATGAGTGATGTGTCGATGTCGGGCCCGCAGTCGAGGTGATGCATCAGTTTTCTTCATGCAGTGGTGGCGATGCGTCGGGTCCGTTGATCAAAGCACCAGTTCCGAGTGCAGCGGTTTCGAAGATGATGTACAGGGTTGATCCACGCTGGAGGATGATGTGTTGGTTCCAGACACGATGTGGTGTTTCTAAGTATGATGTGCCGGGTTCTACTCCTGCAAAACGGTCGATGCGCCAGTTATGCTACAAGCATAATGGAGATGCGTCGATTTCTCTGGTGCAAGATTCTGGGCCCACTTACAGTGAACCAGGCACAGGAGCGGGGTAGAGACATTGATATCCCTGAGTCTCAAGCAACAGGAGGCAAGCCAACAAGCCCTTGGAGTTCACTTCATTTGCAATGCAGAGTCCAGCTCTCCTCAGCGGGGTCAGAAAGCATCAGGCAGCAGGGCAAAACAGTAGAAAAGCAAGCCTTCCAGGTCAGCAGAGTAGCAGTCCTTGATGATGCACAGCAGTTCTTCCGATAGAGTCCAGTTGTAGGTCCAGAGGTGTCTGATTTGGTGGGGTCAGAGACCCAGTATTTATACCCAAATATGCCTTTGAAGTGGGGGTGACTTCAAAGAAGGGTCTTTGAAGTGCACAAGTATCCTTTCTTCCTCAGCCCTGGCTTCAGACTATCTGTGGGGGGTAATCAGCCCTTTGTGTGGGGTAAGGCCTCTACCTATTCAGAAGCGTCAGCCCCCCCCCGCTCAAGAAGAGCCATCAGAATGCAGATTAATGCAGATGAGTACTCAGACACACTTAACCTTCCTGTGTTTATGGCTGTCTAGAGGAGCAGCGTAAAGTGTAGCTGTCATCCACCCAAGATGTGTATTCGAGACAGGCTGCAGGGCACACAGAGCTTTAAGAGCAGAGAAAGGCCAACTTTCTAAAAGTGGCCTTTCTAACATAGTACTGTTAAATTCAACGTTATCAGTAAAGAGGACTTATCATTGACATTCCAAAGGTATGAAACATGAGACAGCTACTCATTTCAAATCAGTAATTACAGCTTAAAAGTGTATTAAGGAATTCCCGATATTAACCTATGAAAGGAGTAGGCCTCACAGTAAAGAAAATCGAATATAGGTGTTTTTCACTACTAGGACATGCAAAACTTAAAAGTACATGTCCTACCTTTTACTTACACAGCACCCCGTCCTATGGGTTATCTAGGGCCTACCTAGGAGTGATGTATGTGGAATTAGAGGGGAGTGTAAGGCTTGGCAAAGGTTTTTAAAAGCCAAGTTGAAGTGGCAGTAAAACTACACACACAGACTCTGCAATGGCAGGTCTGAGACCTGTTTAAAGGGCTACTTCTGTGGGTGGCTCAATCAGTGCTGCAGGTCCACTTTTAGCATTTAATTTACAGGCCTTCGGTATATGGTATACCACTTTACAGGGGGCTTACAAGTAAATGAAATATGTCAAACAGGTGTAAACCAATTTTACCATGTTTATAGGAGAGAGCACACGCACTCTAGCACTGGTAAGCAGTGTTAAAGTGCTCTGGGTGCGTGCTAAAAGCAACAGGAATGTTTGCTGTATTCCACAGGATACCTGCCGAACAGAATACCACCAAACTTGTCATGAAGACAGAATTTTACTCAGAATAAACTCTTTTGTGCTTTGGTGACAATTCAGTAGATTCTGAGATATCTGCATTACAAAAACATGTCTGGCCAGCTCCGTATTTTGACTGTTAATATGTGAATTAATCAGGACACTGGATCCGACAAAAATATTTAAAACATATTCCAATCTGATCGATGTCATGGAATCTGCGGTGCTTTAAGCAGTAATTTCTAATATTAGGCTCTACTTTTTAGTTTGACATCTGCACTTTAGTAGAGAGAGAGTGTGTGTATGTGTGTGTTATTTACCACTGGGGTGTAGTTGTATTTATTTAATTAAAACAGTATTTTGCCTATCAGTTCACGACTGATACATGTCATGGCATTCCTGTAATTAAACCAAAATGCCCGAGAGAAACTGCAGCCCTAGGAAGCCCTAAAGATGCAATAGTCAATTGTGAGCCCAAACTGAAGTGTATGTTTTTCTCTTCCGCAGAATTAACTTTGCAAATTATCAAGCCTGCAACCTTTGTAGAAACAGCACACTATCCTCTGCTGCTCATAGTGTAAGTATTTAGCTATATCTAATTCATTCTGTATCAGTCATTTAATATGCAATATTACAGGAGTATACAAGAAGTGTGCAATTCCTCAAACTTTCCATAAGTATGTTTCCACCTACCATAATTAGGATCATCAGGTCCTTGTAATCATGTTCATTCTCACAGTTCAACATGGAGAAAGTGGCACCCAAATAATGTTTTTGTTCTCTTTATCACAAGTTGTTTGAGGGCAATGGGCAGAAAAAGAAGGCTACTTGGGATAAATAAGTAAATCTGAAGCTAACCTCCGAATGACAGATGATGTGATATAATTGAAATGGACAACCAAGGTGTGAGCATTCAAAAGGTGCAGCATGGGTTTTTTCTTGGGGGGTAATTGCAAGAAAGTACATATTTCCTTCGGATGTCCTATCACCGTGTTTCGTGGAGCTAAAATTGCCTTGGGTGAAGAGTCAGGGCCCTATTTTTTTTATCTATGCCTTGCTCAAGTAAATTAATTACTTGACCTACATTCGCTTCCCCAAGAGACTTTTTTTCCTTTACTAAAACCATCATGGCAGCCATAAATTGGCAGTTGTGCAATTGGCCCATAAACAGACTGGTAATAGAAAATGATATTAGTGTGCTTCACTATGTAATGGAAAGTACAGATGTTTGGCCCTGTTTCATGTATTATATTATGGTTTTTGCGTGAAACTATCTACTAACATGAGTGATCAGAAACATTGAAAAAAAGGCTTGAGTGAATGTAAGTAACCATATTGCCAGAAAAAGAAAAAGTTGGTGATGTACTAAACTGAGATTGATGAAACAGGCCTTGCAAACCTAATCCCGATCTTGTTTGATTATTTTAGTGTGCTATTTCTACTGAGCAGGAATCCGTTATTCTAAGACACCGGGGCCCAGATTATTAAGAGTTCACGTAACGCAGGACAGCAAGCAAAGTGGTTGCTCTGAGTTGCGTGAACTGGAGAGAGCAGAATTGTGAAATTGCTACAATGAAATGGTGCATTTCTGGTTTATCCATGCACTGGCGCACTGTGTGCTGCCTAGCACCAACACAGGCACCCTTGTGACATAGTAAATGAGTGTCTGCATGGGGTTCGGTTAGTCTTTGTGAGGAAGGGGTACCAAGGATTACAGTTCTTACATCAGTGTTCAAAAGCTTACATAGTTGAGGACATGCCTACCTTACTAACATGCTTAGTTGGTACAGGACGGTACAGCATGGTGGTCCCCCAATCTGCAGTTCCTGTTGTTCTCCATAAAAAGCGCAAATCTTGGGGGACAGGATTTTTAAAGTTTTGGACCCTAAATTTTGGAATAGCTTGCTGATTAACAGCAGACACGACAGCTGTTGATGACTTTTCAGAAAACTCTTAAAAAGTGCTTTTTCGCTGATCGTGTTGCATGTACCCAATCTGCAGTTCCTGTTGTTCTCCATAAAAAGCGCAAATCTTGGGGGACAGGATTTTTAAAGTTTTGGACCCTAAATTTTGGAATAGCTTGCTGATTAACAGCAGACACGACAGCTGTTGATGACTTTTCAGAAAACTCTTAAAAAGTGCTTTTTCGCTGATCGTGTTGCATGTACACTATTCTTGGATGACATTGTTCTTGAGACTATATAAGGGTGTTCATGAGATTAATGAATAAATGTAATTGTAATATAAAAAAAGTCACATTTTATCCAGTTCCAGTGATATTACAGAATAAAGAAAAAGAGAATGGACAGGCATGAAAAATGATGTACAAAGCTTCAGAGAACCTGTTGATGCAAATATCGAACTAGTTCACCATCAATATGAATACATCCCTTGCAAATATTAAGTTCACAAGGTATTATGCCTCCATATCTCCTCACAAAGGCAGCAGGACTCCGAGAGACAGGAGCAGACACAACCTGGCTAGTGCAGATGGTAAGTACTCTAAAATCAGCACAATTCCCTCACTGATTACCAGGAGTGTCAATAGATGCCACAACAAGTGAAGGAACAGGATGTCACTGCAGTCACTGATGCACCAGGCAGCAAATGGTGGCAAACTCTAGTGAAATCAACGCAACCAGCAGCAAGAAGCGTCACAGGGTCACTCTACCACTGTAGAATCCACAAAGACTCAGCAGTGCCCAAAGCATAGCATAGAAGCACCGGAGATAAACCCCAACGGAGGAAGATAATGGAAATATGCTGCCAGCAGTCAAGGCAGCTCAGGCACCCTCAAAAGAAGGTGCCCTGGGTTTTCTGAATAGGCACAGTGGAATAGTTAGCATAGGTGGAAAGCTGGTGCCACAGGTATTTATTTATTTATTTAAAATTTCTTTTTATTGAATTTCACAAAGAAAAACAAACAGCAAAACACGTTGCTTACATTCAATGCTACCCAATAAAATTAGCGAGAATATCAGACAGCGATCATTAATGCCAGACAATACAAATTGACGGGTGTCCAAATGTCTTTTAACGTCTCGCTATCTTCTGTAGCAACTGACTTCCCTGGAGAGTTCCAGGAGACGTTCAGACTGCAAAGAGAGGAAAGATAAAGAAAGAAGAGAGAAAAGGGCGAGGGGGTGAAGGGGGTGGAGGAATGCTCTCTGGCCCTCACCGGGCAATTTGTGCCAGCCATTGCAGCATGCTCGGCACCCCTGCAAGTCGTTCATGCGGTCTTTACACAGTGCCTATATCTCCTCAGAGGTGGCCTCCCTACGATCGAGAGGGTGAGAGTTAAGATAGCTTTGCAGTGGTGCCCATATGTTCTGCGGGCACGACTGTGCGGGCATTAGATCCTAGTAGTCAAACAACTGGTTGTGGCAGAACGCTGCATCCCTGAGCCACTCAATCATGCGCCGGCTGCGCTTGCTGGCCCCATCAAATTGCTACTCTCCGCTTTGCCAGTAAGAGTAGCGTAGCCACAAATCTCTTGTGTACACAGACACTCTGCACACGTACCGCAGGAGGGCCACCAGTGGGGAGCGCTTAAGTCCGCAATCAATCATTGAGTCCAACACATCGAAAATGCATTCCCAGAATCTCGCCACCTCCGGACACTCCCAGGCCAGGTGCAAGAAGGAGACCTCAGGCGCTCAGCAGCGCCCACAACGCGAATCCTCACTTAATCCGGCTCTGTTCATCCACACAGGAGTCCTATAAAGCCTATGAAGGAACTTGAAATGAATAAGTCGCAGCCTATAATTGGGGGCATCTCCTTGATCTGTGCGCAGCAATAAGCTCACGTTACCTCCTCAAAGGGACCTCTCAGGATCTTTTCCCATTCGCGCGGGAAACACATATCGGTGACGCGCACTGCATTCCGGCGTACAGCCGGGTAATAAGATTCCATGGCGAAGGATTCACCAGAAAATCCTCCAGCACCTGGAACGTTAGTGGCACCACTGGGTAGGAAACAAAAAGTGCACGCAGTGCTGCTCTCAGCTGGTAATATGTCAGCCTGTCCAGCATCCCGGTGTTGTCATCCCCAAGTGCTTTGTCCATGGTGACAAATACACCTTCTGGGAATGCCCGCCCCATCATGTGGAGCTGGAGCTTTCTCATCCTTTGGCACACCCCTGTCTCCGCGGTGAAGAGCAACTCTGGATGTCTGGTGAGTGGTATTGAGGAGGTAAAGAATGTCTCCAGACGAGCTCTGTGCTTAAGTTCCCACCACGCCCACACTGTGCAGCCTACCATGTCAATCTCCGCTCGGGGTCTAAAAATCACCATGTGTAATAGTGTCTGGTCTGCCTGATCACTCTCATGAGCAGTGTGTGCCATGAAGAGGGTCAGGTATACCCAATGATATCCAAATTGAGCCTGAGCGCAGTTATAGTACAATTCCATATCTGGGGCTCCCATGCCTCCCTGCTGGAATGGCAGCATAAGAATCTCCCAAGTAACCTGGGACTGCCTGCCCACCCATGCCAGAGATATCAAATTCGAGCGTAGACGCCGCTTAAATTCAGTGGTGAGAGGAAGAGGCAGGTTAACAAACACATATAAAAACTTAGGAAGGACCACCATCTTGGCAATGGCCAGCCGGCCCACCAGTGACAGTGGGAGTGTCCTCCACCTCTTTAATCTGTTCTCCAGCCAGTCCATGAGCTTGCCATAATTATAGCTCCATAGTTCTTCAATATTCCAGCTGAACCAGATCTCCAGATATTTCCCAGGGGAATCCGGCCATTTAAGTGGGAACTCCGACTGAAACGGGTCAGTGGCAGGAGGGAGCAGGAATATGGTGGATTTCCCCCAATTCATGGTAACACCCGACACGCCATCAAAGCAGACAATTTCCTGAATGAGGGGGGTCCAAGTTTTCCGCTGGGTGTTGGACGTATAAGGTCATGTCGTCCGCGTACATGGATACCAGTATCACCCGGGGTGTAAAATCTAGGCCGTGTCGAGCATGGTGCTGCCTAAGCCTAGCTGCGAGTGGCTCCGTCACCACCGCAAATAGAAGGGGGGAAAGTGGGCACCAATGCAGTTTACCCCGAGCCACCGGGATAGAGGGGGACACTGATCCATTGATCCTCAATCTCGCCGTTGGGGCAGAGTACAGCAGGGCCTTTTTTTTAAGAAAGAAGGGGCTGATGCCGATACGAGAGAGGAGTGTAAATAGGTAAGGCCACTCCAAGGTGTCAAAGGCCTTGGTTGCATAAACGGCAGCAGCGGAAAGAGAGTGGTCCACTGCCTGCATGGTCGCAAAGAAGGTGTGGAGGTTGTCAGAGGTGCTCCATCCAGGAACAAAGCTGCACTGGTCAGGTCTCAGCACCGTGGGCAGAAGGGGGAGCAATCGGGCTGCCAGCAGTTTTGAGAGAATTTTATTGTCGAGATTAATCATCGGCAGCGGCCTGTATGAATCGCATAGCTGTGGGTCTTTGTCAGGTTTAAGGATAGTGACAATTAATGCCTCCCGGAGAGAGGGGGCAGTGTACCCCGCTCCAGAGAATCCTCATACATATTGAGGAGGTGGGGTACAAGAAGAGTTGCATATTCCTTGTAAAACGGAGCTGTGAGGCCATCCAGCCCAGGAGCCTTGTCACCAGGCATGGCCCGAATCACCCCGATCACCTCCTCCTCAGAAAACAGCTTGTCAAGATAACTGCGCTGCCCGTCACTTAGCCTGGCTAATTCAATCGATTCAAGGAGGGGAGCGGATCCTGGTGCGCCTCCGACTGTCGCGCCGAGTACATCGAGGTATAGAATGCAAGCATTTCTGCTTGTACAGCCTCCTGGCCGGCGATCACTTAATCGTTGCCGTTACGCAGTTCACTTATGTATTCAGTAGCCCATGTTTTTTTCAGGAGGCCCGCCAGCGTCTTCCCGGCCCGGTCCCCTTCCCCGTAGTGGCAAGCATGTGCTACCTTGTGCAGGTAGTGTGTCTCTCTGTGTGCGGCCTCCTCAAATTCCACTATTTTCTCTTTAATTCGCCCCAAGGTTGCTGGTCGATTGGACTCAAAGTACTCCGATTCGAACATTCGGATTTCCCCTCTACGCGCCTAATATCTCCCCATAGCGAACGCAGCACACCTGCCTGATTGGCAATGCACTTACCACGAATTACCACTTTAAAAGCCTCCCATAGTGTTAATGGAGATTTCACAGTCCCACTATTTAGCTCAAAATACTCAGTTATGTCAGTTCGAATTGCCTCCCGAAAGACCTGATCCCGGAGTGCACCGGAAGGGAGCCTCCAGCTGAAGGGCCTATGCACCGCGTCAGGCAGTGAGAATTCCAGCAACACCGGGCGTGATCAGAGAGGGAACGGACCCGATGGGCAACCTTGAGCACCCACGCATCCACGTCGCGTGAAGCAAGCCAGTAATCGATCCTGGACCAAGTGGGACCCGCCGCAGAGACAAAGGTGCCCTCTCGGCCGTGTGAGTGCTGACGTCGCCAGACATCCACCAGCTCATGGTCTTCCATAATGGTTAGCAGTTGTTCCGCTGCCCGTGGGTAGGGCCGGCGTGAATCACCAGATCTGTCCATGTTCGGATCAAGAATAACATTAAAGTCTCCAGGGCCGAATGACTCAGTCAGCCTCCAAACCTCACTGAAAAAGTGTGGATCATCCACATTTGGCCCGTATACTGATACAAGCCTGACCGATTGCCTCCCAAGCTCTCCAGCGACAATTGCATAGCGCTGTGCGCTTGCGACATGGGAGCCCCTTCCGGAGAATGATAGCCGCACCTCTGGCGTAATTGGAGTAGCCTGCTACAAATTTCTCTCCCATCCAGCTCACCCATAGTCGTGCGCAGCTGGTGCCCATTAAGTGTAATTCCTGCAAGAAGCAGATATGCCGCTACCAGTCGCACCTTTCGACAATCATTCAGTCCACGTACATTCCACGGTACTGCTTTAACTGTGGTCATGCGCTTGGTGGTCTCACCCATGTCTAGGGTCTCGCACTTCCAGGCCTTCTCAGCACACTACATCACCAAGTTGTTGTTGTGGAGGGGTCAGAGAGAGAAAGAAGGGTGAAAGGAGGAAAAATTAAAAAGCACATTGTAGCTTGCCAATTCCGTCCCGCACCCAGCGGGCCCAACCCCCACCCACTACAGCCCCCTAACATGGCTGATAGGTATTACCCCTACCCCAAACAGGCCAACAGTGGCCAACAGGTAGAGCATATATAGGACTCATCCCTAGGAGTGGCACCAGGGGCTTGGCATCTCCTAGCAGTTGTGTGCTGGGCGGCTGGACGGAATGCCTTCGAGAGGAGGATCCTCTCATTCCTTTGAGCAAGCAGAGCAAGTTCCCAGGCAGTTATTTCGAGATGGACAGTATTCCTTGGGAAAAGTAGGTGGATCATGGGGAATCATCCCCGCCCGGCCAGTGATGTTGTTGCCTTGCCGGTATATTGCGGATCGTCCAGAGTCTCAGTCATTCTCATCGAGAGGGCGCCTCCCGCACGACCTCCGTCCGCACGTGCAGCCGATGCAGGGTGCTTGATGGAGCAGACAAACTTGGTGGCTAATTTGGGGTCGGTGAAAAACACAGTCTTGCCCGAGTGAAAGATACGGAGCTTTGCCGGATAGAGGAGGGAATACTTAATGTCCTGCTGCTGCAACATTCTCTTCTCCAGTTTACACTCTCTCCTTGCGGTCTGCACTGTTAGGGTGAAGTCAGGGAAAAAGGAGACCATGTTACCCTGGTATCTCGTTTCTTGCAGGTCCCCGGCTCCGCGCAGCACGGCATCACGATCCCTGTATTTCAGCAGGCGCGCAATGATTGGCCTGGCCGGGGCCCCGGCGGTGGTTGCGGACCAAGCGATCTGCGAGCATGTTCCATGATGCAGATCAGTGATAGGGAGCTCCGAAACAGTGCCCTGAGCATTTCCTTAACGTCGTCTTTGACACGGGTCATGGCTGTGGTCTCTGGGATTCTCATGATGCGCCAGTTGTTGCGGCGCGACCTCGCTTCGAGGTCTTCATTCTTACTTCTGATCACTTCCAACACTTTCTCAATGCGGAGCAGCTTTTCCCGGGTGGCAGTGCCCTCATCTTCCAAAGCGGAGGTGCATTGTTCGACCTCCGTGATGCTCTCATCATGATTCGAGACCTTGTCTCTGAGCCGGTCCAGATGATCTGACATTGAGTCTATTTTCTGATCTATGGCCGAACGGGAGTGCTTCAGGTCCGTGAACATTTCACGTATTTTTGGTTCCAGTGCTGATGTAGGATTTATGGCGACTGCCGGCAGCTTTTCCTCTGGAGGGGTCCCCCCAGGGAGTCTTGCATTGTTCGAATGAGAGCTTGGGCTGTCTGGTGCCTGGCTTACCCATGGCGTATGGTCACCACCTCACCACCAGGAGTGCATTTCAACCGTGCCATCGTTCCTGCGTCTGCCTCGCAGTCTTGTGGTCTTTGGGTGACTTAGCGCGCTCAACTCACCAGTTGCAGCCTCCTCGATCCGGCCTCTACATGGACGGGCAGGGTGTGTCTGGGACCCGCAGCGTTCCCCTCACAGTATCTAGGTATTGACTTTATGGGTGCCCACCACTTCCACTTGTGTGCTCTTCTCTGCCTCTCACTCCGAGGGCGATGGGTCCTGCCATGGAGGTCAGCTGTAGAGCCAAGGCCCTATCTGCTTTTGTCAGCTCGGTAGGGCCGCAACATTCTCTCCTTGTCACCTGGTCAGTGTGGAGGCCTACACCAGCGTCACCCCGGGGTGCCCCCGCGTGCCAGCCACACCCCGCAGGACCACAGTCCACTTCACCGGCGTGGGCACAAGGTGACTTCCCACCGTCACGGATCTTGGTGTTTGTTGTGCGCTGTTTCCGGTGTTTTGCTGTCTTCCAGTCAGCCGGGTGATGAACAGGCAGGGTCAGACCGGGTGGAGCCGCTCTACCGCTGCAGTCCGTTTCTCTGCCGTGGCCACTGCACTGGTGCCCCCCGGCGCCGGGGAACCCCCGAGACAGGCCGTTGCACCAAAGGCACTCCGCTGTGGCAGCACCGGGAGGAGGCGGCCGCCTCCTCAAGGCAATCCTGGCCGGTGTTGCCTTCCGCTTCTCAGCACCTGATAAGCCTCACCCGGAGCCCCGGCCATCCACTGCACCGGGAGCCGGAGCAAGGCCCGTTTCAGTGCAGCACGTCCCAGGCCCACAGTCCTCAAAGGCGACACCGACTCTGTCGGGTGTCCGCGCCGGTGCTCTCCCGCAGTCTGAGCCGAGTGTCAGCAAGGCACCTCCCCCGGCCTCAGTGGTCCCGCCGGTCAGCCTCTCTCAAGCTGTAACTTGCGGGGCCACCATCTTGCTGTTTCCTGTGGAGCTCGCAGTCGTTCCCCGGCGTACCTTTTCCTTCACGGGGCAGGCGATTCTCACTCCCCAGGGCATGTCTGTTCACTGCCGGGGGTTTACGGAGTCTGTTCCTGCGGTTTGAGCCAAGGATGTCCGCTCGCTGCGCCCGATAATTGCCAGATCATCCGTCCAGCCTGCACAGCCTAACTATGTTGTGGCCATTTTGCAGCTGGCAGTCTAGGGCCCCTGGTGCAACAGGTATAGGTACTACTTATGCATGGAGTCACAGTCCAACTGAGATTTGGGTTCACGAGGTACATTTCTCAGATTTATCTCTGGGTGGTACCTACACATGGGAATACACCACCACCAATTCCAAGTGACAATTTCCACCACAAGGTAGTATAGTGCTTGAGCAGCGCAAGCAAGGCACTTTATTTCTCTCCTTGGATCCCCAAAGTGAAACACACCACCAGAACACTGTAGGTTCAGCATACTGAGCTCAGCAAGGGCAACCTCCACTCAGAGCAGTACACCCATCAGTGATGCGGTCACAACCTTTCCCTCTTTCAGCCATCAATTCTTTTCCATGCACAGGAACTTTTAATGGGAAAAAGGCACATCAGCCATTTTAGAAAAACATGTTATATGTATTCAGACTGAGGGGGAATTATGAGTTTTGTGGTCCATAGGACCGCCAAACCCACGGTGGCATAACGGCTACCGCCACACCAGCAGTCCGGCCGCGCTATTTTGAGTTTGATGGTCGGACCGCCGCAGGCAGTGTTGCAGTGGTGAGGCAGTATTATGCTGGTGGTGCCGTTGCAGCAAAGCCAAGCATATTATGAGTTTCCTCACTGCCAGCTTTTTCATGGTGAGGGAACTAAGGAATTAAGAAGACACTTAAGGTACACCTTCCTGCACAAAAACATTCCCCTGAGACATTTTCCTCTTCCAATGTGTGCTGCAGAATGCAGCACACATAGAAAGAGGAAACAGTGAGGAGAAATAAAGATATTTCTCCTTGTTACGCTTCTCCTGGTAAAGCGTTGCAATTTGTAGCATTCCCAGGTCTACCAGTAATGCTTAATTTGGGAATGCGCCAAAAATCATAGGTGGATGTAAGGGAACACCCATTCTCCACTCATGGAATGCCTCCCTGGGGCAGAGTAAAGCAGTGCAGCGATTTGCGGTGCGTTGCGTTACTCCTAATTTATCAAGACACTCAGAGCCACGCAAGTTGCCCTTGTGTGGCTTGGTAAATCTAATTAAAGAGTTGCGTCGCACTTGCACCCCTTTGTGTGGTGCAAGGGTGATGCAGCTCTCTGATAAATATGCCCTTTAGTGTTTCTCACCTTGTGAACTACCAGTTGGTTAGACATGTAACACTGCAGCTTCTTCCAAGAACAAGTTACACACCTGAAAAAAGTAGCCATGGCATTTAGATTGCTAAAACTGTTATTTTCCAACATGTTTTTATTTATTTGTTTTTTTAGAAAAAGCATAACGCTTTACTAAGCAACTGCAGGTTGTTGGAAATGGCCCTTTTGCAGGGTTATCGCTAAACTTTTTGCTTCTTCCTCCTTTGTTTTTCTTGACCTGTGGTTGTTGGCTATAGGACTCTGGGCACTTTGCCACTGCTGATCAGTGCTAAAGTGCATATGCTCTCTGTGTAAATTGTTATTGTGATTGGTTATCCATGATTGGTATATTTGTTTTACCAGTAGGTCCCTAGTAAAGTGCACTGAGTGTGCCAGGGCTGGTAACTGAAATGCTACTAGTGGGTTTGCAGCACTGATTGTGCCACCCACATGAGTAGCGCTGAAAAGAGGTCTCAGGCCTGCCACTGCAGGGCCTGTGCGCAGTTTGTTAACTGCCATGTTGACCTGGCCAGTGTACCCACTTGCCAGGCCTTACCCTTCCCTTTTCTTACACATAGGACACCCCTATGGTAGGCCCAAGGTACCCCCTGGGCAGGGTGCAGTGTATGTGAAAGGTAGGACATGTAACATGTACTAGTGTGTGTAACATGTCCTGATAGTGAAATACTGCCAATTTCGTTTTTCACTATTGAAAGGCTATCTTACCCATAGGACAGAATGGGGAATGTTGTGTAACATGTTTACCTGCATATCTTCCCATAGGAGTGAGATAGAAAATTGGAGTCTGGTATTCCTGAACTCAGAATTTAATAACACATCTTTTAGTAAAGATGGTTTTTAAATTCTGTGTTTGAAAATAGCACTTTTAGAAAGTGGCTATTTTCTTGTTCAACCTTTCTGTGTGCCCTCTGCCTGTTTGTGGATTGACTGTCTGGCTTGAGAGTGACAGGGGCTGGGGTGGCTCCAGGAGTCTGGGTGAGTCAGCACTAGGCTGAATAGACCTATCTGCATTTGAAATGGTGAGAGGAGTAGCACCTGGGCCTGAATAGGGCTGTGCCTGCCTTCCACAATGCTGGCTCCACCTCCTGCGGTGCGTCTGAAGACCCTGGCCCACATTCACAAAGGAACAGGTTGTGCACTGGCAGAGTGCACCCAGAACTGGTTTGAACTGGGTCCAGGACCCCTACCACATAGAGAACAAATACTTTTGGGGTATAAAAGTAAGAGCTGAAACCCCTGAAAATTAGATCATCCTGGAATCAAGAAGAAACCTTTGCCAAGGAGAAGAGCGTCCGAAACTGAGAAGAAGGACTGCCCTTGCTGTGTGTTCTGGGGCGGACTTGCAGTGGCTATTCTGCCAAGGAAAGGGGAAGGACTTTGCTGTGTCCTCTACTTGAAAAGGAAATCTCCAAGGGCCTGAGTAGAGCTGGCCTCCTGTTGTGGAAACTCAGGGTCATCAAAGTTTCCAAGACTACTTCGTGATCAAGAGGAACCTCTGCCAAAGAAGAACAGCTGAAGGAACTAAGGAGAAGTACTGCCCTTGCTGTGTGCTCTGGGGCTGGCTTGCAGTTTGCTGATTTAACTGAGGAGAGGACAAGGGACTTTGCTGTGTGCTGTGTCCCCCTGCTTGCTAACGACTTTGCTGTGTGCTGTGTCCTGAAGGAACAAGTCTCCAAGGGCCTGAGAAGAGCTGGCCTCCTATTATAGAAACTCAGGGATACAAAAGTTTCCAAAGAACGTCTGGCCTCTGTTGTGTGCATGTGCTTGCACCCAGCCTGTGTCCTGCGAGGAGCCCGTGTGAAGAGGAGCTTTCCTCGTGATCGCCTCTGCCCGTGGTCATGAAGAACCCAAGAAGTGCTGCGTGGCCGCTTTCACCGCCGCCGGCCCATGATCTGCGAGAAGCACTAAGTGCCTGTTTTCACCGCCGCCGGCCCGTGAGCCCCGAGAGCGCTGTGCATTTTACCGCCGCCGGCCCGTGATCTGCGAGAAGCGCTAAGTGCCTGTTTTCACTGCTGCCAGCCCGTGAGCCCCGAGAGCGCTGTACACTTCACCGCCGCCGGCCCAAGTCCGCTGACATCAGGGGGAAGCCGCGCTGAGATCGGCGCCAGCGCGGGGTGTTGCCTAGCAAAGAGGGGCTCCTCACGAGAAGGAGGAAGCGCGAGGCGTCGCCTAGCAACCCGACCCCGCCACGAGGAACAGCTGTTGCCTGCAAAAGCCGCCTAGCGGGACATCGAACTGCGAGGAGAGGACAGAGACTGCACCCCCCAGGTAAACGCTTGTATCAAGTCCGGGGAGCATGTGTGTGTTGCCGCCTGGGGCGGGGGTGCGGGTCTGCGAGAATCTGCTCTCGGCCTCTGACCTTGGCAGCAAGAGCCTCTGCCCAAGTGATTGTAGTGGCCCGTACTTGCCCCAAGAGGAGCGGCAGTACCGGGGCCTGTGTCGGAACAGTCTTTTCTCGATCTAAAACAGTTGGGGCATATTTTGGCTATTGCTGACCACGAGTCAGCCGCACGTGGCGAGGGGCCCGCAACAAGCACCGTAAACCGGTGCTGAACAGGATTTTTGATCTTTTATTAAGTAATTAACCTACAGAAGTAAGAACTTACAAGTTTATTTTCGTTTCCTTACCAAGAACCTTATCAAAGACATTTCTAAAGAAGAGTCACTGTGTATGTTGGAATTCCTGTCGTTTTGGTCTTGCCTAAATTCAGATAAAGATATCTATATTTTTATAATAACCTGTGTGGTGTCCATTTGTGTTGTTTCACTGTGTTACTGTGGGTGTTGGTGCATATACTTTACACATTGCCTTGGGGATAAGCCTGTCTGCTCGTGCCAAGCTACCAAGGGGGTGAGCAGGGGTTATCTACAGTGTGTTTCCCCCTTACCCTGACTAGAAGCAAGGGTCCCTATTTGGTCAAAGGTACCTACCTCTGCCAACTAGAGACCCCCATTTCTAACACAGGTCATAAGTCCAAAGTGCACTAATAAGTGAATATAATTATGATTAGCATAGCAAACAGAAGGGTTCACAAAATGTAACTGCAATGCATAACAAAAAACACCACCAGGTGTAACCATGGCAGAGTGGATTTTGGGAAACAATAAATCCAGGGTTCGCAATAAACAAGAACTTAAGTGATCCCCACAGGACAGAAAGTCAAGCCAACTAGGCACATGAATAGAGGACAGTGAAATACCAGTTATTAAAGAGATATGAAGCAAGGG
Organism: Calotriton arnoldi; assembly: GCA_963921515.1. Classification (NCBI taxonomy): domain Eukaryota; kingdom Metazoa; phylum Chordata; class Amphibia; order Caudata; family Salamandridae; genus Calotriton; species Calotriton arnoldi. The sequence goes on from CAWUFW010002100.1 coordinate 25,681, forward strand.
GATGAAAGTACCCAAGAGCACAATCCATAAATCATCGATTACTCAGAAAACCACTTAGCCCCAGGCTACCTCATAAGACAAATTGCCCACTTTTAGACTTTTTGTGAATACTGTGGGTACTGCCATCTGTGTGAATAGAGAGACTTTGCTGCAGACAGTCACCATCATCATGGTAGGATTTAAAACACTAGCTTTGGCGCTTTGATCTTTATAGTCTACTTCAGGTTCTGCAGGACCCTTCTCTTTGTAACTTGACTGGATTCAGTTGCCTCAAAGTATGAAACCTTTTTTCCTAAAGCCTTCCACTAACGCTACTTTATGCTGGACTTCTTCCTGCAGAGTCACATGTATTGTTACCCTCCTTAGCATTTTCTTCTTGACAGTCTAGATGCCATTTAAACTGAATGGTTTCATAGTCATTCTTCAGTCCCATCTCTTGGTTTGCGAGTGACATGATCCAGTCTTGTAAATTACTTCCCTGCTCAGGTTTCCGCCAACCAATCAGCCTAATTTTGGCAGCTATGTTGCTTTTCAGTCTGCATAAGCGAACTTCCAACAAAGATATAGAGGACAGCACAGTCACACAAATGGGTCTTCTATTCATGTATTAGTCCTGGTAAGTTATGAGATCCATCAAGGTACTGGTCCTCTCTTTCAAGGAAAGGATGACTCTTTGAGTATCTATAACCAACTTCTGTTGTTCTCTTCAGCACAGTAAATCTTTTCTCCATTTTATGTACATTTGTGTGGAGGACGTGTAGGCACTCCCTCCCATGGATATGCCTATCTCTTCTTGATCACTTCCTGAGGAGGCTCCTTTATTACCCCATATCTTAGAGTTGTGGACAAGCATTAAAATAATCTTTCAGCAAAGCAGGATTTCTGCTCCTTTTTGTAGCTACCCCATTTTCTCAGTGGGACAATTTCGGTAGGAACTGGCCCATCATCAGGTCCACTCAGGGACAGGAAATCTGTGTAACCAAGCACCAACCCCTCATCAGTAATATCAAACCCACTTCGGTGGCCTATTAAGCTGCGCTCAGCTGTCTCCCCCACCTCAGTTCTGAAGCCCAGGGCCAAGCCCTGTCATTGCTGTGGAGGAAGGTAAAATATCACCTCGCCCATCCCTGCTCATGGTTCTGCTGTCCCAGTCCAAGATATCTCCCATTCATGGCGCCGGGTTGAGCCATAAAGCAGCTCTTGCATGTGCTCCCTCCAAACCGGTGCACCAACTGTTTCTGTCACCTTCCCTTCACTTCTGGTCTAACGTAGTTCTGAAATGGGCAGTGCCTCTAGCTGTAACCTTAAGGTATCGCCTAGGGAAGTAGGGGTATGCCCTTAACACCAGCAACAGTTCCTCCATAGGAGCGGTGTGGGTCGCCTCCCACACTGCTGCACAGAAAGCATGAAAATAAAATGGTAATAAAATGATTTTTTTACCATTTTATTTTTTACTCTCTGTCAGCAAACGGAGTGTGAGGGGAGGGCGGGGTGGGCGGGCGAGGCCAGCTCATCACTGCTGCTGATTGGCAGCATTGAGAAGTGGCCACTTCAGTTTGAAGAGCACATGTTGGTTTGGCGGGCTACCTTGCTTTTGCCAGACCGACATGCGCAACTCAAACCTCTCCAACACAGCTGTCTGAGACAGGTAGGTTGGAGAGCAGCCACAGGCCTCGATTGCCATTCGGAGTGCAGAGCCTGCATGCTCCAGTCAATCCAGATGCTTCACTCATGTTGCTTAACAGCAAGAGAGCAGTGCCTTGAATGGATAAGGGAGTTGGCTGTGGGACCCCGTGCTTGTACTAGAGTCTGGAGCCAGGAACATCAAGGACATGCTGCAGAACATCAAGGACGTGCTGCAGGCAGTGTGAGGTAAATTCAACTTTTTTTATTGTGTTTTTTGCGCCCCTCTGATTTAATGTCTCACCAACCTTCACTGCTTAACGGCATTTCCTGGGGAGCTTATTTCATCCTTAACAAACCTTCACCTAGAGCAATGGGAGCACCACTGTACAACAACTTATAAGAGAGGTCCAAACACAACTATTTGGTGGAATTGGTAAAAAAGTGCGCCTCCACAGTAAAGGAACTGTGCCAGAGAAGTTGCTTCCGCTCCATAGCTCGCATAGCCTCGCCCAAGCAAATTCTGTTTGTTGTAAGCGTGCATCATCAACAAGCATTGGTAAATGCTTTAGGTTTCACCTGTGTGAATAATAATAACTTCTTTTTCTAAGTTGTAGCTTGGGGAGCGGTTGTGCAATATAAGTTAAAGAAACTCCATAAAAGTGTTCTGTCTTGTTTACTGAGAAAGGCAATATATTGTTAATAAGTCATAATAGCAGTAATTCTAAAATGCAGCTTACATACATTTTAAATTCCAGATATTTGCAGCCCAACAGAGTGGTGGCAAGGAAAAAATGTAGCCTTGACTACAGAGAGAATTCGACTTGGTGCTTCATTAGGAGTGGCTCAGGATTCCCAGTGAGGCTGTAGCAGAGTTACCTCATCAGGAATTGCAAAGTCTGTGCAAGCCTCATGGACATGTCATGTTTCCCCGGAGATTTTGGACTACTGAAAGAAACCAAAATATCCAAGGGACACTCAGAAGAGCACGAGGAATTACCTGAGGTATCAGAACTTTGATGTTAAACAGAAAGCAGCAGCTGGGAGTGCACACCGTAACTTTTTTATAAAAAAGTAGGAGCAATTGGAAGAGGGTGTGGCATAATGGCCAGAAGTGCTGACTTAGAAGCTGGGGAACCAGGTTTGAGTCTCAGTGTCGGCTCAACATACTGTGATTCTGCGTAAATCACTTAATCTCCCCATGCCTACAAAAATGAATGTGTCCTTGTTTTTAAAGTTACGGTGTGCACTTCCAGCTGCAGCTTTCCATTTAACATCATAAAGATAATTAATTAAATGAAACTAGCATCTAATGTTACGCAGACCAGCAGTGAAGGAATTTCAAAACAACAACGTGGTGAGAGCAAATGACTGTATCTTGTACATGACGTGACTTATTAAAACTAGGCAACGTACTGAGAGGCAGCCATATTAAAGTCAGGCTGTTCGAGCACGATGAAGACGAAGATAATAATAATAAAAGAGCCGGCATGAAACAGACCAGGTACGTGCAGTTCATGTGAGAGGGGCACAGCTTTGAGAGCTGTCGGATATGAACACAAACCCAGGGCAGGCAAAACATCACAAAAAAAGTTCAGCTTCAAAAGTGGATGGGAACAGTAATTGGGCCTTGGGAAAGTGATAAGAGCAAACACATGAGGAAGAACAGAAAATAGCATGCTACAGCCAATAGAAATGGATGAAAAGTAAGTGACAAGTACAGGAACCAATGAAAAGCAAGGGGCGGAATGTAAGCCCCTTTTAAGATCTATATTAACAATAGATTTCGCAAGCACAGAGCAGGCGAAACCTAAAAATGCTTCCTCGCCACAGATTCATTACTGGTAGGAGACATTACTCCACTCAGTGGCAATAAGCTGCCAATAATAAATAGCTATACAAATTGTTCACCATGAACGGCATAAAAAACTCTGCCAAACACTGCCTCACACTATCCAAAGTTTATATAAATTTCTCATCTGGCAAATTAAGTGTTAAATTATTCAAAATAGCAAAGTTCCCAGGAATGATACACAGTCCCTTAGTGTAAATGAAGATGGTAAAGGACAAGCACAGGGACCAATGGAAAGCAAGGGGCAGAATGTAAACCCCTTTTAAGATATATATTAACAATAGATTTCACCAGCACGCGCTGTGCACGTGAAACCAAAATGTGGCTTCCATAAGGGGAGAAATTGTAGGAAGCGCAACTTGCCTTCTGGAAATGTCAGGATGTACGCCATTAAATTAATGCTAGCAGTACATTAACAAGGCAAATCCTGCAACACGTGCCTGAGCATTAGATTCTAAAATGCTGGCAGCCACATCTGTACTTCGGCTAGAAATACTTGTCAGAAAAACAGCAAATGACTGAATTGATTGGACTTTAATTGGAAACACGGCTATTTGTCAATCTAAATCAATTTTGCTAAATTGACATTTTAAGTTCACTATCCACAAAACAGAAAGCTGTCGCTAAGAATACTCCATTCCACACAACTCTAAATATTGTGCCCAATTATGAAAATCACAAAGAGCTCGGTCAATGATTCACCTTTAGTTTGAGTACCAATCTGTTTTTAAAGTAGAACCAAGGATTGTTTTCCACAAAACTTAGATTAATAGGGATTACAATGTCAAAGACAATATTTTGATGATATTAAACATGAAACCATTACTGTCTGTTTTAAAGATGGACTCATTAACTGTTAGTGCAATGCAGTGCAGCAACCAAAGTTGCTGTGCAGGGCCATATTTATTAAAAATGTCCAGCTGCTGCTGTCATCCTCTGACCTGGCACCCAAACAGGCTGCCTAGTGCCATGCTAAACCTTTGCACCATGGGTACTTACAAACATTCTCCCAGGGGCCAAAACGTTTGGTCTGTGATGTGGCCAAAGGCCACACTGATGCCAGCAGTGGCGGTTGAGGGAGGGGGTTGGGGATAAGGTGGGTGTAGAGGAAGTGAAGCATATACATCTAGTGGCTGAATTGCACAATAAGAAACCGGAAAACCTGGGATTAATCCCGGCTTCCCCACTTTACCAAATTGTGTGATCCTAGGCAATTGTTTTATTTCACTTTTCCTCCTTTTTTTCATTACCATAGATAAGAGGACCTCGAAATACATGACTTCAGGATGTGTGTTCTACAACACCTTTTCCTGTGTGAGATTTAATAAAGTATAATTTTGTTCATATATAGTAATAACCCAGGCCACCCAAAGAACGCAAATAACAACTGACTTGCCTTTTATTTCACTATTGGGATTGTGTCACTGTGGTGGTGGGGGATTAATGTTTCTAAATTCCTGTTTGAAAACTATCACTTTAAAAAAAAATCCTCAATGCACTGATATAATCTGATGAACTAAAGTGAAACGGTTCTGCATGTTAATGAAACACACTTTTTGAATTTTGAAGAGTCAATCCTATTTTTACACTTTTGCTGCAAGATGTTTTGAAGGTGTTCCTAAAGTTAAGCTGTGTAGGACTCCCTAGTTACTTTGCTTCCTTAACATCAATTAACCTTTAAATAAATACTTGCCTGATTATTTAACATCAATGCTGCAGTGGACCAGGGGGCCCGATGTAAAGCTCAGGAGGGCAGATTGAGGCCCGGGACGTGCTTTGAGTATCAATGCTTTGCACCATGGTGGTGAGGTGTGTGTGCGGTCTATTATAGCATTTGTTCGGAAAGCAAAAATCCCATGCCTATACAAATTACAATACAATCAACACATTGGATGTGTGCTGTACAATGCAGCACTCATGCAATGTGTGAAATGCTTGGAGAAATCAAAATATTCCTCCAAGTTAGGCCTACTTCAAAGCCTGGGTTTTTATCTCAGTAGATCCGGCTTTGCATCTAAAACGGTTGGTCTCTGCTGTGATCAGTCCATTTCACATTCAGGTAATACTCCTTGACACGCAGAGACCCTAAGTAGCGCAAAGCATTGTCTGCACAGAGAAAAGGGCACCTTTCAAGCGTAAAATACCTTTTGCTCTGGAATGTAAATACCATTCCAAGACTTTGCGCCAGTTTGTATTACTTTTCGCCAGTGCCGAGCCTTAGTAAATATGCCCCTACATTTGCATAATGTGCGCAATATGTGCGGCACACTGTTCCGGGATTGGGAACAATATGGAATTTTGATCTTAGCGTATAACTTTTTTTCCCTGTCCCTAATTAGTTTTCCTAGTTACCTCTGCTTTACTCACTCATCCTGTAAAACTCGAACACAATAGTACATTTCCAATGCTTTCTAAAAGGTATCCTCGAATCATGTGGGTGTACCCAGATAAGAATGAAAGGGCATTTATACACATTTGTCAGGATCTAAAAAAGTTACTTTTTGTGCGTTGACCTATTTTCCAATAAGTATCTCGCACTGCTTCTTAGGTACTGCCTTGAATACACCCGACATGCCAACATAAATAAAAATATACATGTATATACTAAACGTCTGTGTTGTACGCATGTCGCAGATGTAACGCTGCTTGACATTGAAAGTCTGTTTAGGGAGTGCAAAGAGATAACATTTTTCTTTTGTGAACTTCCTGTTATTCTCATGAATATTGCACTTACTACCCGTAGTAAGCAAAGTTTTTTTACATTATCTTTTTTTAAACTTCTCACATGCCTAGACTGTTTGCTTTTGTGAAGCAAGACTCACATTGCTCAGCTACACGTCACATGTAAGGTAGAAAACTTTGTAGATCATTTCCATTAGGTTTTGTTGGTGAATACCGAACCCTATTCGCATTTAAAAGAAGGAGAAAAAATAACAAGAAAGTTTGTAAACTGAAATGTGACAGATTGAGAACACGGATGAATGGGCAAAATGAAATGCTTTTTTTAGATGGCCTATTTACACATAACGTTTCCAAGGGAAATATGCACAGCAGATCAGTTGTAAAGGCAGACTGTGGCACCTTTTAACATTATAACCCAAAAGCCTTCCCAGGTGATAATTACCATAGCTACCATTCTTTTTGTCCATCCTTTTTCTTCTCCATTTTTAGTTCAGATCAATAGCAATCAAATTGGATTTATAAAGCGTTGCTTATCACCCATAAAGAGTATCCAGGTGCTGGAGGTTTCTGCTGCTGGGTGTCGTCAGTCGAACAGCCAGGTCTTTAAACCGTGTCTGAATTCCTGCAGGGTGGGAGAGGTCCGATGGAGGGGGAGGCTGATCCAGGTCTTAGCGGATAGGTAGGAGAAGGTATGCCTGCCACTCCTGTGGAAGTGAGAAGTGTGGGTGAAGAAGAGAGAAGCGGAATGCAGTTGTCTGAGGGGTTGGTGGAAGTTGAACCTGTGGTTAAGGTAGGCTGGTACTTCATTGTGCATGGCCTTGTAGGCGTGGGTTAGCATTTTGAACTAGCACCTTTTGCGGACGGGAAGTCAGTGAAGTGCTCTGAGGTGAGGGGTGATGTAGGCCTGCCTCAGGAGGTCGTGGATGAGCCTGGCAGCTGAGTTCTGAATGGTCCGAAGTCTGTTTAGCAGCTGTGAGGTTACCCCCACATAGAGGGTGTTGCCATAGTCCAGGCCGCTGGAGACGAGGGCCTCGGTAATGGTACATCTGGTGCTGATGGGAAGCCATTTGAAGATTTTCCAGAGCATGCTGAGAGTGAGGAAGCAGGCTGAGGACATTGCGTTTATCTGTTTATTCATGGTGAGGTTGCTGTTGAGTATGATGTTCAGGTTCCTTATGTGTTGTGCCTATGCGGGAGAGGGGCCCAGTTCTGCTGGCTGCCAGGAGCCGTCTCACGGGGATGTGTTTCTCCCGAAGAGGAGTACCTCCATTTTGTCTGTGTTGGGTTTGAGGCAGTTATTTTACATCCAGCTGGCACTGCTGATTATGCACATGTGGAAGTTAGCTTTGGTGTTTGTGAGGTCTGTGGATAAGGAGAGGATGAGCTGAATGTCAGCAGTGTATGATATGGTGTTCATACTATAGGTTCTGATCAGGGTGGTCAGGGGGGCCATGATTATGTTGAATTGGTTGTAGTTCAGGGAGGACAATTGGGGAATGCCACAGGTGATGTTCTTTAAGCCCATGGTGCAGGGACGCTTTGGGTTTATTACACTAAGGAAGGGTACAATCCATTTGAGGGCAATCCCTTTGGATCCCCATCTGTTGGAGTCTTGTTAGGAGGGTGTAGTGGGACACGATGTCGAAGGCTGCTAAGAGGTCAAGGAGGATCAGGGCTGTGCCTTCTCCCTGGTCTAGGAGAGACCTAATGTCAATGATAGCTGCGATTAGGACAGTGTCTGTGCTGTGATTTGAGCAGACCCCAGATTGGGATGGGTTCGGGATGTCGTTTTTCTCTAGGTGGTTGGTGAGTTGGTGGTTGATTGCTTTTTCCAAAACGTTTGCAGGGAAAGGGAACAGGGAGATGGGCTGGTAGTTCTTGAGCTCTTCCGGGTCTGCAGATGGTTTTTTGAGGAGTGGTTTGGCTTCTGTGTGTTTCCATCTTTCTGGGAAGGAGGCAGAGGTGATGGATGAGTTGAGGATTGAGGTGAGTTACTTGCTGTTTGTGCTGTTCCTCAGGTTGAACATGTAGTGGGGCAGGAGGCCCTGGGTGCTCCTGAGTGGATGGAGCTCATGATAGCAGCATTGGTCTGCGTGGTGAGTTGGTCTCACATTGTAATCCTTGATTTTGAGTTGAAGTCTGTGAGGTTGGGGAGGCTGTGGTTGGTTGGGGGTTGAAGTGTTCGTAGATGGTGGAGATTTTGCTGTAAAAGAAGTCGGTGAGGGTGTCTCAGAGATCTTGAGAGGGGTAGTGACAGTGTTCTCTGTTGCTGAGGGGTTGGAAAACTCATTGATGATGCTGAAGAGTTCCTTGAAGTGGTTGGAGCTGGCTTCAAGCCGATCAGTCAGGGATTTCTTTTAAGCATTTTTCAGGTGTTTGTGATATTTGTTGAGAGGTAGTTTGAAGTTGGCTCAGTTGTTAGGCGATTTTCTGGCGCGCCAGATCCTTTCCAGTCATTTGCAGTTGCGTTTGGTGGATTTAAGTTCTGAGGTGAACCAGCTGGTGTGTTTGGTGGGTCTGCCTGGTTTGCAAGATTGAGGGGGTGACTATATGGGCACATTCGCTGATCCATGAGTTGAAGTTTTTGACAGCCACCTCGAGATTTGAAGTGATGTCCGGGGGGAGGCACTGAGGGTGTTGGTCCATAGGTTTTTGGTTACCTTGCTGCAGCTCCTGTGGGAGGTGCTAGTCTGGTTGGTGGGGGTGTCAAGGGTGGTTGTGATGGAGAAGTGGACGATTGAGTGGTTAGACCATGTGATTTCAGAGGCATGACTGTACCTGATTCAGTTGCTGGCTTTGAAGATAGGGTCCAGTGTGTGCCCGGTGTTGTGCATGGGGTCAATGACAAGTTTGGTGAAGCCGAGGTTGTTCGTACTCTCAATTAGTTGGCTGTGTTGGTGTCATTGGGGTCGTCGATGTGGAAGTTGAGTCACCAAGGAAGACGAAGTTCTCGGAGTTGATGGCTGGAGGGGCAATGAAGTTGGAGATGGCCTCACAGAAGGCAGGGCGAGGCCCTGGTGGTCTGTATGCCAGAGTGCCTCTGACTGTGGTCTTGCCATCTGTGTTGAGTTGGAAGTGCAGGTGTTCGATGATGGGGTTGGTGTCGTCGGTTGCGTCTGTGCAGTGGAGGGAATCTTTGTGGATGATGACTATTCCACCTCCGTGTTTGTTGATGCAGTCCTGGTGTATGATCTTGTATACGTTTGGTGTGGCAGTGGTGATGTCTGGTGCTGATGTGGTGTTGAGCCAGGTCTCGGTGAGGAAGATGACACCGGGGTGAAAGAGGTGATAGGGGTCCTAGATCTTGGTGGCATGTTTGTGGAATGAGCGGGAGTGGATCAGGAGGCATTGGATTTCTCCTGGCTCAGTAGTGGTAGGCGGGGACCTAAGGAAGGGTGGCCTGATGCTGCAGGAGGAGTGGCATTGTTGGCAGGAGAAGGGTCCTACCATTGAGTGTGGGGGTGTGTGGCTGCAAAAGTTGCTATGGGGTCCAGGGTTCAGGGCTGTTATCTCGATGCTGGTGTAGCTGTGGGTGGGTGGAGATCCACAGGACCTGGTGCATGGGTGCGGTCCAGGCGCAAACGCGCACCAGTGGCATGGTCACGCTGCGGCCTCCATTAAGTAAGTTCCTGGGAGAGGGCGGGCCACAGGGTGGGGATAAGAGAAGGCAGGAAGAGGGAGAGCGAGTGGGGAGAGAGTGGGAGAAAGAGCAGTTTAAGGGGGAACAAGGAGGCAAAAAATTACAGTTAAGGCTGGAAAAAGAAGGTAATTGTTATGATTAGAGGGGGTAATCAATCAATCAGGGAATTGTAAGCGCGCTACTCACCCGTGAGGGTCTCAAGGCGCTGAGGGGGGCCGCAGATCTGTTTAGCCGAAGAGCCAGGTCTTGAGGGTCTTCCTGAAGGTGTTCAGGGAGAGGGCGCGTCTGATGTCTGCCGGTAGCTCGTTCCAGGTCTTGGCTGCAATGTGAGAGAAGGATCTTCCACCTGCTCTAGCTCTGTGGATGCGCGGTGTTTCGGCCAGTGCGAGGTTGGAAGATCGGAGGTTTCTTTTGGGTACGTGGAAGTTGATTCTGTCGTTGAGGTATTTGGGTCCGTTGTTGTGTAGGCATTTGTTGGCGTGAGTGAGGATTTTGAAAGTGAATCTCTTCTCCACGGGGAGCCAGTGGAGACTTCGTAGGTGTTGGCTGATGTGTTCATGTCGGGGGATGCCGAGGATGAGTCTGGCGGCAGTGTTCTGTATTGTCTGGAGTTTGCGGAGTAGGGACTTGTTGATGCCGGCGTAGAGTGCGTTTCCATAGTCCAGTCTGCTGGTGATGAGTGCGTGGGTGACTGTCTTCCTTGACTCAGGGGGGATCCACTTGAAGGTCTTGCGGAGGGTGTTGAAGCAGCTGGAGGTGACGGCGTTGATCTGTCGATTCATGGTGAGTGATGAGTCGAGTACGATCCCGAGGTTCTTGGCGTGGTCTAAGGGGGTAGGTGGGCTTCCGAGGGTGGTCGGCCACCAGGTGCTGTCCCATGCAGAAGGGGTGGTACCGAGGACGAGGACTTCTGTCTTCTCGGCATTCAGCTTCAGGCAGCTGTTGGTCATCCAGACTGCGACGTCTTGCATTCCTTTCTGGAAGTTGAGTTTGGCAGTGGTGGGGTCTTTGGTGAGGGAGAGGATGAGCTGGGTGTCGTCAGCGTAGGATACAATGTTGAGGCCGTGTTGTCGGACGATGGCTGCGAGGGGGCCATGTAGATGTTGAAGAGGGTGGGGCTCAGTGATGAACCCTGTGGGACTCCGCAGGTGATTTTCGTGGGGTCGGAGAGGAAGGGTGGGAGTCTGATCCTTTGGCTTCTTCCGGTGAGGAATGATCGGATCCAGTCCAGGGCTGTTCCTTGTATGCCTGCGTCGTGTAGTCTGGCGACCAGTGTGCGGTGGGAGACGGTGTCGAAGGCCGCTGATAGGTCGAGTAGGATGAGGGCTGCGGAGTGGCCTTGGTCCAGGAGGGTGCGGATGTCGTCTGTGGCGGCGAGTAGGGTGGTCTCTGTGCTGTGGTTGCTTCGGAATCCGGTTTGGGACGGGTCGAGGACGGCGTTCTCTTCAATGAATCGTGTCAGTTTCCTGTTGACTGTTTTCTCTGCAACTTTGGCTGCGAAGGGCAGGAGCGAGATGGGCCGATAGTTCTTGAGGTCGGTGGGGCCAGCTGTGGGCTTCTTGAGCAGGGTAAAAGGAGGCAAGAGTTACAGTTAAGGCTGGAAAAGAAGAGGCAAAAGCTACAATTAAAAGGGGAAAAAGGAGGCAAAAGTTACAGTTAAGCTTGGAAAGGAAGCAGGCAAAAGTTATGATTAAAAGGGGGAAGAAGGAGGCAAAAGTAACAGTTAAGGTTGGAAAGGAAGAAGGCCAAAGTTACGATTAGAGGGTGGAAAAATGAGGCAAAAGTAGGTCACAGTGTAAGGGAGAAACAAGGAGGTAAAAGTGAGCTCTGAGTTAAGGGGAAAACTGTGTTAAGGACTGGCAGTGTGGTGCAGGTTTGAGCGGGGAGCTCAGCCTGCAGCAGCGGTGGGGAGCTGGCACAGGGTCTCAAACAAAAGGACATTGTGAAAATTCCACTTATTTTTGTGCACCCCTCGCCTCCCTGATACAGATGCATTTAAAGTATAGTGTTGTGACCCTGTGTCCTTGATTATGAATATAACCCCTCACCTCCCCGAAACAGATGCATTCAAGGTATGGTATTGTGACCCTGTGTCCTTGATGATGAATATAACCATATGAAGTTGAAGGCTAAAAATTAAGTTGGTATCAGTTTAATTCATAGGAACAGTGAAAGTACAGTAAACAGACGTATGGACAATAGTCGCACCACAATTGAAGCAATGGTATGTGCCATGAAAAAGAGAGAATTCATTAGGAGCATAACAGACAAAGTGATATACTAGAGTTTAGCATACTGCATCACTTTTAGAAATAAAACCACATTTTCTTAAGCTCCAACCTTCCTGTTGAAATAAAAACAAGCAGTGGAGGAGTGGGTGGGTGGGGGAAAGCAGCAGATGAGGGAGACAAAATAAGGTGAGAAGCACATGAGCGAGAAAGCAACATTGAGTACTAGAGAGGGAGAGTGTTTCGTGGAGGAGAAGCATACGACAGAGCTTGCACCACGAGAGAGCAACACAGAGCGCTGGGACAGGTATTTGGCAGAGAGGGAGATGCACAGAAGGGAGAGAGCTCAAAAACACATGAACTTTCATGGAGAAAAAAGTAGTGCCCTAAAAGTGAGCTGTGGAAGGATAGAAGTCAGCCAATCAGGGAGAGAGGGATTGTAAAAGAGACTATGCTCCATGGCAGGAACACAAAAAGATGGGCCAGCTGGTACAAGCAAATGAGCGTGACAAGAAAGCCAACCAGCGGTAAGAAATGGGTGGTCTGTAAGCACCTCTAAGTTTAGTATAACCCCACAACAGATTTTGTGCGCTGTCTGAAAGACTCGACTTAAAAATGAGTTTTGTATAGTTTTTGCTTGTGTATTAAATAAAGTATTTTTTAGTTTTATTTGTTTTATGTATACTTTTTTTCTGTATATTTTGTGTATTGTTCTGATGTTCAAACTGTAGAAATTGCTTAGGCCAGGGGACGACTGGCTTCCCATAGTGATTCAGTGTGGCCCACAGAAGTCAAAAGGTACGAACCGCTGGCCTAAGTCTTGGCTTATGGCAGAGGCACATGTCTGCCACTGCCTCAAAAAATACAACCTTGCATACAAAAGGATCATAACCTTTTTCCAAAGACTTAACAAGTGTTAGGCAAATGTTATAGGTTACAACTCTACCTTTTTACTAGTATAGTGGTGAGCAGTTTTGGGTCATTGCCAGGGGCGTAGCTTGGCCAGTAAGATTGGGGGGTATAAGCGTCAGATTTCCCAACAGTCACGCTGGCATATCTTGTTAAAATACATTATGAGAAGTAGGACACGAAGAGGGGTTAAGAGGCAGTGGAAAGAGAGACGAGTGTGGATTGTTAGGGGTACTTAAAACACAATTTGTTCCAAACAAACCAAGTTTTAAGGCAGAGACGAAAGAGAGAGTGTGTGTATTTGTGCGTTTTTGTCTGTGTGTGCTTGTAAAAATCCAGGGTGAAATCTAACTGCCACGTCATGATACCTGACTGAAAGCACCATTACCCAACTATTTACTACAAAATAATTTCTTTTTAGGGGTTGTAACATACCCAAATACCCTTCCTGAAGCTACGCACCTTTCGTTGCGTGCTGATAATCACTCAGCTGAGGATTTTATTTCCACTTGTATGTAGTAATTCCAGTGCAACTCAAAGCCTTAAGGATGCTCTTTTTAGAAAGTATGAGACACAGATGTTGGACATTTGGTTTACATTTCAGTCATCTGAAACAATAGTAAATAGGTCCCGGGGCAAAACCAAAACTGGGGCCCAGATTTACTAAGGGCTTGCATTGCCCTTGTCATGCAAGGTGAAGGAAAGCAACTCAAGACCGTAAGTCAGATTTACTAAGCTACGCAAAGCCACCTTGTGTGGCTTAGTAAATCTAGAGTAACACAAGGCAGTGCAAGTCTCTGCATTGCTTCACTCTGCATTGGGAAGGAGTTCCATATGTGGAGTCTGGATGTTCAGCACAGGGGTAAAGACTAGGGCTAGTTACAGGTTTAGGATTCAGTTAGAGTCAACATTTCAGGTTACTTTTTACATGGAAAACATAATTTCAAGTGCACTGAACATCATATATACACATGATCATAAATCTGTGTTGTTTCCACAAGTAACTTTTTTTAATTATCTCCAGTACTGGAGAGAATTATACTGTTCATATGAATTAATAAGCATTGAGAAATGTTGATTCCCTTTCATATATAGATATTTATAATAGAGAAAAAAATATATATTGCCTTTAAGCAATTGAAATCAAAAAAGGTACTTGTGGAAAGAACACAGATTTATGGTCATGTGTATATATAATGTTCAGTGCACTTGAAATTATGTTTTCCATGTAAAAAGGTAACCTGAAATGTTGACTCTAACTGAATCCTAAACCTGTAACTAGCCCTAGTCTTTACCCCTTGTGTAATTTTCCCTACTAGCTAGCAGGTCCATTGCGCTTTGTAGGGGTCCCCTTCTTCACAATCTATGAGTTTGGGTGTTCGCACACACTTACCTATGGTTGTTGGTGCATCCCCGATCTACTAAGTCAAGTAAACCTAGGAATGCGACAAAATGATACGCCATCCAACTGAGGCATAACGAGGAAAAATATCTTTATTTCTCCTCATTATGACTTCTTTATGTGTGTGATGCATTCTACAGCACACTTAGAAAGAGGAAATTGCCTCTTAGGATTGTTTTTGTGCAGGAAGATGTCCTTTAATGCACAAAAACAATCCTGCCTGTAATGCAGGCACCCTTGCACCGTGGTTACTCTGTCACAACAGTGACGGATAACCCGTCCACAGAAATATAAATCCCATTATGTCCTACGGGATTCATATTTCGGCGGACGGATATCTGTCACCGTTGTGACTGAGTAACCCATCCGCCAAGATCTAAATCAGACCCTTAAGCAGTTATCTTTGACACCTTTTCTTACAATGGACACCTATCTTGGATTTTCTAATGAAGTGCTTATTATCCATTGCTGGGCTTGAGATAAACTCATGGTGATAATTTTTCAAGTGTGAAAAACCAAAGCCACGTTTGGAAAACAGATCTTCTACTTGTCTGTGTGTATCAGGGTTTTATTGAGCTGAGACAAACTATTTAATTAAATTATCCAAACATATGTATGTGCTGTTTTTATATAGGAGATTCAGATGGTGAAAGATCTGCAACAGTTTGCATAAGGCAGCCATCGTCATTGCATTTAGTCTCACCAGGAAACTTAAATTCAAATATTGCCTGTGCTAGAATTAAATTTGCCTTTAAGAATGGTATGCTTTCTCCAAACTAGTGCTGATTGTAGATTTTACCTTTCTTGTGATTATGATTCCATGGTTGTTTGGGTTCCCATTTGAATGGAAAAGAGGACTAAATATTTTTCCTGACCAATTTGGAAGAGGACATTATAAAGGATGTAGAGGAGTTCATTTTATGCCCTGACAAGCAGCCACATCTCTGTACAAATTAAGCAATTATAGAATAGACAAAATTGATTATATTATGTGAGAAACATGCCATCTGCGTACAATAAACAACTGAATATTTCAGAACTTATTTTATTACCACTAAAGTTCACCTGGTGCCCTATTGCCATGGCTAGGGTTTCAGTAGCAATATGAAATATTAGGTGGGGCAGTGGACATCTGTTTAGTTTCTATTGCCCCCTCAATTTTGTTTGTGGCAATAAACAAATTGTGTTTACCTTGGCTGATGGGCATACATATAGTGATTTACCATTGTTGTCAGGCCGAAGTTCATTCTTTTCATTGATCTAAAATAGTATTCAACATGTAATTTTCGAACTTAGGAAGACTTTTCAATACCTGCTCCAGGGATCGGAGTAGAGAGATGCAAAATATATAGTTATGAAGGTATCTTCCTAAGCATACACGAAATAGGTAAACTATTGGTGCTGAATTTTAGAATGTGTGGTAAATGTAAAATGTTGAAAATACCTACTTTATTGATAATCCATCTGATGCAAAAATTAAACAGATGCTCTAGTGTAAAGCAAGAGGCTCTGCCCTACAGGACCTGTCTGTTGTGCCTATCATAAACAAGGTATTTTATCTACCGCATTACCCCTTTCATACACTGCTTCTTCCATTTACCTGCATCTACCTTAAATTCCTTATGCTGTAAAGGCACCATGGGTCTGGTGAAATTACCACACTAGACCATGGACCCTTACAACAATGGGACCTATTTGAAACATTTGCTTTGCTGTAGGACTTTCCATACCCTTAGTCAATTTTTCTTCAGGTTACCTCTCTGTTCCACGTGTTTGTGTTTTCACTGCTTTCTAGTTATTAAAAGCAATGTGATTTACCCCCTAAATGGTGGAGTGATGCCGGTTTTAAGATGCAATATTCATCATTATTATGGATGCATTTTGTAAGAGAATCTCCTGCATGTTGATAACGGAGAACAATGGAAATGTTTTCACTGAATTGGGAAATTGTTCAATGACAGACTTTGATCTCTCTTTCTTACCTTTCCCCAGGGATGGAACTCCTGGTAGCCAAAGTGTGACAGAGAAGTTTGAAGTAGACTGGACTACAGTGCTGGTCAGCTCATTTAATAGCATTGTGCTGAAGTTTGATGGCCGTGGCAGTGGTTCCCAAGGCACAAAACTCTTACATGAAGTCAAAAAGAAGCTAGGATTGGTGGAGGAGAAGGATCAGATAGAAGCACTCAGGTACTTTCTAAGGCCAAATCTTTCCATAACCTGTGTAGCCAGTGTGAATCCAAGAGATACTGAACTGATTAGCTAATTGCTTTTGACAGGTGACCAATAGCTGCAAAGAAGCAACAAAAGTCTGCAGTGTGTGTCATTGGTTTTTATCTGCACTGATACAGTAAATTACCAATAATGCTTCAAATGTAAGATCATCTTGTGGTGATAGTCTAGAAAGCCTTAGACCTTTAGAAACTGTCAAAGATGGAGCAATGTCTGCCCATTCTGTTTCTGAAGTCTCAAGTCTACTAGTCACTGAATGGTCTGATTCTGGTTAAGGAACTCTGATTCTCTCAAAGCATTCTCTTGTGAGATGCCTCCACCACAAAATGTCCGAAATGTACAACATAATTTATTCTGCTTTCTGAATGAATCCTCACTGCCTGTTGAGGTTGAGAAGCATCATCTGCCTTGAAAAGAAGTCAACCCATTGTGAACCCATAAACTTCTTGATATATGTAGAAATGAACAATATCCAGACGGTAGGTTGTGGGTTGAGCCTTTAATACAAGTTGTACGATACAACGACACCGGAGACAGCTTCCTCCGCTCCCCTTCTGCTCCAACGTCCACTCCTAGAATCCCCCGCGACACCACACTCTGCATTCCACTCTCCGCATACACATACCTCACGCGACCCACACGCGACACTCACACAACAAATACCACACACCTTCCCCCTTACAACACCCAATGACAACAACACAAACATAGAACCACAAGAAAGATAGACAACACATACGTCAACTCCACACAATAATAACTAACCAACACTATCCCAATGTGTAATCAGCAAAACGGGCAGGAACTCTCCTCAACCTGCTACCACGACGCAAACCCTCATCGTCGAGATTAGGTTCATGACTAGCAGCCTCTACCAACCCGTCATTCCTACCCCTTGACTCCACACCACTACTACGTAAATCTACACCACAATCCTCCCCCAACATGTAACCATTGCACCCTTCCTCACTTGGAACACTACGACACGCAACACTATTCCGATCATTACAAAAACTCAGCTGACGAAAATTCCATCTTCTACCATCTTCCAATTCAACTGCGCTACCTAACACCCTCCGTACTTCCATGGGCCGTGACCAAACCGCCTCGCCTTTCAAGACCCCCCTAGGATTTTTCACACGAACCATCTGACCAACATGGACGACAGGCCAATGGCAATTCCCGCCACGAGAACGAACTGTGCGTTCCTGGAATTCCGTAACTTTAGCTTTAATTTCTTTATCAATCCCACTACTCTTAGGCCTTATTCTATTATTCCTTTTCCTTAACCACCAAGGGACCAAAACAGTCGACGGTTTCCTCCCCCTCAACACCTCAAACGGTGTGTTACCAGTCACCGAATGAGGAGTAACTCGATATGCCATCAGTCTCTCTTGCAGAGCCTTCCTCCAAGGTAACCCTGCACTTAGCGCCAACTGAATCACCTCTTTAACCACCCTGTTGAAGCGTTCCACCTGTCCATTCCATTCGGGGTGATATAATGATGACCGTATATGTTTGATACCCATTTCCATCAAAAATTCCTGCATTCTGTCCGATACCAATTGGGAACCATTGTCCGACACCAAGATCTCAGGTACACCTTCCCTTGAAAACACATCTTCCAAAAATTCAATGACCACCTCCGTAGTCACATTACTGACCATCCTTACCTCCGGCCACTTGGAATAGTAATCAATCATAACGATAGCATAACAATCCCTTGCTGACACGGCTGAAAATGGACCCATAAAATCAATGGCGATTTTTTGCCATGGTCCTTCTGGCAACTCCACCATAGTCAAGGGTATACACAAGGGTTTAGCAACCTTATCACTAACACCACAAATCTTGCAATCCCTAACCCAACGATCCACCATAGAATCAACACCAGGCCACCAAAAACATTCTTTAATTCTTCTTTTGGTACTTGACATACCACCATGACCCTTGTGACTCCTCTCAATAATGCCATTGCGCATGCCCAACGGAGGCACAATCTTGTCCCCCCGCAAAACAATTCCATTAGACAAACACAACTCTTCCTTAACTTTCCAAAATGCAGAACACTCTCCTCGTAGAACAGATTCCCTCGGCCAACCATCCATAATATACTTCTCTACCTCTTTCAGGACTACATCCTTATCCATTTCGCGCACCCACGATTCTTCAGACAGTGTTTTACTCACTACCACTCCCTCATCTTCAATGGATAAAATATCTTTGAAAGTGAAAGCAACTTCAGACTCACTCACCCCCTCCACCCCAACAATAGGAGACAAACTGGGCAACCGTGAAAGTCCATCAGCAACCAGATTTTCCTTGCCCGGAATATATTCAATTTCATAACTAAACATTTGTAATTTAGAAGCCAACCGGGCCAACCTTGGAGTCAAATTCCTCCCCCCTTCAGGTCTCAAAATGTTCACTAACGGCTTATGATCCGTACAAATCTTGAACTTCCTCCCCCACACATACATACAAAATCTTTCTGCAGCCCACACAGCAGCAAGCAGTTCCTTCTCAATTACTGAGTAATTCCGTTCAGATGTTGTCAACGTACGAGACGCATATGCCACTACCCATCTCTCATTCTTGGTATGTTGTGAAAACACAGCACCAATTCCATACCCGGAAGCATCAACAGATAACACACAATCAGCTGAAGGCATGAAAGGTTTCAAACATGGAGTTACAGAAATTTCCTTCTTGGCATTATTAAAACATTGTTCTTGTCGTTGCTCCCATACAAATAATGCATTTTTCTTCAATAACATTCTCAACGGTTCCACTTTAGATGCATAGTTTTCAATGAACCGAGAATAAAATTCAGTAAGGCCCAGAAAGGACATTAATTGTTCCTTGCTTTTAGGTTCTGGAGCCGACAGAATAGCTTCCACATGACTGACTTTTGGTCGAATACCGTCCTTGGATATAACATGGCCAAGATATTCTACCTCGCATTTCCCAAAAACACACTTTTCATTCCTAACAGTTAACCCATGTTCCCTAAGGGCTTCCAAAACCGCATGCAGATACTTGTCATGGGACTCCTTATTCTTCCCAAAAATCAAAATGTCATCTTGAAACACTTTTGCCCCATTAATCCCACTCAAAATTCTTGACATTTCCCTCTGGAACACAGCTGAAGCACTTGCTAATCCGAAAGGCATACGTCGATACCTGAACATGCCTTCAGGAGTGATAAAAGCTGTGCAGTGCTTAGAGTTATCATCTAATTCAATTTGGTGATATGCACTAGATAAATCTATTTTAGAAAACCAGGAAGAACCCCCAACAGAAGATGTAAGTTCTTGTAGGTTAGGTAAGGGGAAAGTATCAACCCAAATGGCCTCATTCAAACACCTCAAGTCCACACATAAACGTAAATCCCCGTTGGACTTAAGGAAATCACCACTGGAGAAACCCAATCAGAGCTCTCCACTGGCTCAATAATTCCATCCTTACACAATTTTTTAAGAATGTCCCCTAATTTTTCACGATAACTAATAGGAACATTCCTAAGTTTTTGTCTTATTGGGCACACGTTCTCTCGTAATATAATTTTATGTTTGAAATTCGCCATTCTGCCTATATTATCAGAAAAAACATCAAGGTACATTTCCTTAAGTTCAGAATAATCCGCACAAGTGTGTATATTCTCACCTTCATCCTCACATTGTACCGCGAATACAGGACACTTCAAACTCGCATCAATCTTAAGGCCCAAATCAGTGATATGTGGCCAACCTAAAATAGTTGCACCCCTATTGGCAACATACACTTTGCCCCGACATGACTTACGTTCAAAAGATACATCCGCCCATATAAAACCTTCCAAAGGGATTTTATGACCTGAATAGCTTCCAGGACTCACATCAGGCTCCAGCAACGGTCTACCAGGCCACAATTTCCTAAATAACTCCTTGCCCATTATTGTATACCATGCACACGAATCCACCATAACACATACGTCCACACCATCAATGCGCACAGTGCACGTGGGCAATTTTTTAGCTTTATCCATTTCAACAATAGATCTCTCATGAACGCTAGATACTTCTCCAACTACATTTAAATCATCGTCATGCACATCGTCTTGAATGAAATTGACCTTCCTCCCCAAATTGTTGCATACTCTACTGAAATGTCCCTTCTTTTTGCACATAGTACACACTTTAGTTAATGCGGGACACCATTTAAAATTAGCTAAATGATTACTGGAACCACACCTGTAACACACAAACCCTCGTGTTTCATTAAATTTCCTGTTGGGAATACTCTCCAAAGTTTTACTTTCACTTTTACTTTTAACTCTGCAATCTTTATTTACAACACTCACTTGGTTATAACTTTTTTCACTCCCCGACATACTCTTTTCATTCCTCACCTCACGAATGCATTGGTCAGAAACCTCAACACCCCTGGCTACATCAACAGCAGCTTTCAATGAAATACTGCCGCATGACCATAACTTTTCTTGAATTTTCTTAGACTTAGTCTTCATCAAGATTTGATCGCGTAAAACTTGATCATAAGTCATGCGATCAAATTCACATGTGACTGCCAAACCTCTTAAAGCAGAAACAAATTGGTCAATAGATTCCTCCTCTTTCTGCACCCTCGAATAGAACTTAAATCTTTCCATAACTACGTTGATTTTCCTGCCAAACCTTTCATGGATTTGTTTAATTGCATATTGATAAACCCCAATGTCACCGGCATTCTCTATCGAAGGTAAATTCTTAAATTCTCTTAACCCCACAGCACCTAACCTGTGTTTAAGAAGTGACAATTTCCTTCCTTCTGAACACTCATCCTTCTCAATAACCTCCACATATGCCTCAAACAAATCAATCCACAGATCCCAAGCAATCGGAGGTTCACCTAAATCAGCTAAAAAAAACGGCGGTGGTTGAATTGTTGCCATAATGAAAAGCTGGTGGTTAGAAGGAATAATAAGAAAGATGTATGCTTGCGGAAAAAGTTCACCAAAGTCAATTTTGCGACAATTTGGGCAAAAAAAGAATAATATCACCAAGGTCAGTTGAATCCGCAAGTACAACACGTTGTCAAACAGAAAGTTTTAAAAGTTAATTTCACAAATGGGTGGAAGATGCTTGTCACTGAATACAGCAACACGTAAGTTGTGCTAGAAGAACAGCCAAATTAGTGTCTCAGTCTCAGTTTCAATCTCAGTCCTCAGTCCCAGTACAGTCTCAGTCTCAGTCACACAGTACCTGAAAAGCAGTATGCTGAAGATGACAAGTCTAGGTTGAAACTGGTATTCCTTTCATGAACACGGATGAAATGTGGGACTTCGCTGAGCACCACTTCAGAAATGTGTCGGCAAGAAATTGAATAACTTCCCTGCGCACTATTTCAGAGATGTGTACTTCAATGGCAAGAAAGAGAAGGACTTCCCTGCGCACCCTTCAGAGCGTACAACTCTCGATGACACGGAAACTGAATAATAATGGCTGCCGCCGTCATGCGCGTGATGACGACATCTCACGAGCGTCGGACGACCTTCGGCGTTATTCCGTTGCTAAGATACAATGACGCTTCAACAACGGTCCCGTCCCTGCTCCCTGCTTACGTCATGATCCTCCTCTGCTCTGCACACGAACTCACCAGGATCAAACAGCCAAAATGAAGGACGCCAATCGGGCAGAAATTCCCCAGGGTAGAGTTTGCAAGCGATGTGACCATCCAGCAGTGTCCAGCAATCGTCCGAAGAACCAAGGAAAGATGGATGGGAGAAGCTAGAAGTCCCCGGTGTCGTTGTGCTCCCTGCTCGTCGCCATTGTAGAAATGAACAATATCCAGACGGTAGGTTGTGGGTTGAGCCTTTAATACAAGTTGTACGATACAACGACACCGGAGACAGCTTCCTCCGCTCCCCTTCTGCTCCAACGTCCACTCCTAGAATCCCCCGCGACACCACACTCTGCATTCCACTCTCCGCATACACATACCTCACGCGACCCACACGCGACACTCACACAACAAATACCACAATATACATGAAGGAAACCCTAACAAGAAGTGCTTCTTCAAAAGTCAGAAGTAATCATAGTGTCAATCCTTCCAATGAAGAGTGATTCTTTAATGCCTTGAGGCATTATAGCTTTGGATGTTTCAGCAACAACAGCGTTTCTCACTGTCAGCAAGGATTGAGCCCCAGCTCCTGCAGGAGCTTCACCCTAGGAACCCCTCTCTCAGAGATAGACATAGTTGGATTAAGTGTGAAAAATGGTCATACCAATTTAGTTTGTCTGGAGGCAATTTGCTCATTCATGCTGCTAGTGAGTATCAGGAAGCAAATAAGAAGGGCCACTGTAAGTTTGCATTTCCCTGACTGTGATGTTTTCCACATAATTGTGTATTTGCCACACTAGCCACATTGTGATCTATGTACTGAATAGTAATCAGATTTCATCAAAAATATAATTTATAGTTCAAACAGATCAAAGAGTTTGAGAATGATGGATATTGCACATAACTTGCAGCACTTTGCAAACGTTAACTGATCACCTTTCTCAGCTTAAATATTGTATTCAAGTTACTCAGGTGTTGCTAATAACCCTAATGGATGAACTGCATAAAGTACTTTTGTATCTAGCAAGAAAAAAAACCTACATATTTAAATTTGTTTCTGACATTGTTGAAAGAATAACTCAATTTAGGTCATGAACATGTTTTGTTTTCAAGAGTACATGAAGAATTTAGGAGACCAATTTCTGGGATTATCACAATAAAAGTGAAGTGCCTTCTGTCAGAAGAACTGTGCACATGTAGTTTTGAGTTCTGAAGAGTGCAACATTTTTATTTTTTAGAGGGATAATTATAATCCAGAATATGGTGCAGGCAGTACCATAGTGAAGACGGCCATGTCCCTATATTCAAATTTGCTTACATATGATGTAATGTTGCTTGCTGAGCATTAGCGTGGGTCGAATGTATTAGAACCTGGTGAGTGCCTGTTGTCATTGTTGCAGCCATAGTTCCTGCATTTGTCGTGGCCTGTTGCAGCATGCTGAGAGATTCAATCGATTTCCCATTTCCCCACCTAGCTTTATCCTTTCTGAAAACTGGTGTGTGGCACTGGAAGCTGGTGTGAATTGGGGCAGAACCAAAAGGTTGCAGACAAGAAAATGGTTCCATGTTTCCTTGACATGTTCAGTGTTGGTACCACAAAAGATAGTTGGTCAGGTAAATGCTGTCAATACTGCCTTAGTTAATATTCATTCTTTTAACTGAGTACATGCAGTAGGATTTTTAAAACAGGCCATCAAGTCCATTTTTGAGGGATGTGTTCCTTTTTTAAGCTTTCCACATACCACCCTATGCTACCCATTTTTATTTATCTCAATGTTAATGTATTCCCATGATAGGCTAAACATACTGGAGGATGGAAAAGGGAAGTTGGACCAAGAGTCCCGTGCATAGTCCAACTTTACGCAGCAAAGTAGGCTCCAACACAGTGGCTGCTGGTGCAGGTAAGCATGGTGGGCGGCGGGGGTAGTGACAGATGATGGAATAGGCAAAATAAAATAAATAAATAAAACCACTTAATGCGGCGAGCGCAAGGTAAGTGGTTTTATTTATTTATTTTGCCTATTCCGTTGTCTGTCACTAACACTGCCACGCCCCTCTCCCTGCGCTTACCTGCACCGGCCGCGACTGCTCCTACGTCAGTACTGCAGCCACTCAAACATTATTTTATTTATATACATTACATCAGTTCTAAGCTGCCTCATTACCCCCATGAAAAGCCCTATCATTCAAGTTTCAGGAACTACTCCCCCAAGGCATTTGGAGGGGGTTTATGTTAATATATCACCTTACCCTAAAATTCTAGAAAGCTGGAGTAACAAGCAATACCCGCACCCCTCCATATATATTTGAATGGTCCACATACCACCCACCATATTTAATCAGTTTTAGATACGTATACAAGTGGAAGGAGGATGCCTACTGAATGCTGCACTGCAGTGGGAAACGGGCTATTTAAAGGGGTTTGAGGCCAAATTCAATAAAGTGAAAGAACTGACTCCAATAGAAAATTGATAAGCTCAGTACATTGCCTGCAAGATTTTATGAGTGAATCAACCTCAAGTCAACTTCACTGCCAAAAAGTAAACGCACTTTGTTCTATGAACCTTGCTTCACACGCCAGGTTACCTCATTTCAAGAAATACATAATGACCTCCAAGGAAGCAACAATGTTATTGGGCGCTGAGCTCAGGGGGCGCTGCATTTTGTAATATTTTATAGCGTTAAAAGCACCTGCTGCAGAGGTCCTTGTGTGACCAATAATTTTCAAGCAATAATAAATATGTCAATGTAAATCTGGTGATTAATATACCTGCTGGAGAAATTGACTCATCAGAAAGTAGGACAGAGGGTTAATGTGCCTCCTGCAAAGCACGTGTAACATACAGATCATCTGTATTTTGTGTAGATAGCTCAGGAGGTTACTGCTTTTGTTATTTTTTTGCTTGCAGTTCAAAAGTTACAATCCTCCCACTGTAACACAGTCAGCTATAGACTGGCATCAAAGAGATGCAAGCAAACTCTAAGGTATACGTTTAGAGCTTTATGTTTTTTCTCTCAGTGTTTTGTTATCCTAAAGTTGGTAAAAAAGGGTGTTTTAGGCAAGAAATGCTTTCTTATTAGCACAGCAAACCACTGTGTTACTTTTTAAACCCTGGGGTAGTGCTTCTCCAGACTGAGCACTCTTAAAATATAGTGTTTACCACATGTGACTCCTACACCTTGTAATCCTCATTGTTTTATGGAACAATTCCTATACATTGATTGTCACATTTGCATGGTCGACTTTCTCTCTGTAATGTGTGTGTGTGTGATGTAAATCTAAAGTGTTCTGACACCCTAAGCTGATATGATTAGAGCTATAAAAGAAATTAAATACATATGAGACGGGTTATGGTGATGAGGTACATCCTTGAAGTGTTATAGTGCAGTAATCTGTTTAGAAGGAAGTCATTGAGGAGCGCCACCAAACCTAAAGCCGTCCCTGATCCAAAGAATCTGAAGTTGAAAGGAGGTTTCTTAGGTCCAGGTGCCCTAAGACTGCCCAGATAGTGCAACCGCTGCCAAGGCTACAAGTGAACAATGTTTACTCCACCCCGAGAAGGTTCAATGGTTCGCTTCCCTATACTGCTGAAAGTTTCCTGGCAGAATTTACACTCTTACGGCAGCAACAGCAATTGTGGGGCCCCAAAACTACACATTTAGGAACGCCTGGGAACATCAGGTCCCCACTAAAACTTTTACAAAGCTGAGCTAAGTTTGTGTGAACAAAAACAAATAAATAATTGATAATACATTAATTACATGTATTAAATGTCGGTGCCCAAAGTTTTTTTCATAGAAGCCTGCTGCCGAATGCCTTGGTTTTCAGATACAAAGACTGCTTAGTTATGATTTCACCTCCACCTCATGCATCATTCTACTAATACCCGGCACTTTCTATCACTTTACCTCAATTACAGGTGCTTGTTCACCCATGATTCCTCTCTTTGGACCTCATTACACATGGCGGCTTGCGCTGTGGCCCTGTAAAAGGGCCACAGCACAAGCCGCCATGTAAAAGAGCACTTAGTGCACATCCATGCACCGTGTGCCAGGCACCATGTGGTGCCTGGCACACGGTGCATGGATGTGAGGGGGCACTACATGTGCCCCCAGGGCCAATTTGCAGTGGCTCACGAGGGACGGGGCCCTATTTGGTGCCTGCAAAGTCCCTTTCTGACAGCCTTTTCATGGCGGTCAGATCGTTATGAAAAGGCTAAGGGAAAGGGACACCGTAATACCGACTGCGGTACCTACCTTGACACTGCCGCAATTCAGAGATTGCTATTCCGACTGCCGCTCCGTCAGGATCTATGATCCCAGCAGATGCAGCGGTCTTCCCTCTGACCGCTTGTGCTCTGACCGCCAGTATTGAAATACACCAGTCGGACCGCAGGGCTATATGTTGGTCGAACCGCCGCCGACAGCCTGTCGGTGGCGGTCCGACCAACATCATAATGAGGGCCTTTGTCTCTGTTTTCCTGTTCTTCTCTTCCTCCTTTATTTTCCCATTTCTGCCTTTCCCTCCCTTGCTATGAGTCAAGGTCTGATGGAGAAAAATAAGTCTCAGCCCCCAAAAATGAATGCTCCTGCCTCCTGAAACCACTGGCACAAATTAAGCATTAGCTGGTGGTGAATAAAAATGCAGCTGTCATTCATAATTCTTCCTGGGGAAATGTCACATGATTTTCAACATAGCTCTGCCAAGAAATACATTTCTTTCTGAAAGGTCCCCAAAGCAGGATTGCTTTGAAGACATTAGCACTATTAGGTTTGAGGAATCGCAGGAGTGGACTTACCCTTTAAAAAACATGACAGCAATTTCGTTAACAGGCCCATTTCCAGAAAAGAGAGGGAGTTAGCCTCAGCTGTTGTACACATAGTTTCTGCTGAACATACATTTGTGAGACCCCTGGGTGCTGCTCTTCACCTTACAACATTGCAACAAATAACTGTAAATGAAATGTGCTAATAAAAACCTGCAACTGATCCAGAGGCCTGTCAGCACGGCTACCCCAGTGGAGAGTTGGAGGAGGAAAACATCTGACCCAAATGGATTTTTTGTCTGTATTAAATCGGAAATCTCCCATAATAAATAAATAATCAATGGAAAAAATGCAAATGTTGAACTCATGCTCTATGTCAAACATGACGCACAAACGGGGAATAATTATAGACAGATTTACCACTTACATTACATAAATACATATGGAGTCAGTATGTGTTTCTAGTTTCTAACTATATAGGATTTGCATAAACATGCACAAAAGTACAGTCCATTCTTATGTTCATTAGATAACATGTGAGGAAATCCCGAAATTAAATTTATGGTAAACATAATTTTTCGTGAGCATTCAGTTTAATTCTTCCTTTCAGTTTTATTTATTGTATTGTGGCTGAAAAAGAAACTGCATTTGAAAGGCACATTAAGAACTAGACCTCAGGGTGCTCCGCTAGCTCCAGATACACAAACTCTCTCATTTTACACTCCTCACATACACATTCAAGGCAATACACAACTTAGACCCCACCTGACTGTAACAGTTGCAAATCCTGCTATCAATCACCCAGACAACTCCACTCCAAAGGACTCCTACTGCACTCATCCCACACATACACAGAACCAGATCAGGAGGACGGACATTCTCTGACATTGCCCCTTAAGTGTGGAACAGCCTCCCACTCCATATCAAAGCCTCCTTCTCTCTTAATTTTTGCAAGAAGCTGAAGACCTGGCTTTTCAATTAACCAACGGTCCATAAGCAAGGCTAGGCACACACACCTGCTCAGCGCCAGGATACATATGGCTCCTCCAGAGTAAACACACACTATGACATTTGATTTAAAATTAGACAGACTAAAGAAAAGAGGGCTCAAAGCCAGCTCTAGATGTAAAATATTTAAAAAGAAAATGAGTTAGCTAATTTCCTGTTCCTTCTGATTTAAGAAGATGCAGTGATCCCATTGAAAATGGCACCAATCTAGGTTGATTAATAAAATGCTGAACTGGAGTGGGTCATACACCAACTACTCAATCCAGTTGGTAGCCATCACAGTGATAGTGGCCTGAAATGGTCAGGTGATTGACTTTCACAAAAGTAAACTTGTTTTTTTGAATTTAGCTTGAAAGTTGGGAGTGGTCCATTGGATCTTTGCCGACTCTCTCACAAACTATTTTTAACATTCACAAAGGGGAAAGGATCCCAAGTGGACCCCTTCCATTTTGAGAAGACTCCAACTCAGAAGTCTGTAATTTTTCAATGTTTTGAGACCAGATTTTGTTCACAAAACATTGAGACATGTCGCACTGATTCAGTATTTGGAAGGAACTCCTACAACACACTTCTTCAAAATACCAAATCCGTTTAGGGTTGCAGTCCTGTTTTAGGAGTCAGTAAAAGATTACTGACTCCTAAAATTAGATTTGTGCATTAGAAACAGACATTTTTATGGCTGCAAACCCCAAATTGGACTGTGTTTGACTGTAAGAAATGCTTGTACATCTGGCCCTATGTTCCTTACGACTAAAAGGCACTTTAAAAGCATATTGATTTTGGCCTGTATGAAGACTATCGGCTCTCCCAAATGTAATGGTGCACCTGCAACATTTATAGCCACCCAAATGAACCATATCATTTTGAGCAACAAGTCGCCTGGCAAAATGTGCAAAAAAATCAGACAATTATGTAGTCAAACTCTACTGCTACTGAAAGTAAAAACAATGTGGGTAAAATATTTTATATATTGTCTTTAGCATCCTACATATCTTGTATTACCACTATTCACTCATTGGGTTGTCCTGTTAAATCTGCTGAAACATATAGTTGGCCAAATCCATTCTGTTAAACCTGGTTTAATAAAGGCTCCCAACAGTCCTTACACAAAAATTACACTATGTTAATACCTCTCCTTAAAGTACATATTTTGATGCATTCGACTAACCTTAGCTTTTTCAGAGCTTTCTCAGCATAGTTGAGAAATGTAAATAGCATGTTCTATTATCCATACCTAGCATACATGTGCTAAGATACTCTTTGACCACCAAATGTTATGCTCCCAAAATAAGGGTCCATTTTATTTTCATCACTTATTTCAACCCCGTGAACAGGTGAAGAGTCTGGACATTCAATATGTTGTTCTTTCAACACAGTCTAGAGATACGTTTGTCACAGGGAGGAATATGCCTCCTTATAACGCATGCCTTCACTCCGCATGCAATTACAATGCGGTCGTTACAACGACTGCGTTGTAACAACGCATACCATTACCCCGCAAGTCGTAACACCGACTTGCGGAGGGGGGCGCTGGATGTTGGAATAGTATAATTTACCATTCCAACTCCAGTCTGTGCAACAGTAGGGAAGGTGTTGGATTTTAAATCCAACACCTTCTCCCCCCTCCGCAAGTCGTTGTTACGACTTGCGGGATAATGGTATGCGTTGTTACAACGCGGTCGTTGTAACGACCGCATTGTAATTGCATGCAGAGTGAAGGATTCGTTGTAAGGGCTGTTTACCCACAAGGAGTTCTCTTTCAAATCTAGTTATGAGTTTGTCAACAACACTTGAGCCCTGCATAACGCAAGCATGAGCCTCTGTTTTATTTAATTTCTCATGCAACAAAGTTACATTTCTTTCCTTACAATGAAGCCCACACATCCTTTGTTTTGTATTCTTCTAGTAAAATATTTACTGCATTGAACAATGATTAATACTAGTTAGTAAACTAATCCATAATCATTAGATTGTCAGTGTAGTAAAGGACAATGGGGAAGATTTATCAATCTTTCACGCAATGCAGCAAGTCACCTTGCTACGCTGCATGAAAGGGAAAGGGCGGTAATGTGCTGTATTTACCATTATATGGCACATTCCTGACCTTTCCTATTACTTTTGGCTGCCTAGCGCCATTGCAGGCACCCTTCTGTCATGTTGTAAGGGTGCCTGCGTTGTAGGCAGGATTGTTTTTGTGCAGGAAGGGGCACCTCCTGCACAAAAACAACACTGAGAGGAATATTCCTCTTTCTATGTATGCTGCAGGAAGTAACAAGTAGAAATAAAGATATTTCTCCTTATTACGCCTCACCTGAGAAGACGTATCTTTTTGACGCATTTCCAGGTTTACCACTAATGATAAATCTGTTACTGCGCCAAAATCCATGAGTGGATGCGTGGGAGCCCCCACACTTCACTCATTGAATGCCCCAGGGGTAGAGTAACGCAAGGCAGTGATTTGCGCTGCCTTGCGTTGCTCCAGATTTCTCAAGTCATGCAGGACAATCCAACGCAGGGCAACGCAAGGTGGCCTTGCGTGGCTTAATAAAGAAATTGGAATACCGCATATTAATTAATTATTTGCTCAAGTCCCAACAGGAGGAAATAAACAGTTGTTGATCCTGCCACACGGATGTATGCCTCATTTGAATAGAAAAAGAGCTAAGGGAGAGACAGAGCCCCTTCTGATGGTAGAAAGGGAAAGCCATATTGGATTTAGGTCTTTGGGTAATTTTTACAGTAAAGCAAAGGGGAAGTGCTGCAAAAGGAGGTTAGAGTTAGGGGAGAGAGTAGGCAGTATTAGGTGTAGAACAATTTCCAACCACTGGCTGTTGCTTGGTGATAAGGCAGGCACCTTACCACAGTCTCTTCCTCAGAGTGTTCCTAGACCTGGGAAGAGTGCCTCTGGGGAAAAAAAAACCTTGGTGTGAGAAAGGAACACAGGAACTCCTGCTAGCACTCAGGGACAGAACTGCTCTCCAAAGGTCAAGTGGTTCATCTCTTGTTTGCCTGCTCCATGGACACATAAAGAAGAGCTTTTTTGCCATGTGGGAAACTGGTTCAGCAGGAACGTGCAGTAAAGGTTCTCAGTGCCCTTGAGCCCTGCCTCCTGCAGCTTTCAGCTTTCTCCCACTTGTGGGTTCTGAGAGTGAAAAAAGTCTGAAAGTAAAATTGTGTCAAGGGTAAGACATCAAACCTATCGTAGCAGCGAAACATGCTCAGCAGCTAAACAAATCTAGCTTTGGCCCTCTGAAAACTTTTGGTGCCAAAACTAACAGCTTAAGCATGGGCATGACCATGAAGTATTTGACTTCCTGCGGCCCTCTCTAGCCTCAGCCTAGACCTTGTCCAGCTAAAGTATTTCACCTCCCAAAAAGTAGACAAAGTTGTGGGGTAAAAGCTATTACCTCCCGTCCCTCCCTCGCCGTCCTTCAATACAAATGAAATGAGGCCCCGCCTCCCACCCAGACCCACCCCCAGCATAAAAACTCTGCCCGCCCCCACCTCCACCTGTTTTTTTCTGTCTCCCTAGTGAGACTTACCTTCAGTTCCTCCCTGTGGCGGTGCCGGGGAGTCTTCGAGTTGGTTCTCTGCGACGGCGGTGCCCTCGACGGAGTTCTCCTGGCGCTGCCTCCTCTCCTCGTCTCCCTCGTGGATGGGGGCGGAGCGGTGGCTCAGGAAGCCGCTGCGTTGTTTGGCGGCCCTCCTGTGGCTGGGGCTGTGTTTCCGGGTCGGGCCTGCCTGGCTGCCTCTGCTCCCGGACTGCACTCTTCACGGTGTCCTGGTAGGACGGGTTTTGACCCGTGGTTTGTTCCTTTACGCTGTATGGGGGTACCGGGTGCTGTGGCTTGCTGTTTTCCCTTGACTGGCGTGGGGGTCTGTCCGCCTTGTCTTGGGGCTGCTGGGGGCTGTTTTCCACTTGCTGCCCTGGGTCGTTTGAGGTTGTTGGGGGCCTTCTGGGGTCTTCTTCCTCTGCTGCTTGGTCACCGGTCCCCCTGGGGCGCCCTGGCTGCATGGACTTCGCGGGGGGTGTTGGTGCCTCTCCTGTCTGTGGCTGGTGCAGGACTTGGCTGTGGCTGCTCTGTCCGGTGCTTCGGGCTCCGCCGCTGCCTTCTGGTCTGTCCCGTCCTCGTCCGGCGGATCCTGTGGGCGGTTGGTTTCCGTCTGGGTCCTGGGGTGCTGGGCCTTCTCCCGCCTCTGGCGTTGCCTTTGGCTCTGGGGGGTGTGGAGGGTCGCTTGGGCTCCTGTGCTGGTCGGCTGGGCTTTCCTCTTCCCTGCTGGACGGGCCCTGTGGGATTCATGGTGTTCCTGGCCCGCCTGGTTGGGCTTGCCCTTCTGTCCCGGTGTGGGGATAGGTGCTGTGGGTGTGGCGTGCGTTGCCCGTGCTTGCTGTTTCCGCTTTTGTGTACATTGTGCTTGCTGCTTTGTCCACTGTGGGCCGCCCGGCTGGCGGCTGTTTGTCGGTTGCCTGCGGAGCCTGCTGTGTGCGGTCTCTTTTCCTCCACCCTGGGCGTTCCTGCTGTGCTGTGTTGGTCCTGTTTGGTTTCAGGTTCCTTTACGCCCTCTTTTGCATCAGTGGGTTTTTTCCTGCGGTGCTGCGGGTCCCTTGCTTTCTCCGGCGGCTTTGCTTGTTGGGGGTGTTTGCCCCTTTCCTCCCGTTGGGCTGTTGGTCTCTGTCCTGGCCGCTCTGCTTGATGGGTCGGCTGTTCTCCTTGGCTGTTGCTGTGGCGCTGGCCTGTTCTCGGCTTCTTCTATGCCCTCCTTGGTGTGGGGTTTCGTGGCTTTGGCGGCAGCTGTTCGAGCCTCCGGCCTTGGCGCCTGGTGGGCCCCTGCTCTTGTCGGATCTCTGCTGTTTGGTGGAGTCTGGCCTGGTTCGTGCCTGGCTGGGTGGCTGCCTGGGACTATTCGGTGCTGTGGGCTGCGGGTCCTCTGTCCTTCTGGCCGCCTTGCGGCTTCTGTGTGCCTTTACTTGTGTGGGGCGTCCTGCCTTTCTGGGGTGCCTTGTCCTGAGGTCTCTCCTTTGTCCCCGTTGTGGGCTTCTCCTCCGCCTTTACGGTGGGTGCGGTTTGGCCTGTTTTTCGCCCTGGCTCCCTGCCTCCTCTCCTGCGGGCCCTGCCCGGCTGGGTCCCTGTCGCTGCTCTCTGTTCGGTTCCCTACGGTGGGTGGTCGTCTTCGGCCTTTTCTTCCTCGGTGGCGGCGGCCCATTTCTGGTGGTTGGGTCCTGTGTACTTTGGTTCTTGTGTACAGGGTCGTCTTGGTGCTGGTTCCTCCGGATTCGGGGGTTCGGTTGCCTCCACTGCCTGTCTCCGGTCCCCGCGGGGTGGCTCTGCTGGACTGGGTGTCCAGTTTGGTTGCCAGGTGGTCGGTCTGCTGGGTTCCTGTCGTGGTGCCCGGGCCTGGGCCCCTCTCCGTTCTGTTTCTGGGGTTCGGGGTGTCCGGTGGCTTCGGCCTGTACTGGCTCTCCTGTGGGTCTGCTCCTGGGTTCGGCCCCTTCCCTGCCGTGTGTTGGTCCTTTCGGCCGTCGTTCCTCTGGTTCTGCCTGGCATCTTTTGGCATGCCGTTGGTCTCGGGGACGCCTCTCTCCGCTTCCCAGTCGCCGCTTCTTTTCTGCGGTTCGCTGTGGGTGAGGCCCGTTTCGGTTTTGAGTCCTTCCCTTCGGCCTCCGGCCCTCGCCCTGGGTCTTCCCGCGGGTCCTGGTGCCTCCTGTGGCTCTCCTTCGTGCGGGGGTTTTTTTCCTTCGTCCTTCTCTGTCGGTCGGCCTCTGGCTGTGTGCGGCCGGAGTGTCTTTTTTGCTCGGTCTGTTCGGGGGGACCTTGGTGGTTCTTCTGGGGATCGGGGTTGTTGGTGGCCTGGGGTGTGTCTTCTCTGGTCTCCTCTCGGGGCTTGGTGTTCGTTGAGGCTCGTTGTGGCCTTTGCATGGCCCTGTTCCCTTGTCCTGCCTGCACCTGGTCTCTCTTCCTTCTCTGGATCGGGGGCTCCTCCGGCGGTCCTGTGGCTGCGGGGGCTCGTGGCTTCTGGGGTGTTTTCAGGTTCCGGGGCTTGTTTCTACTTCTCCGCCTGACCGTCTGGATCCTGTTGGGTTGGTCTCCGGGGTCTGTTGTCCCCGCTGCCCGTGTCGGTCCGTGTCTGGGGGGGGAGCTGTCCTGGTGGCTCTCCCGCCGTCGCTTTCTGGCTGGCTGTTTGCTGCCTCCTCAGGCTCCGCTTGTGGTGGCTTTGGTCACCGGCCTGTCCGGGTGCGGGGTTGGCTGGGGTCTATTCGGGTTCAGGTGCTGGTCCCTGCTGGTCTCCCGGAGTTCCTCCTGCTGCCGCTTGTTGGGAGCTTGCCCTGGTGCTCTTTCGTGGCTCTCTGCGGGGCCCATGCGGTGTTGGTTCAGTCTGGCGTTCTGGGGAGGTGGTCCTCTGTCCGCCCTCTGGGTGGGTCCCGGTTCTGTTCCTTGTTTGCCTGCGTCCTGTTTCCCTGGCTCCGGTCTGGGGGCTGGGGCTGTCGGCTCTCTCCCTTCGGCGAGTGGCCTCTGGGCTGGCGGCTCTGTTTTTGCTGGGTCATTCCTTCTTCCCGCGTTTTCTCTCTTCTTCCCCGTGTGGCCTGCCTGTTGGTGGGTCGTTGGGGCCTCCCTGTGGTGGTCCTGTTGCGGATCCGGGGTGGGCCTTGGTGGCCCGGTTCTGGTCTCTGGGATGGGGTCCCGGGGCTCGGGGGGTCGTTGGCCTTCCCTCTCCTGTGCCTTGGGGTCTTCTAGGTGCCTTCCTCCCCCACCCCCTTTTTTCCACTGCTCCGGGCCTTTCTGGTTCTGGTCGGGTGGCTCTGTGCTCGGGGGTTGTTGGTTGCTCCCCGTTGGCCTGGGGTGCCTTGGTCTCCTCTCCTGTCCGCCTTCTGTTGCGTTCGGGTGTGGGTCCTTCCGGTGGTTCCGTTCTCTTGATGTTTCCGGCCCTTCCCCTGGGTTCTGTGCAGGGGTTTCGCCTGCTGCCTGGTGGTGGTGCGGCTGGGCTTTGCTGGGTTGGGGGCTCCTGTCCGTTTGGCGGTTGCTTGGCTGCCTTCCCGTCGGTCCTCCTCTCTGCTGTCCTGTGCTTGGCATGGGCGGGCCTTTTCGGCCTGGTGTTTTGCACTGGGGTTGTTACCTCGGTGGCTGGCCTATGTTTGGCGTGGCGATTCCTTCCTGGTGGGGCTCTTCTGGGATTGTCGGTGTCTCCTCTGCGGGTGCTGTGGGCGGCTCTCTGGCTTCTTGATGCTCCTGGCATTCTTGCGGGTTGGCGGGGTCTGTTGCCCCCTCGCCCTGTCTGCTCCTTCCCTTCGGGGTCTTG
Organism: Calotriton arnoldi; assembly: GCA_963921515.1. Lineage (NCBI taxonomy): Eukaryota > Metazoa > Chordata > Amphibia > Caudata > Salamandridae > Calotriton > Calotriton arnoldi. Next base: position 60,917 of record CAWUFW010002100.1, read on the forward strand.
GCTGCTGGTATTGGCTGTCCTCCCTTTGGTCCCCTTGGGGGTCTTGGGTTGCGGCTCTTGTCTTTTGGGCCTTGTTTTTGGTTGCCATCCCCTGCGCGGCGCTTGGGGGTGTTGGATCGGCTGTGGGTTCTCGTTTTGCTTTGATCCGGTTGCGGTGGTTGTTTGGCCTTCCTCTGCTCTGTTGGGTCGTTGGCTTTGGTCCCCGGTCTTGCTGACTGTCCGTCTTTTGGGGGTGGTTCCTCCTGTGGGGGTTTGGGGGTGTTCCTCTCGCTGTTTGGCGGTTTCGGTGGCTGCGTTGCTTGATGTCCGGCGTGCTTTGCTGTGGTCCCTGCCGGTTGTGGTGTCCTGTCGGGTGGGCTCCTCTGTGGGATCTGTTGGACTGCGTCCTGGTCTTCTCCTCTCCGTTTGACTGTCGCTGTCCGTTTGCGTGTCTGGAACGCTTGTCTGCTGTTCTGGGCCGCTGGGTTCCTGGGATGTTGATCTGCTGTGTTTGGGGCACTGTTTCTGTTTTGGTGTTCTCTCGCACTCAGCTGTCCGTCTCTGTTTTCTTCTGCTTGCTATGTCCTCATTTGTATTGAAGGAAGGCGAGGGAGGGACGGGAGGTAATGCTTCCATTTCTAACGATATTGGCATTACTCCTAGTCCTACTCCTCGCCTTCCTTCAAGGACCCTCCCTCCCTCCCGGTGCGGTTCATCTGAGTGCTAGCTCGGCTTGTTTACGTACAGGTGGAGGTGGGGGCGGGCAGAGTTTTTATGCTGGGGGTGGGTCTGGGTGGGAGGCGGGGCCTCATTTCATTTGTATTGAAGGAAGGCGAGGGAGTAGGACTAGGAGTAATGCCATTATCGTTAGAAATGGAAGCATTTCTGGGGAGTCTGCTTGTTTCCCTGACCTCTGCTCCCTTTCACTGAACCTATAATCATGCCTATAGGACCTGGTCAACTGTCAACTGAGACTTTACTTTACGCTTTCCTTTTTCTAGACACTTCAAGAATGTGTATGCCCAACTCCCCTCATCTGTTTTGGTGCATTTTTTCATAGTACATTTTATCTATTTTCTAAATTGCTTTGGGAATTGTATTTTTGTGTTACTGTTTTTCATTTAACACATATTACTCTGGTGAATTGACTGCTGCTTGTGCCATAACTGCCATTTGCTGATCAGAGGTTCGAGTCTAGACTTGAGGCATAACCGTGGTGTGTCTCTTAAGTTGGTAAGGGTCCTCCATTCCCAAATTAATAACCCACTTTTTGACATCCAGCATACAGTGTAAGTGATACTTCAAGTAACATCTAGCTTTAGCAGATTGCACTTAGAAGAAGAAATAAAATCAGAAGAATTTATAGCTTGAAAAACATGAAGTGAAAATCATCGATTGGATTTGCGGTATGAATTATGGCTCGAGTCTGTGAACAGGAGACTTTACGTCCCCTAAAATTTTAGTGATTTAATTGTATTATATATGAAATCATTTAGGCCTTCTATTTGATTTTCTATTCGATTTGATTTTGCTTCTTAAAAATTGCTATCAATCAAAAGCTAACATGTCCAGCGTCCCATCATCCTCCCTGGATAACCACAATTTATGAAATGTCCTCTTATTCCGTACTGGTTATTTAGTTGCTTTGTGTATCTTCATTCTATTTTAACTAGCATTTCATCTTTATAGAAGAGACTTTTGTGAGACAAATCAGTAGTATAAGTGTTCGCAATACGGGGTGTTTGTACATCTTTCAATAGCGGGGATAAATTATACAGATTGAAAATGGCGTTGGAGTCCAACACATAAAAAGATAAAACACGAGTGAAACAATTGAATGATGTGAGAATCCAGGAGGGTAATACGTTAGCATTTTTAGAACAACATTAGTGCATTATGGGCTTTGTATTTTGATTACTGAAGGGGTGGGATCTGGAAAGACGTGAGGAGGTGGGAATACAACACAGGTGTTTATAATAGAAGGAGGGAGCGGAGCATTCAGTACGTGTTTGGAAATGAGAAGAGGCAGTCATCAGAACACTCGAGGTACGGGCTTGTGTAACTGATTTTGAAAGGAGTGATTTCAGGGATAGATAAGGGAGTTTTCACACTGTTGAGGGATTTGAGTTAAGAGTGTTTTGGGGACTAGCGGGCAACCAGCGTTAAATGAAGAATGGGGCGTTTAACTAGTGAAATTTACTATCATGAATTCTGCGGGCAAAAATGTTGATTACGGGGTGAGCTTTAGTCACAAGCATGCTCTGTTGACAAGGTGTGTATTGGTTGTTAAATATGATGAATACAATATTATCTCGAGATGTAACCTAACAGTCATGTTTTAAATTTGTAGTGAACCCCTGACGAAGTGCCATGAAAGGCACGAAATGCATTGGGTGATGAATATGATTTAATCGAGGAGAATCTATGTAGCATTCCATGCTATAGAATAAGGCTCGTAATGGCATGTCTACAGCATTAAGGATTTCATGTGAACATAGTGTGTCCAACATGTGACTGAACAAACCATGATTAACGTCATACATGGAATGAGTAAATGGAAATAAACAGCAATGATGAACTTGATTAACTTTCGGCATCTTTTGTTATGCACCTAACGCTGTGCATCCGGAGTGGGGTGTTAATCCGCCCCATTTGTTCCAGTGATTTCACAATTACGTGGCAGGGCAGTCCACGATTCCGGGCCAGCATGCGAAACATAGTAAATATGAACGCTTTATGAAACATGGAAAGAAGGTGTGCACTCTGTCATCGTTTTGGATTTTACAAATCAGTAGTACCCCATGCCAATTAAAAACTTTTTATTCCTTAATTTGATATGCTTTTTTTCACACTGATAGACAGTTTTATTTCGTCTTCATTTTCCTAAAATATTTAATTTACCTTTTGAAATATTCAGCTAATCTTATAATGTTTAGGTTCCAACATCCACGGCTATCTGCAATATTTTTGCTTGTTTAATAGTAGGATTTTCTTGCACAATTGCTGTCAGCTAAAAAAAAACTTGACATGATGGCAGGACTTGGAAAGGTATTCGATAGGAAAATGATCTGCGGCCGCTTCTGTGATACTATTATGCCCCGGGGGCAAAATGTATAATACGGTCCCAGGTGTGCTGCTGTTTGTGTATTGTCAATCAGCGTACATGTTGAATTGTGTGGCATCCATGGTGACAAGCCCACTGCAAATCATAAATGGATGCAGGTGCGGGAGTCAACAGTGTCTGTTGAAAAGATATGTATTTGCCCCCCTTTGCATATACCAAACATTATACACTTTCAACTTAGCAAAAGCTGTAACAATGATAAAACTGAATGCACTTTAATAACGAAGATTTCTCTTTGCTTTCTCAGCTCAATGTTAAAAGAGCAGTACGTGGACAAGCAGCGGGTTGGTGTTTTTGGAAAGGTAATAATTGATGCTTGCTGTGTCTTGTTATTACGTACCTAGACTACCATTTTTATTTTTATTTTATTTGTATTTATTTGATCTTATTTTTAAATAGCTGAAACATTTCAACGAGTAATGCTGGGCATAGAATCAATTCAGTACAGGTTGTGTATTTTTGGCTACTTACGCCGTGGGTGATGACATTAGTTACTAAATGGTAGATAGCGCCAATGCACGCACCTGATTGGAGAAGACAACTATGACAAGTAGCGTAGCCGATCGAATGCAAAAAAACCTCTGTACTAAGGTAAAGAATAATATCTTTAAAGGCAAATATTTAATTTGGTCTCTGTTCTGGTATGGATGTATAATTGAACATTTCTAAGATGCATCCTGATAAAAAATTTTATCAATATCCAAGTGAAAGGAGAGAAAAATGCACAGGGCATTATTTACTCTCTTAGGAGCAGTATATTGGGCACGTGGTATATAAAAACGTTATATTTTATTCTTGTGTGCACAGTTTCAAATTGAAAATCCACTTTCAAAGTGCATCCATGTTTGTATTTCTTTGTCAGAAGGTCTAAAAGCATTTCTTAACACTAAACTATCTTGACCTATGCAGAAGGTGATGGCTGAAAGAAATCCTACAGCAAAACAAGTTCATTACATGTTTTCATTTATATGGCATCAGGATTAAGAGTTTTGAGTGCAACATTTCATAAAAGTGCATCATGATGAACCGAAAATTCCTCAAGTTTGTTGAGCACCATTATGGTAAATCGAAGTTGGGGGTGCTCAAGGACAGTCAGAGATTACTGGACCCCATTGTGTCAACCCAGGTCTGTCATCTCTGGTGCCCTGTGTTTTGAATCCTCAATCTGGGGACAAAGTACCCCTTTCACCACTTGACACCCAGGTCGCGAGGCAGAACAGTTCAAATCTGACTAAGTCACTGTATTTTCTAGTACCTGAGTCCAAGCTGCCAAGGAGTCAAACTTTTTCTTGAGTGCTTCACATGACCCTTGTATCTTTTTGGTTCGATTCGGAGATCGCAAATCTATTTTTAATTTCAGCTGACAAAGAGGCCATCATTGACTCAAGTGGTGTCGTAGCCGACTGCTCCATGGCAGCTGCGGAGTTAAGGGGGGGTGCCTGGGCACTACCCTTAAATGGGGCACCTGGGGTTGTTCTCTAACGGGATCCTCTCAGCTTGCATGAATCGCCCTCCGCTTGCCATCTCCTCTAGCCTTGGATAGCACTCTAAGTTGCCAGCCTTTCCCGCCTCAACCACCACAATTGGCCCCAGCCCTGATTCTCTAGCAGCCTCCTGGGGATTCGCTATTTTCTGCAGTACCTTAAAGAAGAACCTTAGTGAAGGGGTGATTTTTAATTTCCTGGAGTCCATAATATTCTACTGTCTGCGATTATTAGTGCACTTTTGTAATCCAGACTCATTCTTTAAGGTTATCAAGAGCACACCTATAGAAATCTGGGCGCTAAAAAGGGATGTTATGGTCTTAGCGGCTGACCTTGCCTTTGTTATTAAGCAGCAGCGGCTCCCTATGGTGGAGGAACATCGCGCCCCCCCACCCCGCCAGCATCCTCAAAAACTTGAAAAATAAAACGATAATAAAACGTGTTTTAACCCTGTTTTAGTTCATTTTATTTTTCTTCTAAGTGTGCCGACCCGAGTCTTGGGGGCGTGGCCAGGGGATGACAGCCACTGAGGGAGAGTGGTTGGTGCACTACCTTCAGTGCGCTTGTTAGTTTGGCCGGCCGTCTCAGAACAGCCAAATCCACATCAGCACTGGAGCTGTCTCCATCCCGAGCTGCGTTGCTGGATTGGAGACAGTAGGCACAGACTCCCAGTCTACCTAGGAGCGCAAATCAGCCACCCTGCCTTGCTACCAGCCGCCACTGTTATTAAGACTGGTGTTACTAGCTGAAAGGGTTGTTTGAGACGGCTGGGGGAGCCCTTGAGCCCTTCCTTGGGGTTATTCCTTAATGAGTATCCATTTCTCTTCTCAATGCGTGTTGCAGCCTTTTGGCTTCTTCCTGGGTTTACTAAGCCCAGTCCCACGCATCTGGCTCCTTACCCTTACTTGCGGCATCTCATTCCTCTTTGCAGCTCCAATGCAGAGTTCTGCGGGTGCAAGAGCACCCTTGTGCCTGCTCTTGATCTCCCTTGCACCTGCCACCGACGTGGCAATACCCAAGCATGTGCTGCCACTGCCTCCTTTCCCCCGAAGGAGATCCCTCGTGGCAGCCCTGCAACTTTTCCTTAGCTCCAGCACGGCTTGGGACCAGCGCACTACAGCGTTGGTCTTGTTAATTACACTGCTGCTGCCTGCTAACCCTGCCGGGCAGACGTGCAGCGTGTCTCGACAATACCAGCTAACACAAGCATTTACTGAAATTATGCGCTATTGCGCCATAGTCGCTCTTTATTGCATTTCAATATACAGCTCTTACATGCGCACTTAGTAAAGGTGCATCCCAGGCAGACAAGCACTCTAGCGACCTGCTTCATCACCGGCCACCATGCTCTCGAGTCATGACATTTGTTGGTGAGTATTGAGAAGTTAAAGAAGAGTAGGCAATTTGTGTGATGAGAATAGGAAAGACAAGAAAGGGGTGTGGCCTCGTGATCGCTTACCTCTTTTGTAAAACGGATTAGATTTAGGATATTTCTTTACATAAGGAAATTGAACAACTGCAATTTGACCACCATCAGAATTGATTCTTTCACCAATAGAAGTGAAAAATACAACGTATCAGAACTGGAAAATGGAAATCTTTAAAAAAAATGTAAAACGAAATGGGGCATATTTGACCTTAAACGTGGAGGTGTAGTGTGCAACCTGCATTTTAGGAACAGACAGAAAAGTGATAAGCACGACTTCCCATGCATAGATCAAGTGCCAGTCCACACCAAATCCAGGATATCTCATTCTACTGATAAAGGGTATATTAGTCTTTTTGGTTAGGAACCAACTTTTTGGTTTATCACCAATGATTTAGCATTAGTTCTTTCTAAAACTTTATTGCTTAAGATGTACATTACATAGAACTGACAGCCACAAGAGGGTATAAAACATCAGTGAAATATACACAACTCAAGCTGACAGGTATAAAGCAATATTGCTTATGGACCATAGCAATGTTCCAAGCTTTAGCTTTGAATAATTCACCTTAAACAGTTGGGTTTACCAGTCACAATACCAACAGGTGAATTACTCACTAACCTGGCAGTGAAATGACAAAGCGAATTCTCAATGTGCCATAGTGTGATCTCGCAGCGCTGGAGCACAGCTTATTCACCCACAGAGATGATTCATGTCTCACTAAGATAGTCCTGTCTCACTGATCAAGGTGTGAACCCTGCAAGAGGTGTTTAGGAATCCAAGACACATCATAAGATGGTTTAAAATAGCTCACAAGATAAGTGTTGGGCAGATAAACGACGTTCCAAAATTAGAAGCATCTCTTGCTAGACATACTTTTGGCAAAATAAATCAGTGGCATTGAAATGAGATGAAATGGGTTGAACTGGCCACTACATATCCAAGTTTACAGTCTTAGATGAAAGTTTTTCCATGTAACATTAAAGTACATAGGTAATGGAAAAACGTCTTTAAAATAGGCATGTGAGTTTTGGATGAATACAGGGTACAGGGCTGAGAAAGACTCGACAGGGACCTAGTCAACTAGCAGCAGAGGGTTCGGCCACTGTACAAAATTGTCTTCTGACTTAGGGCCTTATTTGGAGTTTGGAGGATGGGATACATTGTCAGAACGTGAAGGATATCTTGATTACCTTATTACAAGTGCCATAGGATATAATGCAATTGTAATAATATAGAGGGGATATCTGCCATGTCGTGACGGAGGACCCTGTCCGCCACAATCTAAATCTGGCCCCTAGTCACTTTCTGAAGAAATCTTTATGAGGGAGTTGTTTAAGGTAGTGCATGAAAGCAGGTTGTCTTTTAAAGGCTTAATGACTGCTCCGATTTGCATTGGCTGAGGACATAGATTTTCTCAAAGCTAGCTGAAGCAAGTGCAGAGGTAATTCCATGAAGGTACTGCTTCCTCATCTTGGCTTGGAAGTTGGTTTCTACTGGATTCCGAAATCAGGTTTCAATAAAGGAATGTATCTTCCTTCCAACTGATTGGAAGCAAAGAGTCAGTGGCTCAATAGAGGGGATAGCAGAGTGTTGCAAGGAGAGGTGTCAGGATTAAATGGCATCAGGACGAAATGGCGTCTTGTAAGGCTAGAGGAAAAAACATACTCCACAGAAAGGGAACAGGTTCAGTATTAAGTATTGGGTGCACAGTCCGTGTTTGCGATGCAACGCACCTTTAACTGAGTTCACTCGGCGCAGGCAGAGTCAGTGTCCCATATTACAGTGAATTGACTGTTTCTAGTGCAGGCGAAAACGCGTGCCTGCACAATTTAGCGAAAGGCTAGCTGGCTGTTAGAGGCAGCTGTCTGCCTTTTATGGGCAGATCGTAACCTGCATTTCGGGGAGAGAGGGTGGGGGGGGCAGAGATCTCACTGAAGGTGAGGCTGATGTGTCCCTGGGGCACACTTCCAACGGGGGATGCTTCAGAGCTCACTTACTGTGCGTCTCCTCTAGGTGGTGTAGAGTCAGTGCACCTCCTGACTGCTTCTTTGCCTGTGCACCCTCGTCTGCTGGTGCAGAGGCAAAGTGTTTCCTCATTACATGGGGCCACACCCCTCGTCATCTAGCAGTACTGTCCACCGGCGTGATCTTCATCTGCGGCCTCTTCTATAATACCAAAATGACCAACGGTGTGCAAGAAGAAGGTGAAAATGCTCATTGCACCCCCTGGGCACTTACTGTAACACGTCCCCCGGTATTCCCAGCATTTATACTGCATTTGTCACCATCTGTTGGCATTTCCTTGCCTCATCATTCATAAACTAAAGGAATGCTTGCTTGTAAATTTATATGTAGACTTTGAATCTGGAGCCTAGAGCACTGAAAAAACTTGGAAACTGAGGCATGACGACACCTTTAACCCCTCCTTGAGTCAGAAAAGCAGTCTATTCTATTTGTAGAGACAGAAAGGGTGGAACAGTTAGCCACTTAATATCCCACAGGCTCTTACACTCATTAATCCTCACACCGCAGGCTGTAATCTCTATTGTAAATTGTGCTCCCTTTAATACTGATACTAAAGGGATTGGTGGCTGTGCAACTTGTGACAATTCCAATTTACACATCGCAGAATGGGGAATAACACACTAATTGTGTTAATTTTCCCTTTATCGGAGATGTGCAAACTCGAACTTTGCCCACATTGAATTTGTGTCAGGTTTGACCTGATGAAAATCATGCAGGGAAGCGCACACAGGGGACTCTAATGTTCGCGGAACCCCACACACCCTTTGATAGTCTATGGAGCACTGTAGGTTTAAGATGCACGAGCTGCAATAAAAATGTTCTCTGTAAAGCATCCTGTTACTGCCCTGGAGTCAGATTCAAGATATATCGAATATGTAGCATAAAGTAGAAATAACTTTAAGTACACCCGTGTGCAGCAGGCGCATTAACCATCTAAGTTGCCATGGCTGATATTAGAGAGTATGGCTTTACAAGGTTTTCTTCTATAGGGACCCATAGTGGTGAGTCAGGTCTGCCTGATCTGGTCATACCAAATCGCTTGTCTGCGTACGAAGGCTACTTGGTAGTTAAGGAAGTTTGGAAGGTTAATTCCACCTTGAGATTTATTAATTTTCAGTTTAGTGCGAGTAGTTCTGGCTTTCTTACACAGTGCTCCCAGCTAAAGTCATAAAATACCCACGACCTCAAAGTATAACTTGTTTAACATACTGCCGGAAGACTTCTTTATGTGACACCACCGCACCAGATTTGTTTTGCATGCAGCCCACCACATTCCTAACATCATGCATTTGCTATTAGAAAACATAACTCTATAATTTTTTGAAGAAGTCCTACCTATTGAGAAACGTGTAAACCCCTCTGCTTTATACCTCTTTTAGAAGAGTTTGAGGCCCAAGGCGGCTACAAGAGTCATGCAAATGTGTACATTTCGTCGATCAGTCATATTCATAAACCCTCCACGGAACCAATGGCGTTCTTAGCAGAGCAAGGAAAATATCTTTAAAATAACTGGGTTCTCACACCAAATTTTAAATGCAGGAATATTAAACGGACGAAGGGTGGGAGGGGTCAGAATATATGCAGAACACAATTATCAATTTAATCCGGCAGCAGGCCTTGGTAGGCTCTGTCCTTCTTTCGCTGTCCCACTGTCCCAGAAAATTGAAAGGTGCTTGCTTACTATTTCCAATCATATGTAAGTCAAAAAGCACAAGTCAGTTATACCGACAAAATACTTTTACACCTTCCGATGGTTTCCGGTGTTGGCACCAGCACTTAATTGTCAACACTGGCACTTATGATAGTCTGCCACATGGTGGCGTAATCTAAATTAGGGATGAGAAGAACAACAACAGTTGTTTACTAATTCAATCAATATGCTTTAAAAACTACTAATACCTGCCTCCCAAGCCAGTCATAGCTTTAAGGGCCTGGAATAGTCTGAACTTTCACACTTGTAGGAGTGTGATGGTTAGTAGTTGTGTAGGTACTGTCATTTGCAGTGCTGCAGGGGCAATGCGCTGTGCAAGCTGCAGTGGCCTCAACAAGGGGCCTGGCACTTATGTACTATTTTTTGTACACAAATTAAGCACTTGTTCTACAGCTCGAGTAGATCCCTGACAAACAACAATACAAGCACTCCATCCACTTCAGCAATCAGATGTGAAGTCTCATGGGAATGTCTGTTTAGCAGCATGACTCTAGCCATCTATAATGCCCTCCCCATTAACCTACATTTTGCTGAACATTTGCTGCCTTTCAGAGAAGATCAGAAGCACATATGTACATTAACGCATGCTCTACAGCACAAGCTGCCGTGTATCTGCCTTTAGTAATTCTGCTTGAGACCTGGAACATACTGGGATGGGATTGTTGGGCAACAAAATATTCCTCATATTAGAAAAATTCTACTATAACTGTGTCACATGCACCATTCAAGGAGTACTTGTGACTTACACTAGAAAAATGTCAAAGTATGACATATAATTGCCTAGTTTACGCCTGACACAAAGTGTGAAACACGATTGCGAAGCCACTTTGAAGAGACAGGATGCTAAAAAGAAAGGAAGTTAAATTTAGAAATATATATATATATATATATATATGCATGTTTACATGTAGGCTGGTGGGAGGAGCATGTCCTCAAAATAAAACATCATGAAGATTGGGCTAATCATATAGTGCAATGGTGGCGGTACATCGACGATATATTTGTGATATGGAGGGGCACACCACAACAGGCCTGAGAATTTGTCAATAACATCAACGTAAATGATTTGAATCTGCAATTCACTACACACATAGATGCGCACACAACTGACTTTCTTGATATTAAGGTTAGCATTGAGGATGGCAAAATGGAAACATGCTTATTTAGGAAATCTACTGCCGGCAATACCATCTTGCACGCTAAAAGTTTTCATCCAAAACATACAATTGCCAGTATACCTTATGGAGAATTTCTCCGGATACATAGGGCTTGTAGCTCAGAAAGGGCCCAGATGACATACCAGCAAGAGGCCAAAGTAAGATTTATAGAAAGAGGATATTATCCCAAAAAACTAGACACTACTATGGAAAAAGCCAACAGTAAGGACAGGAACTGGTTACTAAATCCACTAAGAAATAGGATGCCAGAGGTCAATACAGTCGATACCTCTATAGTTGATACCTCTGAAATAGCACATACCTGACTCATCACCACATACAGTAAGCAGTCAAACAGCATTAGGACCATAATGAATAAACAATGGCCAATTATATTAACTGATGCTATTATGAAACAAATACTGCCTACCAAACCTATACTTACGTTTCGCAAAGCTTATTCAATGCGAAACGACTTAGTGAAAACCAGTCCTGAGATTGACAACAAAGTTAGATGGTTAGTACCGCAGCGTGGTTTCTTCAAATGCAGCACATGTCGTGCATGCAAATTTGGAACCAACACTACCTCCTACCACACTGCCTTTTCTACTGCCAATATTGAGCTACGGGGTCACTATACATGCAGAACAGACTATGCTGTTTATGTACTGCAATGTAGTTGTGGCCTACGCTACATAGGCAGCACCAAGTTGCAAGTACACGTCAGAATCTTACAGCAACTCCGGGCCATAGTCAATTCTGACCCAACATACCCCGTAGCTAGGCACTTCAAAATTCATCACAACAACAATTTGAATTGCCTTAGATACTTTGTTATTGATGCAGTATACATTAATAAAAGAGGAGGTAACAGAGAGAAACTGCTTAGGCAGATGGAGTCCAAATACATCCTGGAACTAGATACTAATGCCCCCACTGGTTTGTACCTCAGTGAAGATCTTTATAAATATCTATGAGTTGCACATGCTATGCTAATATTTCATTGCTGCTAGGCCACACATGTATATATATATATGTGTATATATATCAACTGCACTATATACATATATATATATTAAAAATGCCGTTAGAATCAATCCTGGAGTAGCTTCTTCCTGTATATAGATATATAATCATGCTCTGATTATCCACACATGGGTATATGAAATGATTTTGCTATCTATGAACATAGGATCCCCCAGTCTAATCTGATTAAATAGGGCCACATTGTGATATATACTCTCTTCAGCTGCTATATAGATTCACTTATTTATTATCATTTTAGCACGTTATTTATTTTGAAAATCGATTGTTTTATTCGATTTCATATAGTTTTTTAGCCTGAGAACAGTTTAGCACTAGTGTTTACACAATGCACTTTACAATACAATACATCAGCATTTGTAAAGCGCTACAGCTACCTCAAACAGAGGTGTCCCGGCGCTAGCGTGATCCAGCCGCATAAGGGTATCGGAGCTCCAAACTGAACAAATTCAGCTAGTCCTGGCTAAAAAGCCATGTTTTTAGAGCTTTCCTGAACTCCCCTTCTTCCGGTATACGCCGAAGTCTTACCGGAAGTGAGTTCCATAATCTGGTTGCTCCAACTGAGAAAGCCCTTCCTCCAATACGAGCCTTTGCGAATTGGGGAACACACAGCAGATTCTGTGAATTAGAACATAACAACCGCCTTTGCTGATAAGGGCGGGTATGTTTTTTGATGTAGTTGGGACCGCTGCCATTCTGGGCCTTGAAAGCAATTGTCAAGGCCTTAAATTCTATACGCTGTACAACTGGCAGCCAATGGAGTTGTTTGACATGTGGAGAAATGTGTTGTCTGAATGGCACTCTTCTAATCAGTCTCACTGCTGCGTTTTGCACCATCTGCAATTTTTTTATCAAATATGCCGGGAGACCAAGGAACAGACTGTTGGCATAGTCAAGCCTTGAAGTCACCGTAGCATGAACGACTAGTTTTCGACAGCTCTCCGGCAGAAGAAAAAGAAATTTCCTCAAACCCTTCAAAATTCCAAAACAAGTGGATGTAATGGAACGTATTTGGGAAGCAAATGTCATCTCAGCATCCCATTTTACACCCAGGTTTTTTACCGTAGAGGACGGAGAGGGTGGAGAACCCATTTCCTCCGGCCACCACAGACCCGATGGTGGAGGGGAATTCTTACCAAAGAACAGCACCTCAGTTTTCTCTGTGTTCAGTTTTAGTTTGTTATTGTTCATCCACCTAGAGACGTCACACAGGCAGCCCCTGAACCTCTCGAAGGTGTTTGCCAACAGGTACTTAAAGGAGAACACCAACTGTGTGTCATCTGCATAGGAGACGGTTTTAATTCCCCATTTAGAAATGAGCGCACACAAAGGGGCCAGATAGATGTTAAAAAGTAGCGGGCTCAACGCTGATCCCTGCGGCACCCCACACCAGAGAGGCTTAGCTTCTGATTTGTAAGGGTGTAATATCACTCTTTGTGTGCGATCGCTAAGATAGGACTTGATCCAAGTGAGTGCCTTCCCTTTCACTCCCTTCTTCCTCAATCTAGCCAGCAATATTGGATGGTCCACCGTATCAAAGGCGGCAGACAAGTCCAACAGCACCAGCATAGCTGAGGCTCCACCATCCACTTCCATTCTTATTGATTCGGCCACCTCCAGCAGAGCCGTCTCAGTACTAAAGCCTGCCCGGAAGCTGGACTGTGTTTCATGCAATATATCGTTGTTAACCATGAAATTACTGAGTTGATGTTGTACCAGTTTTTCCAACATCTTTGCCGGCGCTGGGAGAAGAGAAATAGGGCGATAGTTTTTTAAATCCATCAAGTCAGCATTAGGTTTTTTTAGAAGAGGTTGGAGTATCGCATGTTTCCAAGACTCTGGAAAACTGCTGGTGCTTAGTGAATTATTCCATAAAAGGTTAAGGTTTGGGTTGAGAATATAGGCAAGTGCTTACCACAGTTTTGGGGGACAGGGGTCTGCTGGGGATCCTGACTTGCACTTCAGGATTCCATCCAAGGATGCCACAAGTGAGATTGGAAGAAATGCAGACAGGGAGGCATCCCCCGACTGGTTCTCTCCCACATCAGACTCAACGGTGTCCTGTACAGGCGAGAAGACCTCATAGACCTTGTGAATTTTTTCCTCAAAAAAGATTGACAGCTTTTCACAGAGTACAGGGGATGAAGGTATCCTGCACTCGAGTGCTGAGGGTTTGGTGAAGGAGCGGACTATGTTAAAGATTTCTCTGCTGGAATTATCTGACAAATTAATGCGCTTCACAAAGTTGTCCCTTCTAACTGTTTTCATGACTTTGTGAAGCTCTTTTATGGCCTCCCTATACGTTTTTTTTGCCAGGGGACAGTACGCTTTTCTCCAGACACGCTCTAAGCGCTTACAATTGCTCTTTGCCACTCTCAGCTCCTCTGTAAACCATGGCGCCGAAGGAGCCCTTCGAAGGGAACTGACTAATCTTGCTGGAGCGAGCTTATCCAGAGCGCCCAACATCCACGCATCCAAGGACACAGCATCCTTATCTGGGTCATTGGACCATTGGGGTTGGCTGTCCAACAATACCGGTGCTAAGGAAGCTGGCGTCAATCTTTTCCAATTCCTCTTGAGTGCTTGTAGAGGTTTCCCTTTACCTTGGGGTATTGTTCTGCTGCAAGAGAATGGGATCAGGAAGTGATCAGACCAAATCTGCTTTAGTCACTCATACATACCTATGGTCGTATCAATATTATAGTACTGTAATATCAAGCGAATATAATAATATAATAAGACAAAGATGATCAATTCAATTTTCACATATATGATATAAGAGTATTTGTACATGGAATAATTTTTATTGATAAATATATATTTATATATGGTGTATTTTATATTGGTTTTTAGTCTTTGCCTATACCAGAATGTAGAGAGCCAAATATTTAAAGTATTTATACATGGTTTTAAAATATCACGCCAATATATATACTAGAGTTTATGTAGCTTTCAAATGTATTTATTTATATTTACTTAATATGATTTTGAGATTTACGACCTTGATAATGTCTATTTGCATATATGTTTGAGTCTGTTTTCTTTGGCTATAATGACGTCGTCTATCACATGGTAGACCTCTGAATACCTGCACAAATCGTAGCCTGATTATGTGACCAAGACCACAGCCGTGGCCGAAACGCGTCATGATGGCCAGCACTTTGTGAAGTAATAAATTCAAGTTTTTGGCACCAGCAATTTACGAGTCCGTACCTGTTCTGTATAATCAAACGGGACCAGGATTGTTTGTTTGAGATATATATATATATATATATATATATATTTCTAAATTTAAATAAATATATTTCTAAATTTAACTTCCTTTCATTCTTTAAAAAATAATGTCAAAAGGTCGGATTCTCAGCACATTTTTTCAAAAATAAAAATTCTAAAAATTAAACATGCAGTTAAAAATGCAGTTTGAAAAGGCCTACTATTTGCCATGATTATATATATATAAAACTATTCTTAGCCTAGGAGAAGAGATTGATTTTTTAGTGATGGAGCGCAGACAGACCTTGAGGCCGAGAAACGAAAAGAAGCCAATAGGAAAAGGCGGAACACAATTAGAAGAGCAAGGTGCCGAATGCGGCAACGGAAGGCCAAAGGAAAAGAAAAAGAATCAATGGCGCAGGAAATAACATCAGAAGATAATACTATAATTAATCTATCGTCCATTACATTAACTAAGACTGAAGAACAATTACTTGCATTAGGGCTGAATTTCTGTCCTGAAAGCAATTTTGATTATGCAAGTACAAGGGTCGACGTATTCTGCTTCATACGTAAATTGAAACTAAAAAAGTTCTTTACCATAAAAACTGGACTGGACAAGGCCAAAACGGCGCATATGGCTGAAACTAGTAATCTTCCAAAGCTTCAAGTTTCAGATTTACCGACACTGTTAACCATGCATGATTTAAGCAATGAGTCAAATGGGACCGGTCAAGAACAAGATTCTGTGGACTCTACCCAAAGCAGATTACAGAAAATAAATTTACTTCAACAAGGGGCAGGTGAAAGTCCTTACCAACCAAAATCCACATTTTTGCCCGTTATGCCGAAGGATGCTGTCGACATCTTTCATGAAAGAGTGACTGATGACATTAAAAAATTACATCATCAAGTAAACTATAAAAAATGGAAGATGAAATACAATAAAATACAATATGAAAATCTAATGAAAAAACTGGGTGAAGACGTGGAAATTGTCATCAAAAAATCAGACAAGGGCGGAAATATAGTGCTATGGCCTAAAAAAGACTATGTACAGGAAGGCATGGGACAGCTAAATAATGGTCAATGCTATGAGAAAACCACAATGAGGGAATACAATAAAGCGAAGGATACCATAAAAAAGACTTGCAACATTGGAAACGAGAAGGACTGATTTCATCAGGGAATATCAGTATATGTATAATGAATTCCCGTTCTTCCGTTTATATACTTTATACCAAAGGTCCATAAAAATGTTATGCCAATACCGGGACGCCCCATAATTTCTGCTATAAACATCATGGCAGAACATGTGGGGGAGTATGTGGACTACTGTTTGCAAGATCTGGTCAAAAAATTGCCCTCATATGTGAAAGATACAGGTGACTTTTTAACCAAACTCAGTGATATTGTATGGACAGATAATTTGATTTTAATTGCATTGGACATAGAGTCGCTGTATACGAGCATTGACCATATGACAGGCATGAATGCTGTTAGGTACTTCCTAGACACTAGGCCATGTGAATATCATCTACATAACAAGATGCTACTTTCCCCTATTTCATGGTGTTTGCACAATAATTATTTTTTGTTTGGTAAAGATACCTACAGACAGATACGAGGAGTAGCAATGGGGGCCTGTTTCTCACCTAGCTACGCGTGTTTGCACGTGGGCTATTGGGAGGAACAGGTCCTCATGAAACAACACTTTGAGATCTTCACCCACAAAATTGTTCATTGGTTACGCTACATCGATGATGTTTTTATTGTATGGAATGGGGACATTGAGAGTGCCAGGCATTTTGTTGAAACAATGCCAACTCCATGAATCTGAATTTTACATCACAAATAAGTAATTCTAAAATTGAATTTTTAGATGTAAGTGTGTATATCAGTGAAGGAAAGTTGGCTACTACCTTATATAGGAAACCGACAGCAGGTAATGCAACGTTACATGCAACTAGTGCACACCCAAAGCACCTTATCAGCAGTATCCCACCCGGTGAAATTTTAAGACTAAAACGCATTTGCAGCTCATCGAAAGATTTCGAGAGCTGCAAACAAGGGGCCCTTACGAGATTAAAAAAAGAGGGGCTGTAGTGATAAGATACTGACTGAGGCAGTCGATAAAGCTGAGAAACGAACAAGAATATCACTGCTTTTACAAACAGAGGAGAAGGGTGGAAATCCTGCTGAGGTAGAAGAAAACACACCGAGACTGATAACAACATACAGTTTACAAGAAAGGAAAATAAGGGCTATAATTAAGAAAAATTGGCCTATTGTCCTCACAGATAATGTCCTTGGCACTAGACTCCCAAGCAACCCGGTTGTTACATTCAGAAAAACACAATCTATGGGATCAAGACTAGCCAAAACAGCCCAGAGCTAGGCATTAGTGGCACCTGGTTAAAACCGAGGCAGGGCTTCTACAAATGTTCATCTTGTCGAGCCTGCAGATTTGGAGTCAATACTACCAGCTATATGACTCCATTTAGGCAGAATGAGATTGCCATTAAAGGTAATTACAACTGCAGGACTGACCATGGAGTTTATGTTCTGACGTGCACCTGTGGGCTTAGATATGTGGGAAGTACTAAGCTGCAGGTGCATGTCAGAATACAGCAGCATCTTAGGGCAATCGTTAATAATGATCCGTCCTATCCGGTTGCTCGACATTTTAAAGAAGCCCACAATAAAGATGTCAAATGCCTGGCATACTATGTCATTGATGCGATCCCAGCCTTACGTAGAGGGGGAAATAGGGAGCGACTGTTGAGACAGCGAGAAACAAGATTTATTTTAGAACCAGATAGCAAGACACCTAATGGGTTAAACAATACTGAAGACATGCACACCTTTTTATAGTTGACTTTTGTATGGATTATTTAAATATAGTTTATAGATTTCTAATAAATTATTAACATATAGTTTTTAGAACTGTAGATTATAGATTTTAATCCAATACCTTTAGGAGTTAGGATGTCCTCACTGTATGTTTTACTTAAAGATCAATTATGATCATACAGTTGCAAACATAGTAGCAATTACAATAGGGATTGATAAAAACTCATCCGCTGCGAATGAATTGTAAATAGATATTATAAAATGCTTTTTAACATCCAAATGAGTATTTTTATGGAAATAGCACTAGCATTATCACTTTTTGGGTTATTTATTTATGTATTAGGCACTATGCACTTTATCTTACAAATAACACAAATTTTTGCACAGGCCATATAGAAAGCACTTTAAATTAGAAAATATTGCTCAGTAACAACATAGAAAATAACTATAAAAATGCCTTATATATACATGCTTCAATATAAAAACTAGAGAATCCGTAGATTTTGAGAAATATCAAATACAACAGCATTTAAGCTGGTAGTAAAGAAACATACAATAAATGTGGATAAGGCATGTGCATTTATGCAGAAATATGTCCATATATGAATACATTTATTAATGTTTTGCACATAAATTATTAATTTTATGTGTGTGATATGTATATTTGAATTATTTATGCATATTTAATTATTTAATGAATAATTCATTTATCTATTTTATTTATTGACTGCACGTAAATATAAATGCGAGGTTAAGTTATATTGCAATGATAAAGCATTTGATTATACCCGCAAAAAATGTACTACAAACGAATATATGGCAATAGCATATACATGTTAGTGAGCGACCTGAAAGTGTTTTCTCTCTGTTTGTTATCACGTGGGTGTTTTCACCAAGCATATAAAAAATATGGCGTACTGCACTCTCTTTATGTGATCAAGGGCACTGGATGCCCGAAACGCGTCATGGAGATTGAGGAGTGAGAGAAATAAATAACAAGTTGCCGCACAATTATCCTGGTGGTTCGTTTCTCGCAGTTCGCCGTGAGGAGGTGCGGAGAGTTGTGTTCGGTATATATATATATATATATATATATATATATATATATATATATATATATATATATATATATATATATATGAAAAAATATGTTGATTTTCCGACCTTTTGACTTTATTTTTGTTAAATGTTGTGCAAGAAGAATGCTCCCAATTCTCTCTGTTAAAGTGTTAGCTTTGCTCACTTCTTCCTTGCGATATACTCGTGTGCAGTGTACACAGTTGTGCATAAATTAAAGACATGGCTTTTTCCATACAAAACAGACACCATTTATACAAGGCGACGTCACGTCCTAAGTAAGGTTTGTATTTGCTTCAGGCGCGCATATATCCTTACAGTCCTTTTGCTTTCAGTTTCATGCATAGAATGATGAAATGCAACTTCATGCATAGAATGATGAAATGCAACTTCATGCATAGAATGATGAAATGCAGCTTCATACATGGAATGATGAAATGCAACTTCATGCATAGAATGATGAAATGCAACTTCATGCATAGAATGATGAAATGCAGCTTCATACATGGAATGATGAAATGCAACTTCATGCATAGAATGATGAAATGCAACTTCATGCATAGAATGATGAAATGCAACTTCATGCATAGAATGATGAAATGCAACTTCATGCATAGAATGATGAAATGCAACTTCATGCATAGAATGATGAAATGCAGCTTCATACATGGAATGATGAAATGCAGCTTCATACATGGAATGATGAAATGCAGCTTCATGCATAGAATGATGAAATGCAACTTCATGCATAGAATGATGAAATGCAGCTTCATACATGGAATGATGAAATGCAACTTCATGCATAGAATGATGAAATGCAACTTCATGCATAGAATGATGAAATGCAACTTCATGCATAGAATGATGAAATGCAACTTCATGCATAGAATGATGAAATGCAGCTTCATACATGGAATGATGAAATGCAACTTCATGCATAGAATGATGAAATGCAGCTTCATACATGGAATGATGAAATGCAGCTACGACATACTTTGAGCTCACTCTCTGGACATCACGCACAACATGACTACCGAATAGTTCTACAATGCCACAGTAACGTCAAATTGTGCATTAAGTGTGTCAATAGTAGTTGTAACACTTATACCAGTTGCTTAGTTTCAGACATAAACCCTACTACCTCTTTGGGGATACAGAAAGTTGGCAAGTGTGAACCAATCAGTAGCCAAATGTGGCACGTTCTGATGTTATCAACGGATACGTCAGAATTAATTTGATTAATCAAAGAATGTTCTCTAGTTTTTCAGTGATCAGGATTTTATACCTCAAGCTTCGATGGCAGTTCATTTTCTGAACATTATGTAAAATATAACAAAACAATTTATCTTTATTCTTTTCAAGCTAATCCTTCATTCTTTGTTTAACAAAAATGTTGCAAATTATTAACTGATGTCTATAATTGACGTGCATTTTGATTTCTCCTCTGTATCGTGTGCTAACAAATGCTCTTCACTTGCAGGATTACGGGGGATATCTCAGCATCCTGCTTCTCACAAGTAATGCGGAAAATCCACTGTTCACCTGTGGCGCCGCCGTGTCTCCCATTGTAGATTTTAAATTATATGGTGAGCATTAAATTACGTTTTCTCTCCATCAGGGAACTATCAAAGGTCTTAATTACAACATTAATAGCGTGAGTTGGCACAGGCCAATTGACTTGTATAATATGAAACAGAAATACGAGAAGGCAGCGGTGTCGTTATGCATCAGTTAATAGGCAGTGAGCACGTCTGTGAAATGTAAGATGGCATTTGATGGTACAAGGGAAATGAACCGCGGCGCATAGGTCAGTCGTATATTAACAGCCTCTGTGATATCCCAGTGCATGCACAACAGTCCACAGTATAGTACCACTGCTTAGATGCAATGTGTCAAAAATAAATATCACAGCATGTCTGAAATACATATATCCACCCAAAAACTCACAGATCAATATTTTTACTATGTACGCTAAACACCACCTCTTACGAAATGGGCCAGTTTGGGTGGGGGGACTTGTATAGTGCAGCACTGCAACCTGTATAATCTCAAAGGGCTTCCAGAAGTGTTGCATATCCAGTGGCGTAGCTAGAGCTACTGCCACCCGGGGCGGACCCTAAGTTTGCCACCCGGTGCAGGTAAGAGCGGGGGAGGAGGTGGTGGCAGCTGACGGATGACTTGTTCCGGGAGGGGGGGGCATCTGGCAGCCGGCAGCTGATGGCCGACTTGTTTTCGGGGGCCGGGGGATGGTGGTAGTCGACAGACACAACTTGCTCACCTCCACCGCCCCCAAAAACAGTGCCGCTTGGGGCGGACACCCCCTTCCTCCCCCCCCCACCCCCCGATACGCCACTGTACATATCAGCATAGATCCTTGTGTATCTGTAATCAAACGCATCACAATGTCAAGGTATATGTGTACAATTTGTGGTACAGATCTCAGTATTTCAGCAATACATCCTAGTATGATCTATAAAAAACCTGTAATACCCCCAGTGTGGCACGCCTTATCTTATTAACATCGCTCATTTCTGTATCATCGAATGTCAATAGTGTATATGAACCAGTATCACAATAATACAAAATGTATCTCACAGAACAGTGTGTGAAAATAGTTCTCAAATCAGTATTGCAATTTATTTTAAATGCCTCAGGGCTAAGTGTTTGGGTGATTTTTGTATTTTAGATAAGGGACAACATAACAGTTGCCCCATGCTTGTTCTCTAACGCTGAATAACCTTATATTATCAAATAGTTAATACAGTTTTATGGAGGCACCAGATAGATTGGTGGTCATTTTACGACTTTTATGGGAACTCTCAATATGAGATGCCACCCTAAAATAGCTTCTCAATAACTATTATCGGCAAAACCGCATTTGTACTGAAGATATGTTGACAGGCAAGAGATTTATTTGGCTAGTGAGCACATAGGTATTGGAAGATAAATAGATGCCTGAGGAACTGACAGTAATTGCGAAACACGTTTATTTAGGCTGAAGGTTGTTAAGTATCACAAATAAGGACTAACATTTTGGTTGATGAATCTTGTGTCAACTTAAGGGGGAAATCAAAGTTATTAGGTTGATAAAACGAAATCTCCGGTGTCTCTTAAAAATCTAATACCAAAGCACGAGTCACTTTGCAGTGTTATTTAAATGACACCCACAATAATCATTTAGGTTTTCAAGAAATCAATATGCATTATCCCAGGAAGTCAGTACTAAATTTCGAAACTGTGTCTAGTTATAGTAAATAAATCCGGGATTTGTAAAGTGTGAACTAATCACCCCCTTAAGAGTTTCAAAGCATTGGGGGCAGTCTGGGAGATTAAGTGAGCTGTTGCCCAGAGTCACATGATGCTGAGCTTAGCTGAGCTGCGGCTGGCACCGGGGATCAAACCTTGAGCTCCGTGTTCCTGAGTCAGGCGCTCTTGGCCGCTGCACCACACCTCACCTGTTATGTATACAATAATTGTTTGTGGCCTGGAAAGATGTACTAATATGCTTGCAATTAATCTCAAAGCAAACACAAGGAGATCATGGACGTAGTGCTGAAACTTTTCAAACACTCACCCCCAGTCACAGATCTGGGTTGAATCCATCATCATTCTTTAGCTCACTTTGCCACCCCAGTTCAGACACAGCTATATGCAAATCAGTCTTGACCCTGTGCCTCATGGGAACAGTCCAGACCGAACTGCCAAGCCACGTCTTCCCTGGACCAGAATCAAGCATCCTGAGACCGGTTTCAGGCTAACTGCCCTCAGCAGCCAGGCTAGCTTGAATCCAGTGGCAAAGTGAGCAAGGGACCCACGTCTGGGCATACCCTGCCAACTTAGGGCGAACAAAGCAAACAAAAGGAGATTATGGACGGAGTGCTGAAACTTTTCAAACACTCACCCCCAGTCACAGATCTGGGTTGAATCCATCATCATTCTTTAGCTCACTTTGCCACCCCAGTTCAGACACAGCTATATGCAAATCAGTCTTGACCCTGTGCCTCATGGGAACAGTCCAGACCGAACTGCCAAGCCACGTCTTCCCTGGACCAGAATCAAGCATCCTGAGACCGGTTTCGGGCTAACTGCCCTCAGCAGCCAGGCTAGCTTGAATCCAGTGGCAAAGTGAGCAAGGGACCCACGTCTGGGCATACCCTGCCAACTTAGGGCGAACAAAGCAAACAAAAGGAGATGATGGACGGAGTGCTGAAACTTTTCAAACACTCACCCCCAGTCACAGATCTGGGTTGAATCCATCATCATTCTTTAGCTCACTTTGCCACCCCAGTTCAGACACAGCTATATGCAAATCAGTCTTGACCCTGTGCCTCATGGGAACAGTCCAGACTGAACTGCCAAGCCATGTCTTCCCTGGACCAGAATCAAGCATCCTGGGACCGGGTTCGGGCTAACAGCCCTTATCAGCCAGGCTAGCTTGAATCCAGTGGCAAAGTGAGAAAGGGACCCACATCTGGGCATACCCTGCCAACTTAGGGCGAACAAAGCAAACACAAGGAGATGATGGACGGAGTGCTGAAACTTTTCAAACACTCACCCCCAGTCACAGATCTGGGTTGAGTCCATCATCATTCTTTAGCTCACTTTGCCACCCCAGTTCAGACCATCCCATCCCCATCCATCGCAACTCCTCATCCCACATTTCCTAGACACCCAAGCCTCAGTCATCACACAGCTGTTACACAGTCTGAGACCCTCCTACGTAATCTGCAATTAAGTCCCCACCTTCCACCACCTGAAGCATCATAGACCATTCTGCCAGGAAGCCCGAATTGCATCAAAATAGCGTTCTCTAAAATATCCTAGTAGAGTATCCTAGTATTTCTGCAAGAATTCCCTGTGCTGCATCATGGTTTGCCTGTGCTTTTCATACTGCACTCTTAAGATAGGTTTCTGGGTGAAAATCTCATATACAAACATTATTGATGCACACATGCAAACTTTTCAAATTATTTTTTTGAAATATAGTCAAAACCCAATTTATTTTGAGACAGCCTGGAGGCAGTACATTGATGTGACAGCAAGTATTGCCTACTACATATATATCTCAATGATCCAATGCTATGTTATGTGGATTTCTAAAGCGCATGGCTACCCATAGGCTTACCAGCGCTGGCTAAGACATAGCGTTGCTTCGGGACAAGTGGAGAAACACAGGGGGGCTATTAATATGGATATAGCCATGCTTTAAGCCTTTTTATGAACTGTGATTCGTTGTTTAGGCATCTTTAATTCTGTGGGGCAATGATAGTTTAGTACTAACCACTGACTTCCCAAAAAAGTATGTCACTCATTCCAGCAATTACTGTAAAAAGAGCTGAAACAACACTCAAGTAATCAGTACACTATGGCTACTCCTTCTCATTCAATGAGTTACTCAATTTGTTATACTAAAATAGAGGCCAAAGTAAACAGCAACTAACAAAAATTTCATCCAGTTTAATGTTGTGCTGTTAAATAGTTCCGCTGGGTTGGAATGTGGTTTATTAGTAGGTGTAGGTAGGTACCTACCACTAGTAATAAGATCACAATCACAGTATAAGGTTCAGTCAAGGTCTCAATAAATTATTCCCTTGCTTAACCCTTGGTAGCTGGCTATGAGCAGACAGGCTTAACTTAGGAGACAGATGTGTAAAGCATTTAAAAACACCAGTACATTAAATAAGTAAGACACAACGCACAATAAAAATCCAGCACCAAATTATAAAAATAGGAAATATATTTATGATTAAAATGATTCTAAAATGACAAACATCCAAAGTAGGGAACCGGAGATATGAATTTGTAAAGAATAAACACGTTCTAGTGCTTAAAAGCCAAAAGCGCAAACTTGGGACATCTGGTTGCACATGACCGGGACAAAGTCAAAGTTTCAGGCCAACCACGATGGAGCGTGGGTCGGATACAATGAGCGTTAGGGCCAGGTCAAGTTTTTACCTTCTGAATTGGTCACTTTTTTGAGCTTTTCCTCTCGACATCAAGCGGGTCTCCTCGACAGGCCGGGTTTTTTGTTCGACAACAGCGGCTTGCTTCAGCAGGATACCTTGGTCGATTCCTGGAAGTCTCGTCGATGATGGAGAGCTCCGGAGCTTCCGCAGAGCAAACCTGAATTTCAGGCCGGGGTGCAGTTCGACGTCGCCGGCTTGACGCTCAACGACGGATCTGTCAACTTATGGAGCTTTTTGGTCAAAATGCTCCAAATGATCTCTAACTTATGGAGGTGCCTGCAGAAGGTCTTTTTGAGTTTTTGATAGGCCCACAACACCAGCCAATGTTCCAGAAGCTCTGAGTTGCTCTTTGGAGAGTTGGGACTATGTTCCCACAATGCACTTGGCCAAATCCTTTAAAGTCCAGCTGGTTTCTTCTTGCTGGTGATGTCGCAGGTGGAGATCTTTTAACCTGTTGCTTTCATGGAGTCCACTCCTTAAACTTTCAGTGCAAGACAAAGTTCTTCTTTTGCTGTAGTTCCAAAGTGTGCCGCAGGTGCAGTCATTCAGAGTGCAATACTCTTGGTGCATGCTAGAGGTTCCAGCAGGACAGTACTTCTTCTTATTGTTTATTCAGGCAGGGCTCCGAGTTGCTGGGCAGCTCTCCCATATTTATCGAGGCTTCTGTTCTGGCAAGCAGGGGGGCACCCCTCACCAGTGGGGTGCAGGGTCCCACCCTCAATGATGACCACTTCCCCTGAAGTGTGGCACATTTTTATCCCAGAAAGCACTGTTCCATAAAATCCAAAATGGAGAAACTCTCCTGGAGCTTAAGGTGTGGCTATCTCAACCAACTGGTGTGGCTAACTTAACCTAACATTCCCCTTCCAGCCCCTCTGCTAATTCAATTTGGCTGGGGTTACAGGAAGTCGGGGTGGGCCTGTGTCCTGTGCTAAGTGTGTTTCCCTCTTTAAAGACCAGTTTGGCTATCCAGTCCCCTTTCTTCCTTTTGTTCTGCAGCTTGCAGATCTCCCCCCTCCAGATGTCTCTTTGTTTCCTTTCAGGACACTTCACACCTCATCAGAGCAGCTTGGCCCAGCCTGTCAAAGGCTGGCCAATTAGGAGAGGGTACTCTAGAGCTGGATTTAGGCACATCAGAAAATCAAGTTCTATAACTTATTCCTGTCATAGTTATATTAAATCTAACCTTTTGCAAGTTGTTGGATTTGTTCTATTATTTAGACACTTTGAAGTATCATTTTAGCTCACTCCTGTCAATAGTTAGACTTTATTAAAGTTTAACAAAGCCTTCCCATATTAGCCTATGTAGCTAATGTACTACAAATGGGAAAACAAAATTGACAGTTTTTTCCCCCAGGGCTTATAAAACACCTTTTGAAATGTCCCTGCTTGTAGTTACAAGGCACCCTACCCTAGGGCACCTAGGGGAGACCTTAGGGGTGACTTATATATATACAAATTAGATAGTTTAATACTTTGGAAGTGCATTTAATTCTGACGTCTACTGAGCCTCTAAACCTACCTGCCATGCCATATACTAGGGGCTGACAGGTAGGTTGTCATTCCAATTGTAATTACACCTATTTACCATATACCTTTTACACAGAGCACTAGCCCTGGGTCTGGTTAGCAGAGCCCAGGGCACAATAAGAGTCAGTAACCACCAGTATCAGTCAAAAAATGGGGCTGATCAAGGCACAAAGGTTGACTTTCTCACATTCTGCTTTAAACAACCATTTCAATGTTTCAGAATTCTTCCTTTGCCAGTGAAAGAATACCTATTTGTATTTAAATATTGTGTTTGATTCTCTCTTCTAGTTGATCATATTCCACTTGAGCTGAGAAATATATACATTGTAATCTGTTTAGACCAAAGAAAACAAAATGGAAAAACAAACAAACCAGATTCAGCCTCTCCTAATACCCTCATCTCGCTCTCTTTTATATCACTCCTTTGGTCTCACATGTGCTGCCCTTTATAGCTTTCTCTATTCCTACTCCTCCTGCACCACTGGTCTGATACTTTTTTTAAATTAATTTTCAAAAGGAAATATTACCCTATGGAATATAGGTGTACACAATTATTCCATTACACATTATGTGTAAGGGGAGTGTGGACCTAGATTGCCCTTTAAGACCCCTTGGTGTTGCTGACACCATGTAGATGTTACAGGTAGCTATATAATACTGTTTGCATTTGTGGAAGATAGTGGAATTTGTTCAGGTAATGTTTATTGATGTTTACTGGATCAGACTTAGTTTCCACCCATATATTTCAGATATCTATCATTATTAACTTCATTCTGATGCAGTATTATTGTCCATAATACTTCAACAGTAAATACAACTCACTCTACATACAAAATGGTAATTTAAGAGTTTAAAATTTGTTCAGGTAATATTTATTGATGTTTACTGGATCAGACTTAGTTTCCACCCATATATTTCAGATATCTATCATTACTAACTTCATTCTGATGCAGTATTATTGTCCATAAAACTTAAACAGTAAATACAACTCATTCTACATAAAAAATGGTAATTTAAGAGTATGAAAAATTAGAATCCGAAAGAAAAGTGTTAGAGGATTGGTACTGTTAAGTCAAGTCAGTGAAGGAAATAAACCCTATGAGTGAGCAATGGAGGATTTAGTCAAATGTGATAATAGAAAGAGATCTATCTACACAACATGGAGAAGGGGGAAGGACCATGAGGCTTCAAGTTTGGGTAGTCTGGAAAGAGATCAAAAACAACATTTCCAGGCAAAACGTAAATTTTGCAATTAAGTATAATCTGGGAGAAAACAGTAGGACAGCAAAAGCTATACAACAGTATTAATGCTTCATGGATCCAGATGCAGAAGAGGTCAGCATATTCCATGTCAGAGGGAACACAAGCTCATACGTATTACAGGATTTTCATCAAAAAGTGAATGGTATAGTCTTGGAACGGTCTTCTAGAGAAAGTGCTAAGGTTCCAATGAACACCAGAATCAAAAAAGAATAATAAGCAGAGGAGAATATTCACAGTGGAAAAGTTAAAAAAAGAGTTGAGATCTTGCATGGAAACTATGCTGTCACAGTAGGCATGGAAATGGACAGGTCAGATGGAGCAAGTGGTCCTAACCTTTCATCAATATTGACTTATTTGTAACTATGTCAATGTTTTCTGCATTTTTATACTTTGATGATCCTTCCATAGTTATTGTGTTTGCCTTATTCATGTCCATCCACTCACTATACTATAGATGTCTTCTTGATCAGGGCACACGTAAAGAATCCCTGGGAGATCCACAGAGAGTGCATCAGTCTTATTCAATAAAGCCAAGATAAGTCACTCATTTAATACATAACACAACTAACACCTTGCATTGTTTTCCTTTGAAGCTTCTGCATTTTCCGAAAGATATTTGGGACTACATGGAATTGACAGCAGAGCTTACGAGGTATGTCTTTCGAATTTGATTTCTCATTCATTTTAATTGCATGTTTGACTTAACGCTTCACATTTAGAGTAAGACTAGCCTGAAAATCATCAGAAGTATCTTTGATTTACTTACTTGGAGCCAAATGGTCTTTTAGGGGGCTTTGGTCAACATCTTGTTATGTGGCACTATAACTTAAATGACTCAGATGTACAGTTAGTACTTGATATGGATATTAATGATCTAACTGCTGACCCACTGCTAGTTTAGCATGGGTGAGTGAGGGAAAGCTTGTCTTGGCATTCACCCAAATGCTTCAGAAAAGCATGCAGTGTATTTCTTTCATTTATTATACTAGTCACAACAAACCATGTTCATTAGTCTATAGTATTGAGTCTATCTGCTTAAAAATGAGGCAATCTAAGTGTTACGTTCCAAAGCTATCATAATATGCGAGCTTGTTTCAGAAAGCAGTGCAAATGCGCCTTTTTTGCACAAAGAACTGTTTGGTTTTGTGTGTCATGGTGGTCTCTTCATTTATAAGAAATGTTGAAAGCATTTGCTGGTGCATTCACCGAGAGAGGTCGCCTTCCTTGCACATGGACATTCCTCCTGTGAAAGCGAGAATCCTTTTTTCCTTTCTGCCCATTACTCATTATAGAACATATGCCTTGGAAAGTGGTCCCTCACCGGGTAACTCAAACTGTACGTTACCCAAAGGGTGAGCACAAATTTGCACTCTAACGGGTCTAATATTTGGCAGGGGTCCTATTAGGTCTCAGTAACTCTCAAATCCCCAATGTTTGCACATGTACCAACCATACCACGTTGGGGTGCAGATCTCGATTGATTGGAGATGTGCTTGCCCAGGACCGCTTACCCTCAAATTTTGAAAGGAAGCCAGAATACCCTACAAAGGAGGTTGTAGTCAATCATCTGCACCTACCCTCATTAGGACCCCACACCACCTCTTATAATTCAAATCAGGCAGAAGGGTAGCTGGAACCTCCAGTGTTACTGTGCACAATTATGTGAAATTTCACTGGGGTAGCCGTCTGGTCGTACCACTGCTTTATTACCTACAGGCTGACCTCTAAGTTTTCAGAAGCCTTCTTCCAAAACTTGGCCATCTGTTTCCGGAGGGCTAGCATGTAGCTAACCACATCCTGGAAAGGTTTCTTCGGAGCTTGCTCCCAACCCTCCCTAAACAGGCTGAGAGGTTACCTCGCAGGGTGACCATACAGAAGCTCAAAAGGGCTAAAAACAACCCCTGTAAGCAAACAGCAGGCATGGTAAGAGGATGTCCCACTTACGCCTCCTGGGCTCAAGCAGGCCCTTGATCATGCTGTTGAAGGTCTTGTTGAACCTCTCAACAAACCCATTGGTTTGTGGATGGTAGAGGGTGAAGAATTTGTAAGTTACTCCACACTCCTTCCACATTGACTGCAAATAAGCAGACATTAAGTTGGCACCCCTTTTCTGACACCAGTTCCTTGGGGAAACCCACTCTGGTAAAAGTCCCTATCAGGGCCCTAGGCATGGCAGGTGCAATTGTAGTCCTCAAAGGTATGGCCTCTGTGTATCTTGGAGCCTGCTCCACCAGAACCAGGGTAAACATTTTGCCAGAGGCTGTCTAGAGATCCATGGCCCCTACAATGTCAATGCCCACCCTTTCAAAGGGGGTGCCAACGATAGGCAAGGGATTCAGGGGAGCTTTCAGCCTCTGCCCTGTCTTCCCGCTGGCCTGGCAGGTCAGGCAAGCCCTGTGGAAATTGTCTGAGGAAATCTTCATCTGGGGCCAGTAAAAGTGGGGGACAAGCCTGGCAAAGGTATTGTACTGCCCCAGATGTCCTGCAAGGGGTATTTCATGACCCAGTCCCAGTAGGAAGCCCTGTAGCATTGGGGAACTACCAGTGCCCTTGTTGCCCTATGCACAGGTGCCTAAGGCTTACTGTACAGGAGCTCCCCCTCCCAATAGATGCAGTGACTACCAGAGTCATTACCAGCTACCTGGGCTTTGGCCTGTTGCCTCATGCCCTCCAGGGCACTCTTTCTGTGCCTTACAGAACTCCTCCCTGGTGGGTCCTCCTTCCTCTTGCCATCCAGCAAGTTCAGGAAGGTCATCAAGTAAGGCAATGTCCTCTCCAGTGGGCTCTGGGGCAACCTCCTCTGGAGCCCCATCCACCTTATCTGGCAGACATTCAGGTGCTGGTTTCCCACGTCCTTACCCTTTCCTCTTTTGGCAGCTGTCTGGGTCATTTTTCCATACTCCAGACTTCCTTGACTCCCTTCCTGGACAATCAGGGACTAGGTGGCTGCCCAAATACACTCAGGCAACCCCAAAATTTCCAGGTGTGACCTGAGCTCCACTTCCTTCCAGGTAACGTGCTCAAGATCATTCCATAACAATCCACAAGCATGGAAGGGCTCACAGCAACTTTCTGAAGACCTGAAACCCCCACCCCAGTCAAATGGAACAAGAGTCTCTGAGTAGTGACCCTCCCGGTTGTCTGCTACTACAACCTTATGGAATGTATCGGGTATAATCTGCCCTGGGGCCACCAGCTGACTCCTGGTCATAGTCATACTGGCTCCTGTGTCCCTCAGAGCCTCCACTCCTTGCCCATTGATGGTGGCCCACTGCCTATACTTTGAAGTATTGGAAGGCATGTGGACTTTGGGCACCATCTCCAGATCACCCAGTGACATTAGGATAACCTATCTGACTCTCCCCCCACTGACTGGGTCAAACTCCTCTAGGTTCTTTCCTCCAGTGGGAGGCTGTGCCTTCTTAGGGCACTTGGGGTCACCCATGCAGTGCCCATACTCATGAGACTCAAAGTACTTGGGAGTTTTGTTCAGATGTCTATCAGAGAAGCTCTTCTTCTGGTGGCCAGATTGGGAATGGGACCCTTTCCCTTGAGAACCATTTTGGGGGCCTTGGGGGGAGAACTCTTTCTTTTTATCTCCCCCTCCATCTTCTGCTGGGAAACCTGACCACCCTTTTTGGAGTCCCCCAGATGCCTTCTTGGACACTTTGGTGCTGACCCAGAGGTCAGCTTTCTCAGCAAGATTCCTGGGGTCAGTCAGCTTGCTATCAATCAGGTGTTGGCACAGAATTAGTTGTACATCCCAGTATAGTCTTCTTCCTTGCTGCCCCTTACCCAGCCCCCTTTAGTGCATTGCTGGAATAAACTAGAAAGTACACAAAGGTCTGATTGGGAAGTTTATGGCTGTCCCTGAAATTCTGCCTATATCTTTCAGAGGTCAACCCAAATCTAATAATAAGCATGGCCTTCATGGGAGTGTACTGTGTCTGGTCCTCTACCTCTAGTGTTAGGAGTGTGTCCCTCCCAACCGTGGGCATGTACCTACACAAGCTACCATCCCAGTACTCCTCAAGAACCTTTTGCACCCTTAGAGACACTTCATATGATGAGAATCACTTGTTAACATCGTCTCCCACTGCATAATTAGGCACCAGGTCCTTAGGTATGCAGACCCTTCCTTCTCTTTTGGACACTACAGGTACGCTGCCACGATTACTGTTGGACTTCACTTGCATGGCTCTAATGTCCAGCTCTTTGAGACTTAGCTCATGGGACACTCTATGTTCCTCTATGGCTAGTCTCTTCTCATTCAAAGCTTTCTCTTTTCCAGTTTCAACTTAGCAAGCTCCAACTTGAGCTTTCTCTATTCCAGCTCCTCTGGGGACAGGCCTCTGGAAGACACACTGCTCCTGCCCTGGATGGAATCTCCAATCCTAGGAGAATGTTGCCTCCCCTCCTCAACAGGTTGCAGTCCAAGACCTCCTGTGGGTCTTGCTCCAATTCCTCTGCATCCTCCAACTCTTCCTCCTCATCATCTGTGGGGGTCTGGTGGGCCTCTGCCCACGCTCTCAAGGCCTTTTGGAGTTCTGCTTTTTTAGTACTCCTCTTGGCAGGTAATCCCTCTTGTTGCAAAACTCCTTGATCTGGGCCACAGTGTAGCTCTCCAGGTTTGCCAGCTCAAACTTCATCTTTGCAGGTGAGGTCACAGACACAACAGGTAGGTAGAGATAGGAAACATTTTGAAAAATCAAAAAGCCAATCACGGACAATTTACTCAAATTGGTCTTGGGTATGGAATAGTAGTGTACACCAAATTACTGTATGGCACTGCACAAATACAGGTCCTATCCTCACTTCTGATCACCAATGTTAGAAAATGGGTTCCTGGTTGACTGGGGTGTGAGCCCTGGTCAAGCAGTATCCACAATCCTAATCAGGGTAAGGCACCAGCAATCCCCAAATTAACCTGTGCTCTCCATCTGTTACCTTGGCACAGAGCAGTTAGGCTTAACTTGGAGGTAATGTCTAAAGTATTTATACAACACATCAAACAATAAAACAATGAAAACACCACTCAAAAAGATCCCACACCAAATTAGACAAATTTAGCTTAATTTAATAAATAAAATAAGACCAAAATGACAAATTCAATCGTAGAACCGGAGTCATACATTTTCAAAGAATAAACTGCACCTAAATGCATAAAGCACCAACCGCGGCTATTTGGTCGCGCTGGACCGGGTCAAAGTCAAAAGTTCAGGCCGACTGGGATGGAGCTCTGGTTGGATACAATCCCAAATTGGTTCCGCTGAAGTTTAACTTTCTCAAGTTTTGTGGCAAGAGTCTCGTTCGCATTGGAGAGGGTCGGGAGGAGCAAGGAGAGGGTCGCGGGCGGTAGTCGGCATGGTGTAAAAAGCAGGGCGGGCATCACTGACGGGCAGCTGGAGCTGGGCGTTGGCGATTCCCCCATGGGCTGTTGATGCTGCTGTGTGAAGAGTCGGCTGGAGATGGCTTGCACTGATTTTAAGGGTGAGTGGCGTGGTTCTGGTACGAACTTGCCCGTTTGCGAAGAGCCCAAAAGCTTGATTTCAAGAGCTCAAGAGCCACACCAAGGGTCGAGGACCTGAGAGGCACTTCTTGGGGGAGCCTTTTATGTCCCTGGGGCTCAGATCAGGAGGCCAGCAGAGTAGTCCTTTGAGTCACTCTGGGGTCCTGGGTTCAAAATGAAGTTGCAGGTCCAGATCTTCTTCTCCAAGCAAAAGGTCAGCAGGTCAGCACAGCAGGGCAGCAATTCCTTCAGAGCAGCAGTCCAACAGAGTGGCAGTCCTTGTAGCAGCACAGCAGTCTTTCCTGTCAGAGTATCCACAGGTTCAGAAGTGTAGTAAAGAGTTAGTGTCTGAGGTCCAGTATTTATACACAGTTGTGCTTTTGAAGTGTGGAGAAGCTTCTAGAGAGATGCCTTTAAAGTGCACAGATTCCCTGTCTTCCTGGCCTTAGCTTCAGACTAACTACAGGCGGTATGTAGCTCTTTATGTGGAGACAGGACAAAGCCTATTCATATGAACTGTAAGTGGAGCTGGGCACAGCTCCTCCCACCCATCCTGCCAGTGGTGGGCAATCCAGCCACACCTAAGCTCCCATGGTGTGTGGCTATCTAGGAGAAATACACAAAGCCCAACTGTCACCCACACCCAGTCATGTGACCCAGAGACAGGCTACATGCACCAAATGGCTAAGGCAAGAAAATGCCGACTTTCTAAAAGTGGCATTTTCAAAATTGCAATTTAAAATCCAACTTCACCATAAGTTAGAATTTTAAATTGTGATTCGAGACACCAAACATGACTGGTCATCTCTTTCCATTTGAAAATTACACTTATAAAATGCAATAAGGTAACTCTAATGGTATCCTATGAGAGAGACAGGCATTGCAGTAGTGAAAAATAAATTTAAGAATTTTCCACTACCAGGACATGTAAACCGTAAAAGGAAATATCCAACGTTTTAAATACATGGCACCCTGCCCTTGGGCTGCCCAGGGCCCACCTTAGGGGCAACATATATGTATTAAAAAGGAAGGTTTGGGCCTGGTAAAAAGGTTTATTTTGCCAGGTCGACATGGTCGTTTAAAACTACACACACCGGCTCTGCAACGGCAGGCCTCAGACATGTTTAAAAGGGCCACTTATGTGGGTGGCACAATCAGTGCTGCAGGCCCACTAGTAGCATTTAATTTACAGGTCCTGGGCACATGTAATGCACTTTACTAGGGACTTATAAGTTCATTAAATATACCAATTTGGTATAAGCCCATGGTACCATGTTTTAAGCAGAGAGCACAGTCACTTTAGCACTGGTTAGCAGTTGTCAAATGCACAGAGACCTAAGGCCTACAAAAATGAATTCAGCAAAATGTGGAGGGAAAAGGGCAGAAAGTTTGGGGATGACCCTATAGAAAGGGATGAGTCCAACACAAGGTTTCTAACACACATACCTACTGATGCTGTCCACGGGGGGGATGCCATAACAAGAACTTGGTGCACATCTGCAGACAGCGCCAGATAGCATATGTTCCACAGTGATCAAACATGGTCCATGAGCTTACATTGCAATCTCCTCGGCGGAGAACAGCTTTCTTCAGTCTCTCACCCCAGGGGCCACATGTTCAAAAACGTTTTCATGGTATCTTTGTTGCTGCAAAAAGGCTTTTTCTGATGTATCATTTCCAAATTGTAATTCGGAAACACGTTACAGAATCGGAATTTGGGTTTACGACCAAATACTGATTCAGAATTTGGAAGTGGAGTGTTTAGGGTGCCCCTTCCGATTACTGAATTGGAATGGTATGCATTAACGTTTTGCGACCAAATTCTGGTCGCAATACATTAATCTTTTACAAACTCCTCAAGTCAGGTGGTAAGCCATTCCAAACTAAAGTGAACGTTGAAAAAAATATCTTTTAGGAATAGGCAGTGGTGCAATGGACCACTACATACTCTTAAACAAATAAAAATTATGCAATTTTTTGTTTAAACGCATCCCGTTTTCCATTAAGGAAAATGGGTTGCAATCAAAGAAAATAAAAATTCTTTATTCAAAAGCGATCACAGACATGGTGGTCTGTTGACCTTAGCAGGCCACCATCCCTGTGAAGGCTGCGATTCCTTTTGTGTCGCAATTTGCAACCTACCTCATTAATATTCATGAGGTAGGTCAATTTGCGACCCACTAGGTGTTGAACCTAGCCCTTTTTGCAGGTTTTTCCCAAACCTTTTGCCTCCTATTTTTCTGACCTGTTTTTGTTGGCTTTAGGACTCTAATTGCTGATCAGTGTTAAAGTGCATATGCTTTTTGTGTAAATTGTAATTCTGATTGGTTATCCATGATTGGCATATTTGGTTCACTGGTAAGTTCCTTGTAAAGTGCACTTGGTGTGCCCAGGGCCTGTAAATCAAATGCTACTAGTAAGCCTGCAGCACTTGTTGTGCCACCCACATGAGTAGCCCTGTAAACTTATCTCAGGCCTGCCATTGCAGTGTTTGTGAGTATAGTTTTAAACTGCCATGTCGACCTGGCAAGTGCAGCCATTTGCCAGGCCCTAACCTTCCCGTTTACTACATGTAAGGCACCCCTCAGGTAGTCCCAAGGTACCCCCATAGGCAGAGTGCAGTGTATGTGAATAGTAGGAGATGTAGGTGTGTGTTTTACATGTCTTGATAGTGAAATACTGGCAATTTCATTTTTCACTATTGCAAGGACTAACTCTCCCATAGGCTATCATTGGACCTGCAGTGTAACAATTCTCAAGTGTAACTTTCAATTGGGAAAAGCTAGAGGTTTGGAGTTTGGGCTCTCTGAGCTCAGGATATAAAAACCCATTATTTAGTAAAGGTGGTTTTTAATTTGTGTATTTGAAAATGCCACTTTTAGATTGAGGGCATTTTCTTGTTTAATCGTCCTGTCTGTGGAATCAACGTCTGGTTTAGACTGACAGGGGCTCTAGACAGTCACACAAAGGGAGTTGAGGTGTGCCCTGCATATGCTGATGGCCCATCACCAGGCTGATGGGCCTTCCTGAGCTAGAGTGGTGGTTGGAGCTGTCGCCTGCACATGAATAGGGCTTTGCCTGTCCTCTCACAATGCTGTCTCCACCCTCCTGGAGTATGGCCCCTGGAGTGTGTCCATGGCCAGGCAAACTACAAAAACTTCAAAGCCAAAAGGGATATATGTATTGGACCTAAAACCACAGACTGTTAGAACACTTCTGGATCATGACGAACCTGGCATGAAGAAGAGCTGACAGGACTAGTACTGCCCCTTTGCTGTGTTTTGCTTCGCTGGGTTGGCCTGCAGTTGCTGCTTCGGTCTGTGAGCAGTGGAAAGGACTGGACTTTTACTTTGCTGTATCCTGCTTGAGAAGATTCTCCAAGGGCTTGAAATAGAGCTTGCCCCCTGTTAAGAAGTCTCAGGGACACAAATACTTCACCTACAGCATCCTTGAACTCCACTGCTGGGAGTTCTGACCTGCCTTGTGGTGCCAATTCCAATTTTTGGCCCATGGAGGTTGTTCCTGCTGCAAAAAAGCATCAAGAAGACATCAAAATTGACGCATCGCCCCTTCTGCACCTGTTTTTCTAACGTAGCACCACTGCGGGAGAATTTTTCATGCACCGCCTCTGTGCGGCAGAAGAAATCGATGCAGCGCCTGCCCGTGGCCGAAGAAACCGCTGCAGCCCGAGTTCGGCGCACCGGGTCTCTGAAGTCCGAGACACCCGCACTGATTCTGACGCAGGCCCTGCTGTGCGGCTGAAAGAATCGATTCATCATGGGACCGTGGCTGAAGAAACCAATGCAGCGTCTGTTTGCCTCCGCTGCATTGATCTCCAGGGCATCTGGATTTTCACGCATCGCACCTGTGCACCAGGTTTTTCCAATGCAGTGCTCGCAAACCAGAACCGTCTTGGAATCGATGCATCACTTCCCCCTGCAATCCGGATTCAACGCATCACTTCTCCTGCGTGCAGCTTCACCTTCCCAAGGACTCAGGAACTGATGCATCACTGTGTTTTCCAACACTTCCCTCCTCCTGTTTTGCCTTGTGAATTTTGATGAAGCTGAAGGTATTCTGTGTAAAATCACTGCATCCACAGTTTTCTATGGACAACATTTCTTAAACCTTTAAAAAGTCATATATTGAGTTGTGTGTGTTGAATTTTTGTCGTTTTGGTCTTGTTTGGTTTTGATAAAGAAACTTTATTTTTCTAAACTGGTGTTGTGTCCATTTGTAGTGTTTACACATTGCCTCTGAGATAAGCCTGACTGCTCGTGCCAAGCTAACAAGGGGTGAGCAGGAGTTATCTTAGCTGTGTGATCCCCTTACCCTGACTAGAAGGAAGGGTCCCGACTGACAGGGTGCCTACCGCTGCCAACTAGAGACCCCCATTTCTAACACTAGTAATCAGTAATTTGTGACCCGAACTATTAGTACAACGGTCGGTTTGCAAATTAGCACTGTGTGTAGGAGAGTAGGATCTGCTTCACATGGGTACCCCCACTTTTTGCTGATGCTTCACTGTTTTTCGACTTTAGTCTGGCTGGGGCCCTGCTAATAAGAACCCCAGCCTAGCTGCTTCCTCTCTAAAATGGTTTCCATGTGCCTTAGGCACATCTCTGATTGGAATCTGGAGTGCCCTTGTAAGTCCCTAGTATATGGTATACTATGTACCCAGGGCATAGGTACCTCAGAGGCCTGCCAGGGGCTGAAGCATGTATTATGCCACCCCTGGAAGGCCAACCAAAGGACACCACAGGTCTGCTACTGCAGCCTGGGTAAGGTGGTGCATGCACCCCTTACAGTGATATAGGTTACCTATATCACTACATACATACACACATATAAACCTATAAGTCACTCCTATGGCAGGCCTTGTCAATCCTGAAGGCAGAGTGCTTGGTTCCTATGTGAGAGGGTGCCCCTGCATGAGCAGAGCCCCTCTGCAGCGTTCGGAGACTCTTCTCTGATGCTGTTTGTAGTGCAGCCTGACCATATACTCTTAAGCGCATTATAACCTCGCGTTAAATGCTAACTTTGGGATGGCTGCACGGAAACATGTTGTGTTTGGTGTCAAACATCTTGGAATACTACCCCCTGCCAGTTCTGGCGGCGGGGGTAGCATTCCACCCTTCTAGAGGGAGAGACATGTACACACCGGCCTGCCCGGTAACTTCTTTCCAAGCCCTGGCATCACAAAATGGATGCCGCTGCCACAGACACGAGTCTGGCCTCCTGCTGCTGACCGAAACTCCGGCAGGGGAGGCCTGGACAATAGGTTTCCTGTCCCAGGGAGGTGTAACCACCTCCCCAGACAGGATAGTGTGTATTGGGGCTGGGCGGGAGCACTCTCTGGTGCTTTGAAGTCCTGCACTGGGTGCACATTTGGTGTCCCTGTGCATACCCCAGTTCAAACCGGCTCAGGGGCTTCCAGCCCCTGCTCTGGCGCGAAACTGGACAAAGGGAAAGGGTGTAACCACCCCTCTGCCCTGACCCTCCCATAGGTGGGTCCCCAGAGTATGTCCAACCCCTAACTTGGTATAAGTATGGGACCCCAGTCCTTAGGACTTTAGATTTACCTGGACGAAACTCTGACACAGAATCCTGGACCTTCGACGCTCTACTTTAAGATTAGAGGACTGAAGAATCTCCCTTGGGGTCAAGGAGTGACTCCCTGCTTGGCAGGCACCAACGAAGCAATTGTCTGGTCTGCATCGCTGAAGCTCCCGCCGGACGCCGAAGTCTTTGCATCACCAGAGGTGGATTTCCAGACTTCCCCGAGGCTGCCCTGAGTCCCCAGCAAAGCTGAGGCCCGTAGCTGTCGTGGGTAACGTGGAACCATGACCCCTGGACACCGAGCACATTTGCAAGTGCATCCTCTTCTGGGTGTCCCACAAAGTTGTGCTTTGGGCTCCGAGTAGCCCCCGCCTTGTCTTGTGGATTGTTACCTGCCTTGTTATGTTGGCCTAGGCCTGGCTGCCATGCTGCTTTTCTTTGCGCACGTTACACTGAGCCGGGCCTTCCTCGCCCTTTGCTCGTGCCAAGTTCTTTTGCACTGTCTGCATTTTCTGTTGTTCACCTTTCTGGGCTCAGTCTGCACAAACATGTACAAGGTCGCATAACAATGTATTCTGGTTCTTCCTGATATGGCCAGTCTCGCGCACCCAGACATAACATTATGTACAATTGCCATGAAGAACTTAGTATGCTTTTAATACTGTGGTTTACTAGCGCTTAACACACTTGGAGAAATCCCTTTCAGTGAGAAGAGCTATGATGTCCTGCTGATGTAATTCTGCATCTAGAGACTGAGGTATGGGGTTCGCTAGTCAAAGCCCAGAGGTCTTCTATTATTATAATAAACTATCTTACTGCAAGGGGAGGGTGGTAATGTTATTTAAACGTTTATCCACTGAGCTCTGAGATGCTTTCCCGTTTGTATTCTATGGAATTGTAACCATGCTGCTTATATTAGTCATATGCATTATGCTATTAGTACTGACACGTGTACTGTACATTAGAGCACGTAAGTTGGAATAAACATTTTAACCTATCCAGTGTCTCTTCCTACGCACCTTGTGGACAAGTACGAGTGAGTGACGAAAGAGTGTTCTTGCTTCTGTGAGTCCTGAGATAAAGATACCGTGTTCTGGGTTGTCCAAACATTAGTACTTGGGTGCTAATGGGATGCTAAGCTAGTTGGGTTGGGGTTTTTGGGTGCTACGGTATATGGTGGCAAACCACTGTATTCCGGGGTCTCATTTTCCTGTGCATAGCTCTGTGTATGTGCAGAAACCTTATGACATGGCGCGACCACCGTGGGGCAGCTTATCTGCGAGACGCTTGAGTAGTACTTGTGCTTGTCCACAAACCCCTCGCGTACGCTTCCGGAGGCGTATGTGACGGTGATACCTCCTATATTGAATGTTTTATAGGTTCTTTCAAGCTTGATATTATTAAAAAGGTTAGTTAATAGACCCATTTTTGTGCTCCCTGTTAGGTTGTCGAATATATTTGTTTAGTCATGGCTGGTGTGGCGATAGCTGCACATAGTCGAGGAGCACTCC
Organism: Calotriton arnoldi; assembly: GCA_963921515.1. Classification (NCBI taxonomy): domain Eukaryota; kingdom Metazoa; phylum Chordata; class Amphibia; order Caudata; family Salamandridae; genus Calotriton; species Calotriton arnoldi. The sequence goes on from CAWUFW010002100.1 coordinate 101,352, forward strand.
GAGACCACTTAGCTGTGTATGGAGTGCCCGATGCTGGGGTCGAGTTGGTCTTTGTGGTTCAAGCCGATGCGGCTTATCACTTTGAAGTGTTTTACACTTGGATCACTTTTGAAGCGGTGGATGCAGGTGATAAGCTGTTTCATGAATATAAACCCACCGCAATTCCTGCTGCCTATCGACCCTATACTGCTCTTGAAGTGCCTCTCACGGCTTGGCAGCACCGTGTTTGGTTCAATGGCGCCCTACCACAACCAACTACCGCAGTTCGTTTAGGCCCCTTATCAATTCAGGGGGCCACTTGGCCTGTATTGGCCGGGTATACCCCGCATCCAAATTATCTGGCATTACCGCTAGCGGAACTGCGCACTATGCATACCGAATTGGTGCGAGTGCATCGAGCCTTGGTGACATACGTTACAGGTAGCCTCCATGGAGCTGCTCCTGTAGTCGCAGGCCAACCAGCTATTGCAGCTGGAGTGACTATAAGTCCTGTCATGGTAAATTCTGTGATGGGCAAACGTCCACAAAACAAGGACGACTATCCTTACTGGCTTGCAGAAAAGTTCGATCAGATAGAAGCAGTGTTTCCACATACATCCCCAGTAGATAAACACCGCATCCTCACGATAAGTTTGCCAAAAGACATAATCCCCGATTTGACAGCATGTGAAAACTGGGGTAAGGTATTCGCAGCAGTTTATTCAAAATGTTTTGGAACTCCTTCCATGACGGTTCTACCCTCTGTAATTAAAAAAGTACAGGATGAACATGGCCCTGAAGCGGCTGTGGAATTAGGGATGAGACTAGTGGGAGTGTTTGATGTAGTAGCAGAGCTGATCCTTGGAAATGTCAAGGGCGATGCTATGAACTTTCAAGTAGCGAATGCTTTGGCTTTAGTCCCAGAGTTGGACAGGCCTCGCGAATTACCGAAAATCATTGCCCGGGCTTATAAAACAATTGGAAGAAATAGCCTAGGCAACAAGCCTTTTGTAAAAATGCAAACTCAATCGCAAACACAAGTTATACAAACAAAAAGTGCATCTGAGAAAGATGATAAACCGGTCTTCACTAAAAAAGTTGGAGACAGAAAAAACAGGGTAAGCAACAAAAGAAGCCGGGGTCGAGAGGCGCTTCCCCAGTTTCGGTTTCTTCTGAACGTACTTATGATTTACGTGATAGGTCAAGGATTAAATCACCAGAAAGGTTTCAGAGCTCTGATACGCGTTCTCCTCGTTCTTCACAGGCCCAGACATCGTCACAGGCTGGTGGAGGAGGACGGCAAGATAGAGGAAGGGGCCGAGAGGCTCCCCAGGAGCGAGACCAACCTCGACAACAAGTCAGAGGGAAAGCAGAAGATTTTCATCTTCCTCGACCGCAATTTCAGAAGAAAAAGGTTGCCGCTGTCACAGCGAAATATGCCTCAGACCGTGAGAACGAGACTCCAGAATTGGACGTGGGCAGTGACCCTCCTAGACAGCGCCGCGGAAGTTACCATAGTGCGGGAGGCGCTACGTCCTCATATGGAGGCGACAGCAACTGAAACATTCGTTACTGTAGAGACAGCTGACACGAGAGTGGCACCCCCTGACAGACTATATAATATAGTCATGCAAATTGAAGGTGACATACCGCGTGAAATAAAAGGGATTTTTGGGAAAATCTAACCTCTTCATATGACATTTTGTTAGCAGAGGTGGATTGGCCACCCCCATTCGTTTTAGCTGCACATAAAGGAGAGGAGGTAATCCTTCCAAGCTTTTCAAGGCATGTCCCAAAAGACAAAGCTGAAGCACTTGCAGCCGAGTGGGCTGTGTACCTGGCACCAGCGTTATACCGCAACCATGTGGGATGGGATGAAGAATCACCTCCTCATGCAATACCTTTGCGGTCACTACCGCAGCCACAACCCCAATATCCCATTAAACGGCAGGCAAAAGGCCCCGTCTCCGAAATTCTGACACAGTTGGAATATCAGGGAGTAATTGAACCATGCGTATCACCTATGAACAATCCCCTTTTCGTGGTTTCTAAACCCGATGGATCGTACCGCTTAGTTTTGGATTACCGGCATTTAAATACTCATTGTCGGAACTTTGCGGCGCAAAAGACACACAATTCTGCGCTTGTAGACAGTCTTGTTCGTAAAAAATACAAAACGACACTTGACCTTTCAAACGGTTTCTACACGCACAACCTAGCCCCGGAGAGTGGTCAATGGACCGCATTCACATCCGGTGGTAAATTATTCCAGTTCCGGCGATTACCCATGGGCTATAAAAATAGTCCGGGTATATTCGCCGCCCGTGTTGTTTCTTTGTTAAATGACATTGATCAAGACGCATGTTCGTACGTTGATGACATCTATCTGACAGACGACGAGTTATATCAGCATCTGTCCCGTGTGGACCGCATTATTCTTGAATTTGCGGAGCAGGGTTACAAATTTAACTTTGCTAAGTCACACATTGCTGAATTTACTGTTCTGTTCTTGGGCTATGAGCTCAATAACGAAGGTAAGGGCTTAGCCCCCATTTCTTGGAAAAATGTGCACATTTGTGCCCCCCAAATACTCTGAAGAAACTTCAGTCTTTGCTGGGTTTCTTGAATTTCGGGCGTACTTACATTCCCGAATATGCCCAGCGTATCAAGCCTTTGTATGCTTTGATACAACCTACTTATTCAAGGTCTTGCTGGCTGCCTGAGCATACCTCAATTCTGCAGTCTTTGCAGACAGACCTTTGGAGTCTAAATATCTTTTGACTCGTGATAACCACACAAACCTGGTGATTAGAATAATTCCGGGGCGGTGGGATTCACCTATTTAACCTTTAATGAAGGTGATACAGTACCTATCGCATACAAGTCACATCTGTACACTTCCGCTGAATTGCGCTTTACATCTGTTGAAAAAGTTCTGACTGCAGTGCAAATGGCGATTCTAAAAGAACGCGCACTGGCACAGGGTAAGCGGATTCTGGTGGTAACACCCTGTCCTGCCCTGGAGGCAGTAACAAAGGCAAGTGTACCGAACTCAAAAGCAATGCATCCCCGTTGGATACAATGGGCTGCATCTTTGACGTCTTCGGACGTCACTTTTGTTTTTGATTCTTCTCTTCAGACTCAGGAGTTTTTGCAGTATGAATTCGTTCATCCTCCTCCTTTGTTTGTACTACCGCTTGAGGATTACAAATGTGTGATCTACACCGATGGTTCGGCGCAACCGGCCACTGGGTCCAAGCACGCTTATTCAGCTGCATGTGCTATTGTTGCGGGATCCTTTGTGGATGGCAAGTTCAAATCCACTGTAGTGCACACACGCACACTTGGGGATAGTACCGCACAATTGGCCGAGCTGCATGCATTACTACTTGCACTTGAGTTCGCTTCTCAGGATGAGACCACTCTTATTGTATGTGATTCTTTTTACTGTGTACAATCTTACAATGACAATCTGTTTTTCTGGTCGAAAAACGACTACAAGGACGCAAAAGGGAGCACAATTAAGCATAAAATGCTTTGGGTTCGAGTGGCAGAATTGCAACAACGTCTGCCCCTCACACAGGTGGTTCACACCTTAGGCCATCAGCGGGTGGGCGCACACGCTATTGGTAACGATCTGGCAGATGAAGCTGCCCGTTCAGCAGTAGTCACGTGTTCAGTAGCAGCGGTTACCAGGTCCATGTCTAAAATAGACCCTGTTATTTTAGCAGCTATTGCTGCAACCAAGGAAGGTGATAATTACCCTACAGGTTTCCCTTCCAAGTATTCTTACAACTTAAGTCCCGATCAGGTTCCTTATGTAACTATACCTGACGTTGGAGATCGGCTGATCCCCAACGCGGACCGCAGGAGTGCCTTGATATCAGCTGCACACGAAGGCATGGCTTCTGCTCATGCAGGTGTGTCAGCTACGGTTTCCATCTTGCAGCAGCGTTATTGGTGGCGTGGGTTATATAAAGACACCCGTGCTTTTGTGCTTTCTTGCGACGTTTGTCAACAGATTAAGCCTTCCACGGTAACACGTCCACCACAAACACCGCTCTGCATTGCTAACAGACCCTTTGGGTGTGTTTACTTGGATCACTGCGGTCCATTCTCATCAGATACTGCTTATAAATACATCTTAGTGGCAGTGGACTCGTGCACACGGTTTCTCTGGGTCTGGCCACAACGGAGTGCTGACGCCCGAAATGTAATCAGGGATTTGCGTGTCTTTGTGGGAATTTTCGCATGCGGCACCTTCCATTCGGACCAAGGTCCAGCGTTTGCCTCTAGGGCTTACAAGGATGCAATGGCTTCGCTTGGGGTGCGGGTGAAATTTTCGTCTCCGTATAGGCCTGAGGGCAACTCTATCGTTGAACGAATGAACCGTGACTTAAAGCAATCCTTAACAGCTAGGGTTTTAGGTACTGGCAGGAACTGGCTGGCCCATTTGTATACCGTTCAGCGTGCACTTAATAATCTCCCTAGAAGACCTCTGGGTGGGCGGACCCCATACGAAATGCTCTTTGGCATACGAATGTTTGTGCCTGACCTTGAGGGTCCAGACATCGCGGCGCAATCCGCCAAGTTTGATGTAGATAACCACTCTGCTATGTTACAGGACTTACAAGAAGCCCGAGACAAACTTGCAACTACACATTTGCCTTCAGCCACAGATCCTGCGTTGCAGATTCCGGTAGCCGGCTGGCTTCCGAAAGTTGGAGAACTGGTTCGAGAGAAGGTTGAAAATAAAAAAGAATTTGGCCCCTCTTTTCGTGCACCAGTTCCAGTTCTTGGCCTGAAGGGAACACGTACAGTCATTTTACCACCGCTTCCTGGTCGCAAAGAGAACAGATACATCTCAGTTGAAAATGTCAAGCTACAGCGCCTGGCCGATCCTGAATAGTGTCACACCAGCGGTCTCTTGTCCTGCCATTTATCGGACATATGTTCATAGTCCATCTGCACGAACGATCGCTGATGCTGTAATTGAGATGGTTGATTTGCCTGAAACTATGATTGATCCCCAACTCTCCACCAATATCGACGAGGACGAGTATACATATCCTGCATCAGAATCGGTGGCACATCAACCAACAACGCCACTAAGCCCGACTCGTTATTCCTTTGATTCGGATTCCACATCTTCAAAAGTTCCATCCAAGTTCAGTATTTTTATATCCTGGTTTAGAGACAATTTTTGATTCCCCCTGGACATACCTCTGGTTGGTACTTTTCTTGATATTTTTGTTCATGTCCATTGGCTTTGTCACAGTGTTTTTTCTACTAATCAATGGTCACTATTTACCTGAACGCTCTGCTGTAGACTATGTTTCTGGAACTTTGGCTCCTCATTCCTCGTCTCACATCATGAAGCGTGACCACACATTTGTGAACATTTCAGCCTTCCCAGTTGCTGATGGCATCGTATGGGATACAGTGAACTATCAAATCCATGGTCCGACGGAAATTATTAATGTACCTAATGTCCTTCGTGTTTCAATGGGTGATGTAGTACAAAATAATATTCATTCTGATGATTGGGATGTGCATGCCGTTGAAGCATTGTTTGCCGATTTAAAATATTATGCATCTTTTAATGCTGAAGATCTATATATGAATTCTGCTAATTATGCCGATTTGTATTGTTACCAACATTGGGGTAATCATTTTCTCCATAAGCCAAGTGCCCTGCGTAGTTCTGTTAACTACACCCAATGGGAACATTGTCCAAACCCCTTGCCAGGTAGCTCTCAAACTCTTCGAAATAAGTTTAATTATTTTACTGATTTTAATCGATCAAACCCTGCATCCTATTATTTTAGACTTAATAACACATCAACTCAGAAAATTATGTTGACACACACCAAATTGCTATATTCAGGTTCCTTTCTGAGTGCCCTAGCTGTGGGTGGTTATGAGTACTGGGATAATACAGTGGATTTAAAATCTATTTGGGGCTCCAAGCCATGGCAGGTACAGGGAACCGAGGCGTTGCATCGTGCGTGCCTCATCCCTACCCAAATTATGTTCCTAAATGCTTCCATCTATCAGACTACATGTTGGGGCTTAGCAACCACTAAACAATTGAATACGCCATCAATACCATCCCTGTCGAGTTTTCCAAATGAAAGCTCACGATTCAATCTGTCCCTCGTGTCCCTGCAGGCAATGTTACAAAATAACTCGTTTAATGTTTCTGAGCTGGTTCAGTCACCCTGGTTAGTATGGCCTATATCATCTAATGCATGTCAAATGCGTTTTCATGATACTGGTGCTAGCTACACACAGAATAGGCCTGATCCGAGGTTTACTGATGCCCGTACTGTCACTACATACTCTGTTGGTGAATTATGTAAACAATGGCTGAAACATTCGTCCCTTGATTCTGTTAAACAACATTTGTCCCTCCTTACAGGCAATATTGATCTGTCCGACTTTGTTTTGGGACCTCGTGGTCCCCGACCTAAAAGATTCATTTATGAAACATATAATGAACTCTGGAAGCTATCACAAATGGAAGCTGCTTCCCGTCTTCGGGAAATAGATCAAGCAAATATGGAAAAGGTGCTTGCTGTTGTTGACAATAGTATTAATACCCTGTCTTCTCGCATTTACACTTTAGAGAATATTGTGTCCTCTGTTGTTGATATTGTACAAGATGATGTTTCTGTGTTATATCATGGTCAGAATCAATTGCGCTCAGTTATGCAGTTTGCATGGACTTTACAAACACTTAAGTTGGGTAAAGTGCCTTGGCATTTCTTGAACACCTCTGCCTTATTTCTACCTTTTAACTTAACTGATAAACAGCAATTTATGTCCATGAAGGATGCAACTTACAATCTATTACATATCGAAAAGGTGGATCCATTGCCGTTCTCTGTTGCAGAACTCGATTCTGCTGTATGGCTAGTCCATGGGGTTATAGCTTTACCATTTTCCTTGTTTGAATTTGACTCGTGCATGAAACATTATCCTGTGGGCCGTTACCGGCCATTGGGCAGTGCTTTCCTGCATGAACTCTGGTCCTTGCCTTTCATGTATAAATGCCTTCGGGACGGCAAGGAAGTCTTTCTCACGGGGGAGTACTGCGACTCGACTATAGGTCATTCGCTTATTTGTAAACACATTAAATTGCATGGCTCATGCAGCGTTTCCTCTCCTAATCTTGCTTGTGTGCTGAAAGGTATTCCTGCTCCTGTTATTTCACCTACTTTCACTCTCCTTTCCAATGGTAGTTATTTACTTTTAAATAACGAAAACTGTTGTGGCCTGCAGGCGGGCATTCCTTACATTGTAACAGTTTCGCACAGGGTTGTCTGCTGCAAAAATGTGCTGTTTCCTCCCCCTCACGGCAAGGTTGATATCTCTATTTGGCCTTCCATCCCTACCATGGAAGCAGATTTCAATAGACTGAGCAGAATAAAGGCACTATTATTAAACGAGGAAGTTATGCTCACGTCCGCCCGGGAGACATTCATTCTCCAGGTGGCGAGTACCCACAGTGAAATACAGGCCCTTTTAAACACTAATCTCCCCCAACATTTTGGGGAGTTAATACATCGTATTTTTAACGCATTTAACACTGAAGGCCTAGTACACTTTTTTAAGGTCGTGGGGTCGGGCTTGGTGTCCTCCTTCCAGACTATTTTTGGTGTCATCCCGGCTTTCATACATTCTATATTTTCCAGTGTCTTTGGCGGTTTCCCATTGATCCTCGCTTTAGCGGCTGGTGTCTTGCTCTTAATTTGCTTTCTGCGCAATGGCTGCTCCCCGATGGGACCTGCTCGATCCAGAACGCCTCCAGCTGCTCCGTGAGCGACTTTTGGCCGGTTTTGGTGTCTTGCCATTGGCGACACTGAGTGTGTCATATACTCTTTCATTTCGCTTTGCGTATTTCACTTGCGTGCAACCTGTGATGACTTGTGTCCGCTGTCCTTTCACTTGGACTCTGGATTATTGCCTCTCCAATTCGTCATTGTCTGTTCCGGATTTTGTTCAGTTGATGGGTCCCTTAGAGGCCCATGAGCAGGACTGTTCCGTCGCTGGCTGTATGGCGCGTGCGGCTGCACTGGGGATTTTGGCGCAATGGGATATCTGGGCGGCTGCCCAGGATCTCCTACAACGAAGCTGTTTCAATTATCACGCAAGCTGTCCCGCATTGCTTCTGGATGCTCCCTTTGCTGAGGAGCATTCCTGCTCTTTTGAACTCATGGATTGGATGGCATCTATGTTTTTTGACGATTCCAATGATGAACTCTTGGAGGGTATGGCTTTTTTCTGCACTTTCACTTTCATGGATTGACCTGCCCTTCGCCGTTTGGGCGCTCCCTGTGCTCCGACATCTGTTTTTTTTTTTTTTTCTCCTCTGATGGGCCTCTGTCCTGGCCGCCGGACTGTCCAGGGAGGGTGTCTTGTGGATTGTTACCTGCCTTGTTATGTTGGCCTAGGCCTGGCTGCCATGCTGCTTTTCTTTGCGCACGTTACACTGAGCCGGGCCTTCCTCGCCCTTTGCTCGTGCCAAGTTCTTTTGCACTGTCTGCATTTTCTGTTGTTCACCTTTCTGGGCTCAGTCTGCACAAACATGTACAAGGTCGCATAACAATGTATTCTGGTTCTTCCTGATATGGCCAGTCTCGCGCACCCAGACATAACATTATGTACAATTGCCATGAAGAACTTAGTATGCTTTTAATACTGTGGTTTACTAGCGCTTAACACACTTGGAGAAATCCCTTTCAGTGAGAAGAGCTATGATGTCCTGCTGATGTAATTCTGCATCTAGAGACTGAGGTATGGGGGTTCGCTAGTCAAAGCCCAGAGGTCTTCTATTATTATAATAAACTATCTTACTGCAAGGGGAGGGTGGTAATGTTATTTAAACGTTTATCCACTGAGCTCTGAGATGCTTTCCCCGTTTGTATTCTATGGAATTGTAACCATGCTGCTTATATTAGTCATATGCATTATGCTATTAGTACTGACACGTGTACTGTACATTAGAGCACGTAAGTTGGAATAAACATTTTAACCTATCCAGTGTCTCTTCCTACGCACCTTGTGGACAAGTACGAGTGAGTGACGAAAGAGTGTTCTTGCTTCTGTGAGTCCTGAGATAAAGATACCGTGTTCTGGGTTGTCCAAACATTAGTACTTGGGTGCTAATGGGATGCTAAGCTAGTTGGGTTGGGGTTTTTGGGTGCTACGGTATATGGTGGCAAACCACTGTATTCCGGGGTCTCATTTTCCTGTGCATAGCTCTGTGTATGTGCAGAAACCTTATGACAGCCTCCAGCACCGACTGCACCGAAGATCACTGGCCTCCACTCCACGAGTGTCCTGTGAGCCAGCTCCAAGTGCGTCCACTCGAGGCTCCTTCGCGGTCGCTAGTCCGTTGGCTAGTAGGCCCTCCTGAAGGCCAATCTTCTTCTGCTTGGGCTCCCTGGTTGCTCCAGGCGTGCCCTGACTTACCCTCACGGGGTGAGTCCCTCAGACCTTGCTGGTCTGCACCACCGTCCTTCTTCTATTTCCACGAGACTTGCCGTTGCCAAGGCTTGTTGGGTCCAATCCGGTCGTCGACACCCCTGCAATCGACAAACGTCGTGGGACAGCTCGAATCCAGCTCCTGGTCGTCGTCGACGCCTCCTGGACCTCGTGGCTGAAGAGTCAAGACGACCGTCAACCTACCTGAAGCACTTGACATCGGTGGGCATCTGCTCATCGCCTTCCTGGTCACTGGCTAGTGACCCAGACTCTGTCCCCTCTGCTTTCAGGTTCTTCAGATCTCCGATCCACCTTTGGATCCACCCGAACACTTTCGACTTGGCCGCCAGCAGCACTTTGCAGCAGATCGCCATTGAAAACGACGACGAAATCCGACCCCGAAAGACACCTATGCACCCGGCTTCCTGGGTGAGGTAACTCGAGTACTCCGGTGCTCCCGTGGGTATAGACTCTAGGACAACCCAGTTCTAAAGGGGTTTGCTCCAAGTCCTCCTCTAAGTGTCCCTTTTCTTCAAAATTCCAACCGCGACTTTCCCCATAGAAGTCAACGGCGATTCGCGGCTGTGTTCTCACACTGCACGCGTCCCCCGTGGGTCCCCTGTGTCACTACCTTGGATGGTTCCTTGTGGTCCAAGCACTTCTACAGGCTCTAGGCCTTGTGTCTAGCTCAGTCGTGGTTCTTATACCACTTTATTGGTATATGGTTTGGTACGCCCCTAGGGCTCAAACGTGTATTTGTGCTATTACTGTTGATAACTAACTTATAACTTATGTACTTTGAACTCTAGCCTCATAAAGAGACTAGAGGGGTGTGTTTAGCAATAAATACATATATTTTGAATATATAACTGGTGTGGTCCTCTTTCATTTGGTCACTCAAGAGATTATAGACTGGTAAAACAAGCTGCTTTACATTCATTCAAGACTTAGCCTGAAGGCTGCTCTCCATAGCTACCACTAGGATAGCTTTCAATAAAGGTTGTCTTTAACCTATCTCCAATAAGGGGTTGTTTGGACTGGTGCAAGGTGCCCACTATAAATAATGGACAGCATATGCCAGGCCAACTTCTCACATTGGTGTGCAGCGTGTGGGATTCCAGCTTGCTATTGTTTTACCAGATAATCTCAATTGAATTGATCAACTGAAAACCACTAAGGGTACCTAAGGTACATATAAATCAAGCTTAGTATACAGTAAGTTCTACTGAACTTAGAGTTGTGTGTTAAGGGATAGCACACCCTTTCTACAACTCAAGAGAGTTTAGTAGGCCACACTAGAGTAGGTAGTGCATACAGCACACCTCACTAGTAATGTCTTCAAAGCCAGGACCCAGTGAGTCCTTGCCAGAAGACAGTGGGCTTCTTCCCTCCAAGTATGATAAACTCCCATTCTTGGAATTGAGAGCATTATGCAATACTAGGAAGCTGAAGGCAGGCAAAAGTGCCAGCACCCAACACCTCAGAGAGGTGCTACTAGCTGATGATCTCAGCAGGCCCCTAGGGTCTGAAGGGGTAGGCAGAGAGGGTGGGGCAGAAAATGAGGAAGGGGTCAGGGGTGAAGAAACCCAGGCCCCCCTCTGAAACTGGCCAGGAAGGTGACAATGACTTTGACCTGGAAAACTCCAGCTATTCCTGTGGATGAAGGGGAGGATCAGGATGACCTCACCTTTGTCCCCCAGGAAGAGTTGAGAGTGTGCCAAGAAGGGATAGATCTCCTTCTCAGGAGTCTAACCACTCTGACACCTCAATAGGGACCTCTGTCTCTTCTCATAGGAGAGAATCCTCTCATGAGAGGAGAAAGAGACTGATTCAGTATGAGCAAGCCCAGCTTGAGCTCAGAAAACAGCAGTTGGCTATAGACAGGGAGTCCCTAGATCTCTACAAAGAGAGAAAAAGATGGGACTAGAGTCCCATGGTGGCAGCAATTTCCCCAGAGATAGGGAAAGGTCTTATGACCATAGAAACCTGAGCAAGATTGTCCCTCCCTACCAGAGTGGGGATGACATCCACAAATGGATAACTGCACTGGAGAGGGCCTGTAAAGTACAGAGGGTCCCTCAGGAGTAGTGGGCAGCAATCTTGTGGCTCTCCTTTGCAGACAAAGGTAGAGATAAGCTCCTCACTGTTAGAGAGGAGGATGCTGATAATTACACAGTCTTGAAGAGTGCTCTGATTGATGGGTTTGGCCTAACCACTGAACAATACAGGTTAAAGTTCAGAGATACCCAAAAGCACAGACTCAAGACTGGGTGGACTTTGTTGATTGTTCTGCCAAGGCTCTGGAAGGTTGGTTATTGGGCAGTAAGGTATGTGACTTCACAGGATTGTACAATCTTATCATGAGGGAGCAGATCCTTAATAATTGTCAAAATCAGCTGTTGCATCAGCACCTGGTGGACTCTGATCTGACCTCTCCCCAAGAATTGGGAAAGGCCAAAAGAAACCATGGTGCAAGGTCTGTAAGCAAAAGACCCACTGGACCAGTGATTGCACCAAGTCCAAAGACTCTACTCCAGCCCCCACCAATGCCCCTAAGGCACCTGCTCCCCTAGTGCAGTTACAGTTGGTGGTGGGACTACACAAGCCAAGGGTTTAGTAGGGTTGACCCTGGGTAAGGAGATGAGCTCTGACCTAGTCAGAGAACTCACTCAGGCTGTCCTAGTCTGTGATGGAGGCATGGATGTGACCTCCTCTGTGAGTCCCAGTAATCTGGGCAAGTACAGGCAACAGCCCTTAATCAATGGAAAAGAGGCTTTGGCATTTAGGGACACAGGGGCAAGTGTCACCATGGTGACACAAGACCTTGTGGATCCTGGGCAGATTATACTTGGTGAAATGTACCAAGTGACCAATGCTAGCAATGTCAGAACAGACCATACTCTGGCAGTTGTTAACTTCTCCTGGGGAGGGGTAACTGGCCTTAAGAAGGTTGTGGTAAGTGCAGACCTACCAGTTGAATGCTTGCTTGGCAATGATCTTGAAACTTCAGCTTGGGCAGAAGTGGTGCTCAGGACCCATGCAGAAATGCTGGGCATCCCTGCAGATGTGTTTGCTGTGACCAGGTCACAGAGCAAAATGTCTAACACTGAAGAGGCCTTGGATCCTGGAACCATGGACCAAGTGCCATCCAAGAGGAGGAGTAGTAGGGTTAAGGCAGTGCCTTCCCCTTGGCTCAGAAGGAAGATCAGTCTCTTGAGGGGGATGATCTCAGTCCTGAGGAAGGAACTGTCCCAGAGGAGCTTGAACCTGACCAGGTTGAGTTCTTGGGGACAGGGGCCCTTCCAGGGCAGATCTGAGCCAGGAGCAGCAGAGCTGCCCCTCTCTTGAACCCCTCAGACAGCAAGCTGCTGCTGAGGCTGCTGGGAATGCTAGTGGTCCCCATAAAGTATATTGGGATGATGGACTCTTGTACTCAGAGTGTAGAGACCCCAAGCCTGGTGCCACCAGGAGGTTGGTTATACCTCTGCAGTTCAGGGGCTTCCTATAGACCCTAGCCCATGACATTCCTTTAGCAGGTCACCTGGGCCAGAACAAGACTTGGGACAGAATTGTCCCTCACTTTCACTGGCCCCACATGTCTGAAGACACCAAGGAGTTTTGTCGCTCCTGTGTAACCTGCCAGGCCAGTGGCAAGGCAGGTGGCACTACAAAGGCCCCCTGATACCACTACCTGTGGTGGGGGTTCCCTTTGAAAGGGTGGGGATTGACATTGTTGGTCCCATGGATCCCCAAACAGCATCTGGGCACAGGTTTATCCTGGTGGTGGTGGACCATGCCACTAGGTACCCAGAGGCTATTCCCCTTAGGACCACTACAGCACCTGTGGTGGCAAGAGCCCTCCTGGGAATTTTCTCAAGAGTGGGCTTCCCTAAGGAGGTTGTATCAGACAGGGGTGCAAACTTTGTCTGGATACTTGAAGGCAATGTGGAAGGAGTGTGGAGTGACTTACAAGTTCACCACACCCTATCACCCACAATGCAATGGTTTAGTTGAGAGATTCAACAAAACCTTAAAGGGCATGATTAAAGGGCTCCCAGAAAAGCTTAGGCGAAGATGGGACATACTCTTGCCCTGCCTTTTGTTTGCATACAGGGAGGTGCCTCAAAAGGGGTTGGCTACAGCCCTTTTGAACTTTTGTTTGGTCACCCTGTCAGGGGTCCATTGTGCTTGGTGAAGGAAGGATGGGAGTTACCTCTCAAGCCCCCAAAGCAAGACATAGTGGACTATGTACTTGGTCTCCGCTCCCGGATGGCTGAGTACATGAAAAAGGCAACTAAAAACCTTGAGGCTAGCCAGGAACTGCAAAAAGCCTGGCATGACCAAAAGGCTGTACTGACTGTTTACCAGCCAGGACAGAAGGTGTGGGTGCTGGAGCCAGTGGCCCCAGCAGCTCTCCAAGACAAGTAGAGTGGACCCCATACCATTGTTGAACAGAAGGGTGAGGTTACCTATTTAGTAGACCTAGGAACACCCAGGAGTCCCCACAGGGTTCTCCATGTCAACAGATTGAAGCCATATGTGGACAGGGCAGACATGGGCTTGCTCATGGCTACTGATGAGGGACAGGAGGAAGAGAGTGACCCACTCCCTGACCTGCTCTCACAGAACCCTGATGATGGGTCAGTGGATGGTGTAGCCTTGGCAGGCAGCCTCACTGCTCAGCAGCAAACTGATTGTAGACAAGTGCTCAATCAGTACAGACATATGTTCTCTCTGACTCCAAGTCAGACCACCTGGTGCACTCATGAAGTGGACACTGGGGACAGTCTGCCTATTAAAAATAAGATTTATAGGCAACCTGACCATGTCAGGGACTGTATCAGGACAGAAGTCCAGAAGATGTTGGATTTGGGAGTTATTGAACCCTCAGATAGCCCTTGGGCTAGTCCAGTGGTCCTTGTGCCAAAACCTCACACCAATGGTGGGAAAAGAGAGATGAGGTTTTGTGTGGACTACAGGGGTCTCAATGCAGTCACTAGGACTGATGCCCATCCAATTCCAAGGGCAGATGAGCTAATAGACATTTTGGCCTCAGCCAAGTATCTAAGCACATTTGACCTGACAGCTGGCTACTGGCAGATCAGACTAGCTGATGATGCAAAGACAGCATTCTCAACCCCTAGTGGGCATTATCAATTTGTGGTGATGCCCTTTGGTCTGAAGAATGCACCTGCCACTTTTCAGAGGTTGGTGAATACAGTCCTTACAGGTCTAGAAGCCTATAGTGCAGCATATCTAGATGATATTGCTGTCTTTAGCTCCACCTGGGAGGATCACCTGGTCCACCTCAGAAATGTTTTGCAGGCCCTGCAGAAAGCAGGCCTGACTATCAAGGCCACCAAGTGCCAGATAGGGCAGAGTCAGGTTGTGTACCTGGGCCACCTTGTGGGTGGAGGCCAGGTTCAACCACTGCAGAGCAAGATCCAGACCATCATGGACTGGACTGCTCCAACTACCCAGACTCAGGTGAGAGCCTTTTTAGGCCTGACTGGGTACTATAGGAGATTTGTCAAGGGGTATGGATCAATAGTGACACCCCTGAATGACAACTTCCAAGAAAATGCCCAAAAGGTTCAGTGGACAGTTAGCTGTCAAAAGGCATTTGATGACCTGAAGCAGGCCATGTGCACTGCTCCCATTCTACAGAGTCCTGATTACTCCAAGAAGTTCATTGTCCAAACAGATGCATCTGAATTGGGGGTAGGGGCTGTACTGTCACAATTGAATGATGAAGGTCAGGATCAGCCAGTAGCTTTTATTAGCAGAAGGCTGACCCCTAGAGAGAAACGTTGGTCAGCCATTGAAAGGGAGGCCTTTGCTGTGGTCTGGGCTCTGAAGAAGTTGAGGCCATACCTGTTTGGTACTCACTTCCTTGTTCAAACAGACCATAAGCCCCTCTTATGGCTAAAACAAATGAAGGGTGAAACCCCAAACTGCTTAGGTGGTCCATTTCCCTACAGGGGATGGACTTCACAGTGGAACATAGACCTGGGAGTAACCATGCCAATGCGGATGGACTCTCTAGGTACTTCCACTTAGAACATGAAGACTTAACTGGGCAAGGTTAGTTTAATGTCCCTACGTTTGGGGGGGTTTGTGTAGGAGAGTAGGATCTGCTTCACATGGGTACCCCCACTTTTTGCTGATGCTTCACTGTTTTTCGACTTTAGTCTGGCTGGGGCCCTGCTAATCAGAACCCCAGCCTAGCTGCTTCCTCTCTAAAATGGTTTCCACGTGCCTTAGGCACATCTCTGATTGGAATCTGGAGTGCCCTTGTAAGTCCCTAGTATATGGTATACTATGTACCCAGGGCATAGGTACCTCAGAGAGCCTGCCAGGGGCTGAAGCATGTATTATGCCACCCCTGGAAGGCCAACCAAAGGACACCACAGGTCTGCTACTGCAGCCTGGGTAAGGTGGTGCATGCACCCCTTACAGTGATATATGTTACCTATATCACTACATACATACACACATATAAACCTATAAGTCACTCCTATGGCAGGCCTTGTCAATCCTGAAGGCAGAGTGCTTGGTTCCTATGTGAGAGGGTGCCCCTGCATGAGCAGAGCCCCTCTGCAGCGTTCGGAGACCCTTCTCTGATGCCGTTTGTAGTGCAGCCTGACCATATACTCTTAAGCGCATTATAACCTCGCGTTAAATGCTAACTTTGGGATGGCTGCACGGAAACATGTCGTGTTTGGTGTCAAACATCTTGGAATACTACCCCCCCTGCCAGTTCTGGCGGCGGGGGTAGCATTCCACCTTTCTAGAGGGAGAGACATGTACACACCGGCCTGCCCGGTAACTTCTTTCCAAGCCCTGGCATCACAAAATGGATGCCGCTGCCACAGATACGAGTCTGGCCTCCTGCTGCTGACCGAAACTCCGGCAGGGGAGGCCTGGACAATAGGTTTCCTGTCCCAGGGAGGTGTAACCACCTCCCCAGACAGGATAGTGTGTATTGGGGCTGGGCGGGAGCACTCTCTGGTGCTTTGAAGTCCTGCACTGGGTGCACATTTGGTGTCCCTGTGCATACCCCAGTTCAAACCGGCTCAGGGGCTTCCAGCCCCTGCTCTGGCACGAAACTGGACAAAGGGAAAGGGTGTAACCACCCCTCTGCCCTGACCCTCCCATAGGTGGGTCCCCAGAGTATGTCCAACCCCTAACTTGGTATAAGTATGGGACCCCAGTCCTTAGGACTTTAGATTTACCTGGACGAAACTCTGACACAGAATCCTGGACCTTCGACGCTCTACTTTAAGATTAGAGGACTGAAGAATCTCCCTTGGGGTCAAGGAGTGACTCCCCTGCTTGGCAGGCACCAACGAAGCAATTGTCTGGTCTGCATCGCTGAAGCTCCCGCCGGACGCCGAAGTCTTTGCATCACCAGAGGTGGATTTCCAGACTTCCCAGAGGCTGCCCTGAGTCCCCAGCAAAGCTGAGGCCCGTAGCTGTCGTGGGTAACGTGGAACCGTGACCCCTGGACACCGAGCACATTTGCAAGTGCATCCTCTTCTGGGTCTCCCACAAAGTTGTGCTTTGGGCTCCGAGTAGCCCCCACCTCCAGCACCGACTGCACCGAAGATCACTGGCCTCCACTCCACGAGTGTCCTGTGAGCCAGCTCCAAGTGCGTCCACTCGAGGCTCCTTTGCGGTCGCTAGTCCGTTGGCTAGTAGGCCCTCCCGAAGGCCAATCTTCTTCTGCTTGGGCTCCCTGGTTGCTCCAGGCGTGCCCTGACTTACCCTCGCGGGGTGAGTCCCTCAGACCTTGCTGGTCTGCACCACCGTCCTTCTATTTCCACGAGACTTGCCGTTGCCAAGGCTTGTTGGGTCCAATCCGGTCGCCGGCACCCCTGCAATCGACAGATGTCGTGGGACACCTCGAATCCAGCTCCTGGTCGTCGTCGACGCCTCCTGGACCTCGTGGCTGAAGAGTCAAGACGACCGTCAACCTACCTGAAGCACTCGACATCGGTGGGCATCTGCTCATCGCCTTCCTGGTCACTGGCTAGTGACCCAGACTCTGTCCCCTCTGCTTTCAGGTTCTTCAGATCTTCGATCCACCTTTGGATCCACCCGAACACTTTCGACTTGGCCGCCAGCAGCACTTTGCAGCAGATCGCCATTGAAAACGACGACGAAACCCGACCCCGAAAGACACCTATGCACCCGGCTTCCCTGGGTGAGGTAACTCGAGTACTCCGGTGCTCCCGTGGGTATAGACTCTAGAACAACCCAGTTCTAAAGAGGTTTGCTCCAAGTCCTCCTCTAAGTGTCCCTTTTCTTTAAAATTCCAACCGCGACTTTCCCCATAGAAGTCAACGGCGATTCGCGGCTGTGTTCTCACACTGCACGCGTCCCCCGTGGGTCCCCTGTGTCACTACCTTGGGTGGTTCCTTGTGGTCCAAGCACTTCTACAGGCTCTAGGCCTTGTGTCTAGCTCAGTCGTGGTTCTTATACCACTTTATTGGTATATGGTTTGGTACGCCCCTAGGGCTCAAACGTGTATTTGTGCTATTACTGTTGATAACTAACTTATAACTTATGTACTTCGAACTCTAGCCTCATAAAGAGATTAGAGGGGTGTGTTTAGCAATAAATACATATATTTTGAATATATACCTGGTGTGGTCCTCTTTCATTTGGTCACTCAAGAGATTATAGACTGGTAAAACAAGCTGCTTTACATTCCTTCAAGACTTAGCCTGAAGGCTGCTCTCCATAGCTACCACTAGGATAGCTTTCAATAAAGGTTGTCTTTAACCTATCTCCAATAAGGGGTTGTTTGGACTGGAGCAAGGTGCCCACTATAAATAGTGGACAGCATATGCCAGGCCAACTTCTCACACTGTGGTTGCAAAAATACAAGTCTCAAATTGCGACCAGAGTTTAGTACATCTGGCCCCAGATGGGTAATTCTGTAGTCACAAAAAATCACCAGTTCACATAATGACAACTGTGTATTTGGGTTAACTATATTTTAATGTGGTGCTTCCTTAGAGTAAGACATTGCTCTCAAATTCTGATGTAAAGTGTTTAATCAAAAGATTGAGCATTCGTTTGGTGATTGATTGCGTATAGACATGAGGCTCTGTGCTTTGGTTCAGGAATTAATGATTTTAGCAGTTGTCTGCGAAAGAGGGTGAATGTTGCCTCTTATAAGTGGCAGATCCTTATAGTATGATAATTGACTATTATGGCTGGTCCATTGTGGGGCAGTTTGATGTCCCTGTGGCAGACATTCCTTTCAAGAAGGGTTGATCTTAATAACACAAATCTTGAAAACAGGTTCAGCTGAGCACAATATGTGGAAAATATGTGCTTTTTCAAGTTGCTTGCAGTTGCCCATACTGTTATACCAGCTGCCAGTGACAGCATAGAGAACAACCCTGTGATTTTTGGACTGAGAAGCGTGAAATTGGAATGCCACCACAGTTGAGAGTAGTGTGGTGGTCATTTGTCTAAATACATAATATATCAGGGGGCTGTGGTAGTACAACATATTTTGACCACTCACTTTAAATAATATATTAATTGGCCAATGTTGAGTCATGAATCCTAAACCACATTACAGCATGAGATGAGCCATATACTATTTGCCCATATGAACTGAAAGACGTTATCTCCTTTTTCCACTATGTCTAAAATACCACCTGCCTGTACCGGGAGAGTCAGCACAAAAACTAGGTCACTTAAGGGGGGGATTTACTAAGATTTTACGCTATGTTTGCGTCACCAAAGTGACGTAAATCGGCGCAAAATCTTTTTTCCTCAACTTACT
Source organism: Calotriton arnoldi (assembly GCA_963921515.1). Lineage (NCBI taxonomy): Eukaryota > Metazoa > Chordata > Amphibia > Caudata > Salamandridae > Calotriton > Calotriton arnoldi. Next base: position 120,625 of record CAWUFW010002100.1, read on the forward strand.
TTCCAGCAATAAACTTGTTTAGCGCTGGAAATAATGTGAAATCAATGCAAAGCAGCGCACAGCGCTGCTTTGCATTACTTAGCGCCAAGGGGGCATACCATGGGTGGAGCATGGGCGTTCCCATGCAACCACCCAAGGTTTCTGACACTAAACCCAATTTACTAAACAAAGTAGACAGGGTTTAGTATCAGAAAACTGCGCCCATTTAAAGTAGGCGCAAGGAAGGAGAAATGCTTTCATTTCTCCTTCCATTTCCGACTTTGCATGTGTGCTGCACTGTACAGCACACATACAAAGAGGGAAAAGGTTTGAAGTGAGCCTCAGCATAGTATTTTGTACTGGAAGGGTATCCTTCCAGTAAAAAACCTATGCTAGACTCACGGAGACACCATTGCACCCTGGCGCAAAGGTGTCTCCGTGGTGCACGGCAGCTGATTTCAGCACCGGCACTTGGGAGAGGTGAGGCGGCACGCACATCACAGCATTTACGGCTGTTAGACTGCGCTGTGTGAAAAAGTAGTAAATCTCCCCCTAAGTTGTGTTTTGTAGACCACTTTACTTTAGCCACGAACCATAGGTGTCTATAGGAGTGTACGTATTGATATTTATTGGGCTGAAACCATGGTAGCAAGCAACCGGTTACTGTCTAATGGGTGTATGGGGAAAATTTTAGAATGTGTGCGTTAATTGGGGAGAGAAAGAGGAAAGTGTCTCTTCAGTGATAATCCTCGAGGGCAGTCATAGCTGGAAGGCCCTTTTAGGGGATGGATAAGATGTTCCTTAAAGATGTGCATCTTAAGCTCTCCGTGAACTCCAGAAGCAATAATGCAAATTTGATGTGTTTATGGACGTTGTTCTAGATTATGGATATAGAGATTGCCTCCGGGTTTTTCAATGTTGGCAAGTAATCAAAGTGGAAAGCAAAGAATGCACAAAAAATATTAGAGACAGCCCTGGGGATAAGGTAACTGCAGCTTTTCCTCTGTCCTTCTGGCAAGACTTTAATACATTTTTACTGCTAGTTCTGCAAAGAGGGAATTAAGGGAAAAGAAGAAAAAAAAACAAAAAAACTTGCCTGCTTTGCCGCCGCCTCTACCCCACGCCTCTCCTCCATCTTCTTGTCTTCTTCCTGGCTGCTGCCTGCACCGAAGGCACCTAGGCTACCGGACTCAAAGTCAATTACAACGCTGCAGGAGCAGCATCGTGATTGGTCTGAGCAGCCTATTGGCCGCTCAGGCAGTGCCTGGGGAGGCATGGTATGTTCTCCACAGGGCTGTGCAACACAGCCTAATGGAGAACATGGGAACCACGCATGACTGTTTGGGCGGCCCTAGAGGACCGGTCAAAGCGTCATGCGCATGTACTGAGGGAGTGCAAACCACTCCTGCTCCCTCTGCGGCGAGCCAGCCCCGCCCGGAGTCGCAAAGGAAAATAAAATGATAATAACTTCTTGTTATTATCATTTTATTTTTATTTTCCACTGCTCGACGAGCAGTGGGGCGACGCTCCTACACCTTAGCGGAGGAGCCGCCACTGGCTAGCGCTATTAGAGAGCAGAAGTGTGCCATTTCTTAGTAGATATGGGGCATTTATGCTCTCTCCCTTTCATGCAAATCAGCACAGCAAGCTGTGTTGCGGTGGGCGAAAGGTTAGTAAATCTGGCATTCTATTATTGGCTGAAGGTGCCTTATTCGAGTCCCCTTTCAAAAAGAGCAGTTTACGTGAACATTTGTGCGGTTCACCTAAAAATTATGTATAAATATTACAGTATAACGTCAGATCATTTGATATTTCGGGCGTGAGTGGGAGAATAAGGATTCTGATTAGAATGTCTCATCTTTAAAATGCACGTTCACAATTTAGCAGGTGATAATTAAGCACAAATCTCTTGTTGTTTCTAAAAGCCTCTTGCACGCTCTTTTTTATGACTTCAATACCTGTGAAATGTCACCTTGATGTGTACACTCTGTACCTGACTTGCTTATTTTTACCTTTTTTCGCAGTTGTCCAGAATAGCGGAAAGAGTGGAGTACCTGAATAAAGAAAAGTTTCTTATTATACATCCTACTGCTGATGGTGGGTGCCTGGGGATGCGTTGAAGGCATATTTTAAAACGACTTCTTAGACGTTTCTGCGGTTATTTATGCGAATTTACACTTATGTTTCTCCCCTACAGAAAAAATTCATTTCCAGCACTCGGCAGACCTTATTACGCATCTAATCAGGAAAAACGTAAATTATACGTTGCAGGTAAGCTTTCTACAATAAGTTTAAATCACAGAATAATAGGCAGACGCACTAGATTGAAATCACTACACATGTGAGAAGTGCAAATTAGGAGACATGTTTTGGTATCAGCCATAACATACTCATTAGAGTTAGAAAGCTGAAATAAGACTGCGATTTCACATTTAATTATCAAGGAAGCTGAAGTAAGATTGTATTTCACGTTTAATTCACAGAGGATATAGTAAATATAAAAAAATTAAAAAAACAAACCCCAGGCCCTTTCAAATGCATCAATTGTTCTATGGCATCTAAGGGCAATTCGTATTTGAAAAGTAAACCGACGTTTATACCCCTTACTTGCACCCACACACTACCTACGGTAATGTACCCCATATCACCTCCTGTAGCAAGAGTATTTGTTTGCACTGGCCTTTCTGAACGTCATGACAATAGCTGAACCGCTCTACTTCAAAAAACACGTTTGCGTGTTGTGACGTCTACCGTGAAGGTGGTGGGGGCGTTGGCTGCTGGAAATATAAATGGCAGTTCTATCAATCATTGGCAAGGTTTAGGTTTACCTTTTACGCCCCGCCCCTCCCCACCGCGCTTACCTGCACCGGCCACTGCTGAACGGTGCCCACATGCAGATATACAAGCGCCCAAGCACAAATACCAAAAGACACACAAGCACTATTGCACACTGACACAGTCACAAACATACAACTGTTAGACCTGGCATCCTTGGCGTGGGTCTCCCTTCCATTTTTTCACTATGCCTCCACTGTTGTTGATATGTTTTTGCTGGTCTAGATGCTTTGGGCACTTTGCCACTGATATTCAGTGCCAAAGTACAAGTGCTCCCTATGGTAAATTGATGTATGGATTAGTGACTCCATGTTTGGCCTATTTGATTCACTGTCAGACCCTAGTACAGTGCACTGTTTGTGCCCAGGGCCTGTGAATCAAATGCTGCTGGTGGGCTTGCAGCACTGGTTGTGCCACCCACAGGAGCAGCTTGTAAAGTGTGTCTCAGGCCTGCCATTGCAGAGCTTGTGTGCAGTCTGGTACTGCCATGTCGACTTGGTAAGTGCACCCACTTACCAGTCCCCAAACCTTCCCTTTTCTGCATGTTAGTCACCCCTAAAGTAGGCCTGCGGGCAGGGTGCATTGTATGTAAGAGGTAGGACATGCCCTGATGTGTGTGGCATGTCCTGATTGTGAATTACAGCCAATTTCGTTTTTCACTATTGCTAGGCTACCTGTCCCCATAGGCCAGAATGGGCAGTTTGATTATAACATCTTATAATCCTAACTGACCCAGGGAACATGGTAGAAAAACGAATTTAGTATGCCTGAACTCAGAATGATAAAATACATCTTTTAGTGAAGTTGGTTTTAACATTCGGTGTTTGAAAATACCACTTTTAGAAAGTAGGTATTTTCTTGCCTAACCATCCAGCCTGCCTCTGCTAGCTTGTGTATTGTATGTCTGGGTTTGTGAGTGACAGGGGCTGGGGGACTCCAGGAGACAGGGTGAGTCAGCACAGGGCTGAATAGAACCTCTGCATGTAGAGTGGTGGGAGGAGTAGCACCTTGGCCTGAATAGGGCTGTGCCTGCCTCCCACAATGCTGGCTCCACCTCCTGTGGTGCGTCTGATGTCCCTGGCCCACATTGACAAAGGAAGAAGGTGTGCACTGGCAGAATGCACCCAGAACTGGTTGGGACTAGGTACAGGACCCTCTGCCTTCAGAGGACAAAGGATTTGCTAGTATAAATATTGGGACCCAGACCCCAAGATTTTAGATCACTTCTGGGAAACAAGAAGAACCTTTGCTGAGGAGAGGAACCAGAGAAACTGAAGGAGGAGACTATCCCTATGCTGGGTGCTGTTTGAGGGATTGGCCTGCAGTGGTTGCCTGATTGCCAAAGAAAGGAGAAAGGAACTTTGTGCTTACTTTCATCATCTTGCAGAAAATCTCCAAGGGCTGGAAGATTGAGCTTGCTTCCTGCTGAAGTCTCAGGGATACAAGACTTCACCAACCAGCCCCCCTGAATTCCCTTGCTGGGAATTTGAAGTACCTACTGTTGTGTTGGGCCTTCTGAGAGACTGCGTGTCACTGGGAGCTGGAAGCGCGACTCACGAAGAAGAAGCGTGTCGCCGCCGCAGCAGTTGTCGTCGCATCGCCGAGAAAGCGTGCCGCCGCTGTCGCCATCGCATCACCGAAGCGCCTCGCATCACCGGAGAAGAGTGTCGCCGTCGCAGCAGATGCCGTCGCATCATCGGAGAAGCGTGTTGCAGGGCCTGTCGCGGCTCAGAAGATTCACCGAGTCGCCGCACGGCCGTCGGGCGTGCACGCATTGCCCCCTTCATTGTCGCATCGAGAAGAAGGCGCCATTTTTGTTTCATTGCACCGGGTCGTCATCGCATCGAGGCATTGCTGGTCGCATCGCCACAGAAGCGCAGTAAGAAACCGACGCATCACCTCCCCACGCAGTGAAGAACCGACGCATCACCTCCTCTCCGGTAAGGAACCAACGCCTCACCGCCCGCTACACAGGAGTAGCGAACCGACGCATCACCTCCCCCGGAGCAAGGAACCGATGCATCACCGTTCTTGCGTGTAAGGAACCGACGCATCACCTCCCCTGCAACTCTTTTGTTTGTATCGCGTTACGCATCCAAAGGTACATTGAACGTAGAGTGTCGCATTTATCACCTGCATTTGAACTGAACTATTTTCTACCATTGACAGTCATATTTTTCATAGTGTATTGTGGATTTTTGTCGTTTTGGGTCTTGTGTTAAGTCTATATAAAAATACTTATTTTTATAATACAACCTGTGTGGTGTCCATCTGTAGTATTGTTACTGTATGTGTTCACAAATGCTATACACACTGCCTCTGAGATCAGCCTGCCTGCTCGTGCCAAGCTACCAAGGGGGTGAGCAGGGGTTATTTTAGTAGTGTATCCCCCTTACCCTGACTAGAAGCAAGGGTCCCTATTTGGACAAAGGTACCTACCTCTGCCAACTAGAGACCCCCAGTTCTAACATTGGTGGTCAGCGGTGAGGATTCTTGACTTGCATTTGTGACTCATATACAGTGATTGGTGTACACTACTAGTGAGTGCAGACCAAACGCAACCACTTACTTTTTCATAGATTGTTTTTTCCTGGGATTTCTATTTTTGCCAAGAACTGCCAAGTTTAGTCACCATGAGCAAAACAGCATCCATCGCATCTGTGGATTTAGATTTTGAAGAAGAAAAGCTGGAAAGTTACACTGTAAAACAGCTGAAATACCTCTGCAGGAAATTGAAAGTTGCTATGACCGGTCTCTCCAAGAAGGATGAGTTCCAAAAGGCACTGAGGGCCTGGGTGGAAGCAAGGAGTACCCCTGAGCATGTGGAAGAGCATGAGGAGGGGGCTGAGGATGCAGGAGGGCAGCTAGATGGGCTATTGGGTCCAGGGGGAGGAAAGCACCTTCCCCGCAGGTAGCAGTGTTTCTTCAAGGGCCTGTCCCCAGGAGAGCTGGAGGACAGGGAGAGAAGTAGGGTGCATGAAATGGAGCTGACCAAGCTTAAGATGGGTGGGCAGTTAGAATTGGAAATTAAGAAATTGGCCCTAGAGGAAAAGAGGATGCAAATGGAGCATGAGAGAAGTTTGAGGGAGTTGGAGTTGAAAGCTAGGAGCTTAGAGATTACTCCCTCTGGTGGCAGCACACCGTCCATGCCTGTTGAAGCAAGGGGGTATATACCTAAAGATGTGGTGAAAGAGTTTTATAAAAATGATGACATTGGGCAATGGTTTAAAGCCTATGAGGTAGCTATGACCTCACACCGGGTCCCTGAGAAGGATTGGGGAGCGGGGTTGTGGGGGCGGTTCCTTAGTGAGGGGCGGGATACCTTATTAGACTTGCCCTCTGAAGTCCACAATTCTTATGGTCATATGAAAGAAGCATTGATGTCCAGGTATGGGTTGACTCCTGAACTGTATAGGCAGAGGTTCAGGAATTGCAAAAAGTTGGAGGGCAGTACCTGGGTAGAATATGTGACTTTTTTTTTGCAGAGCATTGGATGGTTGGGTGAAGGGTAGCAAAGTGAATAATTTTGAAGCGCTCTTTGATTTGATTGCATGGGAGCACTTGTCAGGAAATTGTTTTCCAGAGCTACGCCAGCACCTTATTGATAGTAGGCTGACTAACCCTAGGAAGCTTGCTGAGGAGGCGGACCGCTGGGTGAGCACCCGGCTCCACAAGGGTCACATGGGAGACTCCGCCAAGGGTGGGCAGGGTCCCCAGCAGAGGAGTGGGGGGGACAAGGGTAAACAGAGGGAGTTCCAGAAAGGGCCCCAAAGTAATCCCCAAGGGAACCAAGGGAAGGGTTCCCAGCCTCCCCCTGAAAAGAAGCCAGGGGCCCGACAGATAAGCCTGTTCACAGGGGGCCCACGACTTGCTTTAAGTGTGGTCAAGTGGGCCACTGCTCCTGGGAGACTAGATGTCCCTTGTATGGAAAACCAGCACCCACTGGTGCACCACCCCGGCAGGTAGCTAGTGTAGCCCTGGGGGAGGAGATGGGTGCCCAAGGTGGGTGGGGTCCCGTAGCACTGTCCTTGGTCTCTTTAGGAGACAGTGAGATGGTCACCAGGGCCCAACTGTCTGATAACACTAAGAAATACAGGCAGTGGGTGACCATCAATGGCCAAAGGGTGGAGACTCTGAGAGACACCGGAGCCAGTGTGACAGCTGTCAGTTGTCGGCTGGTGTCTGAAGAGCAGGTGATCCCCAATGCATTCTGCCCAGTAGTTGCCGCGGACAACTCAGAGAGCCACTGCAGAGTGGCTAATGTTCCCTTTGAGTGGGGGGGGTCTCAGGTACCTTTCAAGTAGCTGTGAGGCCAGCCATGCCTGTAGACTGTCTGTTGGGCAACGATTTAGAAAGTTCACCTTGGGCAGAGGTGGAGAGAAGGTCTCATCTAGAGATGTTGGGTCTGCCTGAGTGGGTGTGCGCGACCACTCGGTCTATGGCAGCCAGTAGAGGTGCTCAAGAGGACCTGGAGCCTGAGAGGGGGGCCCAGGTGCCTGCCTTGAAGAGAAGAGGCAGGGGGCGCGGGAAACCGGCCCCTTAGTTTCCACGGTCCAGGAGGAAGCAGAACCTGAGGGGGATGCTCTGGAACCTACAGGGGAGCAAGTGGCCGAACTGGGGGACCTGCCTGAGATGACCCATTGGCAGCAAGAAGGAGGACCCTCCAGGGAGGAGTTCTGTGAGGAGCAGAACAAGTGCCCTTCTCTTGTGGGTTTGCGGCAACAGGCCACAAACCAGGCAGCAGGTGATCAGTCTGGATCACATTGGATCTACTGGGAGAATGGTCTCCTGTATAGCGAGCCTAAGGTTGCTGAGCCTGGGTCAGCCCGTGTGCTGGTGGTCGCCACCGCAGCAGTTGTCGTCGCATCGCCAAGAAAGCGTGCCGCCGCTGTCGCGATCACATCACCAAAGCGCCTCGCATCACCGGAGAAGAGTGTCGCCGTCGCATCATCGGAGAAGCGTGTTGCAGGGCCTGTCGCGGCTCAGAAGATTCACAGAGTCGCCGTCGGGCGTGCATGCATCGCCCCCTTCATTGTCGCATCGAGAAGAAGACAGCATTTTTGTTTCATTGCACCGGGTCGTCATCGCATCGAGGCATTGCTGGTCGCATCGCCACAGAAGCGCAGTAAGAAACCGATGCTTCACCTCCCAACGCAGTGAAGAACCAACGCATCACCTCCTCTCCGGTAAGGAACAGACGCCTCACCGTCCCCTACGCAGCAGTAGGGAACTGACGCATCACCTCCCCCGGAGCAAGGAACCGACGCATCACCGTTCTTGCGTGTAAGGAACTGACGCATCACCTTCCCTGCAACTCTTTTGTTTGTATCGCGTTACGCATCCAAAGGTACATTGAACGTAGAGTGTCACATTTATCACCTGCATTTGAACTGAACTATTTTCTACCATTGACAGTCATATTTTTCATAGTGTATTGTGGATTTTTGTCGTTTTGGGTCTTGTGTTAAGTCTATATAAAAATACTTATTTTTATAATACAACCTGTGTGGTGTCCATCTGTAGTGTTGTCACTGTGTTACTGTATGTGTTCACAAATGCTATACACACTGCCTCTGAGATAAGCCTGCCTGCTCGTGCCAAGCTACCAAGGGGGTGAGCAGGGGTTATTTTAATAGTGTATCCCCCTTACCCTGACTAGAAGCAAGGGTCCCTATTTGGACAAAGGTACTGTTAGATTTGGGGGTCTCTAGTTGGCAGAGGTAGGTACCTTTGTCCAAATAGGGACCCTTGAGTCTAGTCAGGGAAAGTAGGTACACTCCTGAAATAACCCCTGCTCACCCTCTTGGTAGCTTGGCACGAGCAGACAGGCTTAGTTCAGAGGCAGTGTGTGAAGCATTTGTGAACACATACAGTAATCAAGTGACAACACTACAAATGGACACCACACAGGTTGTATATTTATAAAAATAAGAATATTTTATATAGAATTACCACAAGACCATAAACGACAAAAATAATCCACAATACTGTCAAGAATACTTAGTTCTTATCAAAAAGGCTTAATTCAAGGTTCTGTGCGAGTCGGTAGCCTCCTCCGGCTACGGAGATGTCAAGAACAAACAGAGTCTAACAAATCAAGCTGACCGCGTCGAGACGGGCCAACACAGCGTAGACAGACTCGGTCACAGTACCTTTTACTTGAAGCGGCAGGCACGGGCGTGCGAGCCGGATGGCTGTATGTCGCGGTCGCGATGCAAAATGGAAGCGTTGCAGGACGCGTTGTCCCTCGATGCGGTGCAGGCAGCGGCTCGTTGACGGAGTCGGTGAGACCAGGGCCGTGCGTTGCAGGGCGAGATGGTGCTTCGATGCGGTGCTGGCAGGTTGCGGTGCGGCGACGGAGCCGGATTCGGGGGCTGGCGTCGATTAGTCCGGACAGCGGTGTGAGTCGGGCGGTGCGTCGCGAAGCGTGCGAGCGGTGCCCAACTCCGGTGCGGTCACAAGACTTGAACTCAGCAGCAGTGACCGTGTCGGTCGGACCAGTTCGTTTCGGCATAGCGAAGCGTTGCAGGACGCATTGTCCCTCGATGCGGTGCAGGCAGCGGCTCGTTGACAGAGTCGGTGAGACCAGGGCCGTGCGTTGCAGGGCGAGACGGTGCTTTGATGCGGTGCTTACAGGACACCCAGCCGGTCGTCAGAGTCGGTCACAGCTCCCTAACCCTGTAGCCACTGAAACAGCGTTTCCAGCAGCAATTCACAAGGCTGGTGAAGTCCACTGGTCCTGGGACTTCGGTCAGGGGGCAAGCTCTCTCTCAAGCCCTTGGAGATCCTTCACAAGTTGATGAAAGTCACAGCAAAGCAAAAGTTCCTTTCTCCTTTCTTTGGCAGTCAGGCAAACCACTGCAGGCCAATCCCCCAAGCAGCACTTCAGGCTTAGGGATAGTCTCTCCTCAGTTTCTTCTTGGTTCCGCTCCTCAGCAAAGGTTTCTTCTTGTTCCCAAAAGTGATCTCATTTTCCTGGGGTCTGGGTGCCCCTCTTATACCCTGATTCTCTTTGTTCTCTGGAGGCAGAGAGGCCTTTGCCTAGCTTAAACCAGTTCTGTGCAGCTTTGGAGCACTCTGTGTACATGACTCCTTCTTTCCTTTCACAATGTGGGGCAGGGTACTGAGACGCCCGGCAGGGGGTGGAGCCAGCATTGTGGCAGGCAGGCACAGCCCTATTCAGACCCAGATGCAACTCCTCCCTCCACTCTGGATGCAGATCTCTCTATTCAGCCCTGGGCTGCCCTCACCCTGTCTCCTGTGGCCACCCCCAGCCCCTGTCACGCACAAACCAGACACACAATACACAAGCTGGCAGAGGCAGGCTGGATAGTTAGGCAAGAAAATACCCACTTTCTAAAAGTGGTATTTTCAAACACAGAATGTTAAAACCAACTTCACTAAAAGATGTTTTTTATCATTCTGAGTTCAGGCATACTAAACTCGAATTTCTACCTAGTTCCCTGAGTCAGTTTAGGATTATAAAATGTTATAATCAAACTGCCCATTCTGGCCTATGGGGAACAGGTAGCCTTGCAATAGTGAAAAACGAAAATGGCTGTAATTCACTATTAGGACATGCCACACACACCAGGCATGTCCCACCTTATCCTTACAATGCACCCTGCCCATAGGCCTACCATATGGGTGTCTGATATGAAGAAAAGGGAAGGTTTGGGGACTGGTAGGTGGGTGCACTTACCAAGTCGACATGGCAGTCACAGACTGCACACAGGCTCTGCAATGGCAGGCCTGAGACACACTTTACAAGCTACTTCTGTGGGTGGCACAACCAGTGCTGCAAGCCCACCAGCAGCATTTGATTTACAAGCCCTGGGCACACTCAGTGCACTGTACTAGGGTCTGACAGTAATTCAAATAAGCCAAACATGGAGTCACTAATTCACATCACAATAGGGAGCACTTGCACTTTGGCACTGATTAGCAGTGGCAAAGTGCCCATGAGCATCTAGTCCAGCAAAAACATATCGACAACAGTGGAGGCATTATGAAGAAATGGAAGGGAGACCCATGCCAAGGATGCCAGGTCTAACAGGTACCTACCTCTGCCAACTAGAGACCCCCAGTTCGAACAACAACCATAACATATGCCGACAGCCGAAATGACATTCAGGCACACAAGCAACATACAAACAACCAAGCATGTACACACACTGAGCACAAAATAAATACGGACTCAGACATAGATGGTGGGAGAGAGAAACAGACATGGATGTGAAGAGAGGTGCAGATAGGCAGAAGAACAAAGAATGATATTTTGGATCACGTTAGATGTGAGCATAATCTTCAGAAAAGGGAGCAAGGAATTGAGGGCCTTATTTATGAAGGCCTTAAGACACTTTTGCGCCTCTGTTGCCCCACTTTTCGTGACGCAGCGGTGGCGTAAACAATGCGCCACATTGCACCATATTTACAAGGTGACGCATCTAGGTAGATGCGTCACCTTGTAAAGCCCTGCGCCACATTATACCTGCGTCAGTTATAATGAATGCAGGGTGGACGTTCCCAAGTAGAAAAGGGTCATAGAAGTGTTGCAATGAAATCTATGAGATTTCACTGCGACACCTTTAGGACACCACTGCGCCAAAACCTTACGCCTACCTCAAGGATGATGCAGTGCCATAGGCAAGGCCTACCCGGTGCATTGCTGGAGTTGGATCATGCTTGCGACACAACTCCAGCAATGCGTAACTTTTCTACCGACAGATACATCAGGATACCAGACGTATCTGTCTTCCCTTGCGACATGGAGCACCGTACATTAAATACAGCGCATCCATCGTGTCGCAAGGAGAGCACAGTAAAAAACAGTTGCATCGCTGTTTTGCGCAGCAATGCAACAGTTTTCATAAATGAGTGCCAGAGTGTCAAAACCAATTTAACCCCTTGTATGCTCATGACGGCTCCCGGCCGTCATGCGTCACGGTGGGTGTGTGCGCACGACGGCCGGGAGCCGTCGAATCCCCGCCCACTAATAAAAACCCCCGCACAGCGCGAAAATTCGCGCCGCATGGAAGGGGTTAATCCTCAGCCTTTCTTAAAAGACATCCAATCGGCGATAAAAGTCATACATAAAAAAAGAAATGCAGGCATCCATTCACAGATAGTTCACACATACAGTCATACATGACAGAAAAACTGAGGTACAGATACCTATGCACATAGGTAATTCGTGGAGGTACTCACATACAAGTCACAACACGCAACAGATATAGGAACATACTGTAAGACTGAAGACAGGAAAAGAGTGGACTACACCTGCAGCCATCCATACCAGACAGACCAACTTAATTAAACCTTACAACAGCTATGCACAAAACCAAGAGATTAACATACAACCATACTGAGAGACCAAAAGAAATATAAACACATATGTAGAAAACCATCAGATTTACATTCACCCATACATAGACCCGTAGACATACAGGGGCAGATTTATCAAAATTTCACACAGCGCAGCAAGCCACCTTGCTGTGCTGCTCTGCATGAAAGGGAAGGAATGCTCCGTATTTAACATTATACGGTGCATTCCTGTCTTTTCCAGACACTGGTGCACTCTTGGCTGCCTAGTGCCTGCACGGTAAGCAGGATTGCAGATTGCAGCACACATAGAACGACGAGAAATAAATAAATATTCCCCTCATTATGCCTCACCTGAGAAGGTGGATCATTTTGACGCATTCCCAGGTCTACCATTGTTGATAAATCAAGGAATGTGCCAAAATTCATGGGTGGATGCGTGGAAATACCCACGCTCCAACCATGGATGGCCTCCCTGGGGCATAGTAACGCAACGTAGTGATTTGCGCTGCATTACTCTAGATGTATCAAGCCATGCATAAATCTAACTTATTAGTTGCATCACCCTTGCGCCCCAGTGCGCGGCGCAAGAGCGAAGCTACTCTTTGAAATATATGCAGCACAGTGTCTCAAAAGACTTCCAGGCGGCCATGCACAAAGGCAACTCGAAATATATGTTCCCAGATGTTGAAGACCTGGTTTTTCGACTAACCCCGCGGCCCTAGGCTTGGCTAGACACACACCTGTTCAGTGCCAGGATACCCTCATGGTTGATAGTGCACTCTACAAATACATATAACATAACAGGCATACAGATGACAAGACTTACGGACACCCAGCCACTGAGACTAATTGGCAACTACACACCCTTGCACACCAATCAGAAATACACATGTCTAAGCACATGTATCTACCCATACACATACAACATACATTCCCAGAAAACACATAAATAGTACCAATTTCGAAGACACACAGACAACACACTCACAGGCACAATACAGTCAGTAACAACACACTTGCAGCCACAGACAGCACACATTAGGCACAGCAGATGGTGAGATGCAGTACTTTACTCTCATTGCCCATCCAATCCTCGGCCTCGTTTCAGTGATCACATGTAAACTCCACATCCCTATTCCACCCTTGTCTTCTTTGGTATAATCATAAATTTGTAGCAATGCAAATCCATTAGTTTGTTTCTTTACAGCGAACATTTGGCACATTTAGGATAGCCCATAATCATTCATTTTATTCTAGGGTACCCTGGATAGGTTAAAACTGTACAGAAAGTACAATTTGATGTTTGGAGAAATCCTATCTATGTGTTACGTCCATTTGCCCACCTTGTCAATCAGCCTTTATAAGGGGCCAGAGTTACAAGGGCGCATGCAATGCACTTACTCCACGCAGGGTGACGCAAGACAATGCAAACCCTTAACTGGGATCTACTAAGCCATGCAAAGTCACAGTGCATGGCTATGTGTGGTTTAGTAAATTCGAGGTAATGCAAGGCAGTGCATTTCGCTGCCTTGCATCACCTTGCATCAGGGAGGCGTTCCATGGATGGAATGTGGTCATTCCGGTGCATCCACTCATAGAGTTTGGCGCATTCTCAGATTTACAAAGAGTTGCAAACCTGGGAATGCGTCACAATGGCATACCTCCCTGGAGTAACATGGATAAATATCCGTATTTCTCCTTTTTACTCCATTTTGTATTTGTCATGCATTCCGCATCACACATAGAAAAAAGAAAATGCCTTTAAGGATTGTTTTTGTGCAGGAATGTATCCCTTTCTGCACAAAAACAATCCTGCTCGTAACGCAGTCACCCTTGTACCATGGCCATAGGGGGCCTGCAGTTGGTGGTAGGCAGCACACAGTGCCCCAGTGCAAAGAGGCAGCAGAAATGTGCCATATATTTGTAAATGTGGCACATTTCATGCAACGCAGGGAAGCAGGTTGGCTTGCTGCACTGCATGAAATGTTAGTAAATGTGCTCCAAAACCCTAGTTGATTATCAATGTGATCCCTGATATGGTTCATGCATATGTATCTAATGAGTCCGGTGGTTATCCCCAATAAGCTTTTTTTATAGCCTTGTAGGGGTCAAGAACAAGCTCTCATGCATGTGAATGCAGGGGTGAGGACGGGGCAGGTGCAACTTTGAGCCGCTTCTTTGATGAATGTGTAACTATACGGATGGCTTAGAGCCAAGAGCCACACCTAAAAAGTTAATACTTACGATCCAGCAATTAGAAAGCAAGGATGAAAGTCATGCTTTCAAAAGGTCAAAGGTAGATAGTTAAAACCTTCAGTTATTGCACATTGACCATCCCCCTCCTTATTGCATAATATAAGCCCAGCCACAACCTGGTGAAATTCCCCAAACCATCCAGTGTTTCCAGAAGATACAGATGCCTCAAACTGCTTGAAAAATTTGTGGTGCCAAGTGGGTTCTTGGTTGGCCTTGGAGGGGTTGCGTAGGTTAGTGTGTTTAGCATATATGAGTATGGAGGCGTCCCCGGGTAAGAGGAGAGCTCCTTGGAGAGATTATATGTGGATTATCTCACAATGAGATTTTGCTCGAAAAGATGAATCTTCAGTTAATTCCTCAAATGAAGAAGGGACGGGACATACCACATTGGAAGTGAGATCCATACAATGGATGAATAGAATTAGAAGACTTGGTATATCGTCTTTTCCTTCTTGTATTTTCAAGTTTCCAGGCTGGTGATGGTACTACTCTGCTTTGTGCGTGTTCCACTAAATTTACAATGCCTTATTGGTTCTATATTATAGAAATATATAATATAATCTAATTGGCTACCAAATTCAGTGGGAGACTTTAAAGTTGTGAAGATCTGTTTCTATCTGACTCAGAACATCAATCTAAAAAACAGATGAAATCATTCCCTGGATTGGGTGAATATATCAAGTGGTAGGAGTTAGATATTTTAAGAACATGTCACTTAATTGGATACACTGTAACACAATATTCTTCCTTTGCAGATATACCCGGATGAAAATCATTACATGAGCAGCATAGAAGTCCAACAGCATTTACACAAGTCTATTGTGAATTTCTTTGAGGAATGTTTCCGGATTCAAGAAAAAATCCCAGTGCCCGTCATCGAAGAAGATGAGGAGGAGGATTAACCTTTGTTCGTGCAAAAAAGCACAAGGCTGTTCCTAAATTTAACAATATGCAACTGAATCAATTTTCTGGACAATACAAGAAATAATACGATTAGCATGTATTTGGCAAAGACTGAAAGCAGCTCCCCCACTGCTTCATCTGACTGTACTTCTTCCCAGAGGGAGGACCATAAGACATAATGAACTCAGCAGATTCTGCTGTGCAAATATGACATCAGCTTTTTGTTGCCACAAAGACTATTGGGTAAACCGTTCAATGTGAATGTGACTGTGAGGACCATAATGAGGAAGCCCTTGAGGACTTAAAAGATTGTTAGCTTTGGCATTCAAGAAACCAAGCAGTAACCATGAAGTCCACCATTCTTGTTGCAGTACCGTGTTAGCATTGCATTCATGTGGGATAAAAACAACATGGAAAAGATTATAGCACAATTATTTTCAAATAAAGGAGTAACAGCTTTCTTCAACATTTAACCCTTTTTGAAGAATCCACATTGGTGCAGGGATCCTGTGGTAAATGAAGACTTTTACAAATTATTATTCCAACAGCTTGTACAACATTTTACAATAAGCAGGATTACGTAGTTTTCCCGACTTTACAAGAATCTGGTTCAAAACCCAATGTTTTGTGTAAGAGCCTGGTGAAGAGCAGATAAAAATAATTCATGTACAAGTTTTAACTGAATTGTTATTTGTTCCAATGGACAAATCATCAGTTGTATGTGTTCCTACACTCTACAGTACGGTGCAAGTATGTCAGGCGTCTATACGTTGGCTTTGTTTTAAGTCCTGGACTCCCTGTCAAATATAGAACTGTCTCTCCAACATTGCCTTAGTTTAAAGTTGTCTACTGAATATTCAGTTTTTCTGTTTAAGAAAATCAGAACATCTATGTACTAAGGTATGTATCTGTTTCAGATACCTTATGGAAAACATTAAACAAAATTTACATGAGCCTACCAAAACTCTGTTGAAATGGAAATTGCTTCCTCTCTTACCTCATTAAGAGGATCGAGCTAGCATTTCCTGTATAATACCCCTGTAAATGATATCCCTTCCAAAATGTACAGTTGGTATTAATGTTGTATATTTCATTTTTGTTGTACATAGAAACTATATGTAAGTCTGTCATTTGTGAAGGCCCAAGAGAAATATTAGTCTTGTGTTCAGCGTGCATGGTAACACTACATCGCTAATCGGAGCGCTATTGAACAGCTAGCTTTAAATATATCAATTAATGTAATTTCATCGATTCTTTTGACAGCTTGAATGTTAATGCTGGCTCTACATTTTCTACAGACTGTAGTATCATGTAAGCTCACATTTGGTCCATGATGCTGTGTTAATGTTGTTAGTTTGTGTTATTCTTTTCAATTTTTGTTAATGTTATCCTTTTCATTGCCGATCTTTGAATGTTAGTTGTACTACTTACATCCTTTTTAAAAACCAGAGCCACAAAAAACATTGCATTTTGGGGAATTGACTATTAGATTTTTTTGTGAGAAAATAACAATCTCTATTGAGTGAACACCAAGCAAATTACGAATGCTGTTTTGAATAAACCTGATCTGAGAAACGTCAAATCTATCCGGTCAATACTCTTTCCAGGAGGAAAGGTAGAGGGGTGTCAATGTCATGCTTTGGTATCAGTGAAATAAAACATAACGTGATAAATATTGATTCTGTAAAACACTGATAACATTAATGAGGCATATTTATTAAAGCGATTGCCTCTTTCTGAAAAATCTTACAGATAAGAATGCTCGCCTCACTGACCTTTTTTGTCACAGACTGTAAAACCTTCTCCCAGATAGGTTATTTTCTGTTGTCTCAATATATTTAAATTATGGCCATTTGATCAACCAATATCTCTTTACCCTATTCCAGGCCTAACTTATATCTGTTTACTTTAATTTGTTCAATATTACATCTATTTAGCATTAAAAGAAATGTAGGATCCTCTGCATGCAGCAATCCACAGAGCAGCTGTAATATAGATGAAATCTATTCTCTTTTCTAATTCAAATTTTGTGCTCCTGGAATTTTTATTAATGTAAGCACAGATCAGGGGCACAGATCAGGGGCACGGGATGGGAGGGGGGGAAGGGGGTTTAAAAATGAAAAAAAAAATAACTTACCTGATCGTTGCATCTCTCCTCCGTCGCCGTCTCTCCCCTGGGGCCGGAACAGGAAGCACCCAGGCTCCCCTGAGCAAATCACAACACTGTGATGCAGCGTTGTGATTGGTCTGAGCACCACGGTTCAGCCCGCAGCCAGGAAATAGGAGCATGGGCATTTACTCCTCGCAGACTGTAATGCAGTCTGCGTGGAGAGCATGCAAAGAGCGCATGATAGTTTGGCTGGCCCGAGAGGGACGGCCAAACATTCATGCACACTTGGAGTGGGCAAACCACTCCTCCCCCTGCTCCTCTGTCATCGGAGCAGCCCCCCCCCCGCCTGCAAACCTGCCGCAGCAGGAAAACATAAAATGATAATAACTTCGAGATATTATCATTTTATGTTTCCTTTATTTCACGCTGCGCTGTGTAATTATAGATATGTAAGTAGTAATATGGCTGGGAAAGGTACTATAACTCTGTTGGACACCCTAATAGTGCCCATTTATTAAAAAAAACAAAAAAAACACAAACAGTCACAACCTATTCAGGGCCCATTGGACTAGCTCGAGTTACAGGGCCTCAACAGTGGTGGTTGGGGCCTTTTACCACTGAAGTTCCATGGCCTGACCTACAATGCCACAGCAAACAACTCCATCCTTTCTCTACTTTAATCTTAGGATAGTGAGGGCAAGCAGTCAAAGGCTTCTCAGGAACATAGTGTTGGGGTTAAAGATTCTGAACTCAAATAGTTATGCGACAGAACAATATATGCTGGTCAGCCCAGTGCTATTCTTTGTACTGCATACCAAAATCTAATACTGCACAAATTAAGGTCAACCAGGCACAGAGTTCTAATATGGTGCTGTGGGGTTATAATCATAAAAAATGACTAAGCAAGATTATGGCATGAGTCGAGCTCATAATGGCATATGCAAGCAGTGTTACCTGGTTTGTAACCCGTAGGTGGGTTCAATCATGTCCTAAAACTACTCTCTGGCCTTCAATGTGTTAAGAACATTAGGCACTGTCAACGTTCAAGTTCACTTGGTTGGTTTTCCTGAAGTATCGGGTGCTCTGGAATCTTGAGTGCAAGGCCCACTGATAACAACATTATGAGCTGTTCTGCTCACAGTCACAGTTCAGGCGGCCCACAACCTGTTCCTGTTGTTGATTGAGGATTGTGGCAGCTCCGGCAAAACCCACCACACAAATAAAAAGAAGTCTCCCCCTGCCATTACTAGTCACTCTCCCTCTGACCACGGTATCAGCTCCCAGCAAGTTAGCACAAGTCACGTCACACTACTTCAGGCCATTTGCAATGTCAGAGTCCACATTGATGGTCACACTGTCAAGCTCTCAACTGGCCAGGCATGTGAAGCTTGGTCAGCAAATGTATGGTGACGATAGGAGTCCCACTTCTAAAATGAGGACAATAGTACCAAAACATTTAACACTGATCTTAAGAGACCAACCTATAGGTTGAGTAACTATGTCAAGTGTCTATAACTGACTGAACAGAATTATTTGTCTGGGTCGCTAAAATAGGGCCTGTTTTTAAATTGTAGTGTTGGTTACAGTTGGGGTAAAACTAACATTTTGAATATTATTAGAAATAATGTATTTTCTTTTTCATGCATATTAACTTTATGATGGTCTTTTTTGATTTCAGAGACTTTGAGAACTAAAGGGCTGATTTATATTTCTGTGAACGGACTGCTGTTCCGCCAGGGAGACGGAGTATCGTACTTCATCCCCCTGGTGGAGGGACTGCTCACTGAATTTATAAATGACTACCAAGCTGGCAGTCATTTCTAAAGCATTGGCAGGAACCACTGTCGTGGCGTTTCCTCCTGTCAATGCATATTGCTGTTTGGTGCATGGTTGCATCAGATTGACACAACCCTGCGGGATGTTCTTTTTCAAAATGTTATGTTATGTGAATTTAATTTTCAGAGCACGGCTAATCATCAAGGAGGGTATCCAGGTGCTGAGTAGGGCAGGCCTAAAAATAATGCTACTCTTTCCATGGGAGTAATCTCCCATGGCGAGGGGAACATTATTTACATTTTACTGTCCCTCTCTGCCAGGGTTTGCTGGTCGGCGATGGACAGTAAAAACCATGGCAACATGTCCGCCCAACTAAATTGGGTGGGAGGACATGTAGCTATTTATCCACTGCCCTTACTCCGTCGGGGAGGTTTGGCTATGGTGGTGACAGAGTAGTCACCTCCATAGCCAAGCCTATGCTCCACCCATAATTAAATCGTGTGGGCGGACCATTATGTTGGCCTTGTGTATACTCTATCGCTGCTACAATGGAGTATACTCACTGCCAACATTTAAATCGGCCCCTAAATATCTCATATGATCAGTAGTAAATGTTTTGGTATTGTTTTCTGAATAGTCAAGCTAGCAATCACCATACATACATCATACACATGCCAGGCACACAGGGATGTCAGTGCAAGGTCTGGGCATTACATTCAAGAGGAACCTTACTTGACTGGGGCCTGTAGATGTTACATTCATACCTAAACAGGGACAAAAAGCTGTTTAATATCAGTCAGAAAATCGGTACACTGCCACTACTACTTAATATAGATGTCCTAGGACATGAATGGTAAGCCACTGTTGACTAGCGTGAGTGCTTGGTTCACTTCTCTGGACCTCAGAGTCAGGCTCTGGGTCTCTTAGCCAGTTATAAGGCTTAAGTCTCCATGCACATGCAGGATCATTGTGTGTGCTGGGCTACAAATGTCACAATGCCAGATAACTACAACTGGGTTCACTCACAGCAGGGGTGCACATCTGTACTACC
Source organism: Calotriton arnoldi (assembly GCA_963921515.1). Taxonomy (NCBI): domain Eukaryota; kingdom Metazoa; phylum Chordata; class Amphibia; order Caudata; family Salamandridae; genus Calotriton; species Calotriton arnoldi. The sequence goes on from CAWUFW010002100.1 coordinate 140,859, forward strand.
ATGTAGGGACATTCCCGTCCCAACACAAGCTTTTGTGAGTGACTATGGAACCTTTGGGCTGCAACCATTACAAACGTATGGTTTAGTGTCTGTCTATACTAGAGACAGGCTTCCTTTTCCAGGCTGAAGAATTGGACTTCCTTGCACTAACCTGAGAGAGAGGGCCTGATAAGAATCTGAAAAGCATGCAAAGAGGGGATCGGGAGTGACAGAAGGTGGGTTGTAGCTATTCTAAGAGCAATACAGCCACATACATTTGGAACAGTCATTGCAAGAATTTGATTACATTGGCAAGGAGTTAGGGTATCAATTGAAAGAGGAACTTTCATTCCAGATCTTTGGAGCACACAAAATTTAGATCTTTGGGTAAATGTTACTGATGCGACATACTGGTTTGTGGGAGGTAAGTTGTCTTGAAGTGTGGTTTGTCTTCACTCAAACTGCTCAGCAAAATTGGACACCTGGAAGACTACATCTATGTAGGGTATTATATTTTATGTGTTCTTCTAAATATATATATATATATTCACTGAAAAAACAAAGGTTACAGGGACGTTATAGTTAGGATATAGAATTTAAAAAACGTTAGAAATTCACTAAACAACCAAAGGTTACAGGAACATTATAATTAAGTTCAGATTTTACAAACACAGAACCATAGCAATTGAGCAGTTATAGTTATACTTATCTCAAGAAACTATAATGTATGCCCTAAGGTAACTATAACTTGCGGCCTTGCCATGCACTGCTAATTATCACATATCAGATATATAGCTATAACTTGTGAATTTCTATGTTTTTTTTAGCCCAAAACGTTAATGTCACTGCCATATGCACCTAACTAGAACGTTACTTTAACCTTTGCTTTTGCCAGTGAATATATATATATATATATAATCATATGTTATAGTCAGGACAGCCTAGCATTTTATTTTTACTGGACTTGAGACTCTCGTAAATATTTTTAATGGTAAACAATAATGGATCAGGTTGATATCTCCATGTTTGTGGCTCAGTGAAATGTAACCTCACCCAACGCAGCTTGAACATACATCACAATATAGATGTAGAGTTCAGTGAGACTTATAACTGACACCATTCAGCCTAGATCAGAGAACACAAATAAAAATCATGTGTCTCAATCGAAATACATATGCATAAGACCTAATACCATCTGTGATAGAACTTCTGAGAACTCACACACAAGAGTCAACCATAGCCTCCTCAGGTCCCAGGGGATTTATAAAGGCTGGCAATGATCTGGGTATTGTGACACAGTTTTTTATGTCACCTGAAATGTAGTTGCTGACTGAGGGCCAGACTATAACGTCCCTGTAACCTTTATTTCAGTGAATTCCTATGTTTTTAATGGTATTTCCTAATTATAACGTTCCTTTAGCCTTCGTTTTTTGCAGTGAATTTCTAGTTTTTTTTAAACCTTAAGTAATATTTAATTTGAATACATTAATCCAACCGTTACTGCGCATGGCCAAAGGCTTGAGGCCAAGCCCTGTGGCCAACCCCTTGCATGTAGCCAACCTCATGCCAAAGGCTGTATGCAGCGGGGGGTTGGCGCAGTGCCTGGCTGCAGCTGGCAACCCGGGAGGGGGGCACGCAGGCCCCCTCCTGGGCCGATTTCAGCCCCAGAGACCCATTCCCCGGGGCCACCGCTGGATTTATGGGGGCAGGGGCACGCAGCCCCCATCCCGGGCTGATTTCGACTCTGGGAACCCCATCTCCTAGGACTCGGCCATAATGTAAATAGGGAGGAGGGCACACAGCCCCCTCCCCAGCCGATTTTGGCCCCTGGGCCCTCCATATTTTTAAATAGGGAGGGGGGCCAGCAGCCCCCCTCCCCGGGCCGATTTCGGCCCTGGTATCCCCATCCCCGGGGCGGCGGGGGAGCCCTAAAGCCTCCAGAGCTCCAGCCAGCAGTTACTCCCACCCACAGGGAGCAGCTAAAAATGGAGCAATATTTGAATCTGTTTCCCTGCCCGATTCAGTGCGGGCAGGGAAACAAATGAAAAGTCTGCTCCTAGCGGGCAGGAGTATTTTTCATGCTCCTGCTGGTTGGAAGCATACTTTGGGGCATATTTATGAGCCCCTTTGTATCGCTCTTAACTGACACAAATGAAAAATTATATGTACGAAGCCACACAAGGCCACCTTGTGTGACCCTGTGCAACTTCATAAATCTCAAGTAATGTAACGCAACACAACTTGCTGTGCTGCATTACTCTGCACCAGGGAGGCATTTCCATGGGTGTTGCGTGAGTATGCCAACGCAACATCCTTGGATTTTGACGCATTCACAGATTTACAAGAACTTGTAAACCCGGGAATGCACCCAAAAGATACGCCTCCCCACGAGAGGTGTAACAAGGAGAAATATCTTTATTTCTCCTCGTTTTTTACTCTATGTGTGCTGCAGAAAGAGGAAAAAGCCTTTCAGTATTTTTTTTGTGCAGGAAGATGGCCCTTTCTGCACAAAAATAATCCTGCATGCAACGCAGGTACCCTTGCACCATGGTGCAAAGGTGGCTGAGCTGGTGCTAAGCAGCCCATTGTGCATCAGTGCAGGGGAAAAAGTCAGCAATGCACCGTATGCCTTAAAAACGCCACATTCCTGCCCTTTCCCAGTGACACAGTGCAGCAAGGTGACTTGCTGCGCTGCACTGCACCACTTTTTCATAAATTAGCCCCTTAGTGTTTGCTCTCACTTGGCGGGAGTTTTGAAATTGCTCCCGCCAAGCAAGAGCAAACACAGGTTTCCCTGCTTGCACGAATGCGGGCTAGGGAACCTTTATGTCCCGTGGGTGGGCACCCCTTAACATAGCAGGAGCTGCCACTAGGGGATGGGGTCCCCAGGGCCAATAATCTCTCCAGGAGGCCCCCTCACAATTGAAAGCACTGCCAGGCCCCAGGGATGGGGTCCCTGGGGCCGAACGCTACGTGGCCCCTTTCCCCTTTTTTGTGTTAAGGCCAAGCTCTGGGGGATGGTGTCCCCGGAGCCAAATTGACCCTGAGTGGGGTCCCATGCCCCCTGCCCTATTTTCTAGATCAGCCGGGTCTAGGGGATAGGCTCCCCAGAGCTGAAATTGGCCTGGGAGGGGGACGCGTTGTCCCCTTCCTGATTCAGTTTCGGAGCTGGAGACCCCATCCCTCGGGAGCCCGGCTGTGTTATAAAAGGGGGAAGGGGCACACAGTCCTCCTCCCCAGGCCAATTTCAGCCTCGGTGACCCCATTGCCCGGACGCTGGCTGCAAGTACAAGAGGGAAGGGGCCTGGCGGTCCCCCTCCCAGAGCCATTAATGGCCCTGAAGACCTCATCCCCCAGGGCCAGGTTCAGCTATTTCCTGGGGTGCCCACATTCAGGACATATCGGTTTCCCTGCCCGTACTGGCAGGAAAACCTGTGCTTGCTCTCGCTTTGCAGGAGCAATTTCAAAGCTCCAGCCAAGCAAGAGCAAACACTAGTCTGCTCCCAGTGGGCAGGAGCATGAAAAATGCACCCGTCCGCTGGGAGCGGACTTTTCATCTGTTTACCTGCCCACATTGAAGTGGGCAAGGAAACAGATGAAAAAATTGCTCTCGCCCGCAGGGAGGAGCTTTTTTTAGCTGCTCCCTGCAGATGGGTGTAATGCCTGCTCCCACTGGAGATGGGGAGCCAGCTGGGGCCGCGGAACATTGGGGCTCTCCCTGCGGCCCCCAACAAAAATGCAGTGGGTGCTCTTGTTGGGCTCCAGGGCACCCACTATTTGACTGGTACCCAGGGGATTGGCTCCCCGGGCCGAAATCGGCTCAGGGAGGAGGGCTACGTACCCCTTCCCCCTTTTTGCAGTTTTAGTGGGCCCTATGGAATGGTGTCCCCAAGGCTGAAATTGGCCTGGGTTGGGGGCCGCGCGGCCCCTCCTCCCCTTGCTGGGGCCTAGCTGGGCCCCAGGGGATGGGGTCTCCGGGCCTCAATCGGCCCAGGGAGGGGGTCTGCATGCCTCCCTCCTCTATAAATTAAGCATTGGGCCCTGGGGTTGGGGTCTCCGGAGTCAAATAAGGCCTTGGGAGGGGGGCCACATAACCCCTCCCCTAGTAAAATATGGGGGGTCCGAAGGATGGGTTCGGCCTGGGGACAGGGGCTGCATTCCCCCGCCCCATAAATTAAGCGGTGTGCTCTTAGCGATGGGGTCCCTGGGGCAAAATACTGCCCAGGGAGGGGGGCCACATACCCCCACCCTTAAAAAAATGTGACAGGATCTCGGGGATGGGGTCTTTTGGGCTTAAATTGGCCCTGGGAGGGGGCTTCATGCCCCCCTCCCTGGTTGGCTACCTTTACTCCGTCATTCTTGGTGGAGAAACGGTCCGTCCACCAGATTGTAAATCTGACCCTAAATCTTGTGCCTCCAGGATATTCAAATGGATTACAAAAGCCCTGCACCGACATAGTCAAAACAAGGGAGGACTTATTGGTTTAAATTAGTTCTAGCTCATGGAGTGGGTCTGGTCTGCCCCAGGCCAGCAGAATAGATGCCCATCAGGATACCCTGGCAGCATTTGAGGATACTTAGCTATGACATGATGGAGCTTCAGAAAGGAGTTACTTTCGGGTGTATTATTGAAGCAGAATAGGGGTTCTCCGCATTGTGTCATTCTCTTGCAGCATGAGTTAGGGATCATCTGTGATAGAGAGGAAATGCCCCATATACAATCAGAGAGACCGAAACATGGGTTCCAAAATCCCAGGTGAGTGTCTAAACAATCCCAGGTCTTGATGCAAATGGGAATTACAATGAAAGAAGACTTTAAACAGTGGCAATTTCTGGTCTAATGGGACTTTGCCATTGGTGCCTGTCTATGTTCCATAAAGATCAATCTAGTTAGGCACCAGCTAAGCAATCTTTTGAGACAGGCAGGCAAGGACAAGAGGCAAGGAATGCTCAGCAAAATGGTAGTACTCACTAACTCATTAGAATGATCCAAGCGTAATTTGTTTGTTCAGATTACAGGGGGATTATGGGAGAATGCAGGTTCAAATTTGGAATTTCTCTCAAAGTTTTATACAAGGGAATTGTCATACAGGTCCATCAGCTTGAAATGTCATTATATTCAACGAGTATATATCCATTAATTCCTCAGCTTTTACGTTTGTGTCTCTACCTATACAGTATATATAAGGTCTGATAGCAGTCACTGAGCATATCACTACTGAGTCCAGAGAGAGGTTGGTTTAGCTAGACTCGGCTATAAATAACCAAATACATATCCTGGTCAAGGAAAACAACTTGTGTTCTTAGGTGAAAATTTCAATTTATGTTCTTCTAAATACAGACACTAGACCTTGCTAAAACACAGCTATTTGCATATTTAGCAAGGCAACAGCTGAAGCCACAATCAGAATTGTGATTTCGCTTTATACAAACAACTGTATGTATGTATATATTTTGTATTTCTAAAGTGCAGACGTAGCTAAAAGGCAGCATAACACTGTACAGGGTCAAAAACAAGCATAAAATCTACAAGTGATAGGAGAGGTATTTGGTGGAGGGTTAATGTATTGTCACAGTGTTCTTTCAAGTGGTGTGTCTACAAATCTTGCCTAAATTGGAGCAGCTGTGGGATGGTTCTGGTGGATATAGGAATGTTGTTCCAGTTCCAGGGTGCATAGATGGAAAAGGCCTGATGCCATAGTTTTTTTTTCTTACACTTCTTATTCTACCATCTGATGGTGTACTGGCTGCAGGTGTGTCGACAACCACCAGAGGGGGTAAGCTTGCTGGAAGTTCAGCTGGGGTGCTGTTTGTGATAGCTTTGTAAATGATGCAATTGGTTTTGAAGATTGTGCTTCTGGCAAAGGGAGCCAATGTAGTTCCAACAGGATGGGGGTGATCTGATCGTATTTCTCCAGGGCCTAGATGAGGCGTACTCGGTAATGTAGGATGCTGACAAGGGCTGCCACCGTGGAATCTGGGAGGCCAAGAAACAAGGCTTTATCACCATCCAAATGCAAAAGTATGAGAGTTTCACTATCAGTTCTGTAGTCGTTTTGTGGATGAGTTTCACTTTCTTTTGACAAAAGAGTTGGTCCCCGGCCACCTTTGTTTTTTGCAAATGTGATCCTTGAGGGTGAGGCTGGACTCCAGGGTGAAGCCAAGTAACTTGGTATTTGATGAAAACTGGGGTTCAAAACTACCAAGGTTTCATTGACCCAGATTTGTACTGTTTCTTATTTGTTTTTCTTGGCAAATAACATGAATTCTGTCATGGTTGGGTTGAGCTTCAGGTAGGCACTGGACATTCAGGTCTGGTGATTTGCAGGCTGTGTCTGAGGCACTGGATCACTGAAGCAGAGGAAACCTTCGAATAGAGTTGCGTACTTCCAGCATATTGGTGAATCTTGATGCTGTTTTCTTCGAGTAGAGCTTTAAGCAATTCCATGTAGAGGTTGCAGATGAAAAGGGACAACATGAAACCCAGGGGGACTCGACAGGTGATAGGGATCTTTTGGAACCAAGAAATGCCCTTGTGAGCAAACTGGTATTGGTTGCAACATAGGAGAACAACTAGTGAAGGATGTTGGCGGTGAATTGCATTCGAAACTCCAAGGTTTGTATAAGAGTGGGATGGTTGACTGTGTCAAAGACAGCAAAGAGGTTCAGCAATATCAGGAGGTAGGGGTCATCTTCATCTGTGGCCAAGAGGATATTGTCTATGATGTGCAAGGTAGCGGTCTCTGTGCTGCTGTGTGATCTGCAGCTAGATTAGTAGTCACAAGCACTTATATGATTTTGGAGTTCTACATAGACTGCTTTTTAATCATCTTGCTGATGAATGGTCGGTGAGTAATCTGCCCGTGGTTGGGAAGGTCATCAGGATTATATAGGATTCTTTGGGAGTCGTTGGCCTATCTTGAGAGCTATGGGAACATTCCATGAGAGAGGGAAGGATTGACAATGGTGTCTAGGGGTGGGAGAGTGTCCCCAGAGAGTGCTGTGATGAAGGAGGAGGGTAATACATCATCTTTATAGAAGTGGCTTTAAGCACCTATCAGTACACTCTGAGCTGAAGACTGGGAAGCAGGAATGGTTTACGCTCAGCTTCATGAACAGAGCTATTTAACAGAATCGTACTGTTAGACCTTTCATCCTTGGTGTAACCTACCCGCAAACCTTTTCCCTTCGCCTCTCCTGTTTTCTGAAAATCGATTTTGTTTGACCTGGCATAATTGGCATCCTTCCCCTGAATTTTGTGCCTTCTGACCAACTGTTTTGCTGACTTTATTTTTGCTGGCTTTAGGACTATGGGCACTTTACCACTGCTGACCAGTGCTAAAGTGCATGTGCGCTGTACTTAACACATGGTAACATTGACTTATCCACAATTGGCATATTTAATTTACCTACAAGTCCCTAGTATATTGCACTACATGTGCCCAGGGCCTGTAAATTTAATGCTACTAGTGGACCTGCAGCACTGATTGTGCCGCCCACTTCAGTAGACCTTTAAACATGCCATTGCAGATCCTGTGTATGCAGTTTTAAACTGCCATGTTGACCTGGCAAGTTAACCCTCTTGCTAGGCCCAAATCTACCTTCTTTATACATATGTCACCCCTAGGGTAGGCCCTCGACAGACCCAAGGGCAGGGTGCAGTGTATTTAAAACATTGGCCATGTACATTTACGTTTTACATGTCCAGTTAGTAAAACACTCTTAAATTAGTTTTTCACTACTGCAAGGCCTATCTCTCCCATAAGTTAACATTGGATTACCTTATTACATTTTAGAAGTGTAATTTCCAAATTGGAAAAGATAGATATTTCGAGTTCTGTATCTCTGGACTCTCAATTTAATATCACAACTTATGGTAAAGTTGTATTTTAAGTTGCAAGTATGAAAATGCCACTTTTAGAAAGTTGGCATATTTGTATTTTAGACATTCGGTGCCTCTGCCTATATCTAACTACACGTCTGGGGTGGGTAACAACTGGGCTTTGTGCATTTCCTCTAGACAGTCATACAAAAAGGGAGCATGGGTGTGCCCGACAGGCCATACACATCCTGATGGGCCATTAACATCCTGATGGATAGCCGTGGGCAGAATGGGATGGAGGGGTGGACACTTGCACCTGAATAGGGTTCGGTCTGTCCCCACACAAAAAGCTGCATACCCCCAGTAGTAGGTCTGGAGACAGGGCAGGAAGGGCAGGGACCTTATGCACTTCAAAGGCCTCTCTTTGAAGTCTCCCCCACTTCAAAGGATCAACTGTGTATAAGTACAGCCCTGACACCACCAACTCAGTACACTTGTGGACCTGAAGACACTCTGCCAAGAAGGAGGACTGCTGTGCTGCAGAAAAGACTGTCACTCCGCTGGACTCCTGATCTGCTATGCCTGTCCTGCTGCCCTCCTTGCCTGGTAATGAGAAGGACTGGAGCTGCATCTCTACATCCCCAGAACCAAGTGACTCCAAGGACTTGCTGGCTTGCCTCCTGTTCTGAAGTCTCAGGGACATCAAAGACATCATTCAACCATGCTACAGCCGCTTGAGTCTGCCACCTGATTCCTGTCAAGTGGTGCCAAGCCAGTCCTGGGCCCTTGGAATTGGGTTTTATGCAAAATCCATGAATCACCATTCTCGTGCCGGTAGGAACCGATGCATTTCACCTCGATGCCGGCGCATCGCCGCTGCTGTGGCTCCGAGGACATCTCATCACCAGCTGCGCGGCTCGACGACGATGCATTGCCTTCATCGCCAGGGATTCTATGACAATGCATCTCACAACTGCGAGACTCTGAACCAACACATCACCTACAATCCTACAGATCGACGCCGACACATTGCCTCCGACCGATCCTTGCATTGTGCTCTTCAACGACGATACTTCCTCCATGAAGGTACTGTTTGCAGAGGGCCCTGCATGGCTCCTGAATCTGACCCACACTCCCTCGCGGTTGGCCTGACTTTTCAGATTTGACCCGGTCCAGCACGACCAGATAGCGGAAGTTGGCGCTTTATGTTTCTAAGCACTATATTTCAAGATATTTTTTAAAAATTCATAACTCTGGCTCAACATATTGGGTTTTAGTCATTTCGGTCTTGTTTGTTCATTAAATTAGGCTCTTTTTTTCTAACCTGCTGTGGATTGTTTGTGTGGTTCTGTTTTACTGTATTAAGTGTTGCACAAATACTTTACACATTACCTCTTAAGTTAAGCCTGACTGCTCTGTGCCAAGTTACCAGAGGGTGAACACAGGTTCATTTAGGGTGTGTAACTGACTTACCCTGACTAGGATGGTGGTCCCTACTTGGTCCGGGTGTATACTCAACAACAGCAGTGAGGCTAAGACTTGTGTTTGTGCAGTGCCTTACTGTAATTTAGGTAATACCACCAATCCACACTTAAGACCAAGTAGAATCAATTCCTCTTGATGGGCATTGTTTTCCTACATTTCCTTATTGACATTTTTCTATTTCTCCCCGATTGTCATTTTTACTTTTTCCTAAAATCATGTCTCTGACTGTAGGTTCTGCAAAAATGGATTTTGAGCTGTCCAAACTTGTGGGTTACATTGTGGCCGAGCTCAAGGATTTCTGCAAGTACTGTGGGCTTCCTGTGAAGAGCACCACCAGGAAGGTGGAGCTGCAAAAGGCACTGAGAGCGCCTGGTCAGAATCCCATGCTGCATTGATTGAGACCCCAGAGGAGGAGGAGCTGGATGAGAATGATGATTTGGACCAGGGCCCTGAAGGTGGTATTGGACTGCTGCCTGTGGAGCAGGGGGACAACATCATTCCAGGATTGGGGATTCCACCCCGGGCAGGGAGCAGTGTGTCATCCAGAGGCCTGTTCTCAGAGGAGCTGGAGGACAGGATGGAGGAAAGAAAGTTCCAATTAGACCTGGCCAAGCTCAAATTAGAGAAAGATAAGGCTGAGAGAGCCTTAGCAGATACAAGAGTGGCCGTGGAGGAGAAGAAACTCACGTTGGCTCGAAACCTGAGTCTGAAGGAGTTGGAAATTAAGACCAGACAAGTTGAGTCCAGCAGTGAGGGTGGCAGCGTTTCATCAGTGCCCTCTGACAAAAGGGTTCACATAACCAAGGGTTTAGTGTCTGACTATGTGGTGAGAGACGACATAGACAGATGGTTTGAGGCCTATGAGATTGCTTTACAGATGCAAAAGGTCCCTGAGGAGGACTGGGGAGGTAGTCTGTGGAGGCACATCCCTAGTGAGGAAATGGACACCTTACTGGCCATACAGGGGGTGACAGTATGAACTGTCCCCTCATGAAAAAGGCACTGATCAGGAAGTTTGGTCTGCCCCCAGAGAAGTACAGACTAAATTCAGGGACTGTCAGAATCTCTCCCAACAGACCTGGGGCTGTATAATTTGATTGGGCAAGAGCACCTGTTCAGTCTTTGTTTTCCAGATCTGCACCAACACCTTGTTGATAGTAGGCTCCCTGACCCCAGGTAGCTTGCTAAGGAGGTGGGCCACTGGGTCAACGCCAGGGTCCACAAGAAGATATCGGGGGGGTCCTCACTAGGAGCAAGGGGGCAAAAAACAAAAGCAAGGAGTTCTCTAAATGGCCACAAACTAGTTCTTTGGGTCAGGGCTCCCACCCCCCTACTGAGAAGAAGAAGAGATGGTAACCTGACAGCATGTCTGCAGGGAAGGCACTCCTGAAGTACTTTAACTATCAGCAGGAAGGGCACTTAAAGGGAGATACCAAGTGTCCTAAGCAGAAACAGACCCCCACCGGTGGGCAGTCACTGGGATTGGCTAGTGTAGTGTTTGGGGAGATGGTCCCAGATAGTTTTGGGGACAGTGTAAAGGTTACCCTAGTGTCCCTGGGTGACGGAGAAATGGTGCAGAGAACCCCCACGATTAACAATAATAGAAAGTACAGTCAGTGGGTCACTATCAATGGGCAGAGGCTCTGGGAGACACAGGAGCCAGCATGACAACTGTTTGGTGTAATCTGGTGTCTTCAGAGCAAGTACTCCCAAATGTGTTCTACCAAGTTTTTGGGGCTGACAACCGTGAGAACCACTACCAATGTCTCTGGTTCCCTTTGAATGGGGGGGTCTCTGGTTCCTTGAGGGTAGCTGTTAGTCCGTCCATGCCTGTGGATTGTCTTCTTAGCAAAGACCTGGAGCATACCGCCTGGAAGGAGGTAGAGCTTAGGTCACGCTTGGAGATGTTAGGGTTACCAAACAGTCCATGGCAGCCCGAGGTGGTAGTCAAGAGGACCTGGAGCCTCAAAGAATGGGCCAGGTACCTGCCAAAAAGAGGAAGGGCAAGAGGCAGGGAAACCTGCTTCCGAGACTTCCACGGTCCGGGAGGAGGCTAAACCTGAGGGGGATGCCCCAGTACCTACAGGGGAGGATTTGGCTGAACTGGGAACCTGCTTGAGCTGTCCAACTGGCAGCAGGAAGGGGGTCCCACTAGGGAGGAGTTCTGCAAAGCACAGAGGGAGTGCTCTTCTCTTTGTGGGTCTGCAGCAGCAGGCTGAGACCCAGGCAGCTGGTGATGCCTCTGGCAAACATCTGATTTACTGAGAGAATGGTTGCCTGTATAGTGATCAATACACGAATAACCATGGACTCTATCCACAGTAGGAGAACTAGAGGTTGTGGGGCCTCAAGGATGAACTGTTTAAACACAACTAAGCCACCTGAGAAACTATTTAAATCAATGCTACACCTAACAACAGCCTATCTATGGGTATACACAAAAATGTGACGGGATGTCCTCACAATCCACTAGGTATCATGCTTCATCATAGGACACCCCAAGCTCTTCAAAACCCCAGCATTCATTTTTTCACCTTCTAAAGTAGCACTTTAAAATATGTCTCAAGCCTGCCATTGCAACCCATAGTGCAATTTTAAATCTGCTAATTCAACCTGGAAAAATAGGACATTTGCTAAACATTCCTTTTTAATACATTTAAGTCACCCCTAAGGTAGGATTTTAATAGCCCACAGGATAGGACCCATTGTATTTAAAAAGTAGGAGATGTGTTTTAAGTTTTACATGTCCTAGTAGTGAAAAACTCCTAAATTCAATTTTAACTACTGGAAGGCTTACCTCTCCCATAGGATAACATTAGGTTACCTTATTGCATTTAATAAGTGCAAACCTTTGATTGGGAACAGGTAGAAATATCATGAGTTGTCTCACATTAATTGTATTTAAAATCCTTTTAATTGGTAAAGTCTCAGTTCTCAAAATGGCACTTTTAGAAAGTTGAAATTTTCTTGCCCTAACCAATTGGTGCTTGCTGCCATTGTCCTGGACCATAAGGCCCTGCTGTTAGGCTATGTGTATTCCTCCCAGACCATGAGACAAAAGGGCTAAGGTGTGAGAAGGATGGGCCATCCTGGCAGTATAGAGGGGCGGAGCTGTTCCTTGCCTCAATTGCAGTTCAACAGAGGCTGCCTCTAGCACACACAAAAAAGCCTAACACTAGTCTTTTGTCACCCAAGACTCCTTGGAGCCTTGGCAGGGGAAGGAAAAATCCTTTACGATACCAGATGTCAGGGTAGGCTAGAAGATTCCCCCACTTCAAAAGCTGGCACAGGTATAAATATTGGACCCTCAGAGCAACATTTAAGTATACGCTTAGACCTGCGGACAGAGGAAGGACTGCCTTGTTTCTCAGAGGACTGCCCTGCTGCTTGAGGCTTGTCTTGCTCCCTAAAGTACTGCCCTTCTGCTTGAGGCCTGCCTTGTTTTTCAGAGTACTACCCTGCTGCTTGAGTCTTGCCTTGTTCAACAGAGGGCTGCCCTTCTGCTTGAGGCCTGCCCTGCTTTCTGCAAAGTAAGACTGGAACTGCTCACTTCATCCCAGGCTACCTGAGGGAATCCAAGGGTCAGTTCGCTAACCTCCTGTTCTGAGCTACAAGAAAATCACAAGCTTTAGGGGCTTCACTGCAACTGCCCAGCGGCCCTGTCACAACCGGACCTGCTTGGATATGCCTGAGCCCCGTTAGCATCTGCTAGAGTGAGACCCTGATCCCCAAGAGGTGCCTTCCCAGGTATTGGACCCTTGGTTGGCATCAGAGTGCACTCCTTTGGAAGAAAATGATAAATCCTGAAGTTCTGGGCTCTTTACGACTGTTCTCATTCGTGCCGAGATCCAGCCACCCGCAGTGACCACCAACGCAAAGCTCCAATGAAATTGACTCTTCGTGTGACAGTGACTGCCAGCAATGACAGGTACAGCAGCAAGATCTGCACTTTGCACTACAGCAACGACAGCCGATTGTGACCACCAGTGCGAAGCTCCAGCAACAACCATTGTTTGTGCTACAGCGGCGACCATCTTTAAAGCTCTACCTGCTCCTCTTGGCCTCCTCCACCAGAAACTGGATTCTTAGCACCTGACTTTGACATGGTTACGTTTTCAGCAGGACTAACCTGTCCCCTGTATCCAGCCCTGACTTCATCGCGGTCGGCCTGAACTTGTGACTTTCACCCCGCTCTAGCACAACCAGATGACCGTGACAGCATTTTTTTCTTTTTCAGTGCCATTCTTACCTAAATCTTTGAAATTGCATATCTCTGGTTCTACTGACTGGATTTTTGTCATTGTGGTATAACTTTATTTCATAAATCTCACTCTACATTCCTAAATTACTGTGGGATTTTTCCTGTGTTGGGTTTTCAATTTCTTACTCTTTGAATCCTGCATGAATAATTAACACAGTGCCTCTAAGTTGAGGCTGACTGTTTTTATGCCAAGCTACCAGAGGTTTAAGCAAAAGTTAATTTAGTGACTTTTGTGGTATACCCGGCCAAAGATTGTGGTTGTTGCTTAAATAGGGTTTCACCCCCTCAACCAATATCTTGCAATTACAGATGTGTTTTATTAACTAGAGAGGATATACACAGATTTATGATTGACTCTGCATATCAGGCCTAAAAAAATATAACAGACAGCTAGGCAGGGTTGTGGTGGTGGACATTAGTAAGCAGGTGGAATAGCATAGGGGCCTTCAAATTAACACTATCTTTCACTATTCAGCAGTGGTTGGAGGGCACATATCTTCCTTGAATTAGGACCAACAGCACCATTGCTACAGTCCTGCACTTATGACTGCTTTACAAAGGGAGACCCCAGCCAAAAGAAAGCAAAATAAAAACAAAACATATGGTTAATAGGAGTGATACTCCCGCAATCAATCAATCAATCAATGCATTTGTAGAGCGCACTACTCACCCGTGAGGGTCTCAAGGCGCTGGGGGGGGGGGTGCTGCTACTGCTCGAACAGCCAGGTCTTGAGGAGTCTCCTGAAGGTCAGCAGGTCCTGGGTCTGCGGCAGGTGGATGGGGAGGGTGTTCCATGTCTTGGCGGCGAGGTGGAAGAATGATCTGCCGCCGGTGGTCGCTCGTCGGATGCGGGGGACGTGGCGATGGCGAGGTCAGCGGAGCGAAGCTGGCGGTTCGGGGTGTAGAAGGTGAGTCATTCGTTGAGGTATGCTGGTCCGGTGTTGTGGAGTGCTTTGTGAGCGTGGGTGAGGAGCTTGAAGGTGATCCTCTTGTTGACGGGGAGCCAGTGCAGGTCTCTCAGGTGGGATGTGATGTGGCTGTGGCGGGGGATGTCGAGGATGAGGCGTGCAGAGGCGTTCTGTATGCGTTGTAGTCGTTTCTGGAGTTTGGCCGAGGTTCCCGCGTAGAGGGCGTTGCCATAGTCCAGTCTGCTGCTGACGAGGGCCTGGGTGACCGTCCTTCTGGTTCCGGTGGGGATCCATCTGTAGATCTTGCGGAGCATGCGGAGGGTGTTGAAGCAGGAGGAGGAGACGGCGTTGACTTGCTGGGTCATTGACAGCGATGAATCCAGGATGAACCCCAGATTGCGTGCTTGGTTGCTGGGCGTCGGTGCAGCTCCCAGCACGGCCGGCCACCAGGAGTCGTCCCAGGCGGAGGGGGTGGAGCCGAGGATGAGGACCTCCGTCTTGTCCGAGTTCAGTTTCAGGCGGCTGTTCTTCATCCATTCGGCGACGGCCTTCATTCCTTCGTGGAGGTTGGTTTTGGCGGTGGTGGGGGCCTTGGTGAGGGAGAGGATCAGCTGAGTGTCATCGGCGTATGAGATGATGTTGAGGTCGTGCGATCGGACGATGTTGGTGAGCAGTGCCATTTAGACGTTGAAGAGTGTTGGACTGAGGGACGATCCTTGGGGTACGCCGCAGATGATCTTGGTGTCTTTAGATCGGAATGGAGGGAGGCGGACACTCTGGGTTCTGCCGGTGAGAAAGGAGGTGGTCCAGTCTAGGGCTTTGTCGCGGATCCCTGCGTTGTGGAGGCGTGTGCGCAGGGTGTGGTGGCAGATGGTGTCGAAGGCGGCCAAAAGGTCCAGGAGGATGAGGGCAGCGGTTTCTCCGTTGTCCAGCAGGGTCCTGATGTCGTCGGTGGCGGCGATGAGGGCTGTTTCGGTGCTGTGGTTGCTGTGGAATCCGGATTGGGACGGGTCCAGGATGTTGTTCTCTTCGAGGAAGGAGGTCAGTTGCCTGTTGACAATCTTCTCGATGACTTTCGCCGGGAACGGGAGTAGGGAGATGGGCCGGAAGTTGGAGATGGGCCGCAAAGGCAAAATATGAGACTTATGAGCGATCCCTCAATCATATCCAAAAGACATTACAGGATGGACATTTGCAGAAAAAAATAAGGTGAGGTAATGGATGCTTGAATTAATCTCAGTCTTTGGTGATAATTTGGGGTCCCATTCCAGAATATAGTTTTTCACCCACTATGGCATTCTAAACAAAGAGCTGTCCTATCCATAACAGTCAGTAGAACACAAGCAACTGCAGACCAGTTTCAGCCTACTAAGGTCTTGTCAGTGAGATATAACTTGAGTCCTGTGGCACAGTGAGCATGGGACCCATGTTTCCTATCGGAGCAGAACCAAGGAATATTTGCAAATAGTTGGTTCCTGTCTAATGTAGAATGGTAGGCAAAATGATGGACTGGACTGCAGCCCAGAATAGTTAATGCTGACTGAGATTGATTCCAGCAATCCACCCATCTCTTTTTTGGTTGTCCTCAGTGCAATGCCCTATGTGTTACGATTATGCTCAAACATGGGTTTCATGCTTACTGTGCCATAGGCCTCAAGCTGTTTCCTACTGTTGAGGCACAAATAGGTCTTGGGTTGCTTGTGTTCCCACTATGCGGAGACCTGGCCTAGCAGTTCCGGCAGGACTGCACCGGTGGGAGCAGGACCAAGACTGATTTGCAAATGGCTGGTTTCTGTCTGAGGTTGCAAGGTGGGCAAAAAATGATGGAATAATTGCAGCCCATAGTAAATACCAGAGGCTGAGATTAATTCAAGATATCTACCCATCATCAGAGAGTGATAACCAGTTCCTCTATACTAATACAGTTTTTGAGATTAGTGCCCATCAGTTCCCACTCACTCAAGCACACAGAGCAGGTGTCAGGCACATTCAAGCTGTCCATTATTCTAGCAGATCCCATTAGAGATATGATAGTGTTCATGGGGTCTTCTTGGCTAAAACAAAAGCGGTGTTTTGTATAAATGTTACAATCACAGACAGAGGTCAGATCATGCTGAAGGCCTAAAATGCACCAGTTGACCAGTCACGGAGCATCCAGAGCTTAGACTGAACCCCCATCAACTCATCAATATGGGTTCGCCCTCCTCCAAACAAGCGAACAAGATTGACCCCCTGGTACTGTGTAATAGATTGGTTATAGAGTCTAAATATCGAATTTTAAATATCGATATGACAAAATATTGAGTTTTAAATATCGAGTGGACAGAATATCGACTGTCAAAAATATAGTGGTACAGAATATCGAAATGCAGGTAAGAAATATCGATTGTCATAATATCGAAGTTAGTAATATTGTCAGTCATAATATCGTTGTTAAAAATATCGTCTTTTTTTACTGTTGTAAATGTTAGTATATGTGTTAAAAGTATATATTATTTTTGTAATGTATGTTTGAATTTTTTAAAAGTAATGAATTTTATGTTAAATTATTTTTGCATATTTTAGTTCTGTAGCGGGTTGTGGGTTTATAGGGGAATAGGGTGGGAAGTAATTTAATTATAATATATTAATTAAGAATTTTTTTGAATTAATTAATTATATGTTAATTAATTTTTGTGTAATTTTATTCTGTAGCGGGTTGTGGGTTTATAGGGGAAAAGGGTGGGAAGTAATTTAATTTAAATTAATTAAATAATTTTTTGTATTTAATAATTTATATTGTTAATTGAGTTAATTGATTAATTAATTAATTATGAATTTATTAATAATAATTAATAATTTATTGGTAAATATGTTAATTATGTTTTAAAAGTTATTAGTTTGATATTAATAATTAATTTGTTAATATGTTAAATGTTAATTGTGTACTTTTTTTTAGGAGTGGCTCGATTGTTGATAGGGGAGTAGGGTGGGAAGTAATTAAATTTTTATAAAATGTTTTAATATTTTTTATATAATATTTTTTTAAGTTATTTTATAGTGTTAATTGTGTGAATTAATTTATATTTGATGGAAATTAATGTTATCGTTAATTGTTATTAGTTAATTAATTAATTGATAATTAATTATGTTAATTTATTCAAATCAAAGCAAAAGAAGCTTTATTCGGTGTAGTAGTTTACAACCATAAAAGCATATTATAACATAAGAAATTCAACATTCACATTAAAAAGATAATAGGGTAAAAACGGATTATACAAAAAATATTATAAAACAGAATCCAAGGGGGTGACTTCGATATTATATACACTTATTAGAAACATGACCACGTTTTCCATAATTTCATTGTAGAGTGCAGGCAAAATAGTTAAAAAAATTGTAGTGCAAAAAAAAAAAAGATATCACATGTGCAGAGGTAATGCATAGTGTACAAAAGCTGCAATGGATCTCTAAGATTTAGTTTAAAAAGTCATAAAAACACAAGTTATTAAAAACAGGCATGAAAAACTTCTCGCGGTGTTATTACATAATTCGAAAACGTCATAATCTTATTATGTTACATATTAAATTACATTACAGGGGCCAAATAAATAATCCATATATATACACACAGTTTTTATGGATAGTTCACATTGTATTTCGGTACTTAATAACAGCCTTTAAAAACAAGGAAGTAATCATAATGATTTGTTCATTTTCCAGCAATTGTAACCTTAGAAAGGCTGTTCTGCATTGTCTTAGGCCCCAGCTTCTGAGAGTGGGGATTAGAAACTTTTTCTTGGTGTAACATAATACTTACAGAATAAAGTGCAGTGCAGAGTTGTTTGAATTGATATATCGTCACATGGGCAAATGGGCGACCTACTCGACCAATCATTTTTTTCAGGAAACGTGACCAGTCTAAAAAAGGACCCACAGCGAAAACGAGCCAAAAGCATGCGACAATAGCTACTCTGTACCAATGCCAGATAAGGTTGTAGGCCTATGCATGTTGTCATCAGGTGGTTGTCCATGACTGATTTTTTCCCCCTCTCCACTAGCCAACGCTTATTCTCTAGGTGACTCAAGCAGGTGTCTTTTAGTGCTTTTCTTGTTACCATTTCCATGGAGCTTGGGGAATCAAAATATTCTGGGTGGCCAATTTCATATGTAAATCTTTTTATGTAATTAGTCCATGGCATCTTAGCCACCCTGTCTGATTTAAGGCAGTCTAGGATTACGTCTCTATTAAAACCAGTCTCCTCCGATACCCAGACCTTATGCCATAGCAGTAAAGGGTTGGTTTTGATAGTATCAGAAATATAAGGAAGACCAAGTTTCCTATGGCAGCTAAAAGTGGCAGTAGTACTGGGGACAGCTAGCAAGTAACGGATAAAAGTGTTTTCAAGACATTGGATTTGTTAAACTTCCTCAATGCCCCAGATGCCTGCTCCATATGTCCCTGTTGTAATACATTTAGATTTGTAAATTGCCAGCAGCTCTGGGACAGGTCTACCACCTAATTTCTTAGCAAAGTTGACAACTGCTCCTGTGGCTCTTGAAAAATTCAGTTTTCTAGCCTTCATGGCTGTTTTCCATGAACCCTTTCTGTCGAAGTTTATGCCTAAGTATGAAAAAGTATCCGTACTTTCGACTTTTTTGCTATCAATAAAAATGTCACATGTCTTTTTTTTGTTTGTACCACAACTCATGGTGTATGTTTTAGTGGTATTTACCCTTAGGCCCCTGTCTTTCATGTAAGCGACAAAGTGGCTGACAGACCTCTGTAACCCTATTTGCGTCCGCGCCATTATTACCGCGTCATCCGCGTACAATAAGATGGGGACAGGGGTTCCCTTTATAATGGGGTAGTCACATTGATATCCGCTCAGATATTGTCCTAAACTATTAATATAAAGTGAGAAAAGGAGAGGGGCAAGTATGCACCCCTGCCTCACTCCTTTCCTTATGGAGAACTTTGCTGAGCACTCCCCATGTTTCCCGTATCGGACCCTTGCCCCAGCCTCCCTGTACAACTCCTTGATGAAGATTAACAACGGTGGGTCAACCTTTAATTCTTCCAAGATACTCCACAATTTATTATGTTTGACACAATCGAAGGCGGAACTTAGGTCCACAAACATTAGGTAAAGTTTGCCCTGTTTTGCTTTTGTGTACTTGTCTATAATTAGTGATAGATTAAGTCCCTGTTCAGTTGTGCCTAACCCTACGCAGAAACCGTATTGGAGCTTTGATAAGACTCGCATATCTTCCACCCATGCCTGTAACTTGTTTAGAATCACTCTCCCTGCAAGTTTCATAAAGGCATCCAATAAGGAGATAGGGCGATAGCAGCTGGGTTCGTTTCTGTCCCCTTTTTAAATATGGGGATCACAATGGCATCAGTCCAGGTAGGTATAAACCTATAATGATTACAGCTGTTAAGCACATTTGTTAAAAGTGGGGCCCACAGTTCCATGTTAGTTTTATAGATATCAACCGGGACGCCGTCCGGGCCCGGTGCTTTCCCTGGGGCGCTTTCCTTTATTGCTCTAATGACCTCCTCAAGAGAGATATCAATATCTATGGGAAAGGGTCCGCATTCGTTGTTATCTTTCGTGGAGATTGTGGTAACAGGCTCATCATTATAAAGCCCCATGAAAAATTCTACACACTTGTCTCCTGTGATAGCCATATCTATAATATCAGTCTCTCTGTTCATAAGGAAAGGAGCATTGACCGCTTTCCAAAATCCGATGTTATCTTTATTTAGGCAGGCCTGGTGTAAAGCATCCCATGCTTCCCTTTTTAATTGTGCTTTTCATTTCCTTAGGGCTAGTCGATATAAGGTTCTAGCCTGTCTTACTTTTTCGTTACATCTAGGGTTACTGTTCAGTGTATTTTTCAGAAGGGTGTGCATCTTCGTACATTCTTTATCAAACCATCCCTGAGTATTACGCACTGTGTCATGCTTTTCCCTTGTTAATAAATTCCGAGCCTCATCTGTGATTTTAAGAAAGGCATAAAAAATGTCCTCATCATCCCTGCCCTGTGAAAGGCATATATCTATTTCATTCGAAGTTTTTTTAATTAATCGTTGAAGGAATACACCGGGATCTACTTTTGCCCACTTTAGGGTGTACCCATTGGTACTGGCGAGATGGATATCAGAATTATGTAATGCATTCCTTTTGGTTCTTCTCGCCATACCTCTTACTGAAAGATTTAAGGAAACTGGATAGTGGTCACTCATTAAAATATCAAGGGTGTTACAAGTGGTTACATTACCAGAGTACCTCTTGGACAATAAAACAAAATCGATGGTTGAATTACAACCCCTACCATTAAAAGTCGGATGAAAGGGTATAGGGGGTGAGCACAGATCGTTTGCATACCCTAGATCAAGTTGGAAAACCATTTAATTGAACAAATCCCCAGTGTTTGTATGGGCAAAGTGTGGAGGTGTGTCTTTCTTATCGTTGCCCAGACCACAAATGCCCTGTTCACTATGCTTGCACAAATAACAATTAAAATCACCAACCCATATGATAGGCATGTCCTCCGGCATTTTTCCTTCAATGTTTTTTAAAGATCGGGATAGATCGGTGAGGACATTCTTCATCAGTGCTTTAGGGATGTTATTATAAAAGTTTATCAGCACAACGTCCTTTTCCCTTCCCAGATTCATTTTCAATATCTGGTAAAACTCGCTGTCATATACATTTTTCACATTATGAACCCCAGCCACATTTGCAACGTAAATGCATAAGCCCCTTTATTTCGCCCCTGTTTAGTTGTGGTTGCTGGGATATTAAAAGTTTGGAAGCCATTTATATGTATATCCCTGGGGGCCCACGTTTCTTGGAGGCAGATTATAGCATAATCATCTATTAGTGATAACCACTGGGGGTCAGTTACTTTAGCTGCTAATCCTGCGATATTCCAGGATAGTAATTTACACGTTCTATTGGTATTTGGGTCAGTCAACTCTCCTTCGCCAAACCTATCCAGGCCTGATATGGGGTGTTTGTTAAACCCTTTATCATCACTACTTTGATTTTTAGGTGAGTCTACACTTGTGATCCCCAACTCCCTGTTATTTTCTTTGTGGGATGAATTGCCTCTAGCTTTCTCATCTTGAATGCGGGTGTCGTGTTCCCTAGTGTGCATAGGGTCTCCCCTCTGAGGTGGTAGATCCGCCTTCCTATAAACTGTCTCTCGCCCTAAACTTTGAGTTAGTCAATCTAATTCCTCCAACGAGGTTAGTGGTTCAAAACGGTTACGGAGTGGGATGTTTCCTCGAGTTAAGGATTGAATATGGGAGTCCCCTGTAGATTTTCTAGGATCAGGCCTGCCTATGAGTGGATGAGGTAGATAAAAGCTCCTAACGGCAATACGTTAATTTCGTCATGATCGTAGGAGACATTCCCTACCTTAGTTAAGATAGCACGGACTAACATGGGGTCACTAAACGTCAGGGCTATACAATCTCCCCGGAGTACTTTTCGTTCTTTACCCAACCAAGCAACTCTTCGTGCCATTTTAAAGTTTTTAAATAGTGCATCACAAAAACCGATATGGTTTCCCAGCCAATGGAGTGACTTATAACGAAGTTCACTCCAGGATTCATGTTCTGATGTCGAAAGGGTGGGGACGTTGGCCAGAATTACCACATACGGCGTGGCTGCCTGAGGCAAGTCAAGTCGATTATGGAATGGTTGGTTTTGGTTATGCCTTAAGCTACCGGGAATTGTCCCTAAGCTATTTTCAGAGATAACATTATCTGCCATCAGCCTATTTTGTCTTTTTTTATTGTTTGATTCTACCATACCTGGCATGGGTCTGTGTAATGGGGGTCTAGTAGTGTCATGCACTGGTGTAGTTGGAGTAGATGTTTGACCCGTGCCAATAGGCCCATTTAAATGTGAACCTGTCTGTGTGGTCACTTTTTTGTTGTTGTTACTTTTCCCAATTAAGTGCCCCTCCAGGTTTACAACTCTCTCAGACAGTTTTTCCAAGGCTCCCACCATGTAAGTGTGCATTGCATCTATACTTTTGGATATGTTTTCCAACGCCAATGTTTGTGCCTCCATTTGGGCAGCGCTTGTATGTTTTTTACTGGTAGCAGTGTTTTTACGTGTAAGTGGTTTTAGTGATAGCTGTTTACCCAGGGTTTTCCTTTTCTTACTTTGTGTATTTTTTAGCCGCTTCACCGGGGTCTGCCCTCCCCTTTTCTGTAATTGGGATCCCTCTGAGTTTCCTGGATTTTTACTACGCTTGGGGGGGGGGGTCGTGAGTCCTCTGCTGAGTCATTCACATCACTCTCAGATATGTGGTCCGAGATTTCTAATATGCAGCCATTATGGGCGCCCTGTGTTATATGATTCTCGTTTGGGGGGATTGGAGCACGGCCCCGTCCTCGTTTAGATAATGACTCCTCTACCGAGTTAATCTGTTCTTCGATGGCCCCCATTGCCCCGGAGAGAAAGGTCAGCAATGACGTTTGACCTGGTGCATTTGCTATGTTAGCTGCATGGCGCACCTTTCTTTTAGGCATTATTATTCTTTAGTTACACACATGCAAATCAGCAGACTTACTTAAACAGGTAGTCCTCAGACCCAGATCACACCCGCTATAGGGGCTTAGAGGTGTGTCCCAGCCCGGCCTCTGACAGTCCCAGACGGGCACAGACGGGCCCGCCCTTGGTCCGGGCTTCGACCGTGCGCCGCCCGCGCGCATCCCGCGCTTCGGGTGTCACGCTGGGGCTTTGAAGGCGCCTCCTGGCGCTGGGGCGATGACAGGCACAGCAAGGGAGTCTGGGAAGTGTAGTCCAGCACACTGCCGCTCCCGTGATGGTCTCCCGGCTCGTGTTGGACTTGGCCCCCTCCTCAGTCCTCCTCCGCAGTGGATGGGCTTCCCGCGCTACGGGGGTCACACTGGGGCTTTGAAGGCGCCTCCTGGCGCTGGGGCAATGACAGGCACAGCAAGGGAGTCTGGGAAGTGTAGTCCAGCACACTCCCGCTCCCGTGATGGTCTCCCGGCTCGTGTTGGACTTGGCCCCCTCCTCAGTCCTCCTCCGCAGTGGATGAATGTGGAATTTCTTCAGTTGTTTTCTTTCTCCGACTCTTGGACTTTCATAAAATTCAACAGTTCATCAAGAGTCTGGGCCACTCCAACTAACCAAATTATCAAAACCATAATCCACGATGGAATCCAAATCCTGTGCAAAACAGTCGGAGGTGGGCTAACACTTGGAGCCGTTGCGGTTGTGGGTTTACGTCCCTCTAAGTTCACCCGGTGAGCGCCGAGGGCTGGGACAAGTGCGTGAACACTTCTGCTTGTGGTAGGAAGGAAAGCACGGCGTGTCTGGGGAAGAGAGAGCGCAGGCAAACGAGAAATGAAAAGAACACAAAAAGAAAGCAGAGAGCGATGTACTGCGACTACCGCTGTGAGAGTGTTCCGGAAAGAGGCAGCGCTCTCGCTCCCAGAAGACGCTGCAGAGTAAGCACCCAGGCCGACTAAGTCCAGCAGGTTCCAGAGAAGGAGAATACGCAGCCCCTCCGGGCCCCGCCCCCTTGACGCAGGCACCCAGGTGAAGGTGCTCAGAGAAGAGGACGAGAGCCTCTGTTAATTTATAAATTTTTTACAATATTGGTGGTGATGTTTATAGGGGAATATGGTGGGAGGTAAAATATTTTTTTTACATTAATTGTTAATTAATGTTAATTATACTGCAGGAGTGGGACTACTAAATTAATCCCCTACGCTATCCAACACTTTCCTTACTGTTGCACTCGCTGGAGTGGGAATAGTAATTTTTACCCACCCACTATCCAACACGTTCCCTACTGTTACACTCGTTGGAGTGGGAATAGTAATTTTTACCCTCCCGCTATCCAACACTTTCCCTACTGTTGCACTCACTCTCTGGGTCTCCTGTTGCACGCCCGCATTTCCTGGACTACAGAAACCAGCATCTCCAGCGCGCGGACACGCTATAAAAACGGGACTCCGGCCCGCGGCACGTGGTAGCCACCTTCACTCTCTGGGTCTCCTGTTGCACGCCCGCATTTCATGGACTACAGAAACCAGCATCTCCAGCGCGCGGACGTGCTATAAAAAACGGGACCGCGGGACGCGCGCGGGGACGAGCCCGGGCAAAGCCCGGGCCAAGGGCAGGCCCGTCCACGCCCATCGGAGCCCTAAGGAGACTGGCTGGGCCACCCCTCTAACGCCTCAAACCGGACCCTGGACATAAGGTACCTTTACCTCCTTGTATTTGCTGTCTCTTTTCATACTGATAGTCTGTCACAATGGGGAGAAAGAAGGCTCCGGCTGAGAAAACGGGGGGTGGACAAGTGGCCACACTTGACGCATTTTTGTCACGCGCAGCAAGCGTTCTCTCCCATGAAATTGAACTTACAGAGAGACGCTTATCCATGGAACCGCTATTTTTTTCTAATAGGTCACCTTCAAGCACCACCCCTACTAATTCTCTCCCCATCCTATTATTCCAAGAGGCCTCATCAGATGAACTTTCAGCGGGCCAACAGGAGCCCTCTCCTGCCATCCAAACCTCCCCTATCCTTAATAGGAGTAACAATGACTTACTACTTCTTCATGACTCTGAAACTGACCCTCCTGCAAAGCGAAGCAGAGGCGCCGGGGTTGCCAAACCGAAACCATCTAAAAGTACTCGAGTAATTAAACCCCGGGCGAGCCGTTCTAAGACCGCCACTTCAAAGTCCCCCGTGACTTCGCTACCTTTGATTGCGAATGCTCTTCCTTGTGAAGCAGCCCTTAACAAAGCTTTTTGGGATGAAGTCACTAAATTGATGTCTACTCTTCTTGAGCCCATCATGCTGAAATTAACTAAAATCGAAAAGAGACTAGTGGGCTTAGAGGCCCATAAAACATCAGCTCCTCTATTAAATGCTATACGTTCTGCTGACACACCCTCGGCTATCTCGAAGCAGCCCAACTCCGTTGTGCCTGCTGCCATGGATGCAAATATTTTATTGCACTGGGGTTCTATACCACAGCTTTCTGCACGAGTTGATCCGGGCCATTCCTCCTGTGCTCAAGCTAATGGTCATCCAGAGGCTCGATTCACATCTCTTCTAGCCGGAAGGGATAAGGACTACCAAGCACCACATGGCCCGGGCGATTTAAACGTGGGTTCCTGTTCTGCAGGTATTCAAGGTCCACACGCGGCATCGGAGGCAAAACACTCACATCAAGTTCTCTATCTTCCACCGGCCTCCTCACCACTTGTGTTGGTCCTGGCAAACGTCACTCCTCTGCGGGCCCAACAGCATGAAACTACCACCCAGCTAATGGACAAATGCCTACATTGGCTATCAATTCATCTCTCGAACTGGGGCACAGGGAGCTATCAGTTAGCAAACCAGATTGTTATGGCAAGAAGAGTGGGGTGGGTTGGTAACTCCACTAAGTCTATTGCAGGGGACTGTGTGGTGATAAATTTTAATAACCCATTTTCAGGCTCTGCACTTCTTGACAATTTTCACAGAACACCTCCTAGGAGCACCCAAATCACCCTTCTTGGTCTGGAGTTTTTCTACAAGCAGGGTCCCCCGCTAGATCTCATTATGAGGGGGGGGCGAGGGCCAATTACCCATATCCCACGCTTACCGACTAATGTGACCACCACCCCAGGGATTGGGTTACACAATAGATATAATCCCCTCTCTGGCCGGGAAGCTTGTGATTGACCATCAAAAACCATTTCCTCTCCAGTTATGATTCAAGTTAATTCTGCTCCTCGACCTCAGGTGCCCTTAACGCTTCTACATTCCTCGCCACCCGTTGGTCAACAAGAAGATTAGTATGGCGTCATGGAATGTGGCAGGGATCGCACCCAAGGTTGGAAGCTTGGAGTGGCAGAGCTATTGGTCAAGGATGGACATTATCTGCCTCCACTAAACATGGGCGAAGGATCCGGTATTCTTTGCAGGATACCGTACATTCCATACCCCTGCGATTCCCTCAGTGTCAGGCAGGGCCAAAGGGGGTCTATTAACCTTAGTTTCCAATACTTTACCCCTTCAAGTAAAACAGGTAGGCGCCCAGAATAATCATTTCCAAATCCTCAAACTGGAGGACAAAAAGGTCGATCCTTGGCTTTTAATTAATTTTTACAACAACGAATTTGGGGGTAATATGAAATGCGTGGCAGAGGATTTAAAGAAGGAGCTAGGTTCACTCGACACGTTTGCACAAGGGCTCATTTAGTTTAATCTGGTTGGGGGACTTCAATACACATTTGTGTAAGCATAATGAGGCGAGGGTGTGTGGGTTGGATTACCCCCAGGGTAACCCCCTTCTTCATTTCACCCATAGTGAATACGGTGAGACACTTAAATAATAGATTACTTTTTTCGAGGTCCCTGAGTATAAATAATAATTCGAAGTCTGGCCGGGTAGAGAAAACATTCAGGAGGAATAACAGTGAGACCACAATAGATTTTGTTTTAGTCGCCACAGCAGCCCAAGACAGAGTGAGTCATTCAGCTAACCTGTTTACATCATATAGTGACCATGCAAATCTATATATTTACATGACCGTTCCCCAGAAACTGGAACGATCTCAACAGGTATTGGGAGATATTGCACTAGCCAGGAAGAATGGATACCAGTTAAAGTGGGCACAGGTCATGAAGCAGAACTTGGCCCCCGCATTATTAGCCCAAGTAAGGGATAATATTTTACACTGTCTGGGTGAGGAGTTGTCTCCTCCTTTCCTAGTCACTCAATTCATAACCCTCCTATTGAAATTAAAAGCTGCACTCACGCACCATAAGCCAGCACCTGATCTCCAGCAGAGCTGCTGGTTTGATACACTATGCTCCTTAGCTAAGAGACGTCTTGTTACTGCCCAAAATCCCAGCCTAGAGATGTGCCCTTGGTAAAAACACTAAGATATGAGTATAAACAAGCCAGAAACAAACGCGTAAAAGATTTAAAGGAGAAAGCTTGGGAGGATCTAGAGGAAGTCGCCACTTCTGGAAATAGTAGGGAGTTCTGAAAAGTTATAAACGCCCCTTATTTTAAAGATACAAAAGACCCGTCTCTGGATACGCATGTAGAGGAAGAGGCATGGATAGAGCATTTTAAAGGCATCTTTGGGCAAAATTCTACCACGGAGCCACTTCCTTTCGCTCCATTGTCCCTTCCACCGAGACCGCTGACATTCACGATACACAAAGTCAGAATAGCGCTAGAAGCTGGCACACCAGGAAAGGCCCCGGGACCCGATGGGATCCCAATCGTTCTGTTCCAGGACAACTATGACATCTGGGTCCCCCTACTAACAAATGTCTTTAATAGCATAGCGGTAGAGGGCCCCCCCCCCATCCTGGAAGCATAGCGTCATAGTCCTGATCTTCAAGAAGGGTGATAGGGGCAGCCCAAAAAACTATCGCCCAATCTCCCTTCTTGATACAACAGTTAAATTAATGGGCCGGCAGCTACTAGCCAGGCTGGAGGATTGGGCACTGGAATGGAATATTTTAATGGAGGCTCAATATGGGTTCCAGAAGGGGAAGGGGACGGTGGAACAATGCCTCAACCTCTCGCTCTGCATAGATAAATACACAAAGGCGGTAAGCTATACATAGCCTTTATGGATTTGTCAGCCACTTTCGACTGCGTATCCCATCAGAAGCTATGGCCAATCGTGGAGGAAATGGGTATAGATCCCCAGGTCACTTGTTTTATACCAAGTGCCACAGATCTATCTTTGGGCACTTCCCTTTTCAGGACGAAATCCCTCACTCACCATAGGTGACATGCTTCATCATTTGGGATTCTCCTCCCAGAGGAAAAACATAGTTCCTCTGAGGGCTACAGCCCCCTCTCTGAGAGGGAGGAGCTCAGGGATGTTTTGAATAACTAATGGAATATTATAAATCCACAAATGAAGAGACAACTGTGTGAATGAGGGCGCAGCGCAACAAAAAATGAATAAATGTGCAAGTGGTGAAAATTAAAACCAGCTAAAGAGCGCAAAAGAGATACTTTATTTAGATACGCCCTTTGCCAGGATTAAAAACCATATACCAGCGGTGTAAATTTAAACCGCAAAGGTAAAGTGGATAGTGATGGTCAACATGTTTCAGCCATACACCTAATTGTAGGCAGGGCTTTCATCAGGACCTATATAGCTGCTGCTAAATCAGTGTAGGTGCTACAACAAAAAGGATATAAAAACAGAGAATCTTCTTAATCTGTGCATTCCAAAGGGAAGGATTACCTATAATCAAAAAGGAAGAATCAGAACAAAATTGATCCATACCAATGATCACAAGCAGCAAATGTAAAATACAAGTGGTTCTGTAAAGGGTAATAAAGAACAAGAAAAAGAAAAGGAAAAACCTTACCTGCCACTGCTGGGTAAGCAACCACACCT
Organism: Calotriton arnoldi; assembly: GCA_963921515.1. Taxonomy (NCBI): domain Eukaryota; kingdom Metazoa; phylum Chordata; class Amphibia; order Caudata; family Salamandridae; genus Calotriton; species Calotriton arnoldi. Next base: position 169,725 of record CAWUFW010002100.1, read on the forward strand.
CTACCTGGCAACAGCTCAGGAAAGGAGCACCGCTCTGGAAAAAACGGTGTAGCTTTTCGTTAACAAATCTTGTCCTATCAAAAAACCGTGGGTTATGACAGTAGTACCAATACCATGATAGGCATATTTTAGGGAGCTAATATAAACAAAGAAGGCACAGGGACCACATACCATTTAAACATGAGAAACAACTATCATGTCCACAGCCTTAAAGGCTACAACATGAAAAACATAAAAAACACCATGAGGACTCAGCTTGAATAAAAATCTGAACCTCATAGATGGGAAAACCATAAAGTGTCATATTAAGCCTAGAGACTCAGAGTGCTAAAATAAGATTAGAAATCCCCAATGCGCCAACAGACTGACATATAAGGCTCCAATGGGCAAAAAACAAACAAAATCTAAAAATAGTGTCCCCCTTCCCACTCCGATCGAGAAAAGAGAGAGAGAGAGAGAGAGGGGCAGCCAACCAGAAACACTCACCTATCCGTCGGTACACCGGTGCTTGCAGAGCCTGCAACCGGAGGTGAAGTCGAATCTGACCTGGCCTCCCTTTATAGCGTGAAATCATGGTCAATTAACTCCAGGTGGGTGCGCAACCGGAGAGGTATGAGCATGTGTCAAATCAAAGTCACTAATCTAACGTGCATGCGCGCTGTAAGAAAGAGTCCTATGTTAATAAACCATCAAAGGACGGCCAAATCGCCACACAATGAGACCCATACGAAACAATGCTATCAATATCGCATCGATTCTTTAGGCATTTCAAAAGTAACAGGCCGATCTATCAAGCGCTAACGCGCATGTGTCCTGTAGAGACACTACTCTCCCGCGCATGCGTGTTTCTTATAAAATCAAAAAATTTCATATTTACAGGTGTAGAAGGACAGTCAGCACAGCGCTCATACATGGATGAGACACGCGACCACTACAGCGATCACAATGTGAGGAACACTGGTCTCAACACCACAAAGCTTAACAAAAAAGAAAAAAGAAATAAGAAGAAAGAAAAAAGAAGAAATCACCGTGCCATAGCATATATTAGCACATGGATTGTACTCAACAATACACATTTCGAAAAATCTCAAAAACTATATGTTCTTGTCAGCGATGGTCTAGACAAAACATAAAGTCAAGAGGATAAATGTATATTAGAAGACCCTCATGAATACTTGTATATTATGACATCAGAAGTAAATGTATATTAAAAGACACTCATGAATACTTGTATATTATGACAACAGAAGTACATGAGTGTACGTCCCTTCATGGCCAAAAAACCCAGATTGGATCAATATAACACCATTGTATAGGGTGCTAATGGGTCTCTCAAAAAGTATCAGTCTGAATGGATGTATGCACCAAATACATAAAGACGTAGGCCTAGTCCAAAAAAGGACCAGATATATACACCGTTTTTTTCAGAGCGGTGCTCCTTTCCCGAGCTGTTGCCAGGTAGAGGTGTGGTTGCTTACCCAGCAGTGGCGGGTAAGGTTTTTCCTTTTCTTGTTCTTTATTACCCTTTACAGAACCACTTGTATTTTACATTTGCTGCTTGTGATCATTGGTATGGATTAATTTTGTTCTGATTCTTCCTTTTTGATTATAGGTAATCCTTCCCTTTGGAATGCACAGATTAAGAAGATTCTCTGTTTTTATATCCTTTTTGTTGTAGCACCTACACTGATTTAGCAGCAGCTATATAGGTCCTGATGAAAGCCCTGCCTACAATTAGGTGTATGGCTGAAACATGTTGACCATCACTATCCACTTTACCTTTGCGGTTTAAATTTACACCGCTGGTATATGGTTTTTAATCCTGGCAAAGGGCGTATCTAAATAAAGTATCTCTTTTTGCGCTCTTTAGCTGGTTTTAATTTTCACCACTTGCACATTTATTCATTTTTTGTTGCGCTGCGCTCTCATTCACACAGTTGTCTCTTCATTTGTGGATTTATAATATTCCATTAGTTATTCAAAACATCCCTGAGCTCCTCCCTCTCAGAGAGGGGGTTGTAGCCCTCAGAGGAACTATGTTTTTCCTCTGGGAGGAGAATCCCAAATGATGAAGCATGTCACCAATGGTGAGTGAGGGATTTCGTCCTGAAAAGGGAAGTGCCCAAAGATAGATCTGTGGCACTTAGTCATTTGGTTCTGTACTCTATATCTTTATATATTTTTAAACCTTGGAGTAGTGGTTCACCACACTTTTTGAATGTTTTTGTTATAGACCCAAGGATTCTGTATTGTTTTGTGATATTGAATTGGGGATTGAATCCTTTGAGGCCTTTAAATTTCCCTAGGACCCTCTGGCATTGAACCGTTTCTTGTTTGTTAGTTTTTCGGGCAGCTTTTGCGGCTGCAGGTCCAGTTTCCCTGCAGGTATTACAGTTGGATACCTGTTTTTTCAATAGGAGCTTGTTTATGAAGTTTAGGATTTCAGAGTAGGCACAGCCATCTCTCTTTCTCTCTTTTTCTTTTCTTGTCTTTAAGTAGTTTTATATATCAAAATGGCGGAGCGACAGGGTTTAGCTTTTGACGACACAATGGCTCAGTCCATCTTGAGCACACCTAGCATTATTGATACATTTCAAGGGGGTGCCTCCGTACAGGGTGATGACTGGACCAAACTACTGGTGCTTAAGAAATCTCATTCTCGGGTTTACATACACGGAGCCATTATGACAGAGTATCTTAGGGGTAATTGTGCACCAACAGGGCTAATTGTTACTAATGCTCCCCGTCTGTTTCTGGACGACAAGTTATTTCTTAAAGATTGGTCATTGGTGGCCTGGCGGTGTACCGGCGATTGGCTGATCCTAATTATTAATACAGCCAAGCGGATCGCGGACACCATTTTAATTGAGATACAGGCCCTAGAGTCTCAAATTAAAATCACTTTGTCAGGGGCACTATTTAAGAAACATAATGAAGAGTCCAATAAGAGCAATAAGGAGTTCAAAGACTCTGTTTTGACATCTAAGATCAACAAATTTAAAAAAGATCTAGCGCGCTTCTCAATGGAGAAAGTATACCCATATACTAGCACTGAATATGTGCCTCCTCAATACAATCGTCAGGGTCGCAGATATGGGTCCAATTACTCCACGTCAGACAGTGAAGATTGGTCCAGTGACTCGGACCATTCCCACAAAGGCTATCCACCCAACAGAGGTAACGCCCGTAGAGGCAGAGGCAACTGGAGAGGTTTTCGAGGTAATACTCAAAATATACCACCATCACAATGGTGGGCACCTGGCCCTTTTCAGTATCCACCTTTTCTACCACATGGGCAAGTGTTTCCTTATCAGCCACAACCTCAGATGTACCCTAATCAGCCTTTTTTAGGATTTGGCCGAACAAGATCCAGAGGCAGGAGGCGACAACAACAGGCCCAGGTACATTGGGCAGACAATCTGCCGGCTCGCTCAACCCGGAGCATGACAGAAGCTCAGGCAGGATCGAGCTCCGAGAAGATCTAGTTATCAATTTGAGTAACAAGAGCTTGACCACAGATGAATTAGCCCTTCTCAATAAGGGACTTGGTTTTGTACCCTCGTATCGGGGAGATATTTTTGAGATCAAACGAGAACTTGCCCAATTTTTTCGGAAAATCCGTTTGAACTTTTTCTTCAGAGATAAAGCTCTAGATGTTACTGCGGAGTTGGATACCAATACTGGCTTAAGAAATAAATCTACATTCAATCCTCTTGCCAGCCAGGTTCCTCCCCAAGTTTTGACTTTTGAAAAGGCTGTGAGCTCACAAGTTGCTACTATTTGTGCTAAGGACAATAGACAGTATCAGAACTTGACTAAGAACGAACGATTGGCCATGGCATCCTTGATTGCTGATGACACCATAACAATCAAATCCGCTGATAAAGGGGGATCCATTGTGGTAATGGATACCTCCGCTTATCGGACGGAATGTTTGAGGCAACTTGAAGACACACGGTTTTACAAACCATTGAGTGAGGATCCCACTAAGAGATTAGAATATGAAATCAAGACTCTTGTGGAAGAAGCGCGGTCTAATGATTGGATTACGTCTCATGAAGCTACCTTCTTAGTAAAAACGTATCCCATTGTTCCTTACTTTTATGCACTCCCCAAGGTGCACAAGAGTCAGAGACCTCCACCTGGTCGCCCGATTATTTCGGGATTAGGCTCTCTACTCGAACCTTTTTCCACTTTTGTGGATTATTTTTTGAGGCCCCTTGTAGTAGAGATGCTTACTTATTTGAAGGATACTAAAGAGGTTCTTAGGCTAGTGGGTGATCTGAGTTTTGACGTTGACAGTGATTACCTCGTCTCCTTTGACGTAGAATCGCTTTATACGTGCATTCCGCAAGATGAAACCCTGGCTGCCATTGAAACACTCTTGTTGAATAGACCTCCAGACTCGATCACGCCTGTCTCATTTATCATTGATTGTGCCAGATTGTCCATGAAAGAAAACTTTTTCAAGTTTGAAGAACAGCTGTTTCTCCAGGTGTCTGGTACTTCAATGGGGAGCGTTTTCGCTCCCAGTCTGGCCAATCTCTATGTCCATATTTTTGAACAAGAGCACATTTTGAATCACAATAATCCGTACAGAGACCAAATACGTGTATGGAAAAGATATATTGATGATGTGCTTGTAGTGTGGAGAGGCACATCTACCTCCATCACTGAGTTTAAGATCTGGCTGAACAACCGCAATCAGTATTTGAATTTCACTTGTGAATTTAGCAAGACTCATTTCCCTTTTTTGGATGTCATGAACTCTCCCTTTGAAGGGGGCTTGAGTACTGAATTATACAAGAAACCAATGGCGAAGAACTCTCTCCTATCATACAATAGTTTTCATCCTCAGGCCCTACGTGATAATTTGCCTTATGGGCAATTTTTACGTATAAGGAGGAATTGTTCATCTACTATCAAGTATCAGGAACATGCCCAGAACTTATCGGACCAGTTACAAGTGAGGCATTATCCTAAGACACTTGTGAAGAGATCCTTAAAGCGTGCAAGCAATAATAATAAGGTATCTCTTCTTGAATTAGGTACTCCTAAAGTAATTTCCAACAGATTGACATGTGTTCACACTTTTTGTAGTTTTTCCAATCAAATTAAGAAAAGCATACTGGCCAATTGGAAGATCTTGAATATTGGTGATACTTCATTACCACGCCCACTATTTGCTTTCAGGCGTAGCACCAACATTAAAGATCGTTTGGTACATACACGTCCTCGTACCAGCAATAAAAATCCACAGGGCACTCTATGGGGTTTACCTCCTGTACAGGGTCATTTTCCCTGCGGGTCGTGTGCAGCTTGTTCACACACGACGCACACCACGGAAATTGACATTGGGTCTTCTAAGCCATGGATTTTGACTTGCCATACAAACTGCAATAGTGATAACCTGGTATATTTGATCCATTGTCCGTGCCCGCTTCGATATGTGGGCATGACCACACGTAGAGTGAAGACTCGTATCCTTGAGCACAAGAGCACGATTAGATGTAGGAAGTCTTCGACCAAATTGACTAGTCATTTTCTCTCTGCTCAGCACAGTCCACAGGATCTCAAGTGGACGGTCTTGGAAAAACCTTTTATTCCATCTCATATCACTGACCTCACAACTTTTCTGTTTAAACGGGAACAATGGTGGGTGCACAAATTGCAGACTGATATTGTGGGTCTGAATGATGAGATTCCATGGGTTTCACTGTAGTACCATGTCTATGGAACCCTTGTATATATCTGGTCCTTTTTTGGACTAGGCCTACGTCTTTATGTATTTGGTGCATACATCCGTTCAGACTGATACTTTTTGAGAGACCCATTAGCACCCTATACAATGGTGTTATATTGATCCAATCTGGGTTTTTTGGCCATGAAGGGACGTACACATGTACTTCTGATGTCATAATATACAAGTATTCATGAGTGTCTTTTAATATACATTTACTTCTGATGTCATAATATACAAGTATTCATGAGGGTCTTCTAACATACATTTATCCTCTTGACTTTATGTTTTGTCTAGACCATCGCTGACAAGAACATATAGTTTTTGAGATTTTTTCGAAATGTGTATTGTTGAGTACAATCCATGTGCTAATATATGCTATGGCACGGTGATTTCTTCTTTTTTCTTTCTTCTTATTTCTTTTTTCTTTTTTGTTAAGCTTTGTGGTGTTGAGACCAGTGTTCCTCACATTGTGATCGCTGTAGTGGTCGCGTGTCTCATCCATGTATGAGCGCTGTGCTGACTGTCCTTCTACACCTGTAAATATGAAATTTTTTGATTTTATAAGAAACACGCATGCGCGGGAGAGTAGTGTCTCTACAGGACACATGCGCGTTAGCGCTTGATAGATCGGCCTGTTACTTTTGAAATGCCTAAAGAATCGATGCGTTATTGATAGCATTGTTTCGTATGGGTCTCATTGTGTGGCGATTTGGCCATCCTTTGATGGTTTATTAACATATTGGACTCTTTCTTACAGCGCGCATGGGCGTTAGATTAGTGACTTTGATTTGACACATGCTCATACCTCTCCGGTTGCGCACCCACCTGGAGTTAATTGACCATGATTTCGGGCTATAAAGGGAGGCCAGGTCAGATTCGACTTCACCTCCGGTTGCAAGCTCTGCAAGCACCGGTGTACCGACGGATAGGTGAGTGTTTCTGGTTGGCTGCCCCTCTCTCTCTCTCTCTCTCTCTCTTTTCTCGATCGGAGTGGGAAGGGGGACACCATTTTTAGATTTTGTTTGTTTTTTGCCCATTGGAGCCTTATATGTCAGTCTGTTGGCGCATTGGGGATTTCTAATCTTATTTTAGCACTCTGAGTCTCTAGGCTTAATATGACACTTTATGGTTTTCCCATCTATGAGGTTCAGATTTGTATTCAAGCTGAGTCCTCATGGTGTTTTTTATGTTTTTCATGTTGTAGCCTTTAAGGCTGTGGACATGATAGTTGTTTCTCATGTTTAAATGGTATGTGGTCCCTGTGCCTTCTTTGTTTATATTAGCTCCTAAAATATGCCTATCAGGGTATTGGTACTACTGTCATAACCCACGGTTTTTTGATAGGACAAGATTTGTTAACGAAAAGTTACACCGTTTTTTTCAGAGCAGTGCTCCTTTCCTGAGCTGTTGCCAGGTAGAGGTGTGGTTGCTTGCCCAGCAGTGGCGGGTAAGGTTTTTACTTTTCTTTTTCTTGTTCTTTATTACCCTTTACAGAACCACTTGTATTTTACATTTGCTGCTTGTGATCATTGGTATTGATCAATTTTGTTCTGATTCTTCCTTATTGATTATAAGTAATCCTTCCCTTTGGAATGCACAGATTAAGAAGATTCTCTGTTTTTATATACTTTTTGTTGTAGCACCTACACTGATTTAGCAGCAGCTATATAGGTCCTGATGAAAGCCCTGCCTACAATTAGGTGTATGGCTGAAACATGTTGACCATCACTATCCACTTTACCTTTGCGGTTTAAATTTACACCGCTGGAATATGGTTTTTAATCCTGGCAAAGGGCGTATCTAAATAAAGTATCTCTTTTTGCGCTCTTTAGCTGGTTTTAATTTTCACCACTTGCACATTTATTTATTTTTTGTTGCGCTGCGCCCTCATTCACACAGTTGTCTCTTCATTTGTGGATTTATAATATTCCATTAGTTATTCAAAACATCCCTGAGCTCCTCCCTCTCAGAGAGGGGGTTGTAGCCCTCAGAGGAACTATGTTTTTCCTCTGGGAGGAGAATCCCAAATGATGAAGCATGTCACCTATGGTGAGTGAGGGATTTCGTCCTGAAAAGGGAAGTGCCCAAAGATAGATCTGTGGCACTTAGTCATTTGGTTCTGTACTCTATATCTTTATATATTTTTAAACCTTGGAGTAGTGGTTCACCACACTTTTTGAATGTTTTTGTTATAGACCCAAGGATTCTGTATTGTTTTGTGATATTGAATTGGGGATTGAATCCTTTGAGGTCTTTAAATTTCCCTAGGACCCTCTGGCATTGAACCGTTTCTTGTTTGTTAGTCACTTGTTTTATACGCCAGATGTACACAAACGCTACCGCCTGCGTGAGGTATGGCGTAAATGGTGAGTGCACGCGCCAGTTCAAAATTGAGAAAGGGGTAAGGCAGGGCTGTGTCCTCGCCCCGTTTTTGTTTTCCATCTATACTAACGGGGAGGTGGCAGCCCTGTCTGGCTCAATCCCAGACGTGCCTATATTTGACAACCTCCCACTGCCAATATTGGCCTACGCCGATGACGCAGTCCTAATTGCTAGAACGGGAGTAGCCCTCCAGAGCCTCATTACAGCTTACGCCTCATTTATGGCCTCCCTAGACCTCCGAGTCAATGAAAGCAAATCCTTTGTCATCATAGCTGGAGCTGCCAGAGGCACAAAACCTCCCCATTTTTATCTGGCCTCAAAGAAAATTGAAGTGGTTGATTCTTTCGCATACCTGCGAGTCCTGTTTGACAGCAAACAATCTTGGTCGAAATTGGTGGCAGCAAGAGTCCTTGGTATGGAAAGAAGCCTTCAATCAATAAAAGGTTTCACTAAGAAGCTAGGAGCGAGCCCCGTGGGTACAATTAAAAACATATACCAAGCTAAAACAAAGGCGGCTGTAACCTACGGGGCTGGCGTTCGGGGGATGGCCCAGATTGAACAACTGAAAAAAAAGGAAGACATCTTTTTCAAGTCTAGGGTCTCATTACCATTATCAGCCTCCATCTTTATTTTACATCTGGAATTAGGGCTCCCCTACCTGTCTGATTCTATCAGAATGGCGCCGATCCTGCTGTGGCACCCCATCTGGCGAAGGTCAACGGTCAACTTAACCCAACGAATAATTGGGGATTGTATGAGGCTGGATGGGTGCAGCAAGATCGGATGGCTCCGGTATGTGGAAGCTGAACTCTCCGCCATCGGGCAGGCAGATCTTTACAGAGATCCCGCTAATTGCAGAAAGGTCCCTAAACAGAAAATAATCGAGCTATTTATACAGAGGGCTAGTTTTGCTCGTAAGGAAAAGAACGGGCAGATGAAATCTTTTAGAGCCTATGCCCTCATTCCGTCTAGCCCAGGGGAAGCTTATTCTTACCTCTCACGTTTTACACTAGCCCATCATAGATTTATTTTGTTATGTTTTCGCTTGAACTTTATTTCACTGATGCTTGGGTTTCCAGAGAGGAAGTTCAAGCATGCTGTTTAAGTCTTTGCCCCTGCGATAATGCCTCTTCTCAGACGGATTTACATTTGGTACTTTTCTGCAAATTTTATCAAAGAGAAAGAGAAGCGTTTATTTTCCCTATTTCAAGATGTTATAATTTTAAACAATGTAGGGTGGCTTTGTACTTTTTAAAATCCCTACCTAACCCGTATGTGTGTTTTTCAGTTGCATCATTCTTGTGGGCATGTCTAAGGAAAAGAAAGTCGCTGGGTTTGTTATCTTAATGTTCTACAAGGGGCACCTAATTTTAAGAATGATTTTTAATTGTTTTCTATGGTTCTTTTTATGAGATCAGTATGTCATGATGAAATTGTGCTTTTATGATCTACTTGCAAACAGATCGAATAAAGATTAAAAAAAGAAAGTACTAAATTAATCTCCTACGCTATCCAACACTTTCCTTACTGTTGCACTCGCTGGAGTGGGAATAGTAATTTTTACCCACCCACTATCCAACACTTTCCCTACTGTTACACTCGTTGGAGTGAGAATAGTAATTTTTACCCTCCCGCTATCCAACACTTTCTCTACTGTTGCACTCACTGGAGTGGGAATAGTAATTTTTACCTTCCCGCTATCCAACGCTTTCACTACTGTTACACTTGTTGGAGTGGGAATAGTAATTTTATCCACTACGCTATGCAATGTTTTCCCTACTGTTATAATTAATGTTGTGTGAAATATTATTTAAAAAAAAATATATATATATATATAATTTAATTTATTATATAGAAAATAAATTTTTATATTTATATTACAGGTTTATTTAGATATATATGTAATTATAATTTAAATTATGTTTTTAACATTTTATAATTAAATGTAATAATTATTTATTAATATTATTAAGTTAATATATATATAAAAAAATAATTATGCATGTTTAATATTTTTTTACATTACATTTATTATTTATTAAATTTTTTTTTTTAAATAATTGTAACTATGTTTTATTTAATTATATTTATAATTTAATTAATGTTATATTATTTTTAAGACATTAAAAAAAAAATCGATATTTTTGTATAACTACTTTTAACAACGATATTTTGGTTTCAATATTTTGGTACTTACCTTTAGGGAGATAGGAAGTCGATATTTTGACCATCGATATTTTGCCGACGATATTCTGGTACCTCGATATTTTGACTGACGATATTATGTCAGTGATCCAATAGATTGATGGAGCTCTAGACAGAATGCCAATGAATATTTTACATATGAGCAGTACTCTTCAGCGAGAGAGAAATGAAAGTGAAGATCTACATCCATGGAACGGAGTAAGAAAACCACTCACTTCAAAGAAGGTTTAGGGCCATGTTACTGCCTAAACTCCGATTGTGGGTCAAGACTATTAAAGACCAATTTGTTTGTCCAAGCCTGTGTATTATCTAAGTAATATTTCAAAAAATACCTTGTATGGAGTCTAGATACATCATATTTATTGGGTGGTCTAGGGAAAGTTACGAAGGAATATACTAGACATAAGTATATAACTGACCCCAAATAACCCACCCCTAGCTTTTAAATTAATTTAGAAGAGAAAAGTTCCAGGGGCAAGATTTGGCTTGCAGGAAAAAAGTCAATGGCGGACCTCTCCACTGCACCTCACATATAGTTCAAAATAGTATTGCACGGTGCACTCCTCTTTCAATACCAGCTGTTGTATGGTATTACTGCAGAGGCAGACAGAATCTTGACAGAACAAAAAGTGGAATGGCGCACCTGTAAGAAAATTAATCAATGAGTCTTTGGGTCCATTAGATAAATTCCTGCTTCATTCAAATCCAGGAAACAACCCCAATGGAGACCAAAGGAATATCCAGATATTACAAGAGCTTTTAAGGTAAGGCGAAGCAGCACTGTCAGATAACATTTGGCCACATTAAACCAGAATAGGACATTTATATATGGGTACCTCAAATGGTATAATAACTCTTTTCACCCAATTTATTATACTGAGGACTCTCACTGATGATTTCAAGAATCACCCCGTTATGTGCAATCAGCTTATATTTTAAATTAGTATTCTTGTCTCGAGTGCATGGATCTCAACTACTTTGTTTCCTTTTTCAGTTACAAGCGAAATAATTTGGAAAAGTGTACATGTTTTATTTGGGGGGGGGGTAGATATGTAAAATTGTATGCCTAAAGGTAGTATGCCCCTCGTAGTATGTCCAGCGCTGATGCAGTGTAATGTTAGCAAAAAAAGAGATCCCTGATTTGTCAAGTACTAAAAAGTCAAAGAGGGTTAAAATAACAGTGTAGAATAGATTCCTCTGCAGAACCCCAAAGTAGAAAGTTTTGCCCTTCTCATCCCCTTTCTTGACCCAGCTGTTAAAAACACTCAAAGATGTGCAATTCTTTGCAGAGTTCTTCTTTATTATTCATGCTTTACATTTACATCATTTCAAATATGTTATATTATGCACATTAGTAGAGTGCACTATCACCCAGGAGGGTATCCTGGCACTGAGCAGGTGTGTGTCTAGCCTCACCTAGGGCCAAGTGGGACTACTCGGAAAGCCATATCTTCAGCTTCTTGCGGAATTCAAAAAGTGAGGAGGAGGCTCTTATGTGTAGCTGCAGTTCATTTCATGCTTTAGGAGCACTGTAGGAGAAGGCTTGACCACCAGATCTGGTTTTCCATATGCGTGGGATTTGGGCAAGTAAGAAGCTGGATGAGCCGAGGTGTTTAGAAGATTTTGGAAAGCAGATACAATTGTTGGGGTATGCCGGGCTAGTGTTATGTTGTGCCTTGACAGTGTGGGTGAGAAGTTTGAATTGTGCTCATTTGCGAATGGGGAACCAGTGGAGCTTCATCAGGTATGGTGCAATGTGAGTGGGAGGTTGAAAGTGATCTTGGCCGCTGAGTTCTGAATGGTCTGCTGCTTTCTGTTAAGTTTTTTGTTGATCCTGGCATAAGACATTTTAATACATAATGAATAAATTAGAAAAATGAAACCATCATCATCACCAAATTCATCTAAATACTAAGGGGCATATTTAAGAGGGAATGGCAGAGCGTGGCGTTAAGCAACCAAAAATGTAGCGCCACGCTCCGCCATTCCTAAAATGCAGGGAAGAGCCGTATTTACAAATATACGGCACATCCCTGCGTTTTCACTAGCGCTGGCGCTAAATTAAGCTGCCAAGCGCCAATGCTAACACCCTTGCACCGCATTGTTTATGTGCAGGAAGTTGTCCCTTCCTGCACATGAACAATCTTAAATGGCGATTTGTAACTTCTATATGTGCTGCTTTGTGCAGCACACATAGAAGTTGCAACTCGTCATTTTTAAAATGATTGTTTATGTGCAAGAAGGGACACCTTCCTGCACATAAAAATCATGCATGGCACACAGAGAAACAGCAAAAACATTAGAGGAATAAAGCATTTATCCTTGTTGCGCCATGTTAAGACCAGGTCTTTTTTTGGTCTTAATTTTGGAGCTCCCCATATTTATGCCACCCTTGTAAATATGGGGCAGTGTCAAAATCAATGGGCGCTGTGGCGGAACGCCCACCGCAACACCCATTGCCCACCCCATTCATGCTAAGTATAGCTTGAAAGGGTGCCTTATTCACAAGGCAGCGTTAAGCCACGTTAAGTTGCTTAACACTGCAGTGTAAATAAGGTGAAGCGCCTATCGCCACAGGAACGTTGAAAAAAAGTGACGTTCCTGTGGCAATATTGGCTTGTAAATATGCCCCTTAGTCGGGCCATCGCACCACTTCAGGGGGAAGTCATATGTTACGGTTGTGGTGATGTCCATGAGTGGGAACAGTTCAGATTTGGCCCAGTTTATATGAATGCAACAGGGAACAACGGTTCCTGTGGGCTATGTGTAAAATAGTTGATAATTATAAAGCTCAATGGCATATACTCATGGGAACGGATTGTCAGAGAGATCATACACACCATGGGTTTCAGAGTTTTTACTTAATTTTGCACTTTGTGTAGTAAAGTATAACAAACAATGTGCTCAATGTCCCAAGTGACCTAGAACCTAAAAAAGGTGACAGTTTTGTGACATACAATAGGTTTCAGTTTGTACAAAACGGCCACAGGTACGTATCAACAAGATATTGACAGCCTTCTAACACAATAGTAGGGGCTGAACAAGTGGGTTGTTTGAAATACGTGTCGACGGCGTTTCGACCCCAAGGGCAAATAAGGGGTCTCATCAGGACCTAACAATGCGGGACACCTGATACAAGTAAAATTATAATTGCCTGTCAGTGTGAAAAGTAAAGTGCACACCAGTAAAAATGTGGCTCAAGACAAGGTGTAGGAGAAAAATGTGTACTCACAAGTGGGCCAGCCGGGCACCCAATGTGAGAGGAAAGGGGACTGACAGTCCTTTGGCATAAGAGTAGCAGCGCCCAAATCCCAATTTAATTAATGATTATCCTCTGGGAGTACAACCCACGGGGAGAGAAGTTATTTCAAGTTTCCAAATCCAAGTCACCAATGTAATTGCCGTCAAATACGGGCTCATGTACTTGTTCCGATCGATGTCGGAACGCGGCTGCAGGAGTCAGCCGGTGGACGCAAGGGAGACGATGTACCCTTTTCTCCCGAGGCCATCAAGTGGCAGGATTTTTGCGTGAATAGTCACTACAGACTTTACTTCACAAAGTGCAAAATTAAGTAAAAAACTCTGAAACCCATGGTGTGTATGATTTTGATTCTCCCTCTGACAATGCGTTCCTATGAGTATATGCCATTGAGCTTTATAATTATCAAATATTTTACACATAACCCACAGGAACCGTTGTTCCATGTTGCATAATTGATACCCTGGTTCCTTGTGAGTAGGGTGACCCTTGTCCCTTTGTACACACAGTTTATATGAAGGCCTGAAAACCCGCCGAATCGATCAATTTCCCGCATGATGGGTGCCAGGTTGTCAGCCGGGTGACGGATGAACAGCAGGATGTCATCCACATATAGGGAGAGAAGTATAGGGCTATGTTTTAAGTGCAGGCCAGTGACATTTGTTTTCTTGTAAATGACAGACCAAGGGGTCCTTCGCTATGATGAATAGTAATGATGATAGGTGGCATTCCTGACTGGTTCCCCTAGTTATGGCGAAGGGTTCAGTAAGGGAGCCATTGGCTCGCAAGCGGGCCACTGGGTGAGAACATAAAAGCCTGATGAGTATGATGAACCCACATGGCAGGCCTAGTTTGTGCATTGTCGCGTATAGAAAGGGCCATTCCAAGGAATCGAATGCCTTTTCGGCATCCAGTAAGGCCACGGCAGCAGGCACCCTCAGCGAGATTCTGTTCAAGACTGAAAAAATGGTGAGCATGTTTAATGAGGTGGAGCAATGGGGCACAAAGCCAGATTGTATTGATGAAATAATCTTGTCCAATAGGAGTGACAGCCGAGTTGCTATGATTTTGCCAATATTTTATTATCAAAATGTAGTAGTGACTGAGGGCGATAGGAAGTGCAGTAGAATGGGTCCTTACCTGGCTTCAGTAATAAAGTGATCCCTGCCTTGCACAGCAACAGAGGAAGAACTCTGGATTCAAGGGCTTCAGCATACATTTCCAAAAGATGCTGTGCAAGGAGATTCTTGCATGTCTTGTAAAAGACTCCTGTGAGGCCATCCAGGTTAGGGCCTTTGAACCATCCAGTGAGTTGATCGCTTGTGTGATCTCCTCGCCTGATTTAGGCTCGGTAAGAAATTTCTTCTGGTCGTCAGTAACACAGACCCTAGCAACTTTTGACAAATATTCCGCCCGTGGAGTGTCGACACATTGCGCGTGGGACATGTATAGCTGTGTATAATACTGAAGGAGTTAATTATGAATGTGTCAGTTATCAGTGATACTACTCCCATCGGACAGATACAGTTCTGGTATATAACTCCCACTGTGGGGCAGGCGCAGCAATCTCACCAGGGTACGGCCTGGACGTTCACCCTCCCCATATCGGCGGGCCCTCACATATTTCCCCAGATAGACCTATTCACGCTCGGCCAATTCTCAAAATTGATTTATAGCGCTGCACGGCGGTGGAGCTAGGACCTGCACTGTGCTTGAACAGCGACGCGATCGTGATCTGCCAACACGTGCCAAACTGTTATGGATATTGCGTAGCATCTTTGGAGATGCATACCCAACGCAAGTACACCTTAAAGGCATCAATTCAACAAAGAGGTATCCCGCCAAGGGTCATAGGGATTGTGATATATAACGCACGGAATGCGGACTGGAGGGGTGCATCACCCCGCATGGGTATGCTAGGTCTGCATGACTTGTACGGGGAAGGAAAAAATTCCTTTTTTATATATAACTCTCACACACTCTAGTAGTGTCATGCTTCTTCATCGGGTTCACCCTGACTCCTAACGGTCAGGGTGGGCTCAACCATGTTTCAGGGAGCACTTAGAAAGAAGGGATGACCAGGGGGCTTAACTAGAGATTAAAAATCCCTCACCTTCTCCTAGGTATCCCTTTATTTGTGGAGACGGTGGGGGAAACTAAAATAAGGCTAGTGGGTAATGTGGACTATTATGGTCCTATGACCCTAGATTTTTAGACCGACATGTTTCAGCCATGCTTTAAGGCCTAACGAGGTCCGGGGCTTGCATCATGGTATCAAATCAGTACCTCCCTGGTAATTAGGTGAGGGATTTTTAATCTCTAGTTAAGCCCCCTGGTCACCCCTTCTTTCTAAGTTTGTTTGTTGAATTGAGTTATATTGGGAGGACGTATCCCCCCATCCCCTTCATATTCGAAGGGCCCTCTCAACCCTTCAGGTCAAGCAGGTTCTTCTTTTCTGGATCTTGTTTGTTTATCACCTTAAAGGCATCCCATAGGGTAGCCTGTATGGTAAGTTGTCTGTGGTAACGGAGCGGAGATCCGACCGAAACACTTTGTCATGAAGGGATGTGCTTGTGAAGCACCAGGGTCATTCCAACCCCCCCGCCCCAAATGACAATCTCAGGACCATCTGTCCTGGGGAGTAGTCAGGTAGTGTACAAGGAAGATGCGTCACATATTCCAGCCAGGGTGTAGCAGTGGTGGAGACAAACCAGTAGCCTATGCAAGTCCACACGTTATAGGTGTGTATTAAAATGTGTAGCCAGGGGTAACTGTGTGTTTCTAGCACCACGCATCTCTAAGAGGATATGTGCCACTAAGATCTTGGAAGATTGGGGGGTGATAGAGAGCCCACTGCAAGATGGCCTCCCTCAAGTGCAGCTCTGCTGGCCGGGCATAATTATCCATACAAAATCCTGTCACCCTGCAATTTCAACTTTATAAATCAACTGCCAGGGGGAGAGGATAGTGAGCACTTATCTGCGAGCCTTTATTGGTGGTCCTGGGCACAACCGACATGACAAAAACGGCCTGCGGCTGGGGGCCGAGCAGACTGAGCTGAGAGGGGGGGAGCAGGGCATGCGGCAGGCGAGGCCAGCGTGACTAAGTGTCCGGACTAGAGTAAAAGGTGAAGAAGGACACCATATGGACACCAGATGGACCACTGCCGATGGCTGTGTGTGTTCAGAGACAGTGTGAACATACTGGCAGTGGTTGCGAGAGGGTGAGAAGCACATGCCATATAGGAGGGCTAGTGTTGAGGTGGGACCTATGGGCCTGTGAAGCGAGGCGGAGCAGTGCTAGAAATATTGTAATACTGACCCATGAGAGGAGAGCGTGCAGTTATCGGAGGAGAGCCACGGGGGCCCAACGACGTGGAGCAGAACTTGACAGGTGGCCGAGGAGAGGTCAGGAAAGACACCGGGGGAGCTGAGAGTCGGAGCCGTGGGTCGCGTGGCCTGAACACACCTGAGAGGCGATGATGACTGGTGAACAGGGATAAAAGGCATGGAGTGGGTGGCCTAGAACAGGCGAGATCGTGACCCCCCCCACGCTTCATGTCCCCGAATGGACATCTTGCTTCTCTCTGGCGCCGGACTCGCTGATCGGACATAACAAGCTGCTCCCATGGCCAGAACGTAAAAAACACATTACAGGACAGAGCATAGAGGGGCTTAATGACAAAGTGTTGATAACGCAGGGACCCCTTGTGTACTACTAATATCTATCCCCCTGCTTGAGCACACCAGCCTGACTAGGGGACCAAAGAGGAGATACTTGGGCGAGCACGCGCACACTGAACAAGGTGAGATACTAGAGCACACGCTGGGTGTAGGCCCGCATCTCTAATGCGCAGAGAATTCAAAATACCATACGTGGAAGGACCAAACACTCACTTATAAAGTAAAAAGAAAGAAGTAGGCGTGCTGCATCTAAAAAAATCCACCACTAGCTCACAACATCTGACATACACACCTAAGCTCAGTTACAAAGGGCTGGTGCAGGAAGAGGTGCACTCAGAGGTACAGACATGGGGAAGTGGAAGAAAATCAAGCGCATCTCACTTTTGAGACCAAGTGATCTGCTAGAACTGTACAAGACCCACAAATGGATCCTAAACAAGATAGAGAAATGTAAGGTGCATCTGGGCTTGAGTCAAGGTTATTAGCTATTCAGCAAAGCCTTCAATCGATAGATGGGAAGATAGACTCCCTAAATATAACAATGGACCACATGTCTGCCAAGTTGGATAAGCAATCGTCTCGACTCAATGAAGCTGAGCAAAGGATATCCACGACGGAGGACGATCTCCAGGCGATGGTTGAGAAATGCTCAGTCATGGGAAAAGTTTTGGCGGTGATCGAGGCGAAGAACGAAGATTTAGAAGCACGCTCAAGGTGCAACAATTCCAGAGATGGTCAACACAGGGAGGATGGACTTATCCGTGGAACAGATGCTTACCACATTATTTGGCCAGGAAAATATGTCCAACAAACTGGTGGTCAAACGAGCCCATAGATCATTGGTAGCGCGACCACCGCCAGGAGCAAATCTGTGACCCATCATGCCAAACTCCTTAATTACCCTGACGCAGTGCTAAGTTTAGTGCGTGAGAAGAGGGACCTTAATTATCAGGGCTATCAAGTATCTTTTTGTCCAGACTTCACCGCCACAGTACAGGCAGCAGGGAGGGAATATCTACTCATCAAACGTCAACTACAGAAAGCAGGAATTCCGTATGCGATGCCATCCTGCATGCCTGCGCATCGAACATGGAGGACAATAGAAGCTCTGCTTGACAGGCAAAGATTACTTGAAGACAATCACATCATGACGCCGCAGGACTTCGCACCGCAGCCTCATCACATACCGGAACTGATGCATTGCTTTGGCTGTGCAACGCATTTTTGCGCCGCTGCGCCAACCAGGATTTAAGGTACACTGTTCAGTGGGCCTTACTGGGTCCCTGTTGCAAGCTAGTGCTCCATTGCGGTCTGCCTGAACTTGTGACTTTATCCCTGTTAGACTTGGCATCTTTGGCGTGGTTTCCCCTGACTTTTTGCCTCTACCAGCTGTATTTTTGATGCCGTGCTGGATTTCGTTTTTGCTGGCTTAGATGCTTTGGGCACTTTGCCACTGCTGAT
This sequence comes from Calotriton arnoldi, assembly GCA_963921515.1. Lineage (NCBI taxonomy): Eukaryota > Metazoa > Chordata > Amphibia > Caudata > Salamandridae > Calotriton > Calotriton arnoldi. The sequence goes on from CAWUFW010002100.1 coordinate 188,458, forward strand.
CAGTGTCAAAGTGCAAGTGCTCCTTGTGTAAATTGTTTTTACAATTGGTTCTCCCGGATTGGCATGTTTGATTTACTGGTAAGTCCCTAGTATAGTGCACTGAGTTTGCCAGGGCATGTACATCAAATGCTACTAGTGGTCCTGCAGCACTGATTGTGCCACTCACATGAGTAGCCCTGAAAAGGTATCTCGGACCTGCCACTGCAGTGTCAGCACGCAGTTTTAAACTGCCATGTCGACCTGGCAAGTGCACCCACTTGCCAGGCCCTAACCTTCCCTTTTCTTACATGTAAGGCACCCCTATGGTAGGCCCAAGTTACCCCCATGGTCAGGGTGCAGTGTTTGTGAATGGCAGGACATGTACTGGTGTGTGTGTGTGTGACGTCTGGACTCAAGAGAACCTTTGCCAAGGAGAAGAGCTGTGAGGAGGAGTACTGCCCCTTTGCTGTGTGCTGTGTGGGGTTGGCCTGCAGTTGCAGCTTCTGCAAAGGAAAGGACAAAGACTGGAATTTTGCCGTGAACCTGCTTGAAGGAGAATCTCCAAGGGCCTGTGTGTGCTGGCCTCCTATTGTGAAGTCTCAGGGACACAAAGACTTCACCCCCAGCTCCCCTGATCTCTATTGCTGAGAGTTCTGACCTGCCAGGAGGTGCCTATTCCAGTTTTGGGTCTCTGGAGGTTGTTCCTGCTGTAGCGAGCTGGAAGCAATTTGAAAGAAGCAAGAAATCCCATCTCCGATGCCGCGGTGACGCCGCGACCTACACCGGGGCCAGTGGCAACGCTCATGAAGGGCACGACGCACAGCCCGGCCTGCACCGCAGCTCCGACGCCTGCAGGTATCAGCATTTTCCGACGCCAGTTCTCGCATCGACTCAGTCATCGCCAGCGCCTGAATCCTGTTATCGCGGCACCGATAACTGCCGAGGGTGACTCCACGAACTCGCTGACTTCGCATCGCCTCATCGGAACCGATGCCTCACCGCTGACGCAACCGACTTCCCGTCCTGGATTCGACATGTCGCCTCCTCGCGGACACGATGCCTCGGGATCACCAAGTAGCAGATGACAATGACACCAATATATAACGAGAGGTAATACTGTCGGCCTGCAGTGTATTGACGCCGGGACCCAAGATGACCAAATCTGCGGTAAGATGAGTGCGCTTGAAGAGATATACACTGCACAAACACTGGTAAAACTGTAGCCAGATGGCAGAAACCGTACTGTCTGGCCACCTCCGTAACACCAATGGGGTACTGGGACTCTGGCTGCACCCATGAGTGTGCACCCTGACTGACTGTGTTATTATGTTGAATGTATGGATGTTGTTTTCTATTTTCATTTGATTTTTATTGAAATGGTTTATCTGGGAAAGTATCTTTAGCATGATTATGATGCTGAAGTGGGTGGGGCGTGGGTGAGGGGGACTTTGTGTTCTGTATTGTTACTGCCACAGCACACTAATGTTTGAAATAGCCGGCACACACCTTGACATATCACGACTATTTGGATATTCAACTCCATTACGTGATTGCAAAAGACAGGCCCCATGAAATGGCATGACATCTCTTATGACGTGGAATGTGAGAGGGCTTAATAACCCCCGCAAGACATGGCAGGTAATGGCTTATCTGGACTGACACCATATCCAGATTGCTCTCCTTCAGGAGACGCGCCTTACAAAGAGAACGAAGGCCAGGGTCGGCACGCTCTGGCCAGCGCTTAGGCTGGCCTTCTCCTACTCCACTTGCTCTAGAGGAGTACTGATCTTGAGTAAGAAAGGTGCCCCATTTACAGCTACTTATATGGCTGTGAATGATCAAGGCAGGTATGTAACAATGCAAGGTACTCCGTGCGGATCCTTGGTCACACTGGTGAATGAATATGGACCAAACCTAGGTGACCCTGAATTCTACCTTAACATATGGAATAAGATACGCTCCCTGCCCACAGCCAAAATAATATGGAGTGGAGACCTAAATGTACACCTTGACCCGCTTAGAAATAGATCAACATAGGCGGGAGGTCAGAACGGGCAGGTAGCCCGAGACATAAGGGAGGGAATAGAGGAGTTTGGAATGTTGGACTTATGGCGAGCAAGAAACCCGGAGAGACGTGAGGGCACATTTATATTGTCTGTACATGCCGCTTGATCTCGTTTAGATTACTGGCTAGCAACAAGCAGGGTGATCGCTTGGACAACAGACATGAGACTGCTAGCCAGAACTCTATCTGCTCACAAAGCAGTTACCCTAGATATTGTGGTCCATCACAAATACCAAGGCAATTTCTGCGGAGGTTTAGAGTGGAGGCACTGCTGACCCAGTGTACAAGAGCAGAATTCAACAAGCTGTTGTAGATTATTTTGACATAAATAAGGGATCAGTAGATAGAACGGACACCCTCTGGGAAGCCTTTAAGGCTACCATACAGGGTATATATTAACACGACCACAGGGATACTTAAAGACTTACGAACACAGCTAACAACCCTTGAAAGTAACATACAACAGTTAGAACGTGGATACGAGCATAAACCGCGTGGGCACCACCTCAGCCAACATAACGCGTGTTAGACTTGGCACCATTGGCGTGGGTCTCCCTTCCATTTTTTTGCTGTTGCCTCCTGTGTTTTTGCTGGTCTAGATGCTTTGGGCACTTTGTCACTGCTGTTCAGTGCCAAAGTGCAAGTGCTCCCTTTATAAATTGTTGTTGTGGAATAGTGATACCATGATTGGCTTATTTGAGTTACTTGTCAGACCCTAGTACAGTGCACTGTGTGTGCCCAGGGCCTGTAAATCAAATGCTGCTTGTGGGCTTGCAGTACTGATTGTGCCACCCACAGAAGCAGCTTGTAAAATGTGACTCAGGCCTGCCATTGCAGAGCCTGTGTGCAGTCTGGGACTGCCATGTCGACTTGGCAAGTGTACACACTTGCCGGCCCTAAACCTTCCCTTTTCTACATATTAGTCACCCTTAAGGTAGGCCCAAGGTACCACTGTGGGCAGGGTGCAATGTATGTGAAAGGTAGGGCATGCCCTGAGGTGTGTGGCATGTCCTGATAGTGAAATACTGCCAATTTCGTTTTTCACTATAGCAAGGCTATCTGTTGTCATAGGCCAGAATGGGGAGTTTGTTTATAACATCTTATAAACATAACTGACCCTGGGGACAAGATAGGAAAATAAAGTTTAGTATGCCTGAACTCAGAATGTTAAAATGCATCTTTTAGTAAGGGTGATTTTTACATTCTGTGTTTGAAAATACCACTTTTAGAAAGTAGGTATTTTCTTACCTAACCATCCAGTGTGCCTCTGCTAGGTTTGTGTATTGCATGTCTGGCTTTTGAGTGACAGGGGCTGGAGAAGGGCTGTGGCTCCAGAAGTCTGATGAGCCAGGGCTGGGCTGAATGGACCTGGGCTGCATTTAGAGCAGTGGGAGGAGATTTCCTTTTCACCTGAATGGGCCTGGTCTGCCTTCAACAATGCTGTCTCCACCTCCTGCCAGGAAGCTGCACCAGTGAGAACAGAACTGGTTTTGGCTGGGTACAGACACTCTCTGCCTTCAGAGAACAAAGGATTTGTGTGTATAAAAAGTGGGGCCCAGATCCCAGACTTTTAGATCACTTCTGGGAAATCAAGAGGAAACCTTGGCCAAGGAGAAGAGACGGAGAAGCTGAGGAGGAATACTGCCCCTGTGCTGTTTGCTGTCTGGGGTTGGTCTGCAGTGGCTGCTTGCTGCCAAGGAAAGGAGAAAAAGGACTTTGCTGTTTTGCTTTGTCACCTGCTTGAAGAAAAGATCTCCAAGGGCTTGAAACTGAGCTTGCCTCCTGTTCTGAAGTCTCAGGAACACAATGACTTCACCCCTTCTGTCTCTCTGCATCTGGAACTGCTGTTTCAGCTGCTACAGAAGGAAATTGCAACACGGACGCCGGCGAGCGATGCCGTAATCTGCATTGAAGCAGTGAGCGCCGCTCCGACTTGTGAAGTAGACCAGATGCCGGCTGCCGTGCCACATCGAAGCCGGCGAGCGACGCCATAACCTGCCAGAAGCCGTGAGCGCCGCTCCGACTTGCGACGTAGGCCTGCCGTGCGCATCGACTCCGGAGCCGACTTCATCATCGCGGAGCCGATCCTCGACGTGAGTGACTCCCCGAATCCATCGACATCGCGCCATCGTAAGGAACTGAGGCTTCCACGCCATTGCGACGTCACCTCCCCGACGCAGTAAGTAACAGTCATCTCGCCTCCCCTGCGCTGCAGTAAGGAACAGAGGCTTCACCTCCCCTGGGGTCGTAAGGAATCGACGCCACGCGGCGCCAGCAGAGCCTCCCCTCCCCGACGCTGTGAACTGTCTTTGTTTTCATCGTTTCCAAGGTACTGTTCAGTGTGGGCCCGACGCCGCGCACCTCGCGGTCGGCGCCGTACTTTGGGATTTTCACCGGTCACGACGTCGTTATCACTCCAAGTGGAGTTATTTGTTGCTACAAGCTTTATTTAAGTGAATAACCTATTTCTGAGGATATCTTGATAATTGTACTGTGGATTTTTGTTGTTTGGTCTTGTTTTGGTTTAGATAAAGATTATTTATTTTTCTAAACTGGTGTGGTGTCCATTTGTAGTGTTTTCACTGTATTACTGTATGTGTTCACAAATGATTTACACACTGCCTCTGAGATAAGCCTGTCTGCTCGTGCCAAGCTACCAAGGGGGTGAGCAGGGGTTATTTTAGGAGTGTATCCCCCTTACCCTGACTAGAAGCAAGGGCCCCTATTTGAACAAAGGTACCTACCTCTGCCAACTAGAGACCCCCATTTCTAACAACGCGTCACAGAATATAATGACATGGCGATAAGAGAGATAGGGATGGAACCAGGCCATACTTTGGCTGCTAGATTATCACCTGCTAGAGGGCAAAAGCCTCTGATAAAGATTATAGATAATGACGGAGTAGACCACTATGATCCCAATGGGATTCTGTTGACATTCTCACAGTTTTATGAACATCTATATGCCTCTTGCAGAACATCCATGGGAGCAGAGATAGATGCCTACCTGTCAGACATAGCGTTACCATGGTTGTCTGGAGGACAGACAGAGTATATCTCACAACGGATTGAGGAGGAAGAGGTGAGAGAAGCTATTCGCTCTCTGCCAAACGGAAAGCAGCCTGGACAGGATGGGCTAACGAGTAAATTTTATGAGGAATTCACTTACCTGCTGGTGCCCCATCTCCAGGACATGTACACGGAGGCATACACAAGATGCACACTCTCCCACCCCCCACGCTCTGGGAGGCTCTAATTATTGCCCTATTAAAACCTGACAAACAACCAAATATCGCCCCTTATCCCTCATAACATAGATGCAAAGATTCTGGCGAAAATTCTTGCCACTAAGCTCCAACCCCTACTGACAAACATGGTCCTCCCGGACCAGTTGGGATTTATACCAACTTGCTCCACTGCTCATAATGTGCGCACAATCTTTGAGTTACTACACCAACCAAACCCTGACTTTAAGGCTGTGGCGGTATTATTAGATGCCCCCAAAGCATCTGATTCCATAGAATGGAACTACATGTTCACTAACCTGAAATGAATGGGGATCCCAGAGTCCTTTTTAAGATGGATAGACCTGCTGTACATGGCCCTAATGGCACGAGTTCAAATAAATGGGCACACATCGGCACCTCTATCTATATATAGGGGCACTCGGCAGGGCTGTCCCCTCTCGCCAAAACTGTTTACACTGGCCCTGGAACCGATGGCGTGTGTCATTAGGCAGAGACATGCGGCAGCAGCATTGCACTTCCAACAAAGACAAATTGGCATCTCACTATATGCAGATGGCATGGTCCTGTATGTACGAGATCCTGAGGAACACCTTACACCATTCCTTCAGGAATACATTTGCTTCGAGCAACACTCGGGACTTAGCATTAATTGGACAAAGTCCGTGGTAATCCCACTGACACAATGTACAACACCACACAAGTTAGAATATCCTCTGAAGTGGAGCACAGAACCGATTATATGCCCCTCTGCTCCCCATAAGACACCATCCAGCCCTATCAGTGATGCAGGAGTCTGGGCCGCTTACGACACTCAAACAGGCCGGACTACAGACAATGAGTGATATATACCCTAATGGAAAATTCTTGAACCCAGAAGACAACCTACATAAAAAATATTACACCGCTCTTTACATTTATAAATTACCTTCTACGTTCAGCCATACAGGAGTTACATCCTACGTTTCCAGATGAACCTCAAACGCTTTGTGCTCTACAAACACTACTAACTACCCCTACACATAGGAACCTGGTAAATAAACTATGTAATGTGGCTCAAGAGGACCAACCGCAGATGCCAACTCAAGCACTTGTCAGATGGAACACCACATTAGAACCACAATTAACACTGGAGGAATGGGAATTCTGTTGTAATTTGACTGGGATGCTAGCATTGAATTGCAATCTATGCATTATCCATTTCAAATACCTACAACAAATATACTATACACCTGCTAGGCTGTTCAACTATGAGCTGAGAGATGATGATAATTGTAAAAGATGTGGGAGGGGTGGGCCAGACTTTGTACATTTGGCGTGGGATTGTGAGCAAGTACAGAGATTCTGGAACAATGTGGTATGGGTCTTGAGATCCATGATGTTGGAGACAGTGCTTTGCCCCCCACATATGTGCCTACTGCGAATGCTCCAGAAGCTGAAACCAGGAATGCGTAATCTTATAGCGATAGCACTGCTATTGGCCAAACGCAGGGTGGCCTTACATTGGGGGAAAAGGTCGGCACCCAAACATGAACAATGGTTGCATAACTTTCAAGGGCCTCCCGTCCAAAAAGACATATGGGTCCCCCTAATGGACTATCTGAGGGAGCACCCTATCATAGACCATAGCTCTATGTACATATGATGGTATAGCCAGGAAGGAAGGTGAAATGCATTAAGGGGGTAATATAATAATACTCCATAGGTGTGTTACAATGTGAATACTGAAATTAATGAGAATGCTGTTGACATATTGTCTATGTGTTATATTATGCTGAAAATCAAAAATAAGCAAAATAATAAGACCTCGAAAGATTTTCAGCGACCGCAGCTTGATACTGGGCGCTGTACCTCTAGAGTCCAGTAGAGGGTCAACAATAATGTTTAGGTCGCCTCCAGCATGACAAGATCAGCATCCCACATCCCAGCACGGACGCGAGATCCTGGAATAAGTCTAGGGAGTCTACGTTTGAAACATATATGTTAACCAGAACCAGGCATTGACCCGCCATGGTTCCTGCCACTATAACATACCTCCCATTGTCGTCAATAATGTTAGCAGAGGGGTGAAAGGGCAAACTCTTGTGTATGAGGGTGTATACTCTCATACTAGGTACTGTATCTAGAAAAATATCTGTGAGGGCCACATGTGGAAGCAAAGGTGTGAGTCGTCCCATGGGGTAAGTGCATCCCCTGCAAGAAGGTGATTTTTATGTCATGCAGAACAAGATAGTGAAGAGCCTGCTTGCCCTTGCGAGGGTTGTTGAGCCCCAAATGTTCCACGAGAGGAACTTAAGTTCAGCTACGAGGTCCCGACCTTTTTGTGTCACTGTCATTTAAATAGTGTGTGGTTGGGTTCATGTGTGCAATGGTAGTAGCGGCACCTTCCTGGCAAGCTATATCAGCAAACAGAAACAAACATCCCAACATTATCCTCTTCCCACCCCCCCACCCACACTAGGCACCAGTCAGCCCAGCAAATCCCAAAACTTACTACAAAAGGAAGATATACCCCAACAGTATTAAGATAGGTATACTCCATGGGGGTGAGCAATGGGCCCCATTTGTACCATAATTCCTAATAGATAGAACACAGGAATGGGATGCATTACATTAAGAAGACAGAGGCCTTATCGGCAATGGGAACCGGCATGGGGCAGTTAGGGAATTTGAGGGAGGAGTAGGGAAAAACAAGAATATGAGAGTCAGGGTGCACCACACAGGGTGCAAGTCAGTCAGGTGGAAAAAGGTCCGCACTGACCGAGGCATGAAGGTCCGGGTGGGAGCAGTCAGGTTTTCTCTGATGAGGAGGCGATCGCTCCTTACCATACTGCTTGCAGAAAGTCAGGGCATCTGCCGGGTTGGATAGAACATACCATATTGCAGGCCCTGTTTACCCTGAAGAGCCTTGACTTCCGTAAATGTTTTCTCTCTCCTTGCACTGGCCATGTTAGGCTTCCATGCACCAACACACATCCTTGCATAAAAGTGCAAGGGTGAGTGGATTCTATCAAGCATAAGTTTTGTACTGGAAGGGATCCGTTCCTGTACAAAAACTATGCAGCGCACATGCAAAGTTGGAACAAGGTGGAAATTTTAAATCTTGCTTCACTGTTACACCTGCTGCAAGGAGACATACGTTTTCGGAGAAAATCCTTGTCTACCAATGTTAGTAGACAGCGGTTTGCATCAACCCCATGGGTGGTTTCATGGGAACTAACACGTATCACTCATGGAACACCCTCTTGCCGCAAATTAGCTGATAGCACTACTTTGCATATCGTGATTTGTGTTGGAAAGTAAATGCCACCACAGCTCTTTGTGCCAGGTTTACATTTCAAAAGAAATATACACCTGGAACTAAGTATTAGACTGAATTTGTCTCCTGATTTTTTCCTGGACTGGTTGGTCACATGTCAATGGCATGGTGAAAGGACACACCATTGCCAAGGTGATGGTAGCCGACTTCTTCACCTCCCCAGAGATCAGGAAATCCCAGGTGGTTTAACACGCTCTGCTTTGCACTTGTCTCCCATCCATCATCTCGAGACTTAATGGTAATCCCTAAGATTATCTTGCTCATGGTGGGCAAGCACACCCGACTAGAGGGGAGCCCTTGGCCACCCAGCAGGACTGAGACATCATGATGGCGACGGTTGGACCATCATACAGATGTTCACCACCGCTCCTATATTCTCTTTCGCCAGTGCACAGATGTCCAGTAATTAAGAGCAATTACCGCTGGCAGCTCTTTACGTGGAAAGGTGGGATAGTGTAGAGGTCCAAAGGGAGGCCTTAAACCTATCGATACTCGTGGAGTTGATGACAAATCAGGAATGCTGATCCATAAATGCTTTCCACTTTGTGGAATTACTTTATGTAATCATACTTTCCAGTTGACCAACCAAATGCTAGAGAGGCATTGTCATAAACACCCTATTGATAGTTCACAGATTTTTGATTTGTATGTGATTTTTGAGGACATAAAGTAGAAATTGTAAGAATCACCTTTTTTATTCAAGTAACATACATACATACACACACACATAGCAGGATTTCGAAGTGCAGAAGAAGCAGCTCTAGGTATATACAATCAGAATGTGGCTGTAATATTCTCCGAGCTATCTTTCAAATGCAGTAAAAGTACTCAAATTATGCTAAATTATCACAAGGAAATGTCTTTCATTTTAACAGTGTTTATAAATCTGTACGGTCAGTCCCATTTCTGAAACTATTCAGAATAGCCAGCATTATCTGAAAGTACATCAAATTGCTGCCGGAAAATCGGTCTTTCAGGCAATTTCGGATAGCGTTCCCGCCACAGAGCCTTGATCACTGTGATCAATTTGAAGAGAAAACTTAATGACAACCTAAAAAGGTATACATTTGAAGTAGTAACATGGAATGTTTTATTGCAGATGCCTGCAGTTTGATAAGCTTTTCTCTTTGGGTCAACTACTTTTTCGTTTCTTTAAATGTAAGACTGTGCTTTTGTTTTTAATTTATTTGAAGCAAGAAGCGCTTAGACACTGGAAAGCCATGGAAATTGTAAACAAGATATTTGTATGTTGTTTACGTACATGTATATATTAATTACAAATATACATGTTAAGACTAAATACTGTGGGCCAGATTTATTAAGAAGTTGTGTTGTCCTTGCGTCACACAAGGCTACACAAGGCAGCGCAATTCCTTAACTCAGATTTACAAAGACAATCAAGGGGCAACTTCCGCCATCTTGCGTGGCTTTGTAAAGAAACGTAACACAATGCATCTGTTACATTAGGAGCCGGAAGGCATTCCATGGGTAAAGCATGGGTGTTCCCGCGCTTTCAGCCATGGATTTGATGCAAACCCAGATTTACAAAAGTTTGTAAATCTGGGATTGCGTCAAATTGGTGCACATTCCAGATGATGGCATCACGAGGATTTCTCCTAGCTATTTCCTCTTTCTATGTGTAATGCATTCTACATCATGCATAGAAAGAGGAAAATGCCTGTTTGGATTGTTATCATGCAGGCATCTATCCCTTCCTGCACAAAAACAATTCTTACAGTAACATAGGCACCCTTGCAGTTTGGTGCAAGGGTACATACGCTGGCGCAAGGCATCACACAGTGTACCAGCACAAGGAGAGAGAAGAAATGCTTCATATCTTTGTAAATATGGAACATTTATGCACTCTCACTTTCACGCAATGCAGCACAGCAAGTTTCCTAAGTGCGCTGCGTTGCCTTAAATAAAAATAAATGTGCCCCTATATTTCAAATGACTACTATTAATAAACAAATTATTCACATTTGTGGATTTCTTTTTAAAGACAACATATTGTGCATCTCTCACATTACAAGGCTTGGTCGGTGCTTTAAAGTAAAAAAGCCTGAAAACAGTTGCCAAAATATGGTATATCATGTATCAAACAAAATGTGGAAAAATAACGATATCTTCCCATTTAAAGACTAGTGATATTACCAGATATGTAGATTTACTAATACTCCATTAGGTAAACCATACAGAGTTGAAAGTGCTTCACAAAACTTAAAACTGACAGACATACCATTACTCGAAATCAGGCATGAAATTGCTAGCAATTCAATTTTTAATTTATTCTTTGATTATTTAAAATCATGCAAGATGTAAAAACAACAATCGACATTAAAAAAAAATCACATTTAGGATAAAAACATATTTATTATATTAATTGAAAGCATCCACATTCAAAGTGTAGGAAATCTGAGCAGTGCAAATCTTATTGTGCAAATTTACTATTAAATATGTACTATTACATCAAATCCTCAGAGTCCAGTTTCTTTTTTATCTTTAGTATGAATTTGACAAATGCCGAGTTCAAAACTATGTCCGTTGATTTTAGACATCTCATAAGTGCTTGTCTACAAGTCCGTATTCAGCGGGTGTTAAAATGCCACTTAAGTATCGCTTTTCTTTCTTCCTTCAACTAAAGGCATATGCAAAGCAGATGAATAATGTTTTCTTCTCTTTTTTTGCATAATCGGCAAGGTATCAATCCTGTTGTGCGCAGCCATGGCATCGTGTGAGATAATCCTGGGAGAAGGCCAAAGCGTGCTTTAAAAAAATATTTTTTAGATTTAAAGACCAAGAAGTTTCTAAATAGGATTGTGCTTTGACAGATTTGTACCCGTTCATTAGTATCCATGCATGCGATCTTGTTGCAAAGGATTCTTAACCTTTCTGCATCGATAGGTGTTTTGTTGTTTTATTAATAGTCTTTTTGAAAGATTCTGTCAATATAGGCATATCCCAAGTAGCATGTGCTGAGTATTCATCTAATCAAAAAACAAAAGAGATGCCCATGCTGCTTATTCACTCCGATCGATAAACTTTGAACATTGAAACAAAACAATGCCCACAATAACCACTTTTTCCGTTGGATTTAATCAAAAAACTTTTTCATTTCTCTTTTTATCAAAAATTTACCACCAACATAATACAAAACATTCTCATTTTATAAAGAAGCCTTTTCAAAGCAAAAACATTTATATATATATACACAAATCCACATCATATATACCACTTCTTACACCCCATTCACTCAACTTCTCACATACCCTTTTCCCATTCAAACAAACATACAAAACAGCATATTATTTTTCATTGTTAATACAAACATTTTAAGCAAAAAACAATAGATCAAAAGGCCATCAGTCGAACTAACTGAATGGATCCAAAAATGAATTATGATTCTATCTAAGATTGGCCTTAAAATAACGGTCTACGCGTTTCGAACCCCTGCCAATTCGGGAGTTCTCATCAGGACCAGAATAGCTGAAAAAGACAAAAGATATCTTTGTCTTAATTATTGACCAGATCCTGACCCTTACCTCAAAATACCTCTATGGTGCACCGCTTCTTACCTTAATCACTATGAATATTCAGCTGGTATTTGACCATTTCAACTTTCACCAGAATGTTCAATCTAAAATAACATACATACAGTCTTAGTCTTGTGGTGTGAATGGACGGAGCATTGCATTATCGGTTAAATGATGACAAGGGGATGAATATTCTTACTTTTGGCTGACTGAGGTGTATTGGGGCCACACGTAATGTTCAAATGGCTGCTACATATCTGTGAAATGAACAAATGAGGTATACATTGGCCATAATGTTATGTTCATAACTTCAATCTCAAAATTAAATGGGGCCAGGGTAGTGTATTACCTTGGTTGGTGTAAATCATATGTTTGATTTAAGCGAATCGGCGGTGAACTGCAAACGGACGTTTCCTTCGTTTTTCTAAAGGGAAAAATTGAGACACTAGCTCAATGACGGGTTGTTATGAAATTAATGTCAGTTTTCAATACAATGGGCCGGTGTGTACCGATACTCTGTGCCTGTAGCTTGTCTTACCTTTGCTCGTATTTAGCAGGCAGCTCAGTTGTTATCCGTGTTCACAGTAGATCGTTTGCCAGATTCCAGAAGCGATTTTCACTTTACACCCAAGGGTGATGACGTCCTACCCCAGAGGTTCATGGGAATTGTAGTTCCTCAGACCTCATTATTTTAACTCACGATGATTTCCTGGATTAAACCTCGGCTTTTTGTTGAAAGTATCATCCTATTCGATGTTATTTTGTGCAAAAGCACAATTCTCACATTATTGCAACCTCAAAAAGAGAAAATACAGATTCGCCGTTTTGGAAGGAAAAAGGGGGGAAAATTATCGATTTTGATGTACCAACGTTGTACTGATGTTGGTCCGTGTTGTATGGACCGCAACAGTTGTTTCCTTCACTCGTAATAATGGAACCCCTCTCGATGGGAGAAAAATTCATTTTGCTATAGAGCCATTGCCAATCACAAAAAGGGTCTTCTGGGAGTTGTAGTCGCTCCAGTGACTTATCCTTTTATCTGTGTCACTCATATCTATTTAAGCTCTATGAACTCACTCAGTTCGCCTTCAAATACAATGGAGTCCTCTAAATGGCTTAAATACCACAGTGCATCCAACACTCGACTGTAATAAAATAGAAACAAGAAGTTGATTTTGGTCTACATGAAACATTTTGATTAAAGTTTGTATATTTCCGAAAGTTCGTTCAGCCCATCTACAGCAGTATTGAATTTTATGATCAACATTGCTTCATGTTTAGTTAATTTGGCATCAAGGTCACCACCTCTAGGATTTGGTAACACCCTAGAGATGACAGTCCATCTTAGATCTTGCTCTGTATGCGTGTGTGCTTTCCAATGGTTTACCAACGGTGCTGTTTGGACATTCTTCCGGATTCTGGATTTGTGTTGTATAATCCTTGAGCGCACTTCTTGATTTGTCTTGCCTATGTATAATTTCATGCACGGACAGAGAATCCCATAGACCACATTTTTAGACTTACAATTCGAAAAGGTCTCATGTTTCCAGAAGATTCCATTGTGTGTGAACAATTCGCCCTCCATGGTCGAGTCACAACTACCACAGGTGCCACATTTGTGATGTCCTGTAACTGGGGGAAGGCCAACGTAGTCACGGAGGGTCCCCATTATCTGTTTTGGTAAAGATGCTCATACTATCTGGTTGGAGATACTTCTGTCTTTCTTGAAAGCAAAAAGTGGAGCTACCGACAATGTTCTTTCTAGGTTTTTTACCAAATGCCAATTTTGATGAATAATCTTTTCAACCAATTTGACCTCGGACAAAATGTGGACACGCAAACAATCCTTTCCGTTGGAAAGCACACACGCATACAGAGCAAGATCTAAGATGGACTGTCATCTCTAGGGTGTTACCAAATCCTAGAGGTGGTGACCTTGATGCCAAATTAACTAAACATGAAGCAATGTTGATCATAAAATTCAATACTGCTGTAGATGGGCTGAACGAACTTTCGGAAATATACAAACTTTAATCAAAATGTTTCATGTAGACCAAAATCAACTTCTTGTTTCTATTTTATTACAGTCGAGTGTTGGATGCACTGTGGTATTTAAGCCATTTAGAGGACTCCATTGTATTTGAAGGCGAACTGAGTGAGTTCATAGAGCTTAAATAGATATGAGTGACACAGATAAAAGGATAAGTCACTGGAGCGACTACAACTCCCAGAAGACCCTTTTGTGATTGGCAATGGCTCTATAGCAAAATGAATTTTTCTCCCATCGAGAGGGGTTCCATTATTACGAGTGAAGGAAACAACTGTTGCGGTCCATACAACACGGACCAACATCAGTACAACGTTGGTACATCAAAATCGATAATTTTCCCCCCTTTTTCCTTCCAAAACGGCGAATCTGTATTTTCTCTTTTTGAGGTTGCAATAATGTGAGAATTGTGCTTTTGCACAAAATAACATCGAATAGGATGATACTTTCAACAAAAAGCCGAGGTTTAATCCAGGAAATCATCGTGAGTTAAAATAATGAGGTCTGAAGAACTACAATTCCCATGAACCTCTGGGGTAGGACGTCATCACCCTTGCGTGTAAAGTGAAAATCGCTTCCGGAATCTGGCAAACGATCTACTGTGAACACGGATAACAACTGAGCTGCCTGCTAAATACGAGCAAAGGTAAGACGAGCTACAGGCACAGAGTATCGGTACACACCGGCACATTGTTTTGAAAACGGACATTAATTTCATAACAACCCGTCATTGAGCTAGTGTCTCAATTTTTCCCTTTAGAAAACGAAGGAAACGCCCGTTTGCAGTTCACCGCCGATTCGTTTAAATCAAACATATGATTTACACCAACCAAGGTAATACACTACCCTGGCCCCATTTAATTTTGAGATTGAAGTTATGAACATAACATTATGGCCAATGTATACCTCATTTGTTCATTTCACAGATATGTAGCAGCCATTTGAACATTACGTGTGGCCCCAATACACCTCAGTCAGCCAAAAGTAAGAATATTCATCCCCTTGTCATCATTTAACCGATAATGCAATGCTCCGTCCATTCACACCACAAGACTAAGACTGTATGTATGTTATTTTAGATTGAACATTCTGGTGAAAGTTGAAATGGTCAAATACCAGCTGAATATTCATAGTGATTAAGGTAAGAAGCGGTGCACCATAGAGGTATTTTGAGGTAAGGGTCAGGATTTGGTCAATAATTAAGACAAAGATATCTTTTTTGTCTTTTTCAGCTATTCTGGTCCTGATGAGAACTCCCGAATTGGCAGGGGTTCGAAACGCGTAGACCGTTATTTTAAGGCCAATCTTAGATAGAATCATAATTCATTTTTGGATCCATTCAGTTAGTTCGACTGATGGCCTTTTGATCTATTGTTTTTTGCTTAAAATGTTTGTATTAACAATGAAAAATAATATGCTGTTTTGTATGTTTGTTTGAATGGGAAAAAGGGTATGTGAGAAGTTGAGTGAATGGGGTGTAAGAAGTGGTATATATGATGTGGATTTGTGTGTATATATATATATAAATGTTTTTGCTTTGAAAAGGCTTCTTTATAAAATGAGAATGTTTTGTATTATGTTGGTGGTAAATTTTTGATAAAAAGAGAAAAGAAAAAGTTTTTTGATTAAATCCAACGGAAAAAGTGGTTATTGTGGGCATTGTTTTGTTTCAATGTTCAAAGTTTATCGATCGGAGTGAATAAGCAGCATGGGCATCTCTTTTGTTTTTTGAATATTTGTGGCTCAGCCTTGCTGCAGTGTTAGCCAAAACCCTTTCTAGGTTCTTGGAGTATTCATCTAAGGCAGCTTGTAAATACTTCCAAAATTGAGATTTCTGATTTGTTTGTATTTTTTGCCATAACAGGTGGCACATTCGATTAGAGTTATCTGTTTTTATTCTTTTCCACACTTTTATAAATTGGCCTTTCCTAGCAATTAGCTGGTTAGATAGCCCAAATTAGAATCTAATTTGGACAGACGATGCATTGTGTGGAAGCTGAAAAGCGATTTGAAGGTTTTAGTCACGGCATTATTTATGGTTATAGAGTCTTTTCTGCACAGTGCTTCACTTCCATATGTTAGACTTGGTAATAATTTTGCAGCTATTACTTTTAGAAATGGGAGATAACTAGGTCCCCCTAGGGATTTCTGCAAGGTTCAAAATGCAGTCAACAGGGTATTACTTCTCCTTTGGATATCAACCTTATGCAGTTGGAATGATCCTTTATCATCAAAAAGCACCCCAGTATGTTCTTACTTGCTCTAGTTGACAATTTTGGAGGTACCATTTGTGCTTATACTTTGTCAATGTGTTTTTGTTGATTTCCATTATTTTAGTCTTGGTGTCATTTATAACCATAGTAATTACAGGAGAGAGGTGGCCCCACCAACCGAAGGGACCAGGGCACTACTACACAGGAGAGGTAAAAGGTGTCCCTTTGGGAAAACAAGCTCAAGGCACATGCATTCAAAACTCACTCAAACTCATAAACCCCACAAACAAGGGGTACACATTGAGGTCGATCACGGAAGAAGCCTCCGTTATCCGGGCAAGAGGGCCTTTATATAAAGATTGAATATTTATACCCTGGTGGAGGAATTGGAACACAGGCGAGGTTGGACCGCAGCCGGTTCGGGAAGAGCAAAAAGGAAAAATTGTAAGTTACCCCACTCCAGGCTAGCAACATTATTGTGCGCCACCTCCCGCCAGACGCAGTGACATACACCTTAGCCTACATAGAATCCTGAGCTTCTCCGTACATAATATGAAATAGAAACCTGTCGCTCAGAACAGAGGACAGGAACCTTTCAGCCTGGCGGTAAAAAGACTGACCAACCAGACAACACTATAGTTTCTCTACGTCATTTGAATGCACATCACTAAGAGTGACTTTGCACACCCTTAGTTCCCCAAGGAGGGAGGTTACACTCCCTTATATACTTTTTGTCCTGAAGAAGGTGGGATTTATCATTTTATTACCACCGAAACGCGTCAACGCTTAAGACTACTGAATCCAACCACGAGAAAAATTACTGGAACAAATTAAAAGTGTACAGTAACGAGGATATGAACTCGATGTGAACAGTTGGATCAGGTTTTGCTACAGCACTCTCAAGACTGTGCAATAGGGTCTCCCCATTAGCTCCAAATGATTTCCCTTCCTTAGATTCCGATGTGAGGTTTAAAAAAAAAAAGAAATGTATACACTGTTTTTTATTGATTGTGAGGTTGTTACAACCTGCACAACTTGTTTGGTTTTTAACATATTTTGTATGTACTGTACTGTATATGAAATACAGAATATTCAATGTTTTTAGATGTAAACCATGATGTTTTTTAATGTGTCATTTCTTTTTATGATAATAAAGCCTCTGACGTTATATTTCGGATTTGGGGGTATTTTAGCTCTAAAACAACGGGTCCTGACTTAATGTGTACCCCTTGTTTGTGTCATTTATAACCATGCCATTTGCCAAGGCATAACTTGATATCCTATTTACCAGACGTAGTAACTCTACCATTGTTTGATTTAATAGGATAACATCGTCTGCATATAATAGGTTTGATATGTGACTTCCAGCTAATTTAGGTGGGTAAGCTTTCACCTCATCCATGGCTTGTGTTAGGTCTGATACAAACAAATTAAAAAGGCATGGGGCAAGTACGCACCCTTGTTGTAGGCCCATAGAAGTTGCAATTTCTTTTTACATACATGAGCCATCACCTAATCGTACTCTAACCCAGGTGTTTGAATATAATAGATGAATTGGTTTCAGAAGGGAAGATTGGAATTCCTTGCATCTTCAATTTATCCCAGATTAATTGCCTATGCACACAATCAAAGACAAATTTAAAATCCACAAAACACAAATATAATGGTTGTTTATTTGCTGTATAATTGTCTATTAGTACTGAGAGGACTAGTATATTCGTTGCTGTCCCCAATCCTTGCATAAAACCTGATTGATTAGGTGGGATTATCTGCTTCCCAGCTGCCCATGTAGATAGCCTTGACAGTAGGACTCCTGAAAAAAGTTTGGCATTTGTGTCTTGTAGTGTGATTAATCGATAATTACCCGGCTGTGCCCAGTCTCCTTTTTTGTATATAGGTGATATTAACGAACCCGTCCATGTTTCTGGTATTGATGATTATTCAACTGCTTTCTTAAATAATTTTGTAAGATATTCTGCCCAGAGAGTAGGATCTTCTTTATATAAATCAAATGGAATCCCATTTGGGCCCAGGCTCCATCTTTTTGTTTTCAAATTAATTTACATACTTGATTTTCAGTTATAGCTAGCTTGTTTTCCAAATCCATTTTTTCCATTCCTATGCAATTAAGTGTATTGTCCTTTTGTGTAATTTCCAGATTACTATTCAAATGGGTTGTTAAGAATACTATCCAGACAGCTTAATTTAATGTACACGATACAGGTATTTGCTAGTTCTTGATAGGCAATTTATCAATTTCCAGAAATCTCTTGAGTTGCTCTTTTTTTTCTTGTGTATAGTGCTTTTGCCCAGAGTGATTGTTTTAAATGAGATTTTTCTTCCCAAATTAGCCTTCTCAGGTCATAGTTAATACCTTTTAATTTGGAATGTATGGCTGTATTATCTGGACATTTTTTTTATCTGTCTCAGTCTGTTTCGGGTTCTTTTTAGAATGTGGGTTGCATAAGATAGCTTGATTACATGTCTTACTTCTACTTAATTACTAGGTTGTTGTTTGTGATAAGGTTTTAATGCACAGGTGGAGACTCATTTTTTTATAAAAAGCGCCCAACTTTCAAGTACGGTGAGAGAATCCTCTTCAAAGCTTTCCTTAACCAGTTTGAGTGCCAATATACTAGTAGATACTTTGGACTCCTCTTCCAGTACAGTCTCCTATAGTTAACTGTTCCAATCTTTCCAGGTAGGGTTCGAAATTTTTTGTGTATTGTACATTGGAGCTGTAATTCCAAAATTTGTTGGCCATGATCACTACCGTTTGTTTTCTCAATCGCGAAGGATAATATCTTATGGAATAGATTCAAAGATACTATTGTGTAATCAATTCTTGATTTGTGGTCATCTGCATGGTATGTCCATGCTGACAGTAAGTCTTGTGGGAACATCCCAATTAAAATTTTCAATCCCAGGAATTCTAAATCTTTTAAGAGAGTTATTCCAACTACTCCTCCTGAGGTTCTATTTACCAGGGATAATGATTGTTGAGTTATTGCCCATAGATGGTCCTATTGTAGTATTGCATCTTCTCTGGTGTATGACCATAGCAGATTTAGGTTATAATCGCCCAAAATAATAAATTCGGTGTGTGGGTCCTCAATCATTTTCTGTAATACAATACTGGTAAGATTAGTAGCCATAATCTTCCTAGTTCTTAAATCAGGATGTATATATAAATTTATAAGTAATGGTAATTTTAATTTTTTTTTTTCTCCATATAATATAATTTAACTATTAGGATGTTGTTATCATTTATGACAACTCGTTTGTGCTCCAAGTGTAAGCCTATTGCTATAAATATTGCTAGACCCCCACCCGGGTGCCCATATTTACTTTGTTTGATTGCCGACTGAAAGTACCCGTTAAAACCTTCTAACATCAGCGGTTCAGTTGCCCAGGTTTCTTGCAGGAATATAATCTGGAAGTTGTTTGACACTTGGGAAAGGTACGCATTTTGTATTTTAGCTTATACCCCATTTATATTCTAGGAACATAGCCTAATAGCTTCTCTTTGATTGGATGATTCCTCCTTAACACTCTTTGGCTTATCATGTCAAGGTTGTACTACCCCGTGAAGTGCCGCTGTCATCCATCCTTGATTTAATTTAATAGGCATTTCTTCAACAATTCGATTCATTGTTGTTGTTAGTAAATTATCAGTTTTGCCTATAGGGTTTTTTAATATTGAGAATACTTGGTGTTTTATGTCTTTCTGTTGATGTTCTGTTCTCTCTTGTACTGTGAATGGGCTTGGATATACAGCTTGAGGGGGCATGCTAATTTTTATTCCCCAATTCAAAAAGGTTTCATGTTCATTGATGATTAGTTGTAATAGACGAGTAGAATTCCTTGTTATTAATGTCATTTCTTGATTATCTTATTTATTTGGAAGAAATTCAATAGCTTCTATATTTTCACTTGTGATTTTTTCAACAGAAGGAATTGCTTTAAAAAGTCTTAGGATATTTCCCAGATTCAGAGTGTCTTGCCTACCCCTCGACTGTTATTCTGGTTTGAAGATAAGTTGGATCTTACCATCATTATGTTTGTTGATTATTTTCTTCCTTCTATCTACTGAGATGGTTATATGTTCTTTCTTTGATAAACTCATCTGTAGGTTTGTTGTCTCTATCAAGCAAGCTGGTTCCACATACATTCCCTCTCTAGATCTATTATGACAGTTGTTTGGACTTTGTTGAGCCTTGATTGTTCTTTGTATTGTTTGTATCTGGTTTTCACTAGTATATCCATCTGTGTCATCACTCTGACCCACCTCGATTTTTTCCCGGTCATACGATCTTTTTTGCTTAACCAGTTTAAATCGGTGAATCGTGGTTCATGCGGATGATCCTCTCCCGTGTTGGTCTATGGGCTTCATACAACGGAGCTTCTCTCTTCATCCCATTAATATTCATCCCTTCTGTGACCGGTTTACATCCATCACATTGTATTTGACTTTTTTGTTTTTCCGATGGTTCATGTATTTGTAGTTCACTTGGCTCACTCTGTACTTTGCATTGCTTAGTAAGAATTATTTTACTCAGGTCTTTGTAAAATAGTGGGAAATACTTTTTATTGTTTCCTTTAATTTTGCTGGTCTGATTCTCAGATATTTCTTTATTTTGATTAGGACTGTTAATACTATTCCCCGTTGATCCTGTTGTTTGTTTTTGAGGTGTAGTGCTTATTGAGTTACTTTTGGTCTTATTTCTAGCTTTATGTTGTTTTTGTTTGTTTTTTCGTCAAAGTGAAGTGTGGAGACGTTGACTGCTTATAGCCTTGATCTACTATTTTTTCCTTGAGTGGGACCATATATTTTTGCTAATATTAACTGTCTCCCCTTCTTGCTGATCGAGACATTTTTCTGTTATTAGGATTTCAACCTGTAAGTTCTGTGACTCCAGTTGTTCCGAATTACTTTGTAATTTTATCTTTTTACTTGTTCCTATTTCCTCTATTTTTCCTTCTCCGAGTTTTTTTCCAGTCCCTAATACTTGTAGGCTAATTTTTAAGTCTTTAAGTATAGTGCTCATAGCATCCGGTATTGTGGCCAATTTTTCGAATAATGGAGCACACGAACAATCTAAGCATGGAACTGTAACTTGTGTTTGTGCTCGCAGTATCAGGTTGTTTAAGGTGGCCAATTTCTGGTCTATACCTGCCACAGAGTTTGCCATAACATTAAGAAGATCAATTTGTGCATCCGTTTTATTATATTGATACGTTAGAGCTTCTAATGTTAGATATGAAGTTCTGTAAAAAATGTTCCATATGGCCCCTATAGCTGGTGTTCCTGAGATCGGTAGAATTTGCTTTTGAAAGCATTCCGAGTTACATTGTGATGTGCCTTTACTTCCAAGTGTGGAGTTTAATTGTATTCATCTTTCATTTTTGACTGAATGAAACAATTGCTATCACTGAGGTTATTTTTGTCACAGGGTGTGCTCCAAAGCTGCAGACCATCAAGGTCTGTTTTTTTGGTTCACCCTTACATTCGTGATTATCATTCCCATCTTTGAAGATCCCATAGGGCCATACGTTGTTCTCCAAATCTGGCCGTGTCTCAGATTTTAAGTGAGGAAAGTTCATGGTTCCACTTAATGAATTATACTGAGGCTCCTGACCACCTGGCAATGGTGGATCTTGGTTTATCTGATTTATTTGAGGGGAACAGGGCATCGAGTCCATTGACATTTTGCACTTTTTTATTTCTACTGTTACTTCCAGTGGGAGTGGTACCCCCGATATCAGTAATTTCTGAGTTTTACTTGTAGGTCTTTCCGATAAGTCTGGATATTCTTGTAACAATTGTGATGTTGAGGCTAATGTTAACATCTCTAAGTCAGTAATGTGCCACCCTTGAAAGCCCTCATTTTCCTCTATCACCTGGTAGTCTGAGATACCCAAGTCTTGTCCCTGACATGCAGCTTGCGCCTTACTTTCTGGTTTAATTGGAGATTTTAGGCTATGTGTTTCTATTTCAGTTTGTAGCGGTAACATAGCTCTAGTTGGACCTTTCATAAAATCAAATTTGTGAGGAATTTTCATTGATTTCTCAAACATGCGAGTAATTGGTGAAATTAAGGGATGGTTTTCCCCTATAGTTTTTGCTTTCACTTTTTTGATGTTGTTGTAGCTTGAAGTTTCTTTTTCCTTCTTACAGGGGGAAAAGGTGGTCTTTCTTTACCTGAGCGCATGCCTCTTTTGATTCAGAAGAATGATCCTGCTATTCCTATGGTTATCAGAATGATAGGAATAGGCAACAACTGGAAACGTCGATAGGGCAACCAATAACCTGGTGTTATAACCTGGTATTATATGCCCTATGAGCACTTCACTCTATCTGTCGAGCTTGTTGGTTTGACCTTGTTATGGTCACGGTCCTCCAGTGATTAGAAGTATATCCTCCCTGTGTTCTCCTTTTCTTTGCCCTTTCTCCAACTGGCCAACTCCACTTTAACTGTAACTGCTATAGGCCCTGACACTTGTAACCCCTTGTTGTTGATATGAGCCTAATGTCGGGCCTGGAAGTACCTGGATGGATGCTGCTCCACAAAGCCTAGCACAGTGCATAGGAGGATTAATAAGAAGCCAAACAAGAACCCAACAACCTGGGGTGGCCCAGGAGGGGCTTGGGGCGGGGGAGGAATATAGTAGAGCAGTAGTACCATTAATATTAAGCAAAGAATCCTCGCCTCCCCGTTCCCAGTTACCTTACATGAAAAGCTGAAGAAGAACCTGGTGGCTTAGCTGGTGGTTAGTCTCCCTGTCCTGGACGTCCTCCCTGTCCTAGAGACCGCGGTAGTTCCTGTGGTAAAAGTTTTCAATTCCTTCTGCAATTCCTGTTGTCTCTGTCACCCTCTGTTGATCTGGCACTGGGCCGGATGTTGTACCTGGTGCCGCGCCTGTTGCTGGTGGGGAGTCGAGTGGGACCCAAAAGCAAGAACCGCAGGCTGCACCCGAACCTGGTCAGGCCACCTCCAGGGTTCGCCTGAGGCACACACTCTGCAGCTGCCAACTATCGGCAACCACACTCGTACTCGCCACACTTTCTATGCTGCTGCTGCACAGTGTTCACCTTCATGGCTCCAGACCGCAGCAGCCCTGCAGCAAGGGCAAAAACTGCAGGTGGGAAGCAGAGGGCTCAGAGTGAGCGAAAGGCTCTCTCTGCTTCTCTACGTTTCCAGCGTCCACAAGGGGGGCCGCCGCAAGTCCACAGCAGGTGGAAAGAGTGGCAAAGCGTAGCGCAAAAAGCGTAAAAAGCAGTAAATGACGAATAGACCCCCCCTCCGACACAGGAGGGTGGGTGGCGGATGCGGGTATGCAATGAAGTCAACGGCAGCTTCTTCGTTCTCCACCCGCTCCTGCTCTGATCCACGATCCTCGTAGCAGTGTCCTCACGTAGCTCATGCAGCTCACGTCCTTGTCTCCCAGTCTCGCTTCCTCGAAACAGTCTGTTCTGGTGACACGGAGGAAAGCTTCAAGCCAGGCGAGTCGGCGATGCTAACTCCTTCACATAAAGACATGCACCTCCAGTGCGCAACACCTTGTCCTTCGTTCCACCACCCCCATGCTTGCTGGCAGTAAATCTGAGGACATCCTCAATAAAGCAAACATCATAACATGCCGATTGTTAGACCTGGCTTCCTTGGAGCGGCTTTCTCTCAAACATTTTGCCTGCAACCCTCCTGTTTTGCTGGTCTTAGGACTCTACACACTTTACCACTGGTCACCGGTACTAAAGTGCCTGTGCTCTCTCCGTAAAACATAATAGAATTTGCTTATACCCAATTGGCATATTTAATTTACTTGTAATTACCTAGTAAAGTGGTACCACCTGTGCCCAGGGCCTGTGCATTGAATGCTACTAGAGGACATGCAGCGCTGATTGTGCCGCGAACTTAAGTAGCCTTTTAAACATGTCTCAGGTCTGCCATTGCAGCCTCTGTGCGCAGTTTTAAACTTTTAAACTGCCATTTCAATCTGGAAAAATAAACCTTTTGCCAGGTCTAAACATTTCTTTTTAATACATGCAACCCCTAGGGTTGGCCCTAAACAGCCCATAGGACAGGGTGCAGCATATTTAAAAAGTTGGACATGCACTTATAAAATTTACAGGTCTTGGTAGTGAAAAACTCAAATTTGTTTTTCACTACAGCAAGGCATACCACCCCCATAGTAAAACATTGTGCTACCTTGTTACATTTAATACGTGATAATTTTTAATTGGGAGCGGGTAAGAATTGTAAATTCACACCCTCTTTAATAGCAAAGTTGGATTTTAGGTCACAATTCTGAAAATTTAGAAAGTAGACATGTTCTTGCCCCAACCATTTGGTTCCTACAACCTGTATCCTGGACCATATGACTAGGTGTAGCTGGCAGTTGGCCTTTTGTGTATTGCTTCCAGATAGTGAGACAAAGGGAGAAAATGTGTTGGCAGGATGGGCCATCTCTGACTTGATAGTAGGATAATCTGTCACCTACCATACTTGCACATAACTAGGGCTCTGCCTCAGCACACTCATAAAAGGTTTCACTGTTAGTATTTTGTGCCCCCAGACAAGCTGGGGCCAGGGTAGGGAGGCAGGAAGTTTTAAACACTTCTGGAGGTGGAAACCTCCAGAACCGCCTTCTACTTTGAAGCTGGCACCAAGTATAAATATTGGACCCTTGGACCAAACTCCTTAGTAGACCTCTGGAAAACTCAGGAGGATTACTAGCTGCTCTGTTGCAAGAGGGACTGCTAGTCTTCTGCTCTGCTACTCTGCTGTCTGAGTGCGAAGGTCTGGACCTGTACCTTGAACCCAGGACAACCAGAGTAACTTCAAGCACTATTTGGCTGGCTTCCTGATCAGAGCCTCAGAGACAGTAAAGGCTCCCACCAGCTTGAACTCAGCACCTGGACTCTGTCTGCTGTGAGTCTTGCTCCCCAAGTGGTGCCACCCCAGTTGTGGATCCTTGGAAGTGGGCCTGAAGGATCTGCCAGCCCAGCTGTGGCATTTTGGGTGGAACCGATGCAGTGCAACACATCTCGCAGCCTGCATCGGACCCGCAGCTGCACGATGCATCCCCGATGTAGAACTTCACATTGCAAGCCTTTGTCGATGGCATCCTCAACAGCAACGCAGGAACTTGCACCACAAGGCTCATCTACAGCTCCATCAGAACTGCCGCTGTGAGACGCTTCTACAACGCAGGACCTTGCATCTCTGCCTGCAGTTAAACAGACCCACCACTGCGCCACGCATTTTCAACGCAGGATCTCACAATGCTCCGCAACCAGGATTTAAGGTACTTTGCTCAGCAGGCCTAACAGGCCTAACTTGGTCCCTGTATCCGGCCTGTGTCCATTGTGGTCGGCCTGAACTTGTGACTTTGGCCTGGTTCAGCGTGACTAGATAACCCCAGTTGGTGCTTTGTACTTTTAGGCAATATTTTCACTTATATCTTTAAAACTGCATATCTAATGATTGGATATTTGTTGTTTTGCTCTCAAATAATTTATTACATTTTACTCTATTTTTCTAAATTGGTGGGAGATTTTTCCTTTCTTTTGTCTTTACTTTATTGCTGTTTGAAGTGCTGCATAAATACTATGCAAATTGCCTCTAAGTTACGCCTGACTGCTTTGTACCAAGCTACCAGAAGGTTAAGCACAGGTAACTTTGGGGCTGACTGTGACTTCACCCTGACAGGAATTGTGGTTGCTGCTTGAGTAGGGTTTTACCCCCCTCAACCAGTAACCCAATTTCCTACACCCAGATTCAGCAGAGTCTTAAGTGACTCATTCTGGTGCAAAGAAATATCAACTTTACAACAGCCTACCTTCTACGTTCATAACCCTTGGTAGAAATTGGGTTTCTGGTTGGAAGAGGTATGCATCTTGTCCAAGTAGGAACCACAATCCTAGTCAGGGTAAGTCACAAACATGCTCTGAATTAGCCTTTGCTCGCCCCCTGGCAGCTTGGCACAAAACAGTCAGGCTTAACTTAAGAGGCAGTGTCTAAAGTATTTGTGCAACACTTCAAACGGTAAAAACACCACACAAAAAGATACCGGTTTAGAAAAATAGAGCTTACTTAATGAACAAGACCAAAAATCCAATAAGTAGAATCAGAGTTAGGAATTTTTAAAGAATAAACTGAAATGTAGTGCTTAGAAGCCTACAGCGCCGACAGGTCCTATCTGGTCACACTAGACCGGGTCAAATTCAAAAGTTCAAGCCAAACACGATAGGGTGTGGGTTGGATATAGTCCCAGGTAAATCTGTCTGAAGTTTTATCTTCTCAAAAATTGTGGCAAGAGTCCCGTTTGCAGGGAAGAAGTTCACCAGGAACAAGGAGAGCATCGCTGTCAGTGGTCTGTGGGTGCGAAGAGCCAACAGACATCGCGGATGGATGGGCTTGAGCTTCGTAGTCGTGAGCAGCGATACTTGCTGTGCGAAGAGATGAACTTGCACCCAATTGCGCTGATCCTTTGTGCGAGAGGCGCGGTTCGAGTACCCATCAAGCACTTCCAAGGGCCCAGTACCTGAGAAGCGCCTCTTGGGGATCAAGAGCTTGTTGAAGGCAGGTCCATTAGCTGTGAGGAGCCTGTTATGTCCCTGAAGAAGGGTTCCAGGTCCACTTCTTCTTATTTAGGGAAGAGGGTAGCAGGTCAGCACAGCAAGGCAGTAGGTCCTTCAGAGTATCAGTCCAGCAAAGTGGCAATCCTTTCAGAGCCACAGCAGTCCTTCTACCTCCCAGAGTATCCACAGGTCTAGCAGTGTACTGAAGTGATGGTGTCTGAGGTCCAGTACTTATACCGAGTTGGGCCTTTGAAGTGGGGGAGACTTCAAAGAGATGCCACTGAAGTGCACAAAGTCCCTGCCCTTCCTGCCCTGGCTCCAGACTCACTACAGGAGGGTATGCAGCCCTTTGTTTGGGGACAGGACACAGCCTATTTAGGTGCAAGTATGAGGCTGTAACCAGCTCTTCCCTCCTATCCTGCCCAGGATGGCCAACCAAGATGTGGATGGCCCATCGAGTCACACCTAAGCTCCCTTCGTGCGTGGCTGTCTAGAGGGAATGCACAAAGTCCAGCTGTCACCCACCCCAGACGTGTATTCAGAAACAGGCAGCAGGCACCAAATGGCTAAAGTAAGAAAATACCAACTTTCTAAAAGTGGCAGTTTCAGAATTGCAATTTAAAATCAGACACCACCATATGTTGTGATTTTAAATTGTGATTCCAGAGACACCAAACTTGGGGTCCAATCTCTTCCCAACTGGAAATCACACATATAAAATGTAAAAGTGTAATCCCAATGTTATCCTATGATAGGGATAGATCTTGCGGCAGTAAAAAACAAATCTAAGAGTTTTTCACTGCTAGGACATGTAAACCTTAGAGGTAGAGGTCATACTTTTTAAATGCACTACACCCTGCTCTTAGACTGTCAAGGAACCCCCTTAGGGGTGATTCATATGTATTAAAACATGGCAGTTTAAAACTGCGCACACACAGGCTCTGCAATGGCAAACCTGAGACTGGTTTAAAGGGCTACTTAAGTCAGTGGTGCAATCAGTGCTGCAGGCCCACTAGTAACATTCAATTTACATGCCCATGGCACATGTAATGCACTTTATTAGGGACTTATAAGTAAATTAAATATGCCAATTGTGGATAAGCCAATGTTATCATGTTTTAAGCAGAGAGCACATGCGCTTTAGCACTAGTCAGCAGTGGTAAAGTGCCCAGAGTCCTAAAGCCAGCAAAAACAAAGTCAGCAAAAACAGGATATCTGAAGGCAAAACATCAGGGGAAACCACACCAAGGATGCAAAGTCTATACACCCTTAGTTGTTATTTGTATTTGACTGATACTTCACACACAGTTCTCAGTAGGATGCCGTAAATCATGCACATTAGTGACACAACTTATCAGATGATATAATTACACTGCAACCACTCTTACATTTTCCTTGGCACAAGGGTAACAGTGTTGGCACTAGGCAGCACATAGTGTGCCAGCACTGTGAGAGAGCAGGTATGTGCCATTTGTTGGTAAATATATGGATTTCTGCCCTCTCCAACTGACGCAGTGCAGCAAGTTGTCTTGCTGTATTACACTGCATCCAATATTGATAAATCTGGAGCTTTGTTTAAGAAATGATTCCAAAGTGAACCATTGTTGTTTGTTAGACCAAAATCTTGAGTGAGTATAGGAGACATACCTTAAAAAAAAAAGATATTACTAATGGAGAAGTGGGAAGGAAGGCTGTCTGGGTGTGTGCATGAGTGCCTGCATGTGTGCTAAGGTATATTTATTTCCGTGCAACTGTGTGTCTTTTGTGTATTTAGGAGAGAGCCTGTGAGTGTATTTGTTGCCCTCCACGTTGCTGTATCCCTCATCAATGTTTCCTTATCTTCCTCTAGTTTTTTCTATGATTACTACATCACCTCATCTTTGTTTATCCTCCCTCCTATGCTTTTCTTTTATTTCCTTTGACTGCTCAACCCTAGACAGACTTCGCTACTCCATCAGTTGAATTCACTCTAATATGGCATCTAACCGCTCCTCTTCCCTCTTAGAAGGTGTGCAATTTCCATTCTTGTAAGTAGGCGAAATTTCAGGAATATTAAGCAAAATGTAAATCTGATATTTAGAGCTATATTTTAGGATGCAATTTATTCTCACATCCTTTTTGGTTGTAAAGATTAATTTTGCGCCAAAAACCAGAGCCAAAAACACAAGCGTCCTGATGAACAGCTGTAGGCCACTGACCTTCCACCTCGACAAGCACCAGCTCTTGGACATCACACAATCAGGCTTCAGTGCCAACTACAGTACCGAAACACTCATCATCGCAGTGACCAGCATCAGGATGATCCTCAACCGAGAAGCACACCGGTCCTAGGATGCTTGTTTCCAGTCCAAGGAGGACCTGGCCTGGCAGTTCCGGCTGGACTGTTCCCATAAGGAGCAGAGTCAAGACTGATTTGCATATGGCTGGGTTCAAACTGGAATGGCATGGGGAGCAAACAAACGATGGATTTAGGCCCAGATCTCTGTACTGGGGCGAATGTATGACATTGTTCTGCATTCTGTCCATCAATTGTTCTTTTTGCATTTATCAACCCAAGTGGGACGGGTATGCCCAGACGTGGGTCCCATGCTCTCCATGCCACTGGAGTCAAGCTAGCCTGGATGATGAGGTGAATCCCCGAAACCGGTCCTAGGATGCTTGTTTCCAGTCCAGGGAGGGCCTGGCAGTTCGGGCTGGACTGTTCCCATAGGGAGCAGGGTCAAGACTGGTTTGCATATGGCTGGGTTCAAACTGGAATGGTATGGGGAGCAAAAAAATAATGGATTTAGGCCCAGATCTCTGTACTGGGGTGAATGTATGACATTGTTCTGCATTCTGTCCATCAATTGTTTTTTTTGCATTTGTCACCCTAAGTGGGACGGGTATGCCTAGACGTGGATCCCGTGCTCTCCATGCCACTGGAGTCAAGCTAGCCTGGCTGATGAGGGGTGAAACCCCGAAACCGGTCCTAGGATGCTTGTTTTCCAGTTCAGGGAGGAACTGGCCAGGCAGCTCGGGCTGGACTGTTCCCATAGGGAGCAGGGTCAAGACTGATTTGCATGTGGCTGGGTTCAAACTGGAATGGCATGGGGAGCAAAAAAACGATGGATTTAGGCCCAGATCTCTGTACTGGGGTGAATGTATGACATTGTTCTGCATTCTTTCCATCAATTGTTCTTTTTGCATTACTCAACCAAGAAGAAACAGCAGCCATCCCCCTCCTCGACCTTTCCCCAGCATTCAACACAGTCTCGTACTTTACCCACATCAGAAAACTTCATGAACTGGGTATCCAGGGGCCTGCCCTCAACTGGATGTGCTCTTATGCATAGTCCCCTAAGGGTCTTTTCTCAGACCCATCCTATTAAACATCTCCATAACCCCACTGGCAGACCTCATCAGATCACATGCCATCAACATTCTTTCATACGAAGAAGACACTCAAATGAAACTCTCCCTGTTGGACAAGACCCCCGCAGCAAAAAACTACTTCGCCAGATGCATATCCACTAGGACAATCTGGATGAGATCCTACTGCTTAAAGCTCAACATGAACAAGACCAAAGTGGTGATCTTCGGTAAGATGACCTCAGCATTAGACTTCACCTGGGTGCCAGCAGATCTTGGCCACACATCAGCCCCCAGAGCTCATGCCAGGAACATAGGAATCATCCTCCATGACAAACTCAACATCTCAGCCCAGATAAACGCGGTGACCTCCACCTGCTTTCACAACATGAGGATGCTATGAAAAATCTTCAAGTGGCTCCCAGAAAACACATGGGAAACAGTAACACAGGCCCTGATTACCAGCAGACTAGACTAAGGCAACACATTCTAAGCAGGGAGCACCAAAGGGCTCATGAACAGGCTCCTAACCGTCTAGATCACAGCAGCAAGATTCGTCGTTCACTTAGCTCGCCACACCCATATCTCCACTCACCGCAAAGCAAGCACTGCACTTGCTCCCTATACACAAGCACACTCAATTCAAACTGTTCACACACACATGAAGCATTACACAACATACGCCCTGCCTACCTCAGTAGCCGCATACACTTCCACCACCCCACCAACCACCTCCGGTCTGCAGAAATCTCACTAGCACAGGTATCAGCATACACAATAAAAGAACTGGCGGTGCACTTTCTCTCACATCACCCTCAAAGCCTGGAACGACCTACGACAGCACATCAGAGCCTCCTCTTCATTTCTCAAGTTCCGCAAGAAGCTGAAGACCAGGCTTTCTGAGTGATCACCACCTGGGGGGACACAGACCACCTATCTGCAAACACCTGTATACCCTCCTGCGTGATCAGTGTACTATACAAAGAGCCATAAAGCAACATAACAAAATAGCTCAGAGAGGCAGAAAGAAGCAGAAAAAATAGGAACACAGCAAAAAAACACTTCTGGGAGGGAAGGAAGGAAGGAGTGTAAAAGAGAATGGGATAAAGTATCAACTAAAAGGGAAATGCAGAGGAAGCAAGTCAAAGAGAATGGACAGAAAACACTGAGAAAAAGAAATAAAGACAGTAAGAAACCAACAAAAAATAAATAAATAGTACTAAAAAAAAGTAGAGAAAAAAGTAAAAGAAGCAGAAGGAAAGCAGAAAAACAAACTAAAGCGAGTGGTAGGTAAAATGGAGTGAGTGCAATAAGAAGAGAGGTATGTACAGAAAAAGATAGCGGGAGAGAGTCCTATTATATTTACACACATTGTACAGTTGACGACAAATTTCATCTTAAGTGATATTTATTGTTTCCTATTTACTTCTCAAAGATCGCCACTGAATACAACCCAAAATACATACATTCTTTTAAGCAGGCAGGTGCGGGTTTAAGCTGTTTTATTGCTGTCCTACTGAGAGAATCTCAGGCTAACATTGTGAACCTCAGTTTTCAGATGGATCATTAAGCTTCAAGTAGGGGCGTATCGAAAATCACTTCCTCGACCACTCCTCCTCTCAGTCCTTACTTAAATGAGTTAGATTCACAGCTCTTCAGGCATCATGTGACCTAGCCAAATCCAAAAACCTCTTCCCCCTTCATTCTGATCTCACCGTAAGGCTCTTTCCCATCTGGGGATACCATAAAAAGGAGGCAAGATCACACCGCATCCAGGACTTTTGTCTATGTTCTCATAGACAACATTTCTGGCGCAGTCAAGGTGGGTTTCTTCCTAGCTTTTACTTCTCCCATCCTTAGGCGAGTTTGGCAGGTAGTGGGCGTCTTGCATTTTTGATGGGTGCAACAAGCTATTCATCCATCCCCGCCTCTCTCAGGTAGTGACTGCTGACAAATGGTGTGCAGGAGTTCAATTTTTCTTGGTTCTTGTCATATTTCGGTGCTTTGGGACTGGAGTGCTAATGGACCTTCTTTTGGACTGAGGTTACCCTTGTAATGATGTGTCATAGTAGCTATGTTGTATCACCTCTGGGGTTTGCGTGTTATGTTGGGGATTGGGTCATGGGTTTCTTGCTCTGGTATGTCCTTATTCAGGTAAGGATGTGGGCGAGGAACTGTTGAGGAGGTAAAGTGTTGATGAGTTTCTGGTAATCTTGATTTCTGCTGTAATCCTCGATGTTCATTCCCTGTGATTCTTAATAACAGGATGAGTTGTGGATGCTTTTCCAATATATGGTACTTCTGGGCACATTGAGTTCTGTGGGGGATGTCAAAGATAAGTGGGAAGAGATTTTGGCATCAGGCTACGTCATGTAATGCCAAAGGGGAGGGGGGCCCATTTTATTAATGTAAGTACTGGGACGAGGAAGAGTAATCGAAACTATGAAGATGATCAGTGAGTAATCAGTTCATTGGTGCAGCAGGTTCTATGGCACCGGGGTCCCCAGATGTGAGGGGAATCTGCACCACAATTGTACTGCAATGCAAACTTGGGGCAGGCAGCCCATTTTCCTTACTGGCATTACGGCGCAGGGTTCGCCATTGCCGTGGAACTGCTTTCACATGGTTTGTCCACATTTAGAAAACAGCCTTCATTTCACGCATGTATAAGCCATCTGCTGCTGCTATAAAAGGAAAGCTAATGATAGTAATGTGAGCTGTGAATACCACTTGTTAGACAACAGATCGTCACCCGCACCAAAGCAACCGAAGAATAAAGTATAGCTTTTCCTCTTCTGAAATTACACCAGGTAGAACAGCTCATGCACAGCATTCTGGAGAAGAGATCAGTAGAAGGGCATGAAAAGAGAGAATTTTAGAGTATGTGGTTTGGTATTTCACTTGCATGTGAAATGTACAGAGAAAAACTGTTTTGTGAAGATGTAGTAAAAGCCCTTATTTTACTTGACTTTCATTTTTATGGTCTGGCGTGCAGCGCAGCTGTCGCCAGACAATTATGTGTGGATCACTATAAAGGGGTTTGGCTCCACCCACATGTTGGGAGCCAGGAGTATATTTTTTGATTGGGCACAAGTTGTGTGCTTCTACAAAAAATGTTCTTGCCCTAGACGCAGCTGTGATCATTTTGTTTATTAATCCAGCTGCCTTTGCTTGAAAATTCAGGGGCACATACATGACATCCGAAAAAATATTAAAGTGTCTTAGAGAACTAGATAATTTACGCTATCTTTCTCTGGCAGTAGCACAGATGGGAAGAGGGCAGTCATTAGCCTACATAGTTTTTTAGGCCTGGTGTGACAGTGCAAAAATCATCTGACGTTTTACCTTGCACCAAGATTAATCAACAGTTCATTGCTTCCAACAAATACATATCTACTCCCATGCTATTTACTTGTGATGCTTCACATTACCATACCACATTCCTTTAAAGCCATGCCTATTGGTATTGCCAATGGTTGTTTAGTTGTGCAATCCTATAAACTCTTACTAAACAATTGCTTTCATTTACAGGAGCACTTCCTTCTGCTTGGAATATGGAGCATGCAATTTTGAACAGGACATTAATTTTGGAGGACTGTAAGAGTTTGACTGGGTTGTGAACCTTGGTCAAGCAGCAACCACAATCCTTGTCAGGGTAAGGCACAAATAAACCCCAAATTAACCTGTGCTCAACCCCTGGGAGCTTGGCACCGAGCAGTAAGGCTTAACTTAGAGGCAATGTCTCAAGTATTTGTGCAACACTTCAAAAAGTAACATAGGGAAAACACACCCCAAAAGGAGCCCACAACAATGTTAGGACAAGAGAGTGTTTTTTTAATAAATAAAACAAGACCAAAATGTCAAAACTACAATTACTAGAATGAGAGATTTTGAGGTGTAAAGCGCCAACTGTGGATATCTGGTCGCGCCAGACCGGGGCAAAGTCACAAGTTCAGGCCGACCATGATGGAGAGCGGACCAGCTACAGAGACCCAGTTTGGCCCACTGAACAGAGTACCTTAAATCCTGGTTTGCAGAGCATTGCATGGATCCAGATCAGAGATGCGTCATGCAGTTGAAGCGATGCATCGGTTCCGAGTTGTGGCAAGGCTGCGGTGCACGGTCCTGTTGCATTGATGGAGAGGATCCCGCTAATGAGGGCTTCCGATGTGAAGTCTGAAGTCGGGGATCCATTGCCTAGTTGGAGCGATGCACTGCTTCCGAGGAGCTGCAATACGGAGTTAGTAGTTGAGGCTGCCATCCATGAGAGATGCGAGGACCTGCATCGAGGATGCATCGCGCAGCTGTGGTTCTGAAGCAATGTGGGCTGCAGCAGTGATGCGAGTCTTTGCGATGGATCCAATCCACGCAGCAGTGGAGAAGAGTCAGTTCTGCTACTGATTGAGCTGCACAGCAGAGGAGATGTGTGTGTTCTGTTCCTGATTGATCCACAAAGCAGAGGAGATGCGTCGGTTCTGGTGGATACATAGATGCAGGCAAAGCCCCTTAAGCCCACTTCCAAGGGTCCACGACTGGAGTGGCACCACCTGACAGGGTAGACTCACAGATGGCAGAGTCCAGCCAGGTGCAGATACAAGGTTGTTGGAAGCCTGTTATGTCCCTGAGGCTTCAGACCAGGAGGCTAGACACCTAGCCCTTGGAATCACTCTGGCTTCTGGGCTCAAGAGATGCAGGACCAGTCCTTCTCACCAGGAGAGAGGGCAGCAGGTCAGCACAGCAAAGCAGGGATCCCGCAGAGGGCAGTCCAGCAGAGTGGCAATCCTTCAGCAGCACAGCAGTCCTTCTTCCTCGCAGAGTATCCACAGGCCCAGAAGTATACTGAAGTGGTGGTGTTTGAGGGCTTTCTTTTATACACAGTTATACCTTTGAAGTGGAGAGAAGCTTCTAGAGGCATGCCTTTGAAGTGCGCAGATGCCCTACCTTTCCTGACCTGACTCCCAGACTAACTACAGGGGGTAGGCATCACTTTCTTTGGAGACAGGACATAGTTTATTCAGGTGTAAGTGAGGCTGGGCTCAGCTCCTCCCTCCCATCCTGCCAATAATGGCCCATCCAGTCACACCTAAGCTCCCATTGTGTATGGCTGTCTAAGAGGAATACGCCAAGCCCAACTGCCAACTGCACCCAGTCATGTGACCAGAGACAGGGTGCAGGCACCAAATGGCTAAGACAAGACAATGTCAACTTTGTAAAAGTGGCATTTTCAGAATTGTAATTTAAAATCCAAATTCACCATAAGTTAGGATTTTAAATTAGGATTCAGAGACATCAAACATGAACCAGTAAACTCTTTCTATTTGGAAATTACACTTATACAATGTAATTAGGCAACTCGGATGTTATCCTATGGGAGACATAGGCCTTGCAGTAGTGAAAAACTTATTTAAGAGTTTTTTATTACCAGTGCATTTAAAACTTAAAAGTACATGTCCTACTTTTAGGTAGGGGGGTATCACATATGAAGTGGTTGCATTAGTATTTTTTATAATGTTTTTTACGTTGTGATATTGTAGTGTCAGCATATATGAATTATAATGGTATAATTAAGTGACATTGTTCAATTTTATGTTTTAGATTCCCCTGACGAAGAGCCCATTGGGCTCGAAATGCATTGGGACAATATAAGTCGTGCTCATTTTACATTGAGATCAATTTGTACGTACTGCTGTACGAAGCTTAAAATGGCATACAGTATGTATTTGGAATGTCTAATAAAGACTACAGATTGTATCTTACTGTCTCCGTTGTGGTGAAGAACATTAAGAATTAAATAGCAACAAGGAGGGAGAACACTAATTTGATTAAAAGATTACAGTGGATTACCTGGAGGAACAAGATTCATTGGAGGGAGTTGTTCCCACTCGGCGCAGTGCACCAGTATAAGAGCGCAAGGATAGTGCTCGGTCTTTCTACAACTTTGTAAAAGTGGCATTTTCAGAATTGTAATTTAAAATCCAAATTCACCATAAGTTAGGATTTTAAATTAGGATTCAGAGACATCAAACATGAACCAGTAAACTCTTTCTATTTGGAAATTACACTTATACAATGTAATTAGGCAACTCGGATGTTGTCCTATGGGAGACATAGGCCTTGCAGTAGTGAAAAACGTATTTAAGAGTTTTTCATTACCAGTGCATTTAAAACTTAAAAGTACATGTCCTACTTTTCAAATTCACTGCACCTTGCCCTCTGGGCTGTCCAGGGCTTTCCCTAGGGGTGACTCATATATTAAAAAGGAAGGTTTGGGCCTGGCAAAATATTTTGCCAAGTCAACATGGCAGTTTAAAACTGTACACACAGGCTCTGCAAAGGCAGGCCTGAGACATGTTTTTAAAGGGCTACTTATGTGGGTGGCACAACCAGTGCTGCAAGCCCACTATTGGCATTTAGTTTACAGGCCCTGGGTGCAGGTAGTAGCACTTTACTAGGGACTTATAAGTAAATGAATTATGCCAATTGGGAATAAGTCAATATTGCCATGTTTAGTGCACATGCACTTTAGCACTGGTTAGCAGTGGTAAAGTGTGCCTAGTCCTAATGCCATCAATAACGAGATTTAAAAAATGGAGGAGTAAAGCAAAGAGTTGAGGACAAGGGCACCCTAAGGCTGACATGTCTAACATGGATTCAGTGTGCAGAATTGACTTCCCAAGGGAAATGTTGTGATGCTTGTTGCAAAGACTTAAAACAATTAACTGTGCTTTTATATTTTTAAGCACAAAAAATAAAATTCATCTTTAGTTGATTTAACTTTTTACAATGGTAACATTGCAATCCTCAGACTGTATTCGTCACCTTCTGCAGACCAAAAAGCACATTTACTTTGAGAAATTAATTTGCAGAATAGAATACGAAAACTTTCATGCTTCCGCCACACTGTATCATAACTATTCACACAAATGAGAACTGTGGCTTCCCTTTTGGTATCTTGGCCCAGCTCAAGGCTTAACCCTGCAAAAGGTGCTGGGCCAGATAGGAAATAACATACAGAATTCAAAGCATGCGAGTGATGAAAAAGTCCATTAACAAAAAAACAATTAACTTTGCAATGGATAAATGTATGCCATTCCACAATCTAGACATATTCATCCACTTTCATGCATTCACTCAATTGGGATATAATTAGCGCCGCTGTAAGTTTTGAAAAGATGTGTGCACATATAAACGAGATGTTACAGCAGTAACCACATGCCCATGAACCACCTGTACTCCAGTCTCATATGTATGATATCACTTATGCGACTCATGCCTGCCACTATTAGCACAAGGGCATCTCACCTTCTCTTTTTATGTTGTGTACAGGAGCATAAATGCAAATGCTGTGTGTTTCTTGGCATGCATGTGCCTATGTACATGTGATATAGCAAAGTAAACATGCAAGTCTTATCTGACAAGCACAGTTGAGGTTGTGGGACCAGCACCCACTTGTGTGTATAAGAACACCCATTCATGACCACAATGAGGCACTAAAGGACTTTTGCTGACAAAAAAGGGACACGTCAGGGCCTGTGCGATGATATTCACTAAACAGCTACTTGTTACACTAACGCAAGAATAAGAACCAGTCATGCTCTGCACAAAGGAAATTGGCAAAATCATAGATGAAATGGCTATGCAATTCATAGGACACCGATAGAGTGTTTGTGTGGCATTTGCAGAACTGGTGCCATATTATGCAACTGAAGCAAAAGGAACAAATGATGGGCAGCAGGCTGAACAATGCAAACATTCACCCCTAGTCAAAGATCTGGGTTTAATCCATTGTTCATTTGTTCACCACGCCACCCCAGTTTGGGCCCAGCCATATGCAAATCAGTCTTGACCCTGTTTCTCATGGGAACAGTCCAGCCCGAACTGCCAAGCCAGGTCCTCCCTGGACTGGAAACAAGCATCTTGGGACCGGTTTCGGGGCATCACCCCTCATCAGCCAGGCTAGCTTGAATCCAGTGGGGCAGTGAGAACGGGACCTGGGCACATCTTGAATCGAAAGATTGAATCTTTCGATTCAAGATGGCCGACAGGTGAGGAGCTCCGGCCGGGAGCTCCCCGGCTAGGGATTGCCTTTTTGGTTCTAACCCCTGGAATCTACCCCCCCTGGACCTTCTACGACCCCGGGGACCTATGGACTGTGGTCCACTGATTCTCCAATTCCCTCGATCGAATCGGAATGCCGACTTCAGCAACTTCTGTCTTTGTTTATCTTCAGACAGCAGAGCCCTAGCAACATGGCCGTTGCCCTGTGGAGCTGCCTAGGTAGCTGTAGAGGAGATTGGCTGTGGATCACCCCCTCGGCTGTCACCTACCCTCTGGACTTGGGCACTGTTTCTCAACTCCCTGCTTCGTCTCCTTCTTCCCGCGCCTCCGATGAATAATGAAAATCTGTCGATTGCGGATCCATTTCAACACGGCCGATGCCTGGTTGAGCTGCCTAGGTAGCTGTTGAGGAGATGGGCTGGGGATCGCCCCTCCGGCCATCACCTGCCTTCCGGGTTTTGACCACGGTTGCTTGGCATCCCACAACGCCTTCCCGAACTGCGGCTGGGATGCACAAGTCTTTCTCCTCCGAATAAGCAGCAACCAGAATACTGCGACGCTGCAGCACGGTGCCACCGAGCTTGTTTTTCCTTTGTGTTTCTGAGTGAGTGCACCCTTCTGACCCCGCAGCTGCCTCCCTTTTCCGGGGCTGATGCCTGGGCGCCCGAGCTGACTTCCCCTGACAACTCAGCATGTTTAATGGAGACACTGCTGCCCATGTTGCCCCGAGTTTTTTGTCTGCTATGACCCGAGAGAAATCGGTGATCCAGCCCTGCTCCATGGGGTTGGTTTCCTTGAGGCTTTTCGATTTGATTTTTGTTTATCCGTAATACCGCCATTTTGTAACGAAGTTATTGGGGTCCATGACCTGGGTCCTCCATCTTGGCGGCTTCGTTAGATTTTCTAATCGATGCGTGCCCCTGGTCTGCCGCCTGACGGTCCATTGTCTTAAAGTCGACCCCTAATAGGACACCTACACCTCTCATCTTGTTTGGTCACTGCAAGGCACCCTTTTCGCCCCCTCCCTCGGACCCGTTCCATATCCAAGATGATCCGACACAGGGAGTGAGTCCGGCACTGGATGATGTGATTACTGGCTTGTTGACTCGTTCGCTCTGACTTTTTGCTGTCCCCTGAAGTACTTTCCCCCATGCCGATCTGCCTGACCCGATCTGCTTGCCAACCCCTTACTATTCCCCCACTACCTTCCTTGCCCCATAGGACTTTTTTTTTCTATGCTATGCTATAGTAACTCATGTAATTATGTAACACTGTTTTCTTTTCTATGTTATGCTATGCTCCAGTAACTGATGTAATTATGTAACACTGTTCTTACCTCACGTAAAGCGCTCTGATACCTCCGGGTCTAGCCAGAGCTATATAAAACTCTTCAAATAAATAAAATAAATAAACACAGAGCCCTAGTTTGTGCAAGTGGGTGTGTTCAGCACTGGTTAAAGTTGTGCGCTTGATTGCCAAAACCAAGGCTCTGTCTTCAGCACATGCTTTAAGTCTGGAAGTTAGAGGGACCCCTGGCAAGATAGCTGAACAGAAACACAAAGAGGAGGTTCAAAATGCTGCCCTGTGCTTTTCTGACCGAGCCCCCTCTACCTGTAACTTAAGCCTTGGCACACCCAAGAGGCAGGATGAAGGCTCAGTAGTAAAATTGTCGTTGTAATATATAGCTGTATTTTGTAGATTGTTCTATCCACATCACAGAATTTTTATAGAATTTTTCTTCAAGTTTGCGATTTTTTTGTTTTAGCACTTTGAACTCCAGTGCAAGTAGTTGTTTTCTAATTTTTATCGTATTTCGATTTTATGCAAAGTCTCCTTTTCTGAAAGGGGTGTAAATGTCAGGAACCTATTACAAGCTGGAGGCAGTTGTCATGCCTGTCAATTCTTAAGGGACTTATTTTTTATTTTCAGGATGTCTAATGAGCCTAATTTACATTTCAAGCTCGTATGTTTCATAATAGTGGCGTCCCACTCACTGGTGTATCAATACTACTCCACTTCTGAGGCGCTAGTGTGGTCTGATATCCATGGTCGGATGAACAAATTTAGATTGGTGGTAAGACTTATTTTGTATGGGATTTATTCTCTTGTGAATGTCCTAGTCTGATCATGTTAGCCAGAGATCAGCTCAAATAACTCCAAGGTCTCGGATTTTGAAAAGATTAAATCAATCAAGTGTCCTCATTCATGCTCTTCAGAGTCTGTATCATGATGGACTCAGCTAGGGCAGCAGAGCCCAGCACCTGTTTTCATGCACCTGCAGTGTGCAAAGTGAATTTGTTTGACCCAACATTTCTTGTAGTTAGGGCATGATTTTTTTATATTATAAATATTTAGTTCGGAAACAGCATGCAAGAGTTGTCACTTTCGGTTTCTATACTGTGCTGTCTAAAATATATAGAGTATAGATGGGTAACAGTGAATTGTGGAGACAGGTTTCACCAATGGGTTCTGAGTGACATCGAAAAGACAAAAAGAGTTAAGCTCGAGATGCCTATGATGCCACTCAGAATCCGAGGTGAAAAAACATCTCTGTAATTCACTATTTACAAATCCATAATTGTAAATTATGTATGCCCCCCAAAATCATCTGCCCCTGCTTTCAACTGCTACGCAGTGGCAGAGGAATAATTGGGGAGCCATACATAACATGGCCTCTGTTATGTATCCCTGTGCCAAAGATAAAAATAAAAAAAACACCTGCCATTCTTGACCAACCCCCACCACCTGCGCTGCCTTCCTTTCCCGTCCTGCAGCTGCGCTTTCTGCTTTCACTCAAATCAGACAAGCAGAGCTGCGCTGACAGGTTCTCAGAGCGGCATGTCAGCCTGGCCTGGAAGGCCTTTATGACATCACAACAGTGGGTAAACAGTTTTGTAATTGACTGTTGCTGTGTCATAGCAGTGGGTAATGAGATTCAGAAACTGAAATAAATGATAGATGCTCTCAATGAGACTCATACCTAACAATTCCCTAAATACCAGCCCTATCAGGTTAAATTAATTACTTTACACCCTCAGGTGCATAACAACAGGCACTCGGTTAGGTATTGGGCAAATTAATACTATCATGATAGGCCCCAGCGATTTCGATTTAATGATAGGGGCCCCGCAACTTTGCAAGTGGCACAACGTCCACCTTGCCTGAATTCCATGTTCCACTCGCCTAATACTGAGACCTGAATACAGGTAATGAGAAGAGTACACAAATGTCCTGCTTTACTGATGGGTGGTACAGAAAATCATCAGACTTTTGAAGATAGTTGTGAAACCTCCCGGAGTATTTTCCACAAGTGGAAAACCCTCCAGGCAAATTTCCTTTGCCACTATGTCTGGAAGGGGAGGTAGCTCCACTGGTGAACTCCTTCCAGAAATCGAAGGACCTTCTAGTACCACCTAGCTCTAATTCATGCTTAAATTGTACGTTTGAAACATCCAGTGTTCCCATCGGCCTGTCTAGGAAAGAAACATATTTTTGCCCAAGTGCAGAATTGACTTTTGGAGATCCCAGCCTAGGCTGTTGGAGAGGTGAATGAAGATTATGCTTTAAATTACCTGAGTGTTTAGCTATTACTGTTCTTCACCTCACCTGGTTTATATTATATGCCATCCCTTCATGGCCTATAATGGAGTACGAATGCCTAAAATAGCCAAACTTTAACAGTCAATCACTTATGACTAACAAATCCAATGTCCAGTTACTTTGCATCTAACTGGTGACACATGATGAATCTGTATTTCTGAGATAATCGCTTGGTTACCACAAGTCTTTGTTCGTTTTTGTTTTGCCATTCTTAGTATTATGAACAGTTATATGAGAACGAGGGGTCTATTGTACAAAGATATCCAGCAGTGGGTAAGGTACATGAGGGCCTAAAATCATGCAAATTATCAAGTTGCTGCCTGTTAATCATAGTTTCTGACATATTCCCGTATTGCTCGAAAAAGACCAAGCGTCAGATCTACAAACAGGGAGGTTGCAAATAGTGGGTACCAATTGTGCTATTTGCGACCACCCCCGTAACTAACTACCAAAGCAGGTATGGTGGAATGCAATTGGCTGCAGACCTCCATCCCA
Source organism: Calotriton arnoldi (assembly GCA_963921515.1). Classification (NCBI taxonomy): domain Eukaryota; kingdom Metazoa; phylum Chordata; class Amphibia; order Caudata; family Salamandridae; genus Calotriton; species Calotriton arnoldi. The sequence continues at coordinate 230,945 of CAWUFW010002100.1, forward strand.
GCATTCGCCTTCCCAAAGGAGTAATATACATGTTTTAAACCAAGCTTTAGAAATGTTTCCATTTAGGAAGACATTGGTGGGAGCTGGCATTGTTCCCCTTAATTATTTCCTACTCCGAAGAGGCCATTTTACATGTTTGCCAAATAGGAAGCTATCCCACGAGACATCTTCCCTGTGTGAATCAGTTACCAACCCCATTGAAGTATCAGTAACTTCTCAATGGTTTGCAACCACAATTGCATTCACAATTCATTAATACTACTGTTGTAAATCGCAATCAGGAGAGGGATCCATTTCATGTCCCCTCCAATTGCAATTCAGAATGAATCACAAGAGGCGTGGCTAGAATGGGAATGGAGAAGATGTGTGGGAGCAGACTCCTCTCCTCACTGATGACGATCAAATAGAGTCCACCTTCAAGCTATGCTTGTCAGCAAAGAGTCCTAAACCCCAGAGATCCCAGACCAGACTCTCTGTTGGGGCACCCTTTCAGACCGATAGTGGTGTGGAAGGAACAGACGCACCAGGTGAGTCTGGCAAAAGAGGCAAGAAAGATTCACAGCATTGCAGATGAGGAAACCCAGTGGGTGCACACACAGCACGAGCAACCAACTACAATGGACATTTGTGGTAATACTCTGGAAACCTATTTCACTGGCCCCTGATGAAATCGAAGAGGCTAAACAAAATGTACTCAGGACAGTTCAGCAGGTGGCATCCAGACCAGCACCTGTGGAAAGACATGCCCCATTGTCGAGGGTCTGTGGTTGTACTAGCTGGTCTGGACTCTGATTCATAAGCACAACAGGTAATTGAAGGGTTACCATAACATGTGCAAATGGCAGATGGGGAGCATGGGAGCCTGTGCAAAAGAACATCTGGTAAAAGATGACCACACACCTGGGAAAGGACCTGTGTGATGGAACTCTTAGTGAGGGGTACACTCCGATCATTCTCAGAGGAGACTACATGAGGGAGATGTGGTAATGTGATAAAATTCCTTTATGTACCTTCCATCTTTCCCCATTGGTATATTGGTATCCTCCTGTAGAATGTGTATGTTTAAATGGGAAACTGTGAAGGCGAGGGAATACTGGAATCGGTGGCTGGAATTGCTTAATGATGTGGCTGGAGTTTCTTAAACTTAATAGAAGAAGAAGTTGCTATCATATTCTCGAGTTATGTCGTTTGAATTTTACAGGAGGGGGCTTCTTGACTATACAAACAGGAAATTGGAGCCCGACATAATGCATGATCAATAAGTCCCAATACGAGGAGCCAGCAAAATGAAGATAGGAAAAATTGGGTTATTGGTTGAGGGGGGTGTTAATCCTTCTGAAGCAACAACCACAATCCTTGTCAAAGTGAACCACAATAGTCACTAAATTAACCTGTGCTTATCACTCTGGCAGCTTGGCACAGAAGCAGTCAGAATTAATTTAGAGGCACAGTGTTAAGTATTTAAACAGCACACCCACAGTAATAAAGGTAAAATATAACACAAGAAAAATTCCACACGAATTTAGAAATATAGAGTAACATTTAATAAACAATTTGAGATTGAAATGACAAAAATCCATCATTAAAAACAGAGGGGCATATTTACAAGCCCCTATAGCCACCACGTCATCACTTTTCTCGATGTTGTGGTGGTGATAGGGGCTTCGCCTTATTCACTTAACGTGGCTTAACGCTGCCTTGTAAATGAGGCCCCCTTTCACGCTATACTTAGCGTGAAAGGGGCGGGCAATGAGTGTTGCGGTGGGTGTTCCACCGCAACACCCATTGGTTTTGACGCTGCCCATATTTACAAAGGTGGCGTAAATATGGGGCAGCGCCAAAATTAAGAGCAGGGGAAACCTGGTCTTACCGTGGCGCATCGAGGAGAAATGTTTAGTTTCTCCTCGTTTTTGCTGTTTCCATGTGTGCTGCGTTGTGCAGCACACATAGAAACAGCAAAACACCATTGATTGTTTATGTGCAGGAAAATGTCCCTTCCTGCACATAAACAATCATTAAAAAAAAATTACGTTTTGCAATTCTATTGGTGCTGCATTAAGCAGCACACATAGAAGTTTCAAAACACCATTTCAGATTGTTTATGTGCAGGAAGGCTTTGATATCATACCACCGTGTGCGTTCCATACGAAGCACATGAATAATTATAGACAATGATTGAGTAAGGTGCTACACTTTGACACTTCATGTACTCTGCAGTTCTGTTACCGCGATACCTATGTACGGCCTTGACACCATTCCATCTTGTGCGTTCCATTTTGAACTCACAGGTCGTGAATATACCACACTTGTATTGGTGGCAGATACTAGCATTATCCATGTGACCATCAGCAACGTATACCTAGAACCAATGATGAGTTTGTTACTTTAACTCAACAGTCTTGAATGAACCTTGATTTTGGCAATAGAAGCAACTGTCCAAAGGTGTCTATACCCACCTGGGTTGGTTTGTTTTTTAAACATCTACTTTCATTTGACGTTGTCCTTCCTTTTTATGGTTTTTTTTCTTCATTATAGTGTGTGACTACGAAGGCCACCACCCCTACTTTGACCGAGTTTCTGGTATCCCCTAAAATCTAGGGTAAGGAGGAGGTGTATTGTGTAATTGGATCACTAGTAACTGTCGTGAACTTAGGTGATTGTGCAGGATATAGAATCCTGTATTCTTGATATAGTAGTCCTTGAACTAAATAGTCACTATATGGACTTGTGGTGTTTGTCTTAGAATATATGGTAACACTTAATGTCACCCCCCTTCAGCTTTCCCTGAGTAGGGGTTTGTTTTTTTATTACCCACCAACTTTCATGAGATATTATTATTTATCTACTGCATGCAGTGGGTGGTGTCTATTTTTTCAGCATGCAAGGATATCTGTGGTTATAGTCGTGTAGTCTACCGTAGAGTACGTTTAAATAACCGTGTGTTGCACATTGATACATTTTTATGGACCTGTTTTCTTGTATTACTCTTTCCTTTCTGCAGGTGCATGATGAGCTATGTATAAGAATATCCCAGGTAGGATTCACTTGGACACACCTTAGGAATACTCCTCTACTTTAATATATAATAGAGGAAGGGAACACCCTTTATCTCTTTTCATAGGATTCCGATAGCCCTGACGAATGCCCCAGACCTCTTAAGGCTCTGTGCGTGGGCAGAAACATGTTGGCTTACTAAAGGATGGACTAAGAGACATAATGCTCTGGTGACTCCATCAACATTTTTGGTTTTAACGTACCTGAGGTCCTCACTAATAAAGGTGATAACCGAGGAACCTTTAGGTATTTTTAATAGAACTGGATCCCGCTTTTGTCCTGTAAGTGTTATGTAAGAACTCCCTCCTTTCGCCAAGTCTTCGTGGGGGTTGAGTCTGCCCTGGTAGCACCATCTTACCAGGGTGGGGAGAGGATGCCGATGATGAAGCATGACACAATATTGTGTGTGAGGCATCCTCTTCCATTAAGGATGGCTTTCCCTTAGACTACAATTGGACTACAGTATTTCAAGTTTCCAGATCCTACCACGATCTCTTTGCCCAATTTATTGTTACAGGCAACCTACTTCTTTTTTTGTGTTTGTAATATGTGCAGGAAGGGACACCTTCCTGCACATAAACAATAATTCCCTCAACACAGGCACACTTGCACTATGGTGCAAGAGTGCCTGCGTTGGTGCTAGGCAGCAAAATTAGCACCAGGGCAGGGGTAAATGCAAGGCTGCACCGTATTCTTGTAAGTACGGTGCAGCCCTGAGTTTCAGAAGTGGCAGAGCGTGGTGTTAAGCCAAGGAGGCTAACGCTGTGCTCTGCCACTTCCTTGTAAATATGCCGCAGAGTTTCAAAGATTTAGGTTAGTATAGCACCCAAAAGCACAATGCGCCACTTGCGGTTACCTGAGTGTGGTGCCGGGGAAAATTATAAGTTCATGCAGACCGCGATGGAGCAGGGCTGGATCCAGGGACCAGGTTAGTCCACCTGAAAAGGTTACCTTCTCAAAGTCTGGCCCAAAGAGTCCAGTTGGCTGTGGAGCAGGACGTGGGGAGATGGGAGAGCGTCACGGATGGTCGTTGCAGTAGCATGAAGAGCAGGCCAGGCGCCGCAGATGGTCGACGCCATAGCATGAAGATTCTGTTAAGAGTCACGCATGGTCCTTGTTGGAGCTTCTCTTTGGGGGTCTCAATGGACTATTGATGCTGTAGCATGTAGCACAGATCTAGCATTGCTGGTGGTCACTGTAGCACAAAATGTCCACTGGGGCTTTGCATTGGTGGTCATTGCAGGCAGCAAGATCTCGGCATGAACAAGCCCGAACGCGGTTACGAACATCTCAAAACTTCAGGATTTTTCCTTTTCTTAACAGAAGGAGCTCTAATGCCAGCCAAGGTTCCAGGGCCGGCAATGTACCCTTTGGGGATCAGAGACTCACTTCAGCAGAGGCCAGCAGGGCTCAGGCAGGTCCAGTTGCAGGTCCATCAGGTCAGGATGCAGCGGGTCAGTTGGGAAGTTGTAGGGAGGCCTCTGGGACCTATTGTGTCCCTGTAGCTCAGAACAGGAGGTCAGGCAGCTAACCCTTGGAGTCACTCTGCAAGTCCTGGGTTCAAGGAGATGGTCCTCTCTTCTTCAAGCAGCAAGTCAGATGTCAAACATAAGAGCAGTCCTCTGAAAAATATGTCAGGCTTCAAGCAGCTGGGCAGCCCTCTGGTAGCAGCAGGACAGTCCCCTGAGTACAAGGCAGTCCTTCTGTAAGTTTCCATAGGTCTAGTAGTGTACTGAAGAGTTGGTCTGAGGGTTCAATATTTATATCTGGTGGCAGCTTTGAAGTGAGATAAACTTCTAGACTTTCCCCCACATCTGGTTCTGGAATTTCTTTCCCTTCCCTGATCAGTCTCCATGGGGTCCAGGGTGACAATAGGGCTGGTGTCAAGCTCTTTGTAAGTGTGCTGGATGCAGCCCCTTTGAAATGTATTTGGGGCAGGGAAAAGCTCCGCCATCCCATCCTGGCAAGACGGCCCATCTTGCCAACACCTAGCACCCCTTGGTCTCACTGTCTGGAAGGATACACAAAGGCCAACTGCCAACTACACCCAGTCAAGTAACCCAGAATACAGGCTGCAAGCAAATGGTTAGGACAAGAAAATGCCAACTTTCTAAAAGTAATCACAAGGTGATGATGGACGGAAAGCTGAAACTTTTCAGACACTCACCCCCAGTCACAGATCTGGGTTGAATCCATCATCATTCTTTAGCTCACTTCGCCACCCCAGTTCAGATCCAGCCATATGCAAATCAACCTTGACCCTGTTCCTCATGGGAACAGTCTAGCCCAAATTGGGGTGAGTGTCTCAAAAGTGACACGGAGCTCAGCCAGGGGCTGTAGGGGTGGGCATGTTCTCCATGCAGGCTGTAATGCAGCCTGCATGGAGAACAGGGGAGTGTGCATGACTGTTTTGCAGTGCCCAATTTGAGCCGGTGCTTTCCGGTGCTCAGCACCCGCACTTAATTGGTTTCCGGTGCTCGGCACCGGCACCTAGCTGTTCTAACTATGGTGTTGACAGTCTACCACATGGTGGCACTGCTCATCTAATTTAGAGATGAGCAGAACAACGGTTGTTTAGGAATGCAATATACATTAAAATAGTGCTAATACCTGCCTCCCCAGCCATTCCTTTAGCTTTGGGGACCTGGAATAATCTGAACTGTCGCATTTACATGTGAGAGAGATGGCTAGTAGTTGTTTTGGCAGCGATGGCAAGGGCGATGTGTGGTGCAAGCTGCAGTGGCCTCCTGGTCAGAGCCCTGGCACTTAATATTTTACAAATTAAGCACTGCTGTTTTGGGTGGCCCGAGAGGGCCGACCAAAGAGTCATTGCGCACAGAAGTGTCTACCACTCCTCCCCTGCAGCTCCGCCCCACCCCCTCACACAATGCCGCAGCAGGAGGAAAAAATAAAATGATAATAACATTCTGTTATTATCATTTTATTTTTTCCTTTCTTTGCTGCTCCTGGCAGTGGGGTGACGCTCCTCCGCCTTAGCAGAGGAGCCGCCACTGCTTAAGTTTGTGGCACAATAAGTGCTGCAGGGCCACTAGTAGCATTCAATTTACAGGCGTTCGGAAAATGTAGTACCACTTGACTAGGGACAAATAAGTTAAATAAATGTGACAATTGGGTGTACGCCACAATTATAACACAAAAAACAGGAGAAGAGGGTCCAAGGGAGGGAGTTTAGAGACCTGCAAGGAAAAATATCCCCTTTCTAACACAATAATAACACAAAATAACCTTGGGTCTATATACGCACGAAAGCAAACTGAAAGTAAACAAGTTGTATCTCATCAAATCTCCTCGGGGGAGAGATCCCTTTTAGGACGAATACCCTCACCCACCTATGGTGGCATGCTTCATCATATGGGTTTCTCCTCCCAGTGGGAATACCTAGTCCCACTGAGGGCTACAACTCCCTCACTGAGAGGAAGGAGCTCTGGGATGTTTTCAAGAATAGTGCGATGCTACTATGGATGCTAAAATCCCATATGGAAAGTATCTGGTGGGGTGAGTACGCAGCGCAACAGAATAAAAAAGTGAGTGAAAATCGTGAATTTAAAACTACCTAATGTCAGCAAAAACAGAAGCTTTATTCACTTGCTAGCACTGGTAGGATTAAAAAGCAGTGCAAAGAGCAGTATAAATTATAAACTGCTCAATTTGAAAAAACGGTCAACATGTTTCAGCCAATACGATCTACAAAAGTATCCCGGCTTTCTTCAGGACCAAGTGGACATTAGTGCTGCTGCTAATACAAATTGTGAAAAATAAAATATACACAACCAGTAATCCTGTATATTGTTTGTTTTAGTAATACTGGAACTATCTGTATACGTGAGACAAAAAAAGGGGGAAAGACAAAATACATAAGTCAAACAACCAGTATTGCTCATACGTGCTTAACTGAAAGGATTAAATCTATATCCATTCTCTACCATATCGGTATTTAACCATAATTATATTAAGAAGATTCAATATAAGAAAGAATTCTTCAAGTTTTCTACAAGTGACTTACCCAACAGTATAGGATAAGTAGCCACACCTCTACCTGGAAACTGCTCAGGTAAGGGGGCCCGCTCTGCAAAAAATCAAAGTAAGATCACGTGTCACACACAATGACAGCTCAGTGTAGGCACTGATCTAACAGATTAATGCGTGAGTAATTCTGTCACAGTTAAAACTAGCACACTGTAAGAGGTCAGGTATAAATGGCGAAAAATTGACATAAAAATCAATTTTAAACCCACAGAATGGTCTAATGGGCAACGATTGTAATATGCTTTCAAAAAAAATGTTTTAAAAGGAAATACACAAAACAATCAGAAAGGTGAGACGCTACCGTAATGATCCAACTAGCATAAATGTACAATATAATGGGCCAGAAAGATTTTTATAAAACTACAGGGTACTGTTATAAGAGAATCACATATCTTAAGGGAACACCCAAATACGTCAAGGGAGGCTCCGCCAACATTGTAACGCTGTTGTAAAAACATAACTCTTCGTGAAGGAACACCCAAAACTGACAGGAGAAACTCTGTTCTAGATTTAGATACTCGTGAGAACACACACACAAATGACAAGGGAGACTCAATCTCCAACCTAAACAAACAAAGTGTGTGAAGAGCCCTACAAGCGTCCCGACTGGAGCCTATAACACCAAAGTCTTGAAGCCAAAAGAGGTTAGCGGACACACTACAAACTACTTACCTCTCCGTCGGTACCCCGTCACGGTACAGAAGCTGCAACCGGAGGTATCCGACGGGAGGCAAGGAAAGCTTTTAAATAGTGTCCAAACCCAGCATTTTCAAATCAGCGCATGTAGCGCAAGGACCCCTAGTTGGCTAAAGGCAACGCCTGTGTCCTAATGTAAATGGAACTCGCATGCACGCTACTCGCAACGATGTTTACTTGCGCATGTGTGAAAGGGAGATGTTGTACTGTTTCAAAAGGCGTTGTCTGCACATGTGTGTAAACATGCCACAGCACTCTTTCAACTATTGACCCATGTAACTTTATAGAAATGGCTTCTAAAGTACATTATTTGGCCAAAGTGTATCTTAACAGGTAGTGACCCAAGAATGCCACAGGAGAGTATGAAGAAAAACAATAGCCGCTTCAATTAGGATTCAAACATGCTCAATTACGCAAGCAGGCTAATCTAAACTCGCCCAGAATTGATAATTCAGTTCTACAACGATACATGTACTCAAACATGCTGAATAGTGCAACAATATTCAAAGAGCTAACCAGGGAATCTCATCATTGAGTCCCAGAATGTCACTCCTGATCCTATATACCCAACGCTGTTCTCGTCTGAACAGAAATTTGGATATATTGGTGACATGTGCCGGAATAAAAGGTGGCTCTAGGACCACCCAGTGTAAATCTTCTTCACTATGATTAAGGTCTAGAAAGTGATTTGTCATCTTAGTGGATCTTTTTTTGCAACGGATAGTGCTCTTGTGTTCGAGTATGCGTGTCTTAATTTTCCGCGTGGTCATACCCACATAGCGGAGACCACATGGGCAGGTAATCATGTAGATTAGTTTGTCACTATTACAATTAGTGTGCTTCGATAGTGTCCAAGGGATATTAGTGCCAATATCAATTTCAGTTGTACGGATAGTTTGTGGACACACAGCACAGGACCCACAAGGAAAATGACCTTTAATTGGGGGTAAGCCCCATAGGGATTCATGACTGGAAGTTCTTTTCATCTGTGGCCGGGTATGTACCACCTGATCTTTAATGTTCGCGCTCCTTTTAAAGGCAAATAGCGGACGAGGCAGTTGTTCCTTCCCGATATTCAGAATCTTCCAATGTCTCAGGATGCTCTTCTTGATTTCATTTGAATAACTACAGAAGGTATTAACACAGGTCAGTCTAGACTGTTCCTCCTTAGGAGGTGTCACCTCAATCAACGCCTCTCTGTTGTTATTAGCAGCTCTCTTCCTGGATTTACGAATGATGTTCAATGGGTATTTTCTTTCTTTCAGCTGGTGTGTAAGGTTACTCGCATGTTCTTTGTATTTTTCAGTAGTGGAACAATTTCTCCTAATACGGAGAAACTGTCCAAAGGGCAAATTCTGACGCAGGGATTTCGGATGGTAGCTTTGATAGAGCAAAAGCGAGTTGCGTGCCATTGGTTTTCTATACAGTTCTGTGCCCAAACCATTCCCCTCAGGAAATACCCGTATGTCGAGGAAGGGCAGGCTAATATTGGAGAATTCAAAAGTGAATTTCAGAAATGCATTTCTCGTATTCAGCCAATGATGAAACGAAACAATTGTATCCGGGGTGCCTCTCCATATCACAAACACATCGTCTATATAACGTTTCCAGACACGAATGTGTTTTTCATAGGGATTATGTGGTTGTAAAATTTCTGTCTGTTCAAAGTGATGCACATAGAGGTTAGCCAAACTTGGGGCAAAAACACTGCCCATGGATGTCCCAGACGTTTGTAAAAACAGGTCATCCTCAAACTTGAAGAAATTCTCCTTCATGGCTATCCGTGCACAAGACATGATGAAGTGTACTGGGGTGATACTGTCCAAAGAGTTGTTGTGAAGTAATGTCTCCACTGTCATCAAAGTTTCATCTTGTGGTATGGAAGTATACAGAGACTCCACGTCGAAAGAGACTAAACAGTCCTTTTCACCGTCAAACGGGGTCTCTGCCAGGAGTCGTAATAGATCTTTTGTATCCTGTATGTAGGTGGGCATCTTATGAACCATAGGTCGAAGAAAAAAGTCGACAAATGTTGACAGAGGCTCTAAGATAGATCCAATTCCGGAGATAATAGGTCTTCCTGGTGGTGGTCGCTGCTCTTTATGTATCTTTGGCAATACATAAAAATAGGGGGTGGTGGGATAGGGTGTAACTAGGAAGGAAGCTTCATGATCAGTTATCCACCCTTCTTCCTTGGCTTCATCCACTATTCTCTTAATTTCCATAGAAAGTCGCTTTGTAGGATCCATCTTCAAGCGTCTGTAGGATCGCTTATCCTCCAGTTGACGTAAACACTCAGCTCTGTATATTGTAGTGTCTAAAATCACGATCGCACCACCTTTGTCAGCTGGCTTTATGACGATAGAGCCGTCTCCAGCTAATTTCTGGAGTGCCAATCGTTCAAGTTTCGGTAAATTCTGATATTGCCTGGTGTTTTGTTCAAATAAATGGGTCACATCATGCAATTCAGCTTTCTCAAAGGTAATTATTTGTGCTGGAATCAAATGCGCTGGAGGATTAAAAACTGATCTAGGCCTCAGTCCCGTGTTCTTAGACTCTTCATCATGGTCTGATGTAGACTTGTCCTCAAAAAAGGAGCGTAAGCGAATTTTCCGAAAGAAACTAGCCAGCTCTTGTCTCACTTGGAAGGTATCGCCTTTGTTCGTTGGAACAAAACCTAGTCCCTTCTCTAGGACTGCTGTCTCATCATCTGTCAAAATTCGAGTACTCAGGTTAACGATCAGATCACATCGTCGCTGGTCCCAGGTTGCACAGGGGGTTTCGTCATACTGCGAGTTGTCGTGGATGCCAATTGTGGGCTCCAATGGACATTTGTTTGTTGATTTCTTCTGCGACCTCTTGAACGGCCCTGGCCAAACCCTAAAAAAGGCTGGTTAGGGGCCATATTGGTATAAGGTTGAAAAGGAAACATTGGCGGTTGAAATGGCGGTTGATGATAGCCATAAAGAGTGGGGGGCCACCATTGTGCAGGTCCTTGGGAAAAATGGCCGCCTCTTCTCTGACCTCTACCCCTTCTGTTTGTACCTCTCCATCTTCTTTCCCCATTTTCTTCAGAGTCTGAGTCATTTGAGTCATCCTCACTTGCGGAGGTGGAGTAATTAGATCCATACTTCCTTCCTCTCTGGTTGAACTGAGGGGGTACATAGGTTTCGCTAGTGTGGGGATACACTTTTTCTAACGCGAACTTAGCCAGATCTTTTTTAAACTTAGTTATCTTTGTCGCAAGAATTGAATCTTTAAATTCTTTATTACTCTTATTAGTCTCCTCTGCTTGTCTTTTATAGACAGATGTTACCAACACTGATTTAATCTGAGATTCTAAGGTCTGTATCTCAATTAGGATGGTATCAGCAATGCGTTTAGCTGTGCTAATAATCAGTATCAGCCAGTCTCTTGTAGACCGCCAGGCGACAAGGGACCAGTCTTTCAAAAAAATCTTATCTTCTAAGAACAAACGCGGTGCGTTAGTTACAATCAGCCCTGTGGGTGCACAGTTTGCTCTCAGGTATTCGGTCATGATTGCACCATGTATATATGTACGCGAGTGAGAACGTTTCAAAACCAACAGTTTTGCCCAGTCATCACTCGGAGTAGAACTAGTGCTAGGGACATTATCCAAAATACTTGGTGTCATAAGAATATCTCGGGCTATGGCTTCGTCAAAAGCCAGCCCTAGTCTTTCTGCCATTTTTAAAGAAAAATAGTTCTTCAGCCCAAACCTTTACAATGTGCAGTAAAAAGTGAGGAACACACACAGAAATAAATTAAAGAGCGGAGGAAGGAAAAGGTCCACTATGTATCTGGACTCCTAAGAATTGGACCCGCGGCCATGGCCGCACATAAATCATAACACAAAAAACAGGAGAAGAGGGTCCAAGGGAGGGAGTTTAGAGACCTGCAAGGAAAAATATCCCCTTTCTAACACAATAATAACACAAAATAACCTTGGGTCTATATACGCACGAAAGCAAACTGAAAGTAAACAAGTTGTATCTCATCAAATCTCCTCGGGGGAGAGATCCCTTTTAGGACGAATACCCTCACCCACCTATGGTGGCATGCTTCATCATATGGGTTTCTCCTCCCAGTGGGAATACCTAGTCCCACTGAGGGCTACAACTCCCTCACTGAGAGGAAGGAGCTCTGGGATGTTTTCAAGAATAGTGCGATGCTACTATGGATGCTAAAATCCCATATGGAAAGTATCTGGTGGGGTGAGTACGCAGCGCAACAGAATAAAAAGTGAGTGAAAATCGTGAATTTAAAACTACCTAATGTCAGCAAAAACAGAAGCTTTATTCACTTGCTAGCACTGGTAGGATTAAAAAGCAGTGCAAAGAGCAGTATAAATTATAAACTGCTCAATTTGAAAAAGCGGTCAACATGTTTCAGCCAATACGATCTACAAAAGTATCCCGGCTTTCTTCAGGACCAAGTGGACATTAGTGCTGCTGCTAATACAAATTGTGAAAAATAAAATATACACGACCAGTAATCCTGTATATTGTTTGTTTTAGTAATACTGGAACTATCTGTATACGTGAGACAAAAAAAGGGGGGGAAAGACAAAATACATAAGTCAAACAACCAGTATTGCTCATACGTGCTTAACTGAAAGGATTAAATCTATATCCATTATCATACCATGTGGATTTAACCATAATTATATTGAGAAGATTCAATATAAGAAAGAATTCTTCAAGTTTTCTACAAGTGACTTACCCAACAGTATAGGATAAGTAGCCACACCTCTACCTGGCAACAGCTCAGGGAAGGGGGCCCCGCTCTGCAAAAAATCAAAGTAAGATCACGTGTCACACACAATGACAGCTCAGTGTAGGCACTGATCTAACAGATTAATGCGTGAGTAATTCCGTCACAATTAAAACTAGCACACTGTAAAAGGTCAGGTATAAATGGCGAAAAATTGACATAAAAATCAATTTTAAACCCACAGAATGGTCTAATGGGCAACGATTGTAATATGCTTTCAAAAAAAATGTTTTAAAAGGAAATACACTAAACAATCAGAGAGGTGAGACGCTACCGTAATGATCCAACTAGCATAAATGTACAATATAATGGGCCAGAAAGATTTTTATAAAACTACAGGGTACTGTTATAAGAGAATCACATATCTTAAGGGAACACCCAAATACGTCAAGGGAGGCTCCGCCAACATTGTAACGCTGTTGTAAAAACATAACTCTTCGTGAAGGAACACCCAAAACTGACAGGAGAAACTCTGTTCTAGATTTAGATACTCGTGAGAACACACACACAAATGACAAGGGAGACTCAATCTCTAACCTAAACAAACAAAGTGTGTGAAGAGCCCTACAAGCGTTCCGACTGGAGCCTATAGCACCAAAGTCTTGAAGCCAAAAGAGGTTAGCGGACACACTGCAAACTACTTACCTCTCCGTCGGTACCCCGTCACGGTACAGAAGCTGCAACCGGAGGTATCCGACGGGAGGCAAGGAAAGCTTTTAAATAGTGTCCAAACACAGCAGTTTCAAATCAGCGCATGTAGCGCAAGGACCCCTAGTTGGCTAAAGGCAACGCCTGTGTCCTCATGTAAATGGAACATGCATGCGCGCTACTCGCAACGATGTTTACTTGCGCATGTGTGAAAGGGAGATGTTGCACTGTTTCAAAAGACGTTGTCTGCGCATGTGTGTAAACATGCCACAGCACTCTTTCAACTATTGACCCATGTAACTTTATAGAAATTGCTTCTAAAGTACATTATTTAGCCTAAAGTGTATCTTAACAGGTAGTGACCCAAGAATGCCACAGGAGAGTATGAAGAAAACCAATAGCCGCTTCAATTAGAATTCCAACATGCTCAATTACGCAAGCAGGCTAATCTAAACTCGCCCAGAATTGATAATTCAGTTCTACATGTACTAAAACAGGCTGAATAGTGCATCAGTATTCAAAGAGCTAACCAGGGAATCTCATCATTGAGTCCCAGAATGTCACTCCTGATCCTATATACCCAACGCTGTTCTCGTCTGAACAGAAATTTGGATATATTGGTGACATGTGCCGGAATAAAAGGTTGCTCTAGGACCACCCAGTGTAAATATTCTTCACTATGATTAAAGTCTAGAAAGTGATTTGTCATCTTAGTGGATCTTTTTTTGCAACGGATAGTGCTCTTGTGCTCAAGTATGCGTGTCTTAATTTTCTGTTACTGTTGGGTAAGTCACTTGTAGAAAACTTGAAGAATTCTTTCTTATATTGAATCTTCTTAATATAATTATGGTTAAATACCGATATGGTATGAGAATGGATATAGATTTAATCCTTTCAGTTAAGCACGTATGAGCAATACTGGTTGTTTGACTTATGTATTTTGTCTTTCCCCCCCTTTTTTGTCTCACGTATACAGATAGTTCCAGTATTACTAAAACAAACAATATACAAGATTACTGGTTGTGTATATTTTATTTTTCACAATTTGTATTAGCAGCAGCACTAATGTCCACTTGGTCCTGAAGAAAGCCGGGATACTTTTGTAGATCGTATTGGCTGAAACATGTTGACCGTTTTTTCAAATTGAGCAGTTTAGAATTTATACTGCTCTTTGCACTGCTTTTTAATCCTACCAGTGCTAGCAAGTGAATAAAGCTTCTGTTTTTGCTGACATTAGGTAGTTTTAAATTCACGATTTTCACTCACTTTTTATTCTGTTGCGCTGCGTCCTCACCCCACCAGATACTTTCCATATGGGATTTTAGCATCCATAGTAGCATTGCACTATTCTTGAAAACATCCCAGAGCTCCTTCCTCTCAGTGAGGGAGTTGTAGCCCTCAGTGGGACTAGGTATTCCCACTGGGAGGAGAAACCCATATGATGAAGCATGCCACCATAGGTGGGTGAGGGTATTCGTCCTAAAAGGGATCTCTCCCCCGAGGAGATTTGATGAGATACAACTTGTTTACTTTCAGTTTGCTTTCGTGCGTATATAGACCCTAGGTTATTTTGTGTTATAATTGTGTTAGAAAGGGGATATTTTTCCTTGCAGGTCTCTAAACTCCCTCCCTTGGACCCTCTTCTCCTGTTTTTTGTGTTATGATTTATGTGCGGCCATGGCCGCGGGTCCAATTCTTAGGAGTCCAGATACATAGTGGACCTTTTCCTTCCTCCGCTCTTTAATTTATTTCTGTGTGTGTTCCTCACTTTTTACTGCACATTGTAAAGGTTTGGGCTGAAGCAACTATTTTTCTTTAAAAATGGCAGAAAGACTAGGGCTGGCTTTTGACGAAGCCATAGCCCGAGATATTCTTATGACACCAAGTATTTTGGATAATCTCCCTAGCACTAGTTCTACTCCGAGTGATGACTGGGCAAAACTATTGGTTTTGAAACGTTCTCACTCGCGTACATACATACATGGCGCAATCATGACCGAATACCTGAGAGTAAACTGTGCACCCACAGGGCTGATTGTAACTAACGCACCGCGTTTGTTCTTAGAAGATAAGATTTTTTTGAAAGACTGGTCCCCTGTCGCCTGGCGGTGTACAAGAGACTGGCTGATACTGATTATTAGCACAGCTAAACGCATTGCTGATACCATCCTAATTGAGATACAGACCTTAGAATCTCAGATTAAATCAGTGTTGGTAACATCTGTCTATAAAAGACAAGCAGAGGAGACTAATAAGAGTAATAAAGAATTTAAAGATTCAATTCTTGCGACAAAGATAACTAAGTTTAAAAAAGATCTGGCTAAGTTCGCGTTAGAAAAAGTGTATCCCTACACTAGCGAAACCTATGTACCCACTCAGTTCAATCAGAGAGGAAGGAAGTATGGATCTAATTACTCCACCTCCGCAAGTGAGGATGACTCAAATGACTCAGACTCTGAAGAAAATGGGGAAAGAAGATGGAGGGGTACAAACAGAAGGAGTAGAGGTCAGAGAAGAGGCGGCCATTTCTCCCAAGGACCTGCACAATGGTGGCCCCCCACTCCTTACGGCTATCATCAACCGCCATTTCAACCGCCAATGTTTCCTTTTCAACCTTATACCAATATGGCCCCTAACCAGCCTTTTTTAGGGTATGGCCAGGGCCGCTCAAGAGGTCGCAGAAGAAATCAACAAACAAATGTCCATTGGAGCCCACAATTGGCATCCACGACAACTCGCAGTATGACGAAACCCCCTGTGCAACCCGGGACCAGCGACGAAGTGATCTGATCGTTAACCTGAGTACTCGAATTTTGACAGATGATGAGACAGCAGTCCTAGAGAAGGGACTAGGTTTTGTTCCAACGAACAAAGGAGATACCTTCCAAGTGAGACAAGAGCTGGCTAGTTTCTTTCGGAAAATTCGCTTACGCTCCTTTTTTGAGGACAAGTCTACATCAGACCATGATGAAGAGTCTAAGAACACGGGACTGAGGCCTAGATCAGTTTTTAATCCTCCAGCGCATTTGATTCCAGCACAAATAATTACCTTTGAGAAAGCTGTATTGCATGATGTGACCCATTTATTTGAACAAAACACCAGGCAATATCAGAATTTACCGAAACTAGAACGATTGGCACTCCAGAAATTAGCTGGAGACGGATCTATCATCATAAAGCCAGCTGACAAAGGTGGTGCGATCGTGATTTTAGACACTACAATATACAGAGCTGAGTGTTTACGTCAATTGGAGGATAAGCGATCCTACAGACGCTTGAAGATGGATCCTACAAAGCGACTTTGTATGGAAATTAAGAGAATAGTGGATGAAGCCAAGGAAGAAGGTTGGATTACTGATCATGAAGCTTCCTTCTTAGTTACACCTTATCCCACCACCCCCTATTTTTATGTATTGCCAAAGATACATAAAGAGCAGCGACCACCACCAGGGAGACCTATTATCTCCGGAATCGGATCTATCTTAGAGCCTCTGTCAACATTTGTCGACTTCTTTCTTCGACCTATGGTTCATAAAATGCCCACCTACATACAGGATACAAAAGACCTATTACGACTCCTGGCAGAGACCCCGTTTGATGGTGAAAAGGACTATTTAGTCTCTTTCGACGTGGAGTCTCTGTATACTTCCATACCACAAGATGAAACATTGATGACAGTGGAGACATTACTTAACAACAACTCTTTGGACAGTATCACCCCAGTACACTTCATCATGTCTTGTGCACGGATAGCCATGAAGGAGAATTTCTTCAAGTTTGAGGATGACCTGTTTTTACAAACGTCTGGGACATCCATGGGCAGTGTTTTTGCCCCAAGTTTGGCTAACCTCTATGTGCATCACTTTGAACAGACAGAAATTTTACAACCACATAATCCCTATGAAAAACACATTCGTGTCTGGAAACGTTATATAGACGATGTGTTTGTGATATGGAGAGGCACCCCGGATACAATTGTTTCGTTTCATCATTGGCTGAATACGAGAAATGCATTTCTGAAATTCACTTTTGAATTCTCCAATATTAGCCTGCCCTTCCTCGACATCCGGGTATTTCCTGAGGGGAATGGTTTGGGCACAGAATTGTACAGAAAACCAATGGCACGCAACTCGCTTTTGCTCTATCAAAGCTACCATCCGAAATCCCTGCGTGAGAATTTGCCCTTTTGACAGTTTCTCCGTATTAGGAGAAATTGTTCCACTACCGAAAAATACAAAGAACATGCGAGTAACCTTACTCACCAGCTGAAAGAAAGAAAATACCCATTGAACATCATTCGTAAATCCAGGAAGAGAGCTGCTAATAACAACAGAGAGGCGTTGATTGAGGTGACACCTCCTAAGGAGGAACAGTCTAGACTGACCTGTGTTAATACCTTCTGTAGTTATTCAAATGAAATCAAGAAGAGTATCCTGAGACATTGGAAGATTCTGAATATCGGGAAGGAACAACTGCCTCGTCCGCTATTTGCCTTTAAAAGGAGCGCGAACATTAAAGATCAGGTGGTACATACCCGGTCACAGATGAAAAGAACTTCCAGTCATGAATCCCTATGGGGCTTACCCCCAATTAAAGGTCATTTTCCTTGTGGGTCCTGTGCTGTGTGTCCACAAACTATCCGTACAACTGAAATTGATATTGGCACTAATATCCCTTGGACACTATCGAAGCACACTAATTGTAATAGTGACAAACTAATCTACATGATTACCTGCCCATGTGGTCTCCGCTATGTGGGTATGACCACGCGGAAAATTAAGACACGCATACTTGAGCACAAGAGCACTATCCGTTGCAAAAAAAGATCCACTAAGATGACAAATCACTTTCTAGTCTTTAATCATAGTGAAGAAGATTTACACTGGGTGGTCCTAGAGCAACCTTTTATTCCGGCACATGTCACCAATATATCCAAATTTCTGTTCAGTCGAGAACAGCGTTGGGTATATAGGATCAGGAGTGACATTCTGGGACTCAATGATGAGATTCCCTGGTTAGCTCTTTGAATACTGATGCACTATTCAGCCTGTTTTAGTACATGTAGAACTGAATTATCAATTCTGGGCGAGTTTAGATTAGCCTGCTTGCGTAATTGAGCATGTTGGAATTCTAATTGAAGCGGCTATTGGTTTTCTTCATACTCTCCTGTGGCATTCTTGGGTCACTACCTGTTAAGATACATTTAGGCTAAATAATGTACTTTGGAAGCAATTTCTATAAAGTTACATGGGTCAATAGTTGAAAGAGTGCTGTGGCATGTTTACACACATGCGCAGACAACGTCTTTTGAAACAGTGCAACATCTCCCTTTCACACATGCGCAAGTAAACATCGTTGCGAGTAGCGCGCATGCGTGTTTCATTTACATGAGGACACAGGCGTTGCCATTAGCCAACTAGGGGTCCTTGCGCTACATGCGCTGATTTGAAACTGCTGGGTTTGGACACTATTTAAAAGCTTTCCTTGCCTCCCGTCGGATACCTCCGGTTGCAGCTTCTGTACCGTGACGGGGTACCGACGGAGAGGTAAGTAGTTTGCAGTGTGTCCGCTAACCTCTTTTGGCTTCAAGACTTTGGTGCTATAGGCTCCAGTCGGAACGCTTGTAGGGCTCTTCACACACTTTGTTTGTTTAGGTTAGAGATTGAGTCTCCCTTGTCATTTGTGTGTGTTCTCACGAGTATCTAAATCTAGAACAGAGTTTCTCCTGTCAGTTTTGGGTGTTCCTTCACGATGAGTTATGTTTTTACAACAGCGTTACAATGTTGGCGGAGCCTCCCTTGACGTATTTGGGTGTTCCCTTAAGATATGTGATTCTCTTATAACAGTACCCTGTAGTTTTAAAAATCTTTCTGGCCCATTATATTGTACATTTATGCTAGTTGGATCATTACGGTAGCGCCTCACCTCTCTGATTGTTTAGTGTATTTCCTTTTAAAACATTTTTCTTGAAAGCATATTACAATCATTGCCCATTAGACCATTCTCTGGGTTTATAATTGATTTTTATGTCAATTTTTCGCCATTTATACCTGACCTCTTACAGTGTGCTAGTTTTAACTGTGACGGAATTACTCACGCATTAATCTGTTAGATCAGTGCCTACACTGAGCTGTCATTGTGTGTGACACGAGATCTTACTTTGATTTTTTGCAGAGCGGGCCCCCTTCCCTGAGCTGTTGCCAGGTAGAGGTGTGGCTACTTATCCTATACTGTTGGGTAAGTCACTTGTAGAAAACTTGAAGAATTCTTTCTTATATTGAATCTTCTTAATATAATTATGGTTAAATACCGATATGGTAGGAGAATGGATATAGATTTAATCCTTTCAGTTAAGCACGTATGAGCAATACTGGTTGTTTGACTTATGTATTTTGTCTTTCCCCCCCTTTTTTGTCTCACGTATACAGATAGTTCCAGTATTACTCAAACAAACAATATACAGGATTACTGGTTGTGTATATTTTATTTTTCACAATTTGTATTAGCAGCAGCACTAATGTCCACTTGGTCCTGAAGAAAGCCGGGATACTTTTGTAGATCGTATTGGCTGAAACATGTTGACCGTTTTTTCAAATTGAGCAGTTTATAATTTATACTGCTCTTTGCACTGCTTTTAATCCTACCAGTGCTAGCAAGTAAATAAAGCTTCTGTTTTTGCTGACATTAGGTAGTTTTAAATTCACGATTTTCACTCACTTTTTTATTCTGTTGCGCTGCGTCCTCACCCCACCAGATACTTTCCATATGGGATTTTAGCATCCATAGTAGCATTGCACTATTCTTGAAAACATCCCAGAGCTCCTTCCTCTCAGTGAGGGAGTTGTAGCCCTCAGTGGGACTAGGTATTCCCACTGGGAGGAGAAACCCATATGATGAAGCATGCCACCATAGGTGGGTGAGGGTATTCGTCCTAAAAGGGATCTCTCCCCCGAGGAGATTTGATGAGATACAACTTGTTTACTTTCAGTTTGCTTTCGTGCGTATATAGACCCAAGGTTATTTTGTACGCCACAATTACCATATTTAGAGGAGAGAGCACAAGAACTTTAAAACTGATTAGCAGTGGTAAAGTGCACAGAGCCCTAATACCAATAAAAACAAATTTAAGCAAACAGGAAGGGAGATGGGAAAACGTTTGGGGGAAGACATACCAAAAACTGACAAGTCTAAGAGAAGTTGTATATGTTTTGATGTTACACAGTGTAATTGATATTGTATCAGAATGTGGGCGTGATCAGGAGGCTATGGTCGATCTATATAATTAATAGTAATAGAAAATAGGGCAACAGGAAAAGTGCATCAAATACCTGTGGAAAGGTCAAACTCGGGAATCGATGCCTGTACAAAGCATTTGTATATCTCAGAAACCATGTGTTGGACTTGGCCCTTTTTGCAGGGTCATCCCTGAACTTTTTGCCATCCTCTTGGTATTTTTTCTGACATGGTGTTGGTGGTTTTAGGACTCTGAGCACTTTATCACGGCTGTCCAGTGTAAAGTGCATGTGCTCTCTATGGTAAAACGTGGTAAGATTGGTCTACACCTGTTTGGCTAATTTAATTTACCTATCAGTCCCCAGTAATGTGGTATCTCATATACCCGGGCCAGTAAATTAACCCCTTGACCGCGATCGGAATTCCGCTCCTGTGCTAGACATTCCGATCGCGGGTGTGGTCGTGACGAGCTCTGCTCGTCATGCGCACAGCGCGACCGCGCAGCATGACGAGCTGAGCTCGTCACGAGCATCGAAGGGGTTAAATGCTAGTGGTGGGCTTGCAGCGCTGATTGCGCCACCCACCAAGGTAGCCTTTCAAACCTGTCTAAGGCCTCTGCCATTGCAGGGCCTGCGCACGCAGTTTACTGCCGCTGTGACGTGGCACATAAAGTGGGTGCCACGTCTGCGACTCCCCTTTTACTACATATCAGTCACCCCTAAGGTAGGCCCTAGCTAGCTCTATGGGCAGGGTGCATTGTAGGTAAAAGGTAGGACATGTGCCTTAACTGTGTGGCATGTCCTGGTAGTGACAAACAGCCATTTTGGTTTCTCACTACTGTGAGGCTGCCCTCTCATAGGAATGCATTGGGGATTCCCTGATAAGTGTTTCAGTGGTAATTCCTGATATGAGAGGAGCAGCGTGGTCAAGTTTGGTATGTTTGGAATAGTAATAATAAATGCTGCGCAATGGTGTTTGCAGATTTATTATCACTATTTTAGAAATGCCACTTTTAGAAGAGGGCATTACCGTGTGCTATGTGTCTTTGTGCCTGCCTGATGTGTATTGCATGTCTGGCTCTGGAGTGACAGGGGCTGGGTGAGTCAGCACTAGGCTGAATAGGCCAATCTGCATTTGGAGTGGTGGGAGGAGTAGCACCTGGGACTGAATGGGACTGTGCCTGCCTTCCACAATGCTGGCTCCGCCCCCCTGTGGTGAGTCTGGGGCCAGAGACTACACTGACAAAGGGGGTGGTGGTGCACCTTTAGAGAAAGGTGTGAGTGCCCCCAGAACTGGTTTGAACTGGGCGCAGAGCCCTGTGCAGGGGGAGAACTAAGACCTTTGCAATATAAATATTGGGACTGTGACCCCATGTTTGTTGAACTGGAACTGACTTGGAGGGGGAGCACTCTGCCAGGAGGAACCGCAGTGTGACCCAGTTGCTGCCTGAGGGGGTGGAGGGGTTGCCCTCTGCTGAGAGGCCCTGCGTGCTGGCCTCCTGGTGGGAGTCTCAGGGACCCAAGAGACTCCAGGAGAAGAACTGGACTGTTCCTTACTTTTTATTCTCTGCTACAAGGAGGAAAGTCTGCAGGAGTGCTGTGCTCCATTAGCCTAGCGCTTGGTTACGTAAAGCTAGCGCGTGGTGGGCACTTCCATCCCTGTTGGGAAATGCACAGTGGGGCCCTGTGAGCGCTGGAAACCCGTGGGGAGTGCTGTGGACTACAGCCGGTTTTGTACTATAGCCCGCGGGGAGCGCCAAGTCCTGCAGCCGGTTTTGCGCTACAACACGTGTGGAGCGTTTCCAGCCCGAGGTCAACGCTGTGCACCTAAAATAAAAGCGGCCGCTCACCAGCTGAGCGAGCGCCGCGGAAGCACCAGACGTTGCCTGGCAACTAGCTACCAGAGTCGGGGGAAGAGGCCGGAGGAACCGCTGAGGGGCGTGGCCTCGCCCGAGCGAGACGCCGCGTCTAGTGCCCTGGCACCTCTACAGTGGTGGCCGCCTGTCCGGTGGAGTGGGGACACTGCCCCAAGCAACGAGGAAGCCCACCTTCAATGGGACGACCGGAGAAGAGAGCGGAAGAGCTCCACTGATGTCTTGCGGTGGGCGGGGCCGGCAAGGAAGACCGCACCCGTCCTCTCCGGCAGTAGGGGAGAAAGTGTGTCCCTCCAACAGGGCGGAAGGAGAACCGAGGGGGCATCCTGGTGCCTCCTCACAGGGCAGGTTGGCAGCGCATTGGAAGTCAGGTCAGTCAGCCGAGCGGGAAGGAACCCTCGACGGAGGTCCCGCTCTGCCCTTCTTGACCCGTGCAGCCATGCCCGCTGCACTGGGAAACACTCTGCCTATGGTGGGGACAGAGGAAGGTTCCCTGCCGTCACAGGAGGTTTGCACGCCCCAGACCTAGCGGTCACCAACCCGGGGAGTATTTGGCAGAGGCCGCCATTGTTGGTGCAGCAGTTATTGGCTGCAGCGGCCCCACGTGTCCTCAAGCAGCCGCACTTCCTGGTTTTGCACGCTGGCGAAGGGTGTGGGGGTCCTTCCCCCCTTTTGTTGTGGGCACACTGTGGGGAGCCTCAAGAGATTGGGAATCGGACGCAGGCTGGGAGGGATACCCTCCCCAGAGGTCCCGGTCCTGCTGAGGAGCTGCACCCTAGTTACGGCAAGGAACGTTGATGATATCAGGGTGTCCTACTTATGGTGACCACAGTTGTTTTAACACCTGATACCAGGAGTGGTTCCTGTGCTGGGGACTCGATCTAGCTGCTCCATGTGTTGGGGTCCTGAGGCAATAGGTGTTCACTTTAGTGTCCTACGTGTGCTGTGATGTCAATGGCCCGAGTGGCCCAGGGATTCATGATTTATGTTATGCCCTGATGTGATTAGGCTTTGGGGTTACAATGCCAAGGTTGGTACCCTGCGCATCACTATGGTGATTGTACTGATAGGTGCACTCTGATAAGTGTTTACTATGGTGCACTGCAAATGATGTCTTGTATGAGGTTCTATGCTGAGTGCAGTGTTTTACCAGTAGATACTGGTTGCTTTGCTAACGGTGCTTTCTAATGGTTATGACAGTGGCCCGATTGGCCCTGTAATGTATATAATCCCCTGTAAAGTAATACCTAGTGCCAGGTGGCACAGTGTATATATGTGATTGCATTCTAATGTGTTTTATGAGGAATACAAAGGCTATTTTTTATATAACCTTGTGTGGAGTTTCTTTTGTGGTGTGCCTAGTGTGTCGCTGCTGTGTGAGTGTGTTGCGCAAACGCTTTACACATTGCCTCTGGGATAAGCCTGACTGCTCTGCCAAGCTAACAAGGGGGTGAGCAGGGGTTATCTTCAGTGTGTAACTCCCTTGCCCTGACTAGAGTGGTGGTTTCTGCCTGGCTTAGGCGCAAGCCCTAGCCAACCAGAAATCCCATTTCTAACATTGGTTGTCAGCGGTGAGGATAGGACTTGCATTTGCGCAGTACCACAGTGACGCATGGTTGCACTAAAAAGCTCTGCATTTTAGACAATCACGTGTTTGCGGATTTCTCCTGATTTTATTATTTCTCCTCGCAAAAGTCATTTTTTATTGTGTGCTCCTGTTGCAGCTTTTTACATCTAGGTCTCTTGTGTTGCACTTGTGTCTTAGTGCCTTGCCAAAAATGGAATCTGCCTTTATTGTAGGTGATCTGTTTAAATACAGTTTGTTGGAGTTGAGGGGGTTCTGTGAGGGTAGAGATATAGCAGTGAGTGGGTCAGATACCCAGCTAAGCCTCCAGAAAGTCCTGCTCCAATGGCAAGAGGATGAATGGAGACGTGAGTACTTTGAGGGGAAGAGTGCCCTGTCCGCATACCAAGAGGGTGGTGGGTCTGAGGGTGGCCCTGAAGAGTCTGCACAGGAGGGAGACAATGACAGGGCAGGGACGCCAGTAGGTAATGAGGACCCCATAGAGAGGGAGTCCCTTGCTGGGTCCAGTGCCGGGGGCAGTGCCCCATCCCTTTCCCTGTCCCCAGAGGAGTGGGTGGATAGGAGGGAAGAAAGGGAGCACAAGCTGGCTTTGGAAAGACTCAGGTTAGAGCATTTCAGGGAGATAGTGCAGCTGGGTGTGGAGGAGAAAAAGGCCTTATTGGCACAGGAGTTGAGACTCAAGGAGTTGGTCCTTGAAGAGAAAAAGCTAGAGACTGAGAGGGTTTTAGCGCAGGAGAGGATGGCGGAGGCAGAGAGGGCCTTCGCCAGGGAAAAGCTAACTCGTGAGGATATGTCCCCTGAGTGTAGTTTTAGTGGTCTGGATTCACCAGTGAGGGTGGGGTCCAGTGGTGGCAGCAAAAGTGAGTCCGGTGTAGGAAGTCCCACTCCCAGATCCCAGAGCGTGGTGCCTAGTTCCTAGGAAGAGAGTGTCACACCTGAAGGGTATAGGTTCAGGGGCAGTAGGAAACCGTCTCACCAGTCTTGGGGGGAGTTTGTGGATGAGTGTTGTGATGCACTGGAAGGTTGGGTGATGGGTAGCACGGCAAACAATTTTGAAGGGCTGTTCAATCTGATTGTCAGAGAGCACATGTTCCGTTGTTGATTTCCAGGGTTACGCCAACACCTGTTGGAGTGTGGGTTCTCTGATCCCAGGGAACTTGCACGGGAGGCAGATTTCTGGGTGAGTGCCAGAGGGTCTGAGGAGACATTGGGGAGTGACCCTAAGAGGAGTGGCTCAGGTATTTCCCAGCCCACGGTGGTGGGAAAGGTTCTTAGTAGCCCAGATAGGTCCCGGTGTAGTGGGAGGGGTGTAGGGGCTCACGTCCTGTCTCCACGGAGAAGGAGTGAGAGTGGGCTGTGTCCCAAGGTGCCCGAAACCCAGTCTCAGGGCCTGGAGGGTTCCCTAAGGGAACACCAGGTAGGGAGCCTAGGCTGTACCAGTAGGCCATCCGTTGAGGGGGATCTCCTAGTGTCAGGAGAACTTGGAGCATCTCTAAGTGGAGCTCCATCAGTTCTGGTGTCTGGCTGTGCCACTCCTAAGTGGAGGGTGCAGAAGTCCAGATGGAGGGGTGAGAGGGGGAGAGAGTCCCCAGTGGAAGAACCAGTGGGTCAGGGGCCAGCCATAAGGGCTGAGCCTCCTAGGAGTGACCATGGTGACACCACTTCTGTCTGGGGGGGGTCTTCGTGCACTGTCAGATGGACAGGGGTCAGGAGATCAGCGCCAGGCAGACTGTCACGCAACACAGGAGGTATGTGTTACCCTCGGGGGGCATGTGTGCTCCCCAGGAAGTCCTGGTGTGCCAGGCGGGTGCTCAGCCGCAGGGTTTAGTCCCTGGGTTGAGAGGCCAGGTTCAGGTTCTGCCTGACCTGGAGGAAAGGACAACTGTAAGCAGTGTCCTGACCGGTTTGTCTTCTAGGGGTACCACTCCAGGTGGGAGGGTGCAGAACTCTGGAAGAGGGTGCAGAGGGAGGGAGTACTCACCTCTGACCCAGGTTCAACCTGAGAATTTAGATCCTAGGTTGGGAGAACAGTTGCAGGAGAGAGGTCCTGAACTGGTGGGAGAGTTGTGTTCTGAGGGTGCCTCTCAAAGGAGGAGAGTGCGGAACCCTAGAAAAAGAGGTAGGGGGAGGTGAGCCTCGCCCTTGACCTCTGGTCAGCCTGAGGGTGCGGACCCTAGGTTGGAGGATCAGTGGCAGTTTAAAACTGCACTGATGAAAGGTAGAGTGGAGAATGGATACTATGTACCTTGGGCTACTGCCCCCACTCTGTGAGAAGGCAAGGAACAGAGACATCTGGATGGCCTAGGGCCTGGTCCTGGACAGCTAGGAAGTCCCAGTGGGGTAGCTTAGTTGGTCCTGGGAGCTTTGACGGAGGGAACCACATGGGTTCAGATTGGCGTAGAACCGGAGTGTGCCCCTGCAGTTGCAGTCCGCATCCGTGTTCTATCGCCCAAAGCAGGGAAGCCCATCAAGGTAATGATTGGTCTACCCTGGCTTTTGGCTGGAAGGGGGTTGTGTTGGACTTGGCTCTTTTTACAGGGTCATCCCTGAACTTTTTGCCTTCCTCCTGCTATTTTTTCTGACATGGTGTTGGTGGTTTTAGGACTCTGGGCACTTTATCACTGCTGTCCAGTGTAAAGTGCATGTGCTCTCTATGGTAAAATGTGGTAAGATTGGTCTACATCTGTTTGGCTAATTTAATTTACCTATCAGTCCCTAGTAATGTGGTATCTCATATACCCGGGGCCAGTAAATTAAATGCTCCTGGTGGGCTTGCAATGCTGATTGCGCCACCCACCAAGGTAGCATTTTAAACCCGTCTCAGGCCTCTGCTATTACAGGGCCTGCGCGTGCAGTTTACTGCCGCTGTGACGTGGCACATAAAGTGGGTGCCACGTCTGTGACTCCCCATTTACTACATATCAGTCATCCCTAAGGTAGGCCCTAGCTAGCCCTATGGGCAGGGTGCATTGTAGGTAAAAGGTAGGACATGTGCCTTAACTGTGTGGCATGTCCTGATAGTGACAAACAGCCATTTTGGTTTCTCACTACTGTGAGGCTGCCCTCTCATAGGAATACATTGGGGATTCCCTGATAAGTGTTTCAGTGGTAATTCCTTGATATGAGAGGAGCAGCGTGGTCAAGTTTGGTATGTTTGGAATAGTAATAATAAATGCTGCACAATGGTGTTCGCAGATTTATTATCACTATTTTAGAAATGCCACTTTTAGAAGTGGGCATTTCTGTGTGCTATGTGTCTTTGTGCCTGCCTGATGTGTATTGCATGTCTGGCTCTGGAGTGACAGGGGCTGGGTGAGTCAGCACTAGGCTGAATAGGCCAATCTGCATTTGGAGTGGTGGGAGGAGTAGCACCTGGGACTGAATGGGACTGTGCCTGCCTTCCACAATGCTGGCTCCGCCCCCTTGTGGTGTGTCTGGGGCCAGAGACTACACTGACAAAGGGGGTGGTGGTGCACCTTTAGAGAAAGGTGTGAGTGCCCCCAGAACTGGTTTGGACCGGGCGCAGAGCCCTGTGCAGGGGGAGAACTAAGACCTTTGCAATATAAATATTGGGGCTGTGACCCCATGTTTGTTGAACTGGAACTGAGCTGGAGGGGGAGGACTCTGCCAGGAGGAACCGCCGAGGGACCCAGTTGCTGCCTGAGGGGGTGCAGGGGCTGCCCTCTGCTGAGAGGCCCTGCGTGCTGGCCTCCTGGTGGGAGTCTCAGGGACCCAAGAGACTCCAGGAGAAGAACTGGACTGTTCCTTATTTTTTATTCTCTGCTACAAGGAGGAAAGTCAGCAGGAGTGCTGTGCTCCATTAGCCTAGCGCTTGGTTACGTAAAGCTAGCGCGTGGTGGGCACTTCCATCCCTGTTGGGAAATGCACAGTGGGGCCCTGTGAGCGCTGGAAACCCGTGGGGAGTGCTGTGGACTACAGCTGGTTTTGTACTATAGCCCGTGGGGAGAGCTGAGTCCTGCAGCCGGGTTTGCGCTACAACACGCGTGGAGCGTTTCTAGCCGAGGTCAACGCCGTACACCCAAAATAAACGTGGCCGCTCACCAGCTGAGCGAGCACCGCGGAAGCACCAGACGTTGCCTGGCAACTAGCTACCAGAGTCGGGGAAGAGGCTGGAGGAACTGCTGAGGGGCGTGGCCTCGCCCGAGCGAGACGCCGCGCCGGGTGCCCTGGCACCTCTACAGTGGAGGCCGCCTGTCCGGAGGAGTGGGGACGCTGCCCCAAGCAACGAGGAAGCCCACCTTCAATGGGACGACCGGAGAAGGGAGCGGAAGAGCTCCGCTGATGTCTTGCACTGGGCGGGGCCGGCAAGAAAGACTGCAACCGTCCTCCCCGGCAGTAGGGGAGAAAGTGTGTCCCTCCAACAGGACGGAGGAGAACCGAGGGGGCATCCTGCCGCCTCCTCACAGGGCAGCGCGTTGGAAGTCAGGTCAGTCAGCCGAGCGGGAAGGAACCCTCGACGGAGGTCCAGCTCGGCCCTTCTTGACCCGTGCAGCTGTGCCCGCTGCACTGGGAAACACTCTGCCTACGGTGGGGACAGAGGAAGGTTCCCCGCCGTCACAGGAGGTTTGCACGCCCCAGACCTAGCGGTCACCAACCCGGGGAGTATTTGGCAGAGGCCGCCATTGTTGGTGCAGCAGTGATTGGCTGCAGCGGCCCACGTGTCCTCAAGCAGCCGCACTTCCTGGTTTTGCACGCTGGCGAAGGGTGTGGGGGTCCTTCCCCCCTTTCATTGTGGGCACACTGTGGGGAGCCTCAAGAGATTGGGAATCGGACGCAGGCTGGGAGGGAAACCCTCGCCAGAGGTCCCGGTCCTGCTGAGGAGCTGCACCCTAGTTACGGCGTGGAACGTTGACGATATCAGGGTGTCCTACTTATGGTGACTACAGTTGTTTTAACACCTGATACCAGGAGTTGTTCCTGTGCTGGGGGCTCGATATAGCTGCTCCATGTGTTGGGGTCCTGAGGCAATAGGTGTTCACTTTAGTGTCCTACATGTGCTGTGATGAGAATGGCCCGAGTGGCCCAGGGATTCATGATTTATGTTATGCCCTGATGGGATTAGGCTTTGGGGTTACAATGCCAAGGTTGGTACCCTGCGCATCACTATGGTGATTGCACTGATAGGTGCACTCTGATAAGTGTTTACTATGGTGCACTGCAAATGATGTCTTGTATGAGGTTCTATGCTGAGCGCAGTGTTTTACCAGTAGTTACTGGTTGCTTTGCTTACGGTGCTTTCTAATGGTTATGACAGTGGCCCGATTGGCCCTGTAATGTATATAATCCCCTGTAAAGTAATACCTAGTGCCAGGTGGCACAGTGTATATATGTGATTGCATTCTAATGTGTTTTATGAGGAATACAAAGTCTATTTTATATATAACCTTGTGTGAAGTTTCTTTTGTGGTGTGCCTAGTGTGTCGCTGCTGTGTGTGTGTGTGTTGCGCAAACGCTTTACACATTGCCTCTGGGATAAGCCTGACTGCTCTGCCAAGCTACCAAGGGGGTGAGCAGGGGTCATCTTCAGTGTGTAACTCCCTTGCCCTGACTAGAGTGGTGGTTTCTGCCTGGCTTAGGCGCAAGCCCTAGCCAACCAGAAATCCCATTTCTAACACCATGATTATGCAAATTAGTCTCAATATCTGCCTTATCCAGAATTTAAAAAGAGATAATTCCAGACAAGGCAGGTAGATCTATGGGGATGGTGATAGAGGTTGACATTAAAGAATATATTTGAATTAACATATATGGCCTGTTAGACCCGGGATCCCTGGTTGGCTGAGGTAGGTACCTTAATACCAAATAGGGACCCTCGCTTCCACGTCAGGGAAAGGAAGGATACCTTCTCAGATAGCCCCCGCTCACCCCCTTGGTAGCTTGGCACGAGCAGCCAGGCTTATTTTAAAGGCAAATGTGTAAAGTATTTGCAACCATGCTCACAGCAACCCAATGATGACACCACAAATGGACGCCACACGAGTTTGATAAAAACGAGTATACATTTATATAAAAAGATATACGATAAGACCACACGATATAAATCCAACATATGCGTATTTGTAATATTCCTCCTCGCCGGTTGTTAGGCCAGCCAGTCCTTGTAAGTTCTGGCGATATTAATGAGCACTTCTAAACGTTCCACTGCAGTCCTAATGCAATGCTATGCAGTTCGTAATGCTAGAATCAGGCACTTTGCAATGTAAAAATAATGCAATGCGTAACGCAACAATCAGGTAGTTCGTTATGCAACCTAACGCGATTCGTAATGCAATAATCGGGTATTTCGTTATGCATAAATAATGGAATGCGTAATACGCTAATCAGGTAGTTCGTTATGCAGGAATAATGCAATGCGTAATACACTAATCAGGTAGTTCGTTATGCAGAAACAATGCAATGCGTAATATGACAATCAGGTAGTTCGTTATGCAGAAATAATGCAATGTGTAATACGACAATCAGGAAGTTCGTTTTGCAGAAATAATGCAATGCGTAATACACTCCAGCACCAATCACGGTGCCTTAGGCGGTCTCTCCGCCACTCGTACTGACTCTCAGTCAGCCTCTGATCCACAGTTGCCCCACACGGGTATGGTGTAAACAAAAAGTGCAGCTCCGCACTCCGGCCACGGTACTGCCACTCCTTTGGCAAGTACGGGCCGCGATACGAGCCGAAGCAGAGGCTCGCGCGGCAGGAATGGGAGAGGCCAAGAGCGTCTCCCTCCGAGCCCACACCCCGCCCCAGGCGTTGACACACGTTACCTGGGGGGTGCGACCTCGCTCTCCTCTTCCCGCAGCTTGGGCCTCCGATGCAATCTTTGTGAATTCCGGGCAGTGGGACTCGGGCCCTCCCTCGACAAGGTTGGTTCGAGGTCCCGCTCTGGCAATGGCGGGCTCGGGCCGGCGGCTCGGCTCCGCTCCTCCGGGGCTGCCGGTCCGGGCCGCTGATGCTACGAAGATCTCAGGCTGCAACAGGGCACACGCACACAGCGTCGCTGAGACTCACTTGAGCTTCGGGTGCACGATCCCAGGGCACTCCTCACGAAGGTCTCAGGCTCCACGAAGCACACGCACACAGCGTCGCTGAGACTCACTTGAACCCCGGGTGCACGATAACAAGGCAATCCTCACGAAGGTCTGAGGCTGCACAAAGCACGTGCACACAGTGTCGCTGAGACTCACTTGGACTCCGGTGCACACGATAACAAGGCAATCCTCACGAAGGTCTCAGGCTGCACAAAGCACACGCACACAGCGTCGCTGAGACTCACTTGGACTCCGGGTGTGTACGATAACAAGGCAATCCTCACGAAGGTCTCAGGCTGCACAAAGCACACGCACACAGCGTCGCTGAGACTCACTTGGACTCCGGTGCACACGATCACAGGACAATCCTCACGAAGGGCTCAGGCTGCAAAAAGCACACGCACACAGCGTCGCTGAGACTCGCTTGGACTCCAGGTGCCCACGATCACAGGGCAATTCTTACGAGGGTCTCAGGCTGCAAAAAGCACACGCACACAGCGTCGCTGAGACTCTCCTGGAAACTTTTGTGTTCCTGAGTATCCGCAACAGGGAGCCAGCTCACCTCGGGCCCTTGGGGATAAGTTACTTCCGGACACAGCACACAGCAAAGTCCTTTCAAGCAGGGGGACACAGCACACAGCAAAGGCCCTTTAGCCTCTCCTTGGTTAAAGCAGCAAACTGCAGGCCAGCCCCAGAACACACAGCAAGGGTCAGTCCTTTCCTTCAGTCTCTTCAGCTGTTTCTTCCTTGGCAACGGTTCCTCTTGACCACGAAGTAACTTCAGTCTTGTTCAATCTTGATCAATCCATTTCTCCAAAGTTCAGGGGCTTCAGCTCTCATAGTTATACCCCTAAATGTCTTTGAAGTCTTGGTGTTCAGGGGGGCACTGACCCCTGTTCAAACCAGTTCTGGGTGCCTCCCTGCCAGTGACACCTTCTTCCTTTGATTAGTGGGGGTCTGGATTCTCAATCACTCAGCAGGAGATGGGACCATTGTTTTATGGCAGCAACCCAGGCCTCTTCACCTCTAGGGGCTACTCCTCCCCCCTGCACTCCAGATGCAGGTCAGCCTGTTGCTGTCTCACCTCCTCCCCTGGGTCAAGACATTCCCCAGATCCTATCACTTTCAAATCCAGACAGTCAATCCACAACCAGGCAGAGACACACAGAAATGTTAGCGCACAAAAACCCAGCCACTTCTGAAAGAGTGGCTTCTAAACACACAATGCAAAAACCACCTTCATAAAAAGATGTGTTATTACATTGTGAGTTCAGGCACACTAAACTTCACCTTTCCATCTTAAGCCTTTGGGAAGATAGGCTGGAAAACATATTACATAGCCTCCCCATTCTATCCTATGGGCAAGATGGCCTTTCAATAGTGAAAAACGAAATGGATATTATTTCACTGTCAGGACATGGTACACACCTTAGTACATGTCCTACCTTTCACATGCACTGCACCCTGCCCAGGGGGTACCCTGGACCTACCATAGGGGTGTCTGATGTGCATAGAAAGGGAAGGGTAAGGTCTGGCAACTGGGTGCACTTGTCAGAACAACATGGCAGTTTAACAAACTGCGCTCAGGCACTGCAGTGGCAGGCCTGAGTTCCCTCTTTAAGGCTACTTGTGTGGGTGGCACAATTAGTGCTGCAGGCCCACTAGTAGCATTTGCATTACCAGCCCTGGCACACATAGTGCACTTTACTAGGGACTTTACTAGTAAGGCAAACATGCCAATCATGGACAACCAATTACCATTACACTTTATACAGGGAGCACTTGCACTTTGACACTGATTAGCAGTAGCAAAGTGCCCAAAGCATCTAAGTTGTCAAAACAAAATCCATCACAGCACCAAAAATAGAGGAGGTAGAGGCAAAAAGTCAGGGGTAACCACGCCAAGAAATGCTAGGTCTAACATGGCCCATATACTAACCAAGAATCAATTCTTAAGACTAGAATTGCCAATGCCCTGAAGTATGAGGAAGGGGAAATCACAGTAGGAAGACCTTTACCTTGTTATGGCAACTGTGAGGGACAGATCTCAGCAATTATATAATGGAGGGGGTGCAGCAACTAAGAGATTCATGGATTGGCTCCATAGCACAAGGCTCACAGATAGCTGGAGAGAGATACACAAACAGTACACTAACTGTATGTTCTGTTCCACAGCCCATAAAATGTGTGCAGGCCTAGACCACTTCTTCATAAGAGGTAGACTGAAGGGAGGAATAACCAGCACTGTTCTAGGTAATACTGCATTGTTGGATCACACACCAATCACCCTCAAAATAGATATGCCATATACCCAGAAGCTGCACACTCTGTGAAGACTAAATGATTACTTACTGAAAGACTCAGTGCTCAGAAAAGAGACAGGGAGGAGATAGCAAAGTTTCTTAAGGACAGTGATACAGAGGAAGTACTTGTTTCCACCCTGTGGTATACACTTAAAGCCTACGTCAGGGATACACTTTAAGCGACAGCAGCTCAGTACAGAAAGGTAATGCTGAAAGTGGGAAACCACACTGAGAAAAGCCCAAGAGATAGCGGAGAAGGAGCACAAGGTGAATGCTTTAGCAAAAGCCTGGCATAGGTTTATGGCCCTCAGAGCACAGCTTAGCTTAAGGCCCGTGACTGGTACAATATGCTCTCCAGTGCACTAAGCAGAAATACTATGTCACTGGAATCAAGATGGCGAAGTTTCTGGCCACACAACTGAATATAAACAAAACAACACAGAGAGAATCAAAAAGATAGTAGATTCCAGGAGATTGTCGAGGGGCGTTGGACAAGCCCATTACAATAGATGAGGCTATCACAGCAAGTAATAGATGAAAGCAGGAATAAATTCCTGTCTCAAATGGTTTTATCTCCGCCTTCTATAAAATACTGCCACAATTTAGCTCCTGATCCTGCAAAACATTTTAATGACATTGGGAATACTGGAATTGTGACTCCAATAGGGGTTGGCTTAATTAGCGTAATTCTCTCTAGCATAATAAATGAAAAATTACGCGCAAATATGTGATAAGAGTAATCCAACATTTAGCACTATTTTCTTAGTTCTTTGTTCCTGTGCTCCTGCGGTAGGATATTTGCCCCAGATTACTCTTAATTACTCGAACTGGAGTAAGTGCATAATATTGTTAATTTTGCATCACAAGAGTAATGCGTTATTACTGAAAATTCTCAGATTACTCTGGCGTAATTAAAGTTTCACCCAGGCCTAGATTCCAACTGTGAGATAGGCAGTGCGAAAGACCCTACACCAAGCGCCACTTATAGGCCAATTTAATTCTAAACATTGATATAAAAATGCTCACAGGCATACTAGCAGCCAGACTGTGTTCACAGCGCCTAGAAATAATATGAGCAGATAAGTCAGGTTTTGCACCTGGCAACAGTGCAGAGAGAACACCAAGATCCTTGAGTTTTGTCAAAGGAAACAGCACAATATCCTTCTACTCTCGCTGGATGCCAAGAAGGTATTTGACAGTGTGGTTTGGTTGGGAAAATTGAGACAGCAAATCAGTGGTTCTTCATGGCTCACCTTTTTGCAGGAACCTCACTTTGGCAGTCTCATGGATTTTGGAGCCACTGGAACTGGGGTCTCTATTCTTCCCCAGTGACCAGAGTTACACTTGCGGTCTGGGACAAGATATCTCAAAGACCGGAGTTGCTTCGCTCGGCCTCCTCCCTTCTCCATCAACTCAGATTTCACATTGCACAGAGGGAAGGAAGACTTTCTGAAGTGGCCCCCACAACAAAGGTTTGAATACGTCACTGAATACATTTCTGATAGAACACAGATGAGATAGTAAAGACCCTGGTCAAAAGAGGCAGTGAAAAGAGCTAATGACAACTGTCACACACAATGAATGGGAGACATTATATGACTATGCCTGCTACTTCACATCTTACGCCCAAATGAGTTAGAAACAGTATAAGTGAGTAATCCATTGGTCAAAACACCTGCCAACTGGCGAGATGGGACACAACAAGAACAGCAGCAAGTGTCAGTGAGAAAATTGAGCCACAAGAACATTGTTGCATTTACTATGGAAGTGCGATTGGGCAGATTCTGAGAAAAAATGGTAGAGTGCCTTAAATGAGCATTCCAAGTTAAAATCCCACTAGACCCAGAGCTGATAATATTAGGTCGATCATTTGTGCTGGCCCAAATTAGTGAGAGGGAAGTAACTGTCCATGGGCGTGGTGCAGCACTACATGTTTTCCTTAAAGGGAGGGGGAAGACCTCAACACTTACAAAGCACAACTGGCAAGCCACTGTGGGTACTTTTAGCTGTGGAGAAAAATCTGTAGACAATAGGCTCAAATCTTATGACTGGGACCCACTCATAACAAAATTCCAGAGGATCTCTCACAGGTCTTGCCATCTCATAGGTCTTAATCTCAATGGGAAGCAAGAAAGTGACCAGGGATAAGAAGATAGTTCCATAAATATTCCTAGACCTATGTATAGGAAAACTGAGATCATTTCATAAGCATTCATTATGAGCCCTCCACCTTGGCGAGTAAAGAGTAGGATGAGAGAAATTGGTATGTTATGTTTGATTAATGCCCAATTCTAAGACAGTACAATGCACCTTGCCAGTCAGCTTGATACTTGTAGGCAAAGTTATGTGCGCCTGAAAACTAAATAAATACTATTAAACCTAACAATATGAATCACAAAACCTATTTCGAAGATCACAAAGGATTTTCTGACATGCAAAAGAAGTTTAGAACATATCCAATAACAAATTTGTGTTTGCAAATCCTGTGATTTTGCAAATCGCAGGGTTTATGACCACAAAACATTTTCGTACATCTTGCCTCAAGACTTCATGGGGAATATTTATAAAACAATGTCGGAGCGCAGTGTTACTCCAAAATTGGTAATGCCACGCTCTGACATTTCTTAAACGCAGGGATGCTCCGTATTTACAAAAATACAGCACACCCCTGCATTTCCCTTAGCGCTGGAGCTATATAAAGCTGCCTAGCGCCAGTGCAGGCACCCTTGCCCATGTGGCAAGGGTGCCTACGCTGCAGATGCAATTGTTTACGTGCAGGAAGGGACACCTTCCTGCACATAAGCAATCTTAAAGGCGATTTGCTGTTTCTATGTGTGCTGCAGAGCGCAGCACACATAGAAACCGCAAAATACGAGGAGAAATTAATAATTTCTCCTCGTATCACCAGTCTAAGACCAGGTATTCCCTGGTCTTCGTTTTTGGTGCTGCCCCAGCCTTGTAAATCTGGGGCAGCATCAAAAAGCAATGGGTGTTGCAGTGGAACGGCCAGAGCAACAACCATTGCATGCCCCTTTCACACTAAGTGAAGCGTGAAAAGGGGTCTTATTTACAAGGCGGCGTTAAGCCATGTTAAGTGGCTTAATGCTGCTTTGTAAATAAGGAGAAGGGGATATTCTGGTGGCGATATCCCCTTGTAAATATGTCCCTATACTTGACCACCAGCAATGATCCACTTATATTATCACCTTTAAAATAAACTTATTCAATCTGTCCCTCCGTCTCTGTTTCCAAAGGGCAGAAGGGATTGTCTTTCCTTTATCCTCTGCACACCTGTTGCACATGCCCACTTCATTGATATGTCTTCTTTATATGGATGTCTGTTATCCAATCCTTGCCTTGGTTTCTGGTATGCCTCCCATAGGCAAAATTCCAATTAGAAAATACAGAAACATCACTGAGGAATCATTGAATTGCTTCCTTGTCCCACAACTCAAAACACTGAGGGGCATATTTATGAAATTATCGCGCAGCAAGTCACCTTGCTGTGCTGCGAGATAGGGAAAGTGCAGGAATGTGCCGTACCTAACAGAAAAAACAAAACATTCCTGTCATTTCCCACCGCTGGAGCACAATTTGCTGCCTAGCACCAACACAGGCACCCTTGAGCCATGGTACAAGGGTGCCTGTGTTGTAAGAAGGATTGCTTTTGTGCAGGAAGGAAAACCTTCCTGCACAAAAAAAATCCTTAGAGGCTTTTTCCTCTTTCTATGTGTGTTGCAGAATGCAGCACACATAGAAAGAGGAATAAACGAGGAGAAATGAACATATTTCTCCTTGTTACCCTTACCTGGGGAGGCGTAGCATTTTGACTCATTCTCAGGTTTAGCAATGTTGGTAAATCTTGAAATGCATCCAAGTCCATTGGTGGATGCGTGGGAACTCCCATGCTCCACCCATGGAACCCCTCCCTGGGGAAGAGTAACGCAACGCAGAGATTTGCGCTGCGTTGCATTACTCTGGATTTATCAACCCATGCAAGGCCCCACAAGGTGGCCTTCCCTGGCTTGATAAATCCGACTTGGGGTTTGCTTCGGCCTTGCCCCCCTTTGCATGGCTCAAGAACTATGCAAAACCTACATAAACATACCCCTGAATGCTCACTGATATCAATGTCTTATCGAATAACTTCTCCAAAATCATAGATAACTTCCTAGACATTACAGCCCTGGTAATCGGGAAAGAACCCAGAAACTTACCGCACAAACCATGGTTTAACAAAGAACTGCACAACCGCAGAAAACTGTGATAAATCGTGGTCAAACGCCAAATCACCCAGAATAAAATCTAAACTGAAAGCAGCAAGATAAAATGAGATAACTGAAATTCAGTCCGTAAAGGCCTCCTACATCCAAAGCAAAATCTTCCAATCACAGAACACAACTAGAACCATACTCAAATTTATCTACAAGAACATCAGTGAAACTATGCATACTCTCCAAATAATATATAATGACAAATGCAATGCATTCACAAGATTCTCCACAGAAAAAAATCAACAGAAGAAAATGAAAATTATTAGACACTTCTTCTCAAGAAACAAATTACCTGATATCAAATAAAACCTGGAGCTCATTTAAAATGATCCAATTGGAAGACATTCTCAAACTAAACAAACAATTGAGAACCAACTTCCTATTTCAATGATCTCCTACCAGCAAATAGAAGAAACGATACCTTTAACATTCTTGCCCCCTATTGGCTCATATTCATCAATATTTATATTGTAAATACTTACTTATCTTTGTACTTGGTTTCATTTATTTGTTATGGCCCTCTGACTTTCACTTTTCACTGCTCAGTCACTTGGAGCACCTTGTTGTTTGAATACATTATGATGATCAGTCTCTTGAAACCAATGCTTCAAATACAAAACTGAAACATCTGCATCTTTTGTTGTACTTGCTTCTTTTGTTTCTGAGATAAACACACGTAACTGTAATAATTTTTATTTTGAAATTGAAATCCTTGTAGAACACTCGTTTTTTCATACCATATTCATCAATGCAGCTTTACAGCAAGAATAATTTCCTAGAAACTTCAACGCTCGACAAATCTTTTTACTTTTTTTTAAAAAGTGGATGCTGGCTCTGATATTTTGGAAAATTATAGATCAATCTCTAATCTACACTGCATTGGCAAAATAATTGAAAAATGTGCTGTAACTCAACCGAACAAATTCATTAAGAATTACCAACTCCCACCAGGATTCAGAATGGGTCACAGCACTGAAACAGCCACCATAAAAGTCCTGGAAGATATACTAAAAATAAAAGATGATGCTGATTCCTGCTATTGATCCTACTTGACCTGTCCATAGCTTTTGACACAGTCGACAACAAAATACCTCTAGATACTCTTGAATTCAGAATGGGACTAAAAAAAAGAGTTCTAAACTGGTTCAAATGTTTTCTCAGGGCTCACTCTAACTTAGTCAAAGCAAGCTCCAACTTCTATGGACTGGATAAAAAGACACACAGCATCAACCAAGGATCGTATCTCTTCCCTGTCCATTTCAACCTTTACACCGCAACTTTGATCCAATTGTCGGAAACATCCACCATCAAAATACACCACTATGCATATGATGCTCAGATCTACTCAAAACACTCTTGTTAAAAGTTCTCAAAGAAGGACTCAAAGCTGTTTTCAACTGGGCATCTGCTTACTCTCTGAAAATGAACCCCCAAAAAATGGTGTTCCTACATAATGTCCTGCAAAGCAACCAGTAGAGTTTATCCATCACTAATTTCCCTTTTATCGAATTATGGAAGCCCACCCTCACCAGCTACAGTGGTCAAGTCCCTAAGATTCCTCATCAACAATAAGCTCTCTCTGGGGTATGGCTAGCCACTGGCAATGGTGGCTGCTTTGTGGAATCGCTCATCTGAACAACGCAATTCTGAGGATACACATGGCAGACTAAGCCACACTACCATGCCGGGGGACGACTCACCCAAACTGGCAGCCCTCAGCTCCCCAAGACATGATTTTAGGGATGGAATCGGGTCTGCAGTCCACTCAAACGGCCCAGCCGAGAGTTATCTGAGCACCGTGGCCTACATCAGTGGTCTCTACCGAGTGCTGGCCGGGAAGCACCAGCTGCCACAACTGCGGCACCACGTTGGGGCAGGACTTCTCTGAGCCCGATAGCCCCTGGACTCCCCAGAGGCACTTGCGAGGACCAGACCCAACTGGCCTGCAAAGATGTGGCAGAAGCTGGCGACCCCTCCTGCGAGCTAACAGAGAAGCGCCAGCTGCGGAAACTAGTGTCACATGCCTGGCCTCGATGGAGCTGTGAGGGCCCACAAAGCAGGGGCCGAGGAGGAGCCCCAGCGCCCTGAGGCCCGGGGCCACACCCAACTGATTTGCCCATGGGCAGCTCAGGACCACCCCACAATTGGCATATCCGGGGTGCCTCAAGACCTGATTAGCACCTACCAGTCCTCAATACGAACCTAGGAGAGCCTGTCCAGGACAATACAGGGTTAAGGAGGATAAAACATTGGGCTATCCTCCAACTCTTGGCAGGGAGGCTTTACCAGCCCACAAGGTTACTCCTACCCCGCACTGCGGAAGAAATTATCCTGAGGAGGGGGTGCAAAGAGCTAAAGGCTTATGCATGTGGAGACTCTGCACAATGCTGATACACACCTCCAGAAGATTTCAAGTTGGCACCTCCACCCCCACAATGATGGGGAAATCCCAGGTGATGGTACCAATCCAAGAAAATAGAATTGACAAATATGCCAAAACTGTGACAAGGCCGTCTGACTAAGAGCAGACCCCCAGAGCAACGGCGGAGTCACAGGTCACCCCGATCAAACCCTCCGGGCTATCAAGGAAATGAGAACCACCATGGAGCACAGATTGGTGGAGTGGTCCAAGAGCTGTAACTTCTATGACAAAGGTGCAGAAAATCACTGAATGGGTCACTGAGGCCGAAACCCGGATTTCCAATACAAAATACACTCTTCAGAAACTGATTGCTAACATGCCCACCTGCAGGAAAGGGTGAGCCCCCTGGAACACAGGGTGGAGGACGCAGATAGCCAGTCACGCTAAAATACCCTACACTTTGCTGGAGTGCCCAAGGGGGTAGAGGGGTTCCACACAGAGACTTTTCCAACAACCTGACTCCAAACCTGGCTGCCGGAAGAGGTCCTCTCACTGTGCTTTGTCATAGAAAGGGCCTACACGTCACTTGCAGCTTCCTCCAGGGGCCCACCAAGACCTATGATAGCCCTGTTTTTGAACTACACAGACAGGGACACCATATTGAGGCAGGCCAGGCTACATGACCACCTTAATGCTAGATTCCACAAAAAATAACATCTACCCGAACTGCACACTACAGTTGCAGAAGCAAAGACCGTTGTACACCTTGGTGTAGCACACTTCTTCATAACTCTGCAGGAAGTCTGGGACTAACTGGACATCTGGACACCGGCCCCCGCCAGAACGAAAAACAGCTGCAAACCAATACCACCCATGCGAAGTGACGGGGAAGGGACGAAGAAAAGCCGGGGGTCCGAGGAGACGCAGCCTGAGATCCGGGAGAGAAGATGGGATAGAAAAACACACAAAGTAGGGTGACAGTGGCAACGAGTGACAATTCTGATAGATAGGGCCCCCGGCAGGTGGATCCTCGGGACATCAAAGGATGATGCTAACTAACCTCCTAATATATCCTTTTGTTCTGTTTTAGTTTTGGTCGATCCATGTTTGGCTGGGGGTAGGATGATGCTACATCTTTCATTGAACCTTACACATGAGTAACATGTATGAAAATCCCGGTCAGACAGCTGTGTAGACACCTGTAAACATATATGCTCACGCCTACTCAGAGAACTGGCAGGGCCACACCCCCACCTTATAATTGCTCACATGGTTGGGACCGGGCAACAAATGCTTCAAATTCAAAAGTATAGGGAGGGGGGAGTTGGGATTGTTTTAGTTTAGTTATCCCGGATTTTAGTTTTCACCATGTGCTCCACCGTCTGGTCACCTATCTGACATCAATACACTGGAATAAACCCCTTGACAGAAAAACAAGACACGTACACCACACTCTCCTGGAATGACAATAGCCTGAATAATAAAATCAAGAAAGACCA
The DNA here is from genome assembly GCA_963921515.1 of Calotriton arnoldi. NCBI lineage: Eukaryota > Metazoa > Chordata > Amphibia > Caudata > Salamandridae > Calotriton > Calotriton arnoldi. Next base: position 272,360 of record CAWUFW010002100.1, read on the forward strand.
GTGTTCCAATACCTTAAACTTTATTCCCTCCTTGTGGAGCCGTTGAAAGAAATGCACCTACTTGGTAATAGCTGTCCCTTTCTACAGCGGGGTGGTTGCACCAGAGCATTCAACACCGCATACACTCCTACTTCCAGAGAGTTTGCTTTACTACTCCACAAACACTTTCCCATGCAGGTCACTAAAACCCACTGTGAGCACCTGAATAGATTTATCTTGATTGAAAGGAACATAGAGGGCACACATTGGACGTCCGCCTCAGTCTCCCTCTCCGTACAGTGGTTGCTGACACACTACAGTCACTCAAAAAGATACTGCTGCAATTCCCGCAGGACAAACACTGGTAGGGCATAACTTCAACTCAGTCATGGACCCCAGAATTGATACAAGTAACCACCACATACATACATCTATCAGTCTAAAGTCACGGGCCTCCTTGCTGGTCCTAACGGACCCGTGGCAACGGATGCCTGCACAGACCAAAGAGTTCACATTCTACTCCCACTCTCATATGTCCCCCTACAGAATAGGCTATTTTTTGTACCTTTGGCAGACACAACTGGACTGGCTGGCTCCTAGACCCCCTGTGTGCTCTTACCAATAATTCTCCAATAACCCTCTTACTTAGGTGGCTGGGATGAGGGAGCGCAGGGCAGACACTGGCCACTGAGTGCCTGGTGGCTCCTAGAATCCTACGACGACGTCCTCTGCAAAACATTACAGACTATTTCGGCATTAAACAAAGATACAGTCCAATCTCCTGCCATACTTTGGGAGGCCCTAAAGGTTACAGATACAGACATTGTCCTACCAGACTGCGACAAAGAGGTAGAAAGGCAGAGAAATTATGGACCTAGAACAGGCCACACACAGGGCAGAGGGGAACCACTCAGGAACCATAGATGACCGCAAAAGACGCAGCACTGAAATGAAGAGGCTGGCGCTTCGACAAATGCTGCTGGACTTGGCAACCTTAGCACACATGATGACACAATACAAACTATATGAGCATGGGAACAAGGCAGGAAAGTTATTACACTGGCTAGCAAACAGAGAATATGACCTTTGCTTGGTCCCCAACCTAATCACTAGTAGACTATTATGGCCCTTCACCATATAGCATGAGAATTGGAAACCTATTATGCCCTCCTCTATGTTGAGCAACTAGTGTCCTTGGCCGAACGGGTAAACCCAATCGCTGAGGACATGATTGTGCCTAAACTATAGACAACGACAGATGCAACCTAGAGGAAAGAGTAACTGCTAAAGAAATCCTAGAGGCCATCCAGTCACTCCAGACTGAGAAGACCCCCGACTCCAATAGTTTCCCACTTAAAATGTACAAGAAACTCACATCACAGCTGTCTCCACCACTGCTAGCCTTGCACAGTGTGACCTTGCGATTTGGAGAGCTCCCACATGATTTGCTGGCATCCACAATCTCAGTCATACTGAAACCACAGAAACCACAGGAGAAATGTGAATCTTATACACCTATCTCCATACTCAATAGAGAGACCAACATCCTGGTGAAGGTGCTTGTGAAGAAGATTAGGACCTTGGAACACCAAGACCCGAATGGCTTCATGTCAGGATGCAGCACTCGCCATTGAATATGACCCCTGAACAATGTACTACCATTAACAACAACACAAGCAAGCACAGGGTCTTGGTATCAGTGGATTTTGAAAAGGCCTTTGACTCGGATCAATGGTGCCTCATGTTCCTCCTCCTGGAATGCATGAACTTCGGTCCCCTCTTCCACAGACATATCTCAGTGCCCTATTCCAAACCGTGGGCTTGAGTCAGAGTAAACAGGGAAGTTTCCCCAATCATTGAGACTAAATGAGGAAAGAGGCTGCCCCCTGTCTTCTCTCCTTTTTGCCTTGGTCTACAAACCGCTGGTGGAATCGATCAGGCATGATGCGCAACTGAATGAATTCCATTGGCCCAGAGGTTCTGAAGATAGAGTGTTGTTATATGCGGATGACCTCCTGACCTAAATTAACAGCACAGAGACTTCCCTACCCAGACTCCTGGCTATTCTCCAGACATAGGCAGGCGCATCAGGCTTAACTGTGAACTGGTTCAAATCTAGTAACATCACCCGGACAGGCGCATATGATGAAATAAGGGCCGGCAACCCATTGCAATTGGAGACCCATCATTTTAAATAACAGGGATGCACATAACACTTACTAGGCAACAGGCATGGGACCTAAATATTACTCCCTTGATGGCCAGGGAACAGAAAGTCATGGACCTGTGGGAAAGTCTCCTACTGACCATGGCGGGTAGGGGGAATTGTTATCTCTCTCTCTCATGACTTCTGTACACATCACAGAACATCCCATACAACATACCACCTACCCTCTTCAATACCTTGCAATCAGCAGTTGTAAATTTCCTCTGGACACTGGGCCAGCCACGCATCTCTTCCCAAAAGTGTGTACTCACACCATACTAGGGAGGCCTACAGGTAGCGGATATTTAACTATAATACTGGGCCAGTCAGGTCATGCCTATAAAGGACAGTTTTTTCACGGATCTAGACGATCCGGCCATAGTAGCAGAGCTCTGGTCTCTTGAAAGAAAAGGCGCACATGACCTACTCTTTGGCCACCACACCCACACAGCTCTGTGACTCAAGCATCTCTGTCATGCTGGCACCAGGCACTGACTGAGGTGATTCAAATGGCATGGAGTGCCGACGGCCAAAACACCACTCTGGGCCGGGAACTGCCTTAGACACACAGTCACACTTGAGGGCTTCAGTGGCGGCTCCTCGGCTAAGGTGGAGGAGCCGCCCCAAAGCCAAAAGGAAAAATAAAATGATAATAACGTATTATTATAATTTTATTTTTCCTATTACAGTCAGTGGTGGGGCGGGACAGGGCTGGCCAGAGCAGGGGAGGAGTGGTTTGCACTCCCTAAGTGCACTTTGCATGTTCCTACCATGCTGCATTACACAGCCTGGTGAGGAACATGCACAGGCTCCCTGTTCCAGTCTGAGCACCGATCCACGGCACTCAGACCAATCACAACGCTGCATTGCAGCATTGTGATTGGCTCAGGGGAGCCTGTGCCCAAGTGCTTCCAGCTGCTGGCCGCGACAGGAAGATGAAGAGGATGGAGAAGAGGCGGCTGCCGCCTGGCTGTTAAATGTAAGTCCTTTTTTTAAATTAGATTCCTCCCCCCCGCCCACCACCCCCGTCCGGTAGCAGCCGCTACTGGAGGGCTTACACGCCTGGGACAACATAGTCATTTCTAAGCTAGGGGATGTATGAGAAGGTAGCTCTATGTATAGGTTCCAACATCTCATGGATGGATACAGGATACACAAGACACAATTTATGATATTTACAGCTATGCCCTGCGTTGGAAGCATCCCTCAATCCCTTACAAATCCTTCCACAGAATAAACCCCTGGTAGCGCACGTTACAGAATCCATAATGAGGAACAAAAGAAATTCCATTATATGCCGCACAGTGGTAAATAGCACACCAGATCCCATGCTGACCCTGAAAGAATGGTGGGAATTGGTCGTGGACACCCTGAAAGAAGAGGATTGGGTGGAGTCCATAATGGCCCCCATGGTCTTGAACGGTTTGCATGACACAGTGACTATTCCAACGGAAGTATCTACACCGGATATATTATGGCCCCACTCGACTCAGAAAAATGAAAAAAGTTCTAGACCCACAGTGTTTGAGATGCAAATTAGCCTTAGGCGCCTTCTTCCAAACGATTTGGGAGTACCCCATTACACAAAACTACTGGCACAACATCTACAATGCACTCAAGGGTGGTAGGCAGCACAGTAAAACCCGAGCCAAAACTGGGACTGATGGACGAAAAGGGGCGGGACACGACATGAGACTCTTGGTAGCAACATGCTTCCTTATTGCCAAAAGGGATGTAGCATGGTACTGGAGGTCCAATCAGGCACCACGAATATCTGAATGAACACGCAGGATGGACTACTCCGTTGTAGCAGAACAATTCGTATACAAGTCACGTGGCTGTCCAGAGTATCACCGAAAGGTCCGGGGGACTGGATGGTTCACTCAGAGAATCTCGGGGAATCTGAATGCACAGGAATGAGGTCTATGAAGTAAGTACATGCTTATGTGGATCATCAGAGTGGGTGATCAACGGGTGTTATACAGCACTAATTTATTGTGTATAAGACCTATATCGCATGTACATAAAAACTAACAAAAATCAGTTGTAAAAAAAAAAAAAGGAAGAAGCTGTCTCTTGAACTCCACATTCACAAGATAGCCCAAACAGCAATCTTTCACCTACGACAATTAAGTAGAATAAAACTCCTCCTCTCCATGAAACAACTTAAAGCTGCGCCCCACGCTCCAGAATTGATGAAGGAAACATCATACTCTCAGGGCTAACGGCCAGTGCTCTTCTACCACTCAAAGGGATTTTCTACTCAACTGCTCGCCTATTCTCAGAGAAAAGAAAATTCGATCACATTCCGCTCATACTGAAATACCTACATTAGCTTCCCTTAGAAGCCCGAATCAAATGCAAAATTGGATGTATTATCTTGCAAGCGCTTCGCATAGGAAGACCCAGCTACCTTACAGAACTTCAAAGGTGGCATTAGAATATCCTGCAGCAAAGATTCCCTTCTGCTACAACCTCTAAACAGTACTGATGCAAAGGAAATCATTCTCAGGACCTGCGCCCTCAATCTGGAACTCCTTTCCAGCCACTTAAGAAAAGCCCCTGACATACCACCCTTCAGAAAGCCTCTCAAGACTTTCCTATTACAAAATCATTTCTTTGGCACTACTTTTTTCCTGTGTTTCTTCATTAATTTTAGCAACCATATACCATATAGTCACAATACATACTTGCATGGGAGTCAACATGCATGGAATAAATTGTCACAGTTGCATTACAGTGCAAATTACCATCTTCTTTAACAATTCAAAGAGGACACTGGTGATGAGAAAGAAAACCGTACATAGATCCAAAACTAGAACGTACATTTAGCTGGGCGGTGGAAGTGTGTTGGAATCAGCATGTCTGCAGGTGTTATGGTGGGGGTGGGAGGGTACATCTATAGGGGACAGTGGCATTTTCAAGTGTTTGAGATGCAAAAAATGTGAGGGAGGATGGGAAAGGATGGTATTTGAGGGCCCATCCTGGCCCATTATGGGTTGAGTGCATCTGGGGTGCAGGTGCCTTGAAAGTGATGTAGAATGGCAAGTGTCTTTTTCAGGATGGCCTCTAATCCGTTTTGGCCTCTACTCCCCTTAAGAACCCCTCCCAGTGTAGTGGCATTGCAGGGCTTCCAGTGGGACCTGAGCACTTTGCAATAGCGTCGACTTCTGCGTGTATTCCCTTTTGGACGTCATCCAGCCATCTGTTAAGTGGAGGAGGCATAGTAGACTTCCAGGCCTTTGCAATACCATCCTTCGCTAGCGCTAAAGCGAGGTCTGGAAATCTATACATGATTTTTGTGGATCTGGTGTGCTTCACTAGTTCGAATAGGAAGTGTGCGGGTTCTGTAAGGATCTGTCTCCCCACGTTGTTACCCCTGCCCAATATACCATAATTTATGGGCAGAGCAACACCATGTGGTAGAAATCTACATCGATTTCTTCACACCTCGGACAGCTGTGGGGGGCAGTTGGGTACATTCGCTTGAGCCATGCAGGAGTCAAATGTGTCCGGTGTAGGTAATTAAACTGTGTGTATTTTAGGCGTATGGTGCATGAAACCCCTTTGACCATTGAGAGACAACGCCCCCATTGGGTGTGTGATAGTTCTGGTCTGCAACCTCCTTCCCATTTCCCTTTAAGTGGTGTCAAATATGGCTTCTCGGACTCCTGCACCGCTCCGTAGAGGGGCGTCACCTCCTTCCGGGCCCCGTCATGTATTATTAGACTTTGGAGGACGTGGGAAGTTTCCGACTTATCATGTGTTTAGTTCCAGAATACTGATAATTGGTGTAGCATGGCGGAGTACAGAAGAGAGCGGTCAGTGGGAGCCCTGCCACAGTCATTAGATCTTCAAAGGGCGCAGTGGTCAGTTCGTGAATATGTACCCCCATTTATAGAGACCAGACTCCAGGGGTTGGACATCCTGCAGAGTGCGGAAGCCCCTGCATCCCAGTGCCACTCATATGGGGAGGTCAGGGGCATGAGAAACCCGTCCTGTTGTTCTCTTCACACCCTCCTTCCAGCGCCATGCAGCAACCTGCATGAGGGTGTTCCCACCTGCTATAGGTACCACCTGCGTGGAGTCCAGCAGCCACTCCAATGGAGAATCCGTCAAGCGGGAAGAGAACCAGTTCCCCTCTTCCAGCAGACTGTCACCTCCCAAGCAATGCATAGGATATTGTAACTGTGCTGCAATGCAGTGTCGATAATAATTTAGGGCTCCAAGCCTCCCTGCATCCAATGGGACGTATAGTTTAGAAATCGCCAACCTGCACCTGCCCGATCCCCATATTAGCACTGATCAATAAAGAAATGTCCACCCAGCCGTACAGGAAGCACCAAAAAGAAGCCCAGCAGTCAAAAGAAGCACTAACATTTTGGCAATTGCGTTGCGCCTCATGGGCAATAGAGGGAGGCTGCACCAGAAAGGAAGAGACTTCCTAGCCGCTGTCAGAGCCCATCCCAGATTGCCAGTGATTAGATCGCTGTGTAATAAATGCGAATTCCCAAATATTTCAGTGTATCGAGTTGTCAACCCACTGGGGTAATAGGCAATGTCACGCATCGTGCGTCAGGCAATGAAGTTAAGGGGAAGAGGCAGGACTTATTGCAATTAGCCTTGAGGCCGGATGCCTTTCTGAGTTCCTCAACTTAGGCAATCATGTCAGTAACATTGTCCTCGTTATCTCAGAGGTAAAGGAGGTCATCATCGATATATAGAGATGTTTGGCATTTCCCTGATTTTTCATGACAAAATATTATAACAGGGTGCGATGATTGGTATGTGGTCTCCCATGTGGAGAATAACATATGCGGTGTGACAGTGTGTCCCTTGGTCCCAGGAATATCCCCCTCCCCTGGTATCTTCTGTGCCTTGCAACTACCACGGGTGCCGTATACATGTAATAGCAAAAAAGCATTTGCAACTAGTAAACAAAACTCATTTTCTCAGGTCGATACACTAATGGGTGTTTATCCATATGCACTGTAGTGCATAGGTCCAGCGGTTCCCCCTTATTGAGGGGGCATGGTCCTTTGAGACGGCCCCAGCAGGGAGATATAAGCCCTCCTAGTTCTTACCTCTATGGCATAGTGCTGCATTAGAAAAGCTAGGCCCAGACTCAGGAATTCTCTACTCTCCGTCCTCTGCAAAGAGTGCTAAACAGATGCCCTGTGGTCTAAAGTACTCCGTCAGCCATCATCAGGGTTAGCCCTGGACCTCCGTGAAGAACCGAGTCTGCCCATGCTTGAGATATGTGCCTGGGAAGCCTCAGTGGAGGGCTTTTCCAGGGTATGGGGGGGCGTATCAGTGTGGTGTCTACCTCTGCAACGGCCATATTGTGCTCTCTGGCCATCTGTGGCCCGTGGGGGACATTGTTTGTTCTTTTCCTCCTCCAACGTCTTGCCCGGACGGTCGTCTATCCCCTGAGGTTGTCTCGCTTGTCTTCCAGGGCACCTCCCCTATACTCTCCAGCCAGGTCCATGCATCATCCGGAGAGGCAAAAAACTTGCTAGTGTCCTGATATATGACTGAGTTTCAGTTTTGCGGGGAACAGTATTGCATAGCGAATGTTCCATTCTCTGAGACGTTGCTTTATCCTGTAGGATGATTCTATTTTTCTTTGGACCTCTGATGTGTGGTGCACATAAATTAAAAACAAAATGAGAGGCAACCAAAGTAATGTGTTAGATGTCACAAAATTGACAGGCAAGTAAATGAATAATCACAAGTCTTGAATGATGATTCTTCTCTTTAATCATTTCATAATTCTTTCGTCTTATTTTTTCACAAAAGCAAAGCACATAAATGGTGACTTTGGCATTGGCCACTTGCCGGAGGTCTCTTGCCCTGGTCACCTGTAAGATGTGATCCCTGTCATGGTAGTTGAACAAAGGGGCCACCACTGGTCACCACTGGTCTCAGTGGTGCTGCTAGGAGGAGAACATGTTGGCACCCTCTGCGTCCTTTCAAATGAGAAGAAAATGGACTCCTGGACCAACTAGGCCTCCAAGAAGAGCTCCATGCTGGGGCCTTTGGCTCGCTCGGGTAGGCCAACCATATGAATGATATTTTGGAAAGAGCGACCTTCTGCGTCGTCTATTCTCTGTCTCTGTTGGTACATCTCCTCCTGGAGAGCCTGGATGTGGGATTGCGCATCTTTAGCTGTGGGGTAAAGTGCCACCATGGTGGAATCCATCTCCTCTACCCTCTCCTTCAATCTATTGTGATAAAAGCGTATGTGGCCTAAGTTGATCATGAGAGCATCTAGTTTGGGCTTCAGGGTAGATTTAATGTACAAAATAGGTGCAACTTTTTCGCTGATTTCGCTGTGCGGTCTTGCAAGGTCTCTTGAATTTCACTGTGCAGTCTTGCAAGGTCTCTTCTACCCCGGCCCGGCTCAGCTGGGGAAACAGGTAGGTGCCCAACTCTGGCAGTGTTCGGGGGCTTACCCCACGGCCGGACTGGGAACGCAAACCAGCCCTGGCAATTAACTCAGACTCGGGTTGGGGGTGGGGTGGTGCTAGTGGAAATACTGCTGCTGCTGCTTTTGTTACAGGGGGCTGATATTGCAGCGCTGCTGCAAAACTGACCCCCAGTAATAAAAATGGCCCTCACCGGTCCAAAACAGGATCCCACCCTTCCGGCCCACTGGAAAAATGCCCAGTGGCCGCTAAGGCCAGTCCGGCCCTGGCTTACCCCCTTTGGGTTTCTCAATATTGTCTGCCACTTAGTCACGAAGTAGCGGTCGGCGCTATTGGCTGTGATGGGATTGGCAGACTCTGCTTCTTTCCATCTCCCCAAGAAGGTGCCGTCAACCACCTAACAGTCTGGGCCATGTGGCGGGCCCCCGGGACTGCAAGGTATCTGGGTGCACTACATGCGTTCTCGGTGCAAGACAATGAGGAGAGGGGGCAGGGATGGCCGCTACCCAGTGTCATTCCAACATGGTTAAGGCCTTGTAATGTGTGGACTCAGGCTTTGCTTGCGGGACGCCCCAGTTCCATGGATAGCCCCGGCTAGGCTGATAGCATTCGGGCCATTCCACTGAGGAGATGGGCCCTCTGTCCGGAGGGTGGGCATGGAGCATTCAGTGGTCCCCCACCTGTCTAGGTGTATCCCCCCCCATCTATAGGGCGGCTCAGCTTATGACCAGTCACCTGTTGTACCAGGCCTGTTGCTCCCCAATGGGGTACAGGGGTATAGTAGGTGGAAGAAAGCTGTATCAGCATTGCAGCATAACGGTGGTAGGTCCCAGCTGTGCACACCCTCTTTTCCAAGGCAAACAATGCACGTATTGATTTGGGCACTCCGGGGGGGTTGGGGGGAGGTGCTGATGGGGGGGTTTCTGCCTTAATTATGCCCATACCTCTACCATGCTTAGTATCCAACGTTATGAGGTGTCACAGGCCCCAGATCTCTGTCCATGTTCATGGTGGGTGGAGTCTGCCCCTTCAGACTGTGCAGGCTGGCAACGGGTCGCAGCAGCGTTCCGTTCAGACAGTGGGGGCCCCAATGTCTTCAATTGGGCCAGCGGTGTCCCCGGCCATCCACCAGGCCTCCACTGCCCTGGGGCGCAGGATTGGGCCTCAGGCAGTGGCAGTGGAGGAGAGCTCCAGGGCTGTGGCAAGCAGGATTCCCATCTCCCGTGTCTCACTTGCTCCGACTCCTCATCACAGCAGCCATCCCTGTGATTACCTCAGCAATGGGTGGAAGAGGTGATGGTAAGTGTCAACACCACCAGGTGCCAGTGGGAGGCTCAGAAGCTGCGGAGAATGCAGTGTGTTGGGGCAGTCGCTGGAGCTCAAATATGAGCCACAGTCCTGGCCGCCATCTTGGCTTCTCTCGCACTACCTAAGATGAACTGCCCCCTCCCTCAAACTGTGTCAGTAATCCTCCCCTGTGTAGAACAGTTAATTACTACAATGCCACTTTAAATGCTCACTTCTTTTATATCTCCAGGTTCCCCCTTCCCCCCTCACCTCGATTACATGTTAAGACTGCTGTTTAAGACGATGTTCAGTTGTATGCATATTATATAATGTAATATAGAACTATTGCAATACTGTACAGCGTTCTAATATTACTCGGTGAAAAAGCGCTATAGAAATATACTGTAAATAAATAGACAACATATTTCTTAAAGCTCATTCTGTGATTTCCAGGGAGAACTTGCTGAAATCCATTAGGATAGGAGTAAACAACTGTGTCACAGACATGAACGTCTGAAAGGCAATCCTGTGTGTCTTGTGTGTAAACACTGTGACAGAAAGGTATTCCCCAAAGGCAAAACAGTCTGGCAGAAACTAGTAAAGACAGCCACCAGAGCGGGTTTTAGATTTAACATAAAATTACCATAAAGCAATCAAAGGCATGCCTGCGAATATGCACCATGGTGGCACTGACTGTTTAATTTAAAGATGAGCACAACAACAGATGTTTATTGATTCAGCATGCATTGAAAATGACTATTACCAGCGCTCACGCTATTCTTATAGCCAGAGGGCCTGGAATAGTTTGAATAGTCACACTTTTAGGAGTGTGATGGTTAATAGTTGTGTTGGTACTGTCATGGGCAGCGCTGGCCGGAGCAATGTGTGGTGCCAGCACTGGCTCCCCACCAAATGCAGCGCCAGGTGCGGCTGCACCGGTCGCACAGTCCTAAAGCCAGCCCTGCCCTTACACTGGCTGTGCTCTATGCCCCATCTGGTACCAAACTACTCACTTTACTCCACAGACTTCTTGCTTCCACACCCACTGAGCACTGCCAGCAGCAATGTGCACCTCACACAGATGACTAGAACTGCATTTCCAAGGTCAAGTTGCTATCCACTTGAGTGGTGTTTGCCCACCTTCAGCCTTGCAGGTCATCTCTTAGACAATCTCTTCTGATAAGTCTTTCATGAGCCATTGGCTCCTAGAAACGACTCTGCCATTGGCTCCTAGAAACGACTCCGCCATTGGCTCCTAGAAACGACTCCATTTCACAATCACTCCACTGTCTTAGTGCAATCCACACCTTCAAGGAAACAACAGGCAGTTCCCATGACAAAATCAAAAACAGGCCTCTCCGAGATAGTCTCTATATACTTTAGATTTGAACCAATGCACCACCACAGGCATCCAAATATTAGTAACTGAAATATGATTGCACAGATGCGATACAGGCACAGTGTGATGAGCCTCAGGGACGCAATACCCATATTTCCTGTTCTGTAAACAAAGATGTATCAATACTGCCAAGAAGACCTACCTGTGGGAGTCACAGCACAACAGGGTTCATTTACGCCATATGTCCTCTCCCAATCTACGCATGCTCATCTGTACTGTTTAGTCACTCTTTAAACAATTTTTCTGGGGAAAATGCTAATTGTGAATCAATAAACCATCAATCAAATGCGCCGAAAAAATGTCTCTGTCAGCAAACTGCTCACTGCGGGTGAAATGACTAGGTGACTGGGTTGACAGGCCTAGAAATCTCTAATGTGATTTACTCGATTCTGCTAAGTAATCTCACTAACAACCTGCAAAGACTTCAAAACCAGGCAACCAAAATGTATCTTAACTTGTAAAAAAAAATATGACCACCCGACTGGCGCCTAGTGAAGTCCAGAATAAATGTAAAAACTCGGAATTATTCAAACACCCCACTGCCTACAAATGCCAGCCACCATTTCATTCCCACAGACCTCCTCATTCAGCAACCTATCCCGAATATACCACTGATACTTCAAACGGAAAAGACGTGGTGTCCGATCACTACACGTGACCCAGAAGAGAGGGCAGGATTAAACTACCTGTAACCTGGGAAGCCCGTAAAACAGAACTGGTCAGTCAAGCATTCAACTAATGGACTCAACCTCGGACCAAGATCAAAAAATGACTGATAGCTGGACCTGCCTAGCATCCAAACAGAATGCAACTGAACCTGAAAAAAGATACCCCTTAGTCTTTAGTACATCATCATGCTCGGAAGTGGGCAAAAGCCGAAATGTGGTACGCTTACAAAAAAATAAAATAAATTGACAATAGTTTTAAGGTGTGTCTCAAGAGAGATTATCGCCTATTGCCAGAATAATGCCTATGCGGGAAGCTAGAGTTGGTATTGGGTCCTCTTAGGTATTTCATTATTGTCTTTGGTTCACCAGTACTCCTTCAGCTGCAACTGGCTGTGCATAGACAATGAATGCAATGGAATTAGTGACTTGAAGTGGTATTTTACATAAACAGCTGTTAACGAAGCAACAGAGTGTCAATAAATGTTCCCTAATTAAAGTGTGCTTACCATCGTTACCACATTTTAAAGCATTTTTTGTTGTTTTTCTGATAACAGTAGCCTATTTTAAGATCTGTTTTATCAATCTATTCCCTCCTGATTTCATTGAGGAATCCATGGAACATGATGTCGGTGCTTTCTAAACCCACGTGTATTAGAGAATCCTTTCATTATTTAGAAGAATTGACAGTGTTTGGCTTGAAATAATGATTTGGGATTAATCACCAACGCTCATGCTGTCAGGCCAGAGAGCACCTTCCATGCTAATCTTCTCTAGGAGTGAGCCTTGTGTCAGGATCTCTGCCTGTCCTGTGGAATATGCTGGCAGCTGCAGGTATCATTTAAAGGTTTTTAAAATAAAATGAGGTTTGATATTCAAAGGACATGATTCACTGCATTGCAATTTTTACTGTATGAATTGTAAATAAATATTTGTGGAATATAATTTCCCAGTCACGTTGAAGTCAGGTCAGGTCAAATAAGCTTTATTTCGGTTCGATGAACCATGAAAGCACACATAATAAAAATTACAGTACATTAAGAAACCTCGTTAAAAATAATAATCCAGGGGGGCGTGGCTTGGCGCGTCAAGATGGCGGTCGCTCTCTAAGAGTGCTCCGGACCCCTTCGTCATCCGCGCCACGACCCACCAGTACCGGCAGCCATCCACTCTCCATTCCTGCCACCAACGCCTTGCTACAACTCAGGGCGCATAACGACAGCCGCAATTCCCCTCAAAATCCCGCATTCCCGCACCAGCCGGGCCACCACGGCGCCACCGCTCCTCAAGATGGCGGCCTCCGATCCCAGGACCGAGGTACACTAACCTGCCTCGGCGCGAGAGAAGTGAGACCCGATTCAGTGCCGCCGGTGGCCTGGGACTGCGGCGGGGGCCGGAGGCGGCGCAAGGAAGCATCCACACGTGGCGGACCGCCGGCCTCACCCCTGTGACCCGACAGATCGGCTGCACACGCGGCGCATAAAGGCGGCCTCCTCTCCCGGCCGGGACCCGGGACCACAGGCCTCGCAGACTTCAGCCAAAGTCACCATATCCTGCTCCTCGCTCGGGGACCAAACTATCCGTGGCGGTGCCCTCGCAGGCTGAGGGTCGAGAACTGGTGCATGGCACCGACAGCTCCCGTGCATTGGGGCGGCCCAGCGTTGCGGGGGCCGGGCCGCGGGCTGCGCTGCAGCGAGGCTGTGGTTTCTGCCACCACCTCGGGCGGCGGAGAGCGAGTTCAGCTGCAGAGCCGCCGGCCCCCCCTCCCATCGGCTTTGCCAGACCCACGTGGGATTGCTGATCAGCGGCGCCGGATCCTACCAGGTGTGACTCCTGCGGCCTGCGAGAGCCCGGAGGCTCCAGAAACTCCCAGTGGATGCAGAAGCGGCAGCAAGAGGTGCCGGGGCCCAGCTTGAGTGGTGCTCCCCATGCGCTGTGGGCCGCCTGTTGTTGTTGGTGGTGGAACCGGCTGCTTTCATCAAGCAGCGTGGGGTCCTGGGCGAGGGCCCCCTCCAATGTTCCCCCTCTTCTGCTCCTCCGACGCCCTGTCCAGGCCTCAGTCATCCGGGCCCACACTGCCAGACTTGAAGCTCCAGCTCGAGCGGCGCTCCTCATCACTGTGGGCTGCCCGTTGGGGGGGGTGGAACCGGCTGCATCCATTGAGCAGCGTGGGGTCCTGGGTGAGAGCCCCCTCCACTGTTCCCCCCTCCCCTGCTCCTGCGGTGCCCCCATCCGGGCCCGGCGGGCCATCAATCACCTGGGCTCACGCGGTTAGTCTTGGTCCACTTCCCATGGCCCGAACGGCGCCTAAGACTGTGACCCTGGTCCCACAGCCCTGCTCCGACTCCGGGCCCCACAGACTGTGTGTAACTGGACCCCGCAGGGACCGACCACGGGCCGCGCCGCGGCATAACCGCTGTTTCGGCTGCCATTTCAGGCGGCGAGGGCAAGAACATCTGTGGCATCTCTAACTGTCCACCCTTCCCGCCGACCCAGCCAGTTCCAGGGCGTGGCTATCGACCGGGGGTGCCCCAACCCACCGGATGCGATCCCAATGGCCTGGGGAGACCCTACAGCTCTCGTGGTATCCAGTGGGTGCAGCGGCGGCGGGTGGTATCGGGACACAGCTGAGGCGGCGCCCCTTGTGAAACGCGGGCTGCCTGCTAGGGAGGTGGAACGGCTGCATCCACCGAGCAGCGTGGGGTCCTGGCTGTGGGCCCCCTCCACTGTTCCCCCTTCACCGGTCCCAGTGGTGCCTTTTCCGGGCCTTTCGGCCATCGGTCACCTGAGCTCGCTTGCCAGAATCGCACCAGCCCTGCCCGCACCCTGTCACGTTGTTGTGGAGTCTCCCCCCCGTTCATCCTCGACACCGATCTTTGGCATCCGTCCTGGGAAGCACCCACAAACAACTGAACAACCAGCCGTTACTTTCAAGAGGCACCCAATCACTGAGCCGAGACCTCAGACCCTGGCGGACTTTTGACTCATCACCGAGGGTGCCTAACCGGCCTCGGCCCGCGGGGACCACACCAGCCCCGCCTTGACCCTGACCCTCCGCCAGCGCACTGCTCATCGCACATCATGGGGAAAGATCAGAGCTCCAAATCCGCGGCCACCCACACACAAAGATTGACCAATTTACCACAGCTGACCACGAGCCCACGGGGCAGGGTGAAGGTGGACACCCTCTTCAAGGTAAAGACTTGGCCGCTATCCTACAGGCGATCAGCGCGTCACAGGCCTCGGTGGAGGGAAAGATTGGGAAGGTCAGGGTGGACGTGTCCCTTATTCGGCAGGACCTACCAAACGCCACTGCCCGCATCACGGAGGCTGAATCTCGCCTCTCCACGGCGGAAGATGACATCCACCAATTAAAAGAACAGGTAGCCCACTTTCAATCGCATACCAAGGAGCTCCATAGGCGTGCGGAGGATGCTGAGAACCGCTCATGCCACAACAATCTCCGCCTGGTGGGCTTCCCTGAAGGTGCTGAGAAAGAACAGATGTCCACCTTCATCGAATCCTGGTTTTCCTCCTGGATGCCCAAGGACGCACTCTCCACATGGTTCGCAGTGGAGAGAGCCCATCGGTCCCTGGCGCGCAAGCCGCCGCCTGGGCCACCGCATCGTCCCATCATAGCCCGAATCCTCAACTTCAAGGATAGGGACGCAATCCTATGTGAGGCACGCTCCCTGGGACCCCTCAAGTTCCAAAACCACACCATCATGGTATTCCCCAATTACACCAAGGAGGTACAGGATCAGCGCCGTTCTTACATGGAAGTTAAAAAGAAACTGCGGACTCTTGGCCTTCAGTACCGACTCCTATTCCTGGCCCGCCTTCGCGTCATCTTTCAGGGCAAGACACAGGTCTTTAAATCGCCCCAGGCTGCCTGGACGTGGTTGATTGAGGAACGTCCCCTCGGGTCCCGACGGAACCGGTCTCCCTCGCCCCCAGGCCTCCAATCCACGCGGCCTCAATCCCCAAGCAACAGCGCCGGAGGCGTACACAGTCCCGCAGGAGGCGTCAGTCCCACAGTGAGGCACCCAGATCATCGAGCCTGGCAGCCCGCAGGCTCGGAGGTTCTCCTAGCCCCCCGGGATCCCCATCTCGCCACAGACATCACACGACCAGCGGCTCATCCGGGGAACCTCTTTCATTGGGCCACCAGGGCTTGGCAGCTGCGGATTCGGACTTGTCCCGTAACCCAACACTCTGCGAACCCATGGAGAAGAGACTGTGGTCTGGGAGGTCGGCGCCACCTCTCAGTTTGACGTAAAGTCGGTAAGCTTCACACAGCGGAATTGGGGTGCAGGCAAGCGCCTCCCGTGGCCATCATGGGCGGAGACCCCACCCGCGCTGTGAAGCTATGCGCCCTGGAACGTCACCTGCACCCCGCGTTGATCCGTCTCTTCAAGCCACACGGAACTGTAGCATGGCCTTCCTAAAGACCTCTCCGGCGGCGCCCTGACGAACTTGGGCTTCCACAGCCCCATCCAGGGACGTGTCCTCACTGACCTAGTGGCAAGGCGCCACGGCAGAGTTATTGCTCCACTCCGTTTATTTCTCTGTCGAGATACTGTACATCCGTCTACAAGGAGGGGTCCTCCAAGCAACCCAACCCGAGCGTTTTAGTTTGTTTCCTATTTTGCTGCAGTTGGGACGACAGATGCTTCTGTTCTCGAAGTATAGGGTGGGGGGAGGGGGTAGGGGGTAGGGAAAGGGGTTGGGACCGTTGTCCCTTTGTTGATGTTCTTTTGATGTATTGCTTCACCAGCCTTGCACACTACAATATTCCCACGTACCACCTGCAAAGCGCAGTCATGCTTGTTATCCCACGCCTGCGCCAGACCCCATACGCACCCACTGCTATCCAAGGTGTGGTGAACTATCACTCCAGCCAACAGCCACCATGACCGACACAACCATTCCGGGAGCTTCCCTCCGCACACTGTCCTGGAATGTTAATGGGCTCCTAGATAGAGTCAAACTGACTACTGTCCTGCGCTATGCCCAACGCATGTGTGTTGACGTACTCCTGCTCCAAGAGACTCACCTGGTGGGGAACCACTGCCCCTTCCTGGCACGCTACGGGTACGATAGAGTATGGCACTCAGGGTTTGCCCGGGGCTCCCGGAGGGTGGCCATCCTTCTGAGGCGTACCCTTCCCTTTGTGCCCACACGGGCCACTCACGACCCCCAGGGAGGATACATGGCTCTCTGCGGATTGTTGGGCAGAAATCCCCTCAACCTTGTGTCCATCTACTCACCCCCATCGATGCTCGCAACGACCTTGGAGCGCACCTCCGTCCTCCTCACCTCCCTGCCCCTGGGCACCACAATAGTCGGGGCGATTTTAAAGCGGTTCCCAACCCACACCTCGACACTTACAGGCCCACCATCCGCCTCTAGAATTGCTCACGCCAAACAATTAATGAACTAGGCCGACTCCCTGGGCCTGTGTGACGCGTGGAGAATTTGGCACTCTCAAACCAGACAGTTTACTCACACACCCGCAGCACACCACACTCAGGCGCGCATAGACGCTATATTCGTCCCCTCCACTGACTGCCAGACGATCCAAGACATCTGTATACTTCCTAGAGGTATCTCCGACCACTCACCACCCCCTCGACGCGCCCAACCTGGCGGATGAACGCCTGGTTCCTCCAGGAGAAAGAATTTAGAAAGGTGGTTGGAATAGAACTCCAACAGTACTTCCTTGCCAACACCAGGTCTGTTCCTTCCCCAGGTACCCTCTGGGAAGCAGGCAAAGCCACCATCCGAGGCTTTGCCAAGGGCCAACTCAAACGACAGCGACAAGCCCAGGCACACCAAATTACCCTGCGAGAGGCGCAAGCGCTGCTCCTTGAGCAATCTCCTTCCGATGTATGCGATGCCACCCAAGGGAGACAACACGCACGCCTTCGGGCCGAAATTAAGCAACTTTACCTGGATGCCGCCAAGCTCCTCTGGAGATCATCCATAGCTAGGGTGTACGGATGGGGCGACAACAATGGGAAAATCCTCCATAGATTAGCTACATACCTGCGGGCCAACCGCATTATCCTGGAGATTGTAGACCTGGACGGTCTAGCGCATTGATCCCCTTTGGCAATGACCCGAGCCTTTGCCTCCTACTATCACAAGCTCTACTCGGTGCAGAGCCCCGAAATGTCCCTCTCTGACCTGCTGAGCACTGGCCGTACCCGCCTCCCTCGGCTAGGTTCTGCCGAATCCACTGACTTGGACCTCCCTATCACCCGTGAGGAAATTAATGAAGTAATAGCACATACCTCGTTGGGCAAAACCCCAGGCCCGGACGGGCTCCCGCAAGAGTACTACGCTGCATATCGGGAGACTCTTATCCCACACCTTGCAGATCTCTTCGACGAGGCCCTAGAGAAGGGATCCTTTCCGCCCGAGACAGATATGGCCACCATTGTTGTTCTCCCTAAAACACAACCCCCGTCTTCCCGCTGTGCGGACTACCGCCCAATTTCTCTCATAAATACGGAGGTTAAAATATTCGCTACAATTCTTGCTCAACGGCTGAGGCCCTACCTCACCAAGCTGGTTCACCCGGACCAGTGTGGGTTTATGCCCATGCGAGGGACTAGACATTGCCTCCGTCGTCTCCATCTGGCCTTGGCACACCGCCACTCCCTCACGCCCTACTTGGCACTTCTTCTTGTTGATTTCGAGAAGGCCTTTGATTCTGTGGACTGGCAGTACCTGGGCGACGTGCTGGAGGAGATGGGTTTCGGCCCACGCTTTTGCAACCTGGTGAAGGTTCTTTACGCCTGGCCCCAAGCTCGGGTGCTAGTCAACTGGGCATTATCAGAGGCCTTCCCCATTTGTAGAGGGACGAGGCAGGGGTGCCCCCACTCGCCCCACCTCTTCGCCTTGGTGATGGAGCCCCTGGCAGGCCTGATTCGGTCAGAGGACCGCATCCGGGGATGGGATTGGCCCAACTCGGAGGTGGACAAAATTGCCCTTTACGCAGATGATGTTTTAATTTTCCTGGCGGAGCCGGCTTTGTCCGGCCCGCACTGTCTCCGGGTATTACACTCCTTCGGGCAGGCCTCCGGCCTACGACTTAACCACAGTAAGTCAGTCCTGTTCCCCCTACACTTGGCGAGGGACTGCTACGATTGGCAATCCACAATACCCCTCAGGCGACAATCATTCAAATACTTAGGCATCTGGGTCGCCCTGCTCCCTGACCTCGCTTGTTCCCTCAACATCACCCGGCTGGTGAAAAAGGCAAAGGAAGACCTCCACAAGTGGCAGATGCTCCCCCTAAATCCCCTGGGGAGGGTCGCCCTGTTTAAAATGATGATTCTCCCCAGATTCCTCTACGTCCTCCAAAATACCCCCTTCTGCTTCCCGCAGGCTTGGTTTCGGGAGCTAGACAGTACAGCCACCAAATTCCTCTGGGGGGGTCGGAGGCCCCGTATAGCTCTAACCCGCTGCCGGATCCCGCCCTTCGACGGGGGCATGGGGATGACTAATTTACACTTATATTACCTGGCGACCCGCCTCCTCACAATACACGACTGGTTCAATGGGGGATGGTCCGATCCGGCCTACAGGCTCGAGCTGAGCGAACAGGGTTTGCCTCGAATTCAATCTATGATGTACGGAGGGCCCATACCTAACACCTTGCCGGAAGTGAC
Source organism: Calotriton arnoldi (assembly GCA_963921515.1). Taxonomy (NCBI): domain Eukaryota; kingdom Metazoa; phylum Chordata; class Amphibia; order Caudata; family Salamandridae; genus Calotriton; species Calotriton arnoldi. The sequence goes on from CAWUFW010002100.1 coordinate 292,003, forward strand.
ACGTACCGTGCTTCTGGCCTGGCGGGCATCACTGCGCCACACCCAGTGGACACATAAACTAACCCAATATACGCCTCTCTGGCACGGTACTTGGCTCCGGGAGGTTAGTGGGCTGAGGGAATTTCGATCTTGGGACCTTATAGGGATCTCCCAACTCGGGGATGTGTGGGCTAGCAGCCACATACGCTCCTTCCAAAACCTACAGTCCAGGTATTCCCTACACCCGTCACAATTTTACAAGTACCTGCAGTTGCGTCACGCTCTCCATTCGCACATACCTGACGGCACAGCAGTTCCAGAATACAACCCTCCCGAGGCGCAGATTATGAGGGGCAATTTGGGGAAGAGGGGCATCTCCCGCATCTACCGTACACTAATCAACAACACCCCAACTACACTAGACCGGCTCAGAAGCCAATGGGAGGAATGGGTGGGTCCACTGGACGAGGAGGACTAGAGGGATGCACTCATGGCGCCTAAGTTGGTCACTGCATCGGCTAGACTCCGCCTGATTCAACTGCACTACTTGCATGCCACCTACTTAACCCCTGCTCGCCTTCACAGGGCTGACCTGTACCCAACTGCCTCCTGTACGCGTTGCGGCCAGGATCAAGTGGATTTCTTCCATTTGGTCTGGGCATGTCCTCAACTGGCACGATTCTGGGGGGGCATTGAGGAGGAACTCACGGAAGTCTTGGGGTGGGAAGTTACCCATGGCACACGCTCCTGGGGATCACGGATGGGCTGGATGGGTCCAGAAATGAGAAGCTGTTTTTTAACACGGCTATGGTTGTAGCAAAGCGAGACATAGCCGCCAACTGGAAACGTCCCGCTCCACCTAGCCTCAAGAAATGGCGGGAGGGGGTAGACTGGTGTGCTACACAGGAAAAACCTATGTATGAAGCACAGGGATGCCCGAAGAAATACCACAGGGTGTGGGGCAAATGGCTGGGTATGTTGGCTTAAATTTGGGTCGCCTGCTAACTGTCTGTATCATGTAAGATTTCGTGGGGTCTTGCGGTATAAGATTAATCACCCAACTGATTGGGAATTGTCGTTCCTACTGCAATGTGCTGAACTGCTGGTTTTTGTTCTCATGTCCAAAATCAATAAAATTGTTTATAAAAAAAATAAAAAATAATCCATACCAGATAAAACACATCAAACATAACATTCCATACCAGCTAAAACAACATGAGATATGAGGTGCCTCTTATTTATTACGTAGAATGGGACTCTACTACTGTAATCAACACCTGGGACACAAACAAATCTCAAAGTGAAAACCAGAAAAAGGCCAATATAGGGTCCGCCCAGTCACCCGAGTTGCTATACTATTTACGATCGGGACGGATTCTGGAGGGTCGTTAAAGTACATAAAATGAATAACTAAATAAAGTAATACAACTAAACCAAAAAAAGACCTTAAAACCATCATTAGATATCAAAACAGCTAAACCAGTCCTTATCTAGAACTGATTTTGCTCATATCGCTTTCTGATCCCAGCTGCGCCCCTAAAAATGTTTGCTACTGCAACACAAATATCAGTAGAAGACAAGGAGTGTAGATAGCTAAAACCCTTGCTATACGTGCATGGTCGAACCTTTCTCAATAATGCTATCAAAAATCTAACTCTCACTGACTTATAAAGTGCACAGAATAATACAAAGTGCAACGTGCTTTGCTTAGATAGGTTGTCACAGGGGCATGGCGTGAGCTTATCCGACCATCCTCCTTGGCGGGGAACGCTACCAAAAAGTGCACAGTGCATGCCCGAAACCTAGTAAAATAAAATCTAGTCTGGACATTAGTGGAAAAGGTTAAATAAAACTGTGGGATGGCCGTAGCGGGATGAGGGGGCTCCGAAACGACCTGGACGATGTGGCTTACATAAGTTGGCCATATTAAAAGAGGCCTGTTTAATAATGTCTTTAGCATTTGGGGGAATGTTATCGGGATTTTCAAAAAAGTGCCCTAGTCCTAGCTCATAAAACCTGTCTTTCAGAAAGTACAGCCAGGTGATCTTATCGGCTCTATGAGCAGTAAGGCAATCCGTAATGATGTCTCTTGAGAACGCTAAGTCCTCCGATTGCCAAATCTTAACCTATAGGCACAATGGGGCAAGACCAACACCGTTAGCTATAAGATCTAGGCCGAATTCTGCATGGCAGAATGTTGTAAAGGTGCTGTTTGGTACCAACAGAAATCTTTTAATGAAATATTTTCTACTACTTGAAGCTGATGGCAACTATTATACCCCCATACATCTGCCCCATACATGGCAATAGGGACTGCATTTAGCTCTGTAAAGAGTTAGAATTCTTTTACTGGTTTTTGCCTCATCTTAGATGCAAACCGAAAGAGAGCATCCACGGCCCCACTTGTCTGCTGCACTCTGACGATCAGGAGGGGATCCCATTTCAAGTGTTGAATAGATTGCCCAAGTAAGAAAAATTCCTAACTTTTTCTATCATGTTAAAGTCAAATAAGGCACAACTTTGATAGCATGGATGACTGTTCCTCTTCGACACTGACTGGAGCAGTATTCAAGCACTGGATAATCACCCATGAGATTTGCTCAACTCTAATAAGAAATAGGGGTTACTTCAAGGTTTACAATGGCAATCTTGGCCCATAATTCCAGGATTACATTCCTGTACAGAAGTGCTGATCAATCATCATGCAAAAGAATCTTCTAGTATCTCTTTTTTAGCCCCTTAAAGTTAGATTACCTTCAAGTCAATTAGTTTCCCATACATCTCTTATATGTGCACACCATGCATTTTTGGAACACATTTTCATCATAGTGTCAAATATCTTTTGTATAGACCAAGGGCCATATTGCATAAAGTGCCCCAGGGGTGCAACGGGCATGTGCACCCACTTTGTGCACCCCCTGGGCACTTTGGTATTACAGATGGGTCGCAGACACTTGTGCAGCCTCTTCTATAATACAGAGAGCACTGGTGCACATGTATAGCCAGTGCTATCTTAAGAGGGTATTCCCTCATTTGCATGGGGGTGCGGCTCCATGCAAATAAGGGAATCTCTTTGCCTCTGTGGCATATTATGGACGTAAGCACAAAAGCAAAGAAGCTGTCAGGAGGCACACTGAAAATGCACCACAAAAAGGTGGGGCACTGTCAGGTCACCCCTGAAGGCAACCCACTGGAGGGGGAAAGGGGTCCCATTGACCCCCCTGACATCCCTTGCAAGCTGGTTCAGTCACTCACTGCACCAACCGGCAAAGGGTTGTCTAATATAGTCTTAGAGCCCGACCTAGCAGGCTCAACCGGCCATTAAAGGCCCGCTCCAGCCTTAAAGGCCCAAGCAGAAGGCGAGGGCCTTTAACAAGGGAGCGGGCTATTAATGGCCAGTAGAGGCCGCTAGGAGGGCTCCAAGGCTGTTAGAACATTCCGCCCCTAGTGGGCAGAAAGTTCCAATTACTAAAAACAAAGGCCTCTCGGAACTCAACAGGGTTTAAATACCCTCGGGCTCCGAGAGGCCTTTGTTCACAGCAGCTGTGAACAAAAATAACATTGGAATGTTGCTCTGCAGGCCTCTACTGGCCCGTAGGAGCCCGTGCTCCACATTCCAATGTTCTAATCCCTCTTAAAGTGCAGGAGGGTTGCCACCAGCACAGTGAAACACTGAGAGGCTTTGAAGCAGCCCCTCCTTATTTCACTTGAATGTGCTGCCCCCAAGGAAGCACAAGTTTGTGACTGCCCTGAGGGCAACACATTCACAGTAATAGGGAGCACTTTCGCTGCTTGAGCACAGCGCACCTATTTAAAGGTACGCCAAGGCCCAAGCAGGAAAAGTGCACCTCATGTGTAAAAATTGCCCTGGTGCCTCATATAGGCCTTGGCAAATAGTCCACCAGTCTACTAGTCCAACTGAGGCCCTAGACTCCACTTTTATGTGGGAGGATCATAGACCATAGAGCCCCCGCTTGGCTGGCGGAGGACCTCTGTGACGAAAATGTATCTGCTGATACATCTAATACAGAGTGGGCAGCTCGGCATTTCTTTTTCTTTTTCAGGGTTGTTGCTGAAAATGAAAACATGATGGCTTTGACACGCAGGGAGCTTTCTCCCTGCAAGTGGGGGCCAGTGCTTGCTTTTCCTGTCTGAGACTGTCTTGGTTGGTGGTCCCAGGCAGGGAAATCTTGTGGCAGTCACTCTGTACAACATAGGGTGAGGTGAACATAACATGGCCTAGTAGCCCAGTGGTGGATGAGGCTCTTGATCACGGGTTTCCACTGTCAGAGCCAGCTAAGGCTTCCCAGATGGACCCCTTGTTGCTGCATCACCTCTAAATGTGGCAGGGAAACAGTAACTGTGGCAGAGCAGAAGCAGAACCAATTTGTGATGCAATTCTGCAGCCTTCAAATTACAATCATTGCTTAGTGTTCAAAAAGACGACAAACCAAATTAAATTTAGGAGATTCTTGTATTAGATGTCTAGTGTGAGGTATGAGTGAGATAGCTGTGAAACACAAGTAGAGTCCTGTAATAATCTTGTATGTTTCCTGCAGATCCAAGCAACATCCTTCACTCTTTCTTTTTGGAGACATGTCAAACACTATGGGGCCCTTTGATGCATTTTTGCTTCAGTAACATGACCCTTGAGTATGTTTACATTTGCATATCACCCCCAAACATCTTCAAAAACCAGAAATATTGGCCATGTTAATATGCATTAAAGGAATCTTTAGGAGTTTGGTGGCATAGACACTGTAAATCAGCTGGTCTGCCGCCTCACCAGACTTTCCTCTGCCTCATTTAGAGGCGAGGGAATCTCTGGGTTTCCAACAGAGAAGGTTCAGCTGGCCCTGCCTTTGAAAACCCTTGCCAGTGAGCCATAGGACCACCTGCTCACAGTAGTGGAAGCCCTATACTACTGAAAGTGTGGCGTTCTCCACTGATTATTCCCAGAAGCCCAGAAGAAAAAACTCCTTACTGATTATAAGGCTCTAATCATTGCTGCTAAGTCAAAATACTTCCCTGAAAAGATAGTTGCAGCCAAGGCACCACCAGAGAACTATTCAAAACAGTGAAGACATTGTCCAACTTTAGTAGCGGTAACAGATTTAAACCCGACCGATCTTTCTGCAATCAACTCACAGAGTTCTTTCAAGCTAAAGTTAACACTATATTCCAAGTTTTTAAGCAAAATCAGACAACCTCCTGTATTGGAGATGCCTAGGCCACTGCAGATGTCCTAGACACCCAATTATCCCTCAAAAGCCCTGAAGATACAAATTTTGAAAAAGTTAGCCCACTCTCTAAAGACAAGGTGATCAAACTCATCATCTCCACCAAATCTGGGGCACCTGCAGACCCATGCCCCCCTCAGGTCCTACATACAATATATACTTTAGTAGCAGGGCCGCTTACCGATTTATTTAATCAAATATTGACCATGGGACAGTTCCCGGCCATTTGGAAAAAAGTCTCTATCTTACCGCTGGTAAAAAAAAAGCCTCACTGGACCCAAATGATGTAAAAAAATGACAGGCCTATATCATGCCGTCCTTTCCCGGCAAAAATATTGGAAAAAGCCATGAATGACCAAATTGCATCGTTTCTAGAAGCAAATCAGCTCCTTGACGCTTCACAGTACAGTTTTAGAGCAAACCGGGGTACCGAATCGGCCCTGGTAGCAGCCACTGAAGAATTAAGAATGGTAGTGGGCAAGGGTGGAAAGGCGGCTTTGATTCTGTTAGATCTATCTGCCGCCTTTGACATGGTCCACCACTCACTCCTTCTTAATCGGATTCAGTTGCTAGGCTTTGACAAGTTCTCACTGGCCTTGCTGAGCTCATTCTTAAACAAAAGACAACAGACCGTGGAGCTGGGAGATTCCAACTCAGACCCTTTTTCTCTTCCCTGTGGGATGCCTCAGGGGTAACCTCCTTCAGCCCCACACTTTACAATGCTTATGTCAATCCTCTGATAAAGCTCATTCGCCGATGACGCACAAATTGTAGTGTCCATATCATCTGACATTGAAAAGGAAGCAATAAACTTCTGCTGCTGCCAAGTGGATGCAGGAAAACCGCCTGAAGCTAAACTCAGATAAACTGAGGTTCTGCTCTTTGGGAATCACACCTCTTATTGGAACACATCATGGTGGCCATCTGATCTTGGCCCCCTTCCTGTTCAAGAAGCCAGAAATTTGGGCGTCGTTTTTTATACAAAATTATGTTTCTCTGTGCAAATTAACCAAATTACATCCTCATGTTTTTCCTGCTTAGGTCACTAAAGAAGATTTTCCATTTCATTCCGGTGGAGCTGCAAAAAAAAGTGACACTGGCACTGGTCATCTCAAGGATAGACTACTGCAATGCCCTGTACCTTGGTACACAAAAGCAACTGGTGAAAAAACTCCAATCCTTGCAAAATGCAGCTACCAGACTCATTCTGAAAGTCCCCAAATGTGCCCCTATCACTCAGTCGTTGCAAGGGCTACACTGGCTTCCAGTGAGGGACAGGATCAAGTTTAAGGCACTGTGTCTGGTTGATAAGGCCCTGCGTCGGACTGGGCCAGAATATTTTCAAAAGATCTTCTCATGGCACTCTCCTAATCGAATCCTCAGATCCTGTTCAGCCAAACTGGCAACTGTTCACAGAATAAATAAAGCTAGATGGGGCGGGAGAACCTTTGCCTTTGGCACAGGTAAACTTTGGAACTCCTTGCCTTTAACTTTCAGATCTCACTTCAATCTGCTGCTGTTTAGAAAACAGTTAAAAACATGGCTCTTCGCTGAATCAATTAGGTAAGCTCTATGATTCCAGTTTTCTCTACTGACATCTGCCGTCTAACCGTTAGCGCTAAGACACATTTGGGTAATTGCGCGCTTTATAAAATAATTTAAATTGACATTACATTTGTGCCTGGGAGAACTCCCGTTGTTTGAGGGGCATTTTTGTTTTGCTTTTTAGAAACAAAACCAAGCTTTGGAGATTTGTTTCTGAAAAGTGAAATTGAATGGCAAGAGTGCCACAACAGCAAGGCAGCTGATTCGACATTCAGCTTTGACAAGTGTCTCCCCCGTCGTAACGCAGGATACACTTTTGGCAAAGAGATCCCCCACCAAGTAGACATGGATTTCTAAAAGTGGGGGTGGGCCATCCCCTGGGGCGTAGAGGCCCATCCCGATCCCTAGCACAGTTTATGTTGAGCTCCAAATGAGCCCTTTAGTGGGCATATTTGCTGCGTGCTTGATTTCTGGGGATAAACATATAATAAGAGCCAAAATGTAATAGAAAAAGCGAGACAGCCACACCTCCTCACACCGGACATGTAATACATTCACATATATATCAAAATATTGCTTCAGACTAATTTACTCATTTCTGAAGCTGCACATTTTAGACAATGGATGCCTGCATGGGTAAAGGGGGAAATTGCCCAGGGCACCCCACCTTCCAAGGAGTTCCTGGGAAAGTGAACTTTTTCTTTGTTTTAGTTTTTTCTATTTCTGTATTTCAACCTCCAATTTGTGCTTCAATCTTTTTAACCCCAAAACCGGTCCTAGGATGTTTGTTTCCAGTTCAGGTAGGACCTGGCCTGGCAGTTCGGGCTGGACTGTTCCCATTGGGCACAGGGTCAAGACTGATTTGCATATGGCTGGGTTCAAACTGGAATGGCATGGTGAGCCAAAACACGATGGATTTAGGCCCAGATCTCTGTACTGGGGTGAATGTATGACATTGTTCTGCATTCTGTCCATCTATTGTTCTCTTTGCATTTGTCACCCCGAGTGGGACGGGTATGCCTAGACGTGGGTCCCGTGCTCTCCATGCCACTGGAGTCAAGCTATCCTGGCTGATAAGGGGTGAAACCCCGAAACCGGTCCTAGGATGCTTGGTTCTAGTCCAGGGATGACCTGCCCTGGCAGTTCGGGCTGGACTGTTCCCTTTGGGCACAGGGTCAAGACTGATTTGCATATGGCTGGGTTCACACTGGAATGGCATGGTGAGCAAAAAAACGATGGATTTAGGCCCAGATCTCTGTACTGGGGTGAATGTATGACATTGTTCTGCATTCTGTCCATCAATTGTTCTTTTTGCATCAATCTTTTTAGGCATCATGGGGCTTGAATTAGCAGAAAATGGGAAATACAATTCAAAGATGTTTCAAACAGGGGCTTCCAAAATGTTTCTTGCCTGGAGTCCCCAAAATTCTTAAGACAGCGCTGCTGCACAGTACTGAAAAAGTATCTGGTTAGCAATTGTTTTATTTTTAGAATTGTCTTCTCTACTGCATCTATAAACAACAAACAAAAAGCATTATTTTCCCTTAAATGGGGACTTTACTGCAATTCCGAGAATATCTCGCTAAATGAATTCATTTAATGTGTCAGGCACCGTATACCTTATATTTGACATCAGCAGGCCTAAATTCGTTTCAGTTTCCATGGCTCAGCCCAATTGTGGTAGCAATGAATCACTGCAATAGTGACTTAGCTGCAGTGGCTTTAAGAAAACAATGAAACCGCTTTCTCTAAACATAGAAAACAAATCACCCGTCAATCCAGACATTTGCAGCTGAGGTTTACACAGCGGTCAGCGAGGAAGGGCAGAATGAGCCAGGAAAGGAGGGTGGAAGGGAGGTACAGGGATGGAAGGGATGAAGTATGGACAGGAAAGAGGGTAGGAGGAAGGGATTGAAAGAAAGGTAAGGACTGAGTGATTAAAGGAAGAAGTGAGGGGGTCATAAAGGAAGCACGGAAGGAACGAATGCTATGGGCAATAATTCATTACTTCTTGCACATTTTATTTAAACATTTATTTAAATGTTTTTTTTATAAAGCACAGCCATCTTGTGTTCCGCACACTTTAAAGCGTTTGGTTACTGTTGTTTACTCAAACATAGTAAGATTTTTTTAACATTTGCGGGTCATCTGCCATTCGGACAACACTAAGCCAACGGATTAAATGTATTATTCCAGACAGTTTACCCTTTCATTTAACATCAGCAGGTCCAAGTTAGCTTTAATTTCCACGGCTCAACCTAATTGTGGTAATGACTGAATCACCGTAATGGAGACATAGCTGCAATTGCTCTTAGATCATAATGAAATAAACTCTAAACATAGAACCAAAACGTCCTCCCAGGCTAGACGTGTACAGCCCAGGCCCCGGCAGGAGAGGGCGAGGAAGAAAACAAGGCCGGAAGGATGAATTGCTATAAGCAATATTGCAATAAATTCTTGCACATTCTATTGAACCATTTATTTATCGAGTTGTGTAACACTCTAATATTTCCTCCCGGAAACAGACTTAGCAAGACTTTCTCCACCAAGAAGTCACAAGAAGTGATGCAAGCAGCGCAAAGTCTTGAAAGGGTACTTACTTTCCAGTGCAAAACCATTTTTGCTCTGAAGAAATGACCAAAGTGCTTTGTCCAGCTCTGCAACACTTTGTATCAAGGGGGCGTTACATGGGTATTCCTTGGAAATTCCACTGCAATCGCCCATGTGTTTGGAGGCAAAGCCTCATTTATTAAAACTGTCAGATTAGGCTTTGCTTACTAAAATAAGGCCTCCTTGAAGCAGGTGCAGAGTTGGAGAAATATATTTTCTTCAAACACACCCCACATTGCATGCATGCAGCACCAATCCAAAATGTGCAAAGTTGTTAAAGTTATCTCTAAGCATTGGAATTTGTACTGGAAGTGTTGCAGTCCAACACGAAACCTTTGCTACACATCAGGAATACACCTTTCCACCAATGTGCCTGGCAAAGGTGTGCACATGGCGCTGGGCAGCCTGCTTGTGTGCCAGCGCAGGGCAAAGGAGCAGAAGCAGCCCATAGATAGCAAATATGGCCCTGCACTGCTCTCTACCCAAGCGCAACTCAGTGCAGCAGCTTGCTGCTGCATTGTGCTATATTTTAGTAAATCTGCCCATTGGATTTCGTTAGTAAAGTTGATTAGCATGGTTCTTTTGTCAGATCTATCTAACTTATGTTAATGACTTTGCTTGTTAACTCTCAGAATAATACATTCCCCTTGTACATATTCATCTTGACTATTATTAAAATTTGCCTGGATTTTACTCACTCTGAGTTGAAGAGCCCAGCTCTAATTGCATTACTACAGACTTATATCAGCCACGCCCTATATGTCCTACTGGTTACTAGGAGACTGAGGATGTGGGTAGTGTTATTGTGGTGCAGAGGTAAACTAACTGCTTGAGTTGAAGGCAGAGTTTTGATTAAATATGAATTTGTTTGTTAATCTGTTTCATTCAGATCAAGATATATCACTGCCCCATTGTATTAGAACATGACCATGAGGTTGGGTGTTAGTCCTATCAACTTTCAAGCTACATCGTCCTTGGTCTTCTTGAATCTTCCGGTTTCAGGGTGGATAATGCATGGTGTTCTTCTTTGGGTTGTCAGGTCCACTTTGCAGAGCAATCTCTATTTCAAATTGATATGGAACCTAATTATCTATTTTCCCTAAACCTCTAAAAGCATCACATACCTTTATCAAGTCTGCCCCACAATTATGTCTTAGAATAAAAGCATAATCCATCCCAATACACTTTCTCATTTTACAACCCTATTCCTGGGTACATGTAGACAGTCAGATTTCCATTGGGTGTAATTAACGATCTAGCACACTTCAATTCAATTCAAAACTTTATTCAGCAGCATTGTGGCAGCCATAAAAGTTATTCACGAATAGAAAATGATAAAAACATTTTACATCATAACAATTTAAATTAAGATTTGACCAATACATAAAATGCCTCAGCTAGAAAGATAAAATGTCTCATACTGTACCAAATTGCAGCAGCATATCTCATCAGTGCATCAAAGTTCGTGCCCGTGTGGCAGCCTTTAAAAATGTGCCCATATTAAAAGACACTTCATCATAATGTAAAAGTAATAAGAATCTAAGAGCAGGTCTGCATTGATTTAGGCCATAACAGTACTTCTTTAAAATAGGAGTTAAAAATAACTTGAAATATTGCGAATAAAATTTACAGAAAAAGATTAAATGAAGCATAGTCTGTTTAGAAACATCGTCACACGGGCAAGATATGGAATCAAGATGCTGTGTATAGCCCAGGGGAAACATAACAGGTACTTAACAGTGCCTGATCCAAAACGAAATAAGAGTGAACGTTCACATCTGCTGTGAGCAGTCCATAGATAATTAGTGATGTTATCAGTGTGATTAAATCCAAATATCTTATGACCGTTGGACATGTCTGGAGACTCCTGAGCCACTGGGACTCCTCGAGCTGGAAAAAAGCCTCCGTCATGCTCCTTTTGCTTAGTGAAACACAGGTCGAGGGATCCCGGAAAAAGTATTCCATCCCGATACGACTATAAACGGTCTTAACGTAACTAATCCAGGAGATTTGCAAACCTTTATCCTGGGAGAAGCAATCTAGTATTATGACTCTTGTTAGAACAGACTCAGGGTTTTTCCATATTGATAGCCAGAGCAGGCCCGGCCGGACACGAATCAAGTCATCCAAGTATCGCAGCCCCAGTTCTTTATGATCAATGTAATTGGCAGCAGAGATGGGAAGTGCAAGCAGTCTCCTTAGAAATCTGTTTTCTTCTTGCTGGATTACCTTACAGTTTGATAAACCCCATAACTCTGCACCGTACATAGCAATTGAATGGCACTGAGATTTATACATTTTTAGCAATATGTCTAGGAATCCACCACCCAGGGGTTAGGGAAGGGACCATAGGGGCCCGCTGGCCGAAGGAAATTTTATTGTATGATGTGAGATGTTGAAAGACCTTGACCCTTGGGAGGAGAAATAAATACCCAGATAAGGGAAGGAACTTGTACTGGTCAGAGCGTTGGAGCCAATTAACAGGGTTGAAAGGGCCTGCACTTAGGGCCACAAGACACGACGTGGGACTTGCCAAAATTGGTTCACAGGTCAAGGGAGGCCATGAAGTTGGTAAAGGCGTGTACTGGGAGAAGCAGTACCCTAGATGTACGTGCTATGAGCACTGTGTCATCTGCGTACAAGAGGGCTGGGCATGGGTTGCCCTTTATTACTGGGAAGTCCTGGATTGTGTCCAAGAGTGAGGGATGGAGATCATTCACATACAAAAAGAATAAAAGAGGGGCTAACACACAGCCCTGCCTGATGCCACATTGAAGATTTATTTCTCCTGAGACTTCTCCCTGTTGGCTAATACAGACTCAAGCCTTCGTTCCCTCATGTAAATGGGCCAAAAAATAACCAAAGCAGTGTCAAGCACATAAGAAATAAGAATATGCCATAACTTCCCCCTGTTTACACAGTCGAATACCAAAGAAAGATCCATGAATGTTAGGTAAAGCGGAGACTTTTAGCCACTATATATTTACCTAGCACCAGGTCGCGATTAAGGCATTGCTCGATGGTCTCTAGTTTACGTCTAAAGCCGTACTGACAGCTAAGGATTATAGATTTGGTGTCCATCCACTCAGTAATTGTATTATATATAACCCGGCCCAGTATTTTAGCTGTGCTGTCCAGGAGGGAAATTGGCCTGTAGCATGTAGGAGATGAGTGGTCCCCCTTTTTTAATATGGGGACGATGACAGATGAGCTCCATGAGGCAGGTAGGGTAGTACGTGCAAGACCATTGAAGAAAATCATGAGGAGCGGGGCACAAAAGGATACATTATGTTTGAATCAATCGATGGGGCACAGTCAGGACCTGGTGCCTTGTCACCCGAGCTCTGATGGAGCACAGCCTTCGAACTCCAGCAGAGTTGTGTAAAAACGTGCCACTAACATTTGGTCAACTTGAAAAGTGCCTCCTAGATGAGGGGCAGCATAAATTCCCTTAAAATTTGCTTCCCAATTGCTACTGGTGATATGGCAAGAAATCGTGGTAGAGGGCCTGAAACTGGATTTGAGTTTGGTAACAGTAACCCAAAATGTCTTACTGCGGCCCTGTTTGGATGTTTGTAAGACTGTATCCCAGCAAGAGCTTACAACTTCCTGAACGCGCGTTTTTATGGCTTTTTTGTATTGCTTATGCAGATTACACACCAAATAATGATCCCTGGGTTTGGTAGTTAATGTGAGGCGAAGATCCCTATTAGCTTTAGAGCAGGCGGTGTTCAACCACCTCGAAATATTAGGGGAGGGTTTCACTGGTTTTAATAAATCCCTCTTAATTTTTGGGCATTGTTAGAAGGTGGTTCTGACACTATGGGCCGCTCAGATTTTTCGCTTTTTGAGCACCTATGTGTTGAGCTTTTACTGTGGGAGAGCCTCATAAATTGGGACTCATCCACAGTGAACTCATGATGAAGGAGACGGCATGTGGATTTTACTGGTGTCCCCCTAGCTTGACTAGGCCGCTGCGCAGCAGCTGGAGTAAGGGGCACCGGGCTGGTTACATGCAGACACCTGTGTACATGCGTGTGCACACGTGTAGGGGCTGCGCAGGGGAGATTCCTGGCGTGCGCAGTCCAGGAGCAGCTACAAAGTGAATGGTGTGGCGGGACTTATGCAGAAGTGGGTGGTGACACAGAATAGGCCTTATACACTGGGAAGGAACATGCCAGGGAAAGTCAGTGTGTTTTACTGTGTTTTTCACTTCATTATTCCCCTATGGGGATGTGGAGCCCATGTGCTAGATTAACTTTCCTAACGCCTACAGATTCCAGACACGCACTAAAGTCCACTGTAGCGGATGTGAAAAGAAGTATTCTGTAGAGTCCAAAGTCATATTTGTACTGCTTTTGGGTCATCCAGAAATGTCACATTTCTCTCAGTCAGTCATAACCAGGGCCAGGCTGAGGGCTGACCTCAGCTGGATGGATTGATAACCTTTCTTCCACAAGCTAAGGCCTCCTCTCCACGAAGAGAAGATGGGTGGGGCTACAGGCTCATCCATCAGCAGCTATCACTGGGTGCCAGGCACCAGGCTGCACCAAGGAGGGAAGGCAGCGAGGAGGGAAGGGGTCTGGTTTCAGAGACCATGTGGCCAGAGACCCTGGACGACGCCATTTTGAACAAACCCAGAGGCTGGACAAGAAGGAGGGAGCAGGGGCAGGGAAGTGATGTGTCGCTGTTTGATAGGACAAACAGAGACTTCCTGCCAGCCCCCCTACTCAACTTTTAAAAAGTACTCGAAGAGGAAGAGAGCTCTCTCCGGGGTGTGGTCAGCTGAGGCGGAAGGTGCTGGAGCCTGGTCATGGGCAGTTGGAAGGAGGAACCCCCTGACTGCCCCCCAGGCCCCTAACAGCGCCAGAAGAAGAGCCCAGGACCGGGGCGCAGAAGCAGGGGCCTCTGCGCAGGGAGAAGAGAGGCCCAGGAGGAGAGCCAGGCGAAAGTCTGGCGCAGGGAGCCAGTGAAGACCGCTCCCTGCAGAATGCACCCTCTTGGAGACCCGGAGGGCGAAGGAGAGTGCTCCCAGTGGCTGGGGGCCACCACCAGGAGCAAGAAGACACAAAAATGGGGCAGATCGGACCCCCAGGGGCTGAGATATGGCCCCTGGAAGGTAGGCGACCTTTGACCCCTAATCGGACCGACGACGAAGCACGTGGGGCTCCGCCACCGGTCTCCAAGATGCCCCCGGGGTGGGTCAGGTCCCGGGGGCTGCCCCCCAAAGAGAAGTAAAGACGGGGAGCGCCGTCGCGCTCCCCGTGAAGGTGCCCAGCTGGGGGCCAGGAGCCCACCCTGGCCCCCCACGAAGACGGGAGGCGGGGGAGCGCCATCGCGCCCCCCGCGAAAAGTGGCCAAAGGGGGCCCGGGACCCCATCTCCAGGCCCCGAAGTCAAGTCGGGGAGCGCCGTTGCGCTCCCCGTGAAGATTTCCCCTGGGGGGGGCCAGGAGCCCACCCTCGCCCCCACCGAAGCCAAGCAGCCGGTGAGCGCCGTCGCGCTCCCCGTGACGAGGAGGCGGGGCCCGGGACCCCATCTCCGGGCCCCGGGACCCCATCTCCGGGCCCGAAGACAGCAAGATGGAGGGGAGCGCCGCCGCGCCCCCCCGAAGATGTCCGGGGGCCCGGGACCCCATCCCCGGGCCCCGAAAAGCAAGAGGAGGCCGGGGGAGTGCAGCCGCACTCCCCCCGAGGTCCGGCACGTCTGCCCGCCGGAGCGGGCAGGCCAGAAATGCCTTGCTGGCTCCCGCGGCAGCACGCGAGGGTGCTGGCCGGGCGGGGAGCCGGCAGGGGCAGCCGGGGGTGGGCTCCCCGGGCTGCCCTCCAACGTGGAGGTCCTGCGGGGGTCCCGGGTGGGACCGGGACCCCGTACCAGAGAGGAGGGGCCCGTGTGGGACTGGGCCCCGAAAATTGGCAGTAGCGGCCGGGGGTGGGCTCCCCGCGCCGCAGGACTTACCTGGGGGTCCGGGTGGGACCGGGCCCCCCCACCGAGGCTGAAAAGTGCGGCGAAGCCGCCAGCAAGGCAGCGCGGCTCTCCCCGGCACAGCGGGAGAGCCGCTCATCAGTTATTCCCGAAATCGACGAGAAGCGCCCCATAATGCCTTGCAGGCCAGGAACGGCCTGCAAGGAAAAGTCCGCGTTTTCTTTGCTTGTGGTGGCCCCAGGAGGACGGGGTCGCCACCACCCGTGTGCCAGAGTGCAGGGGGAGCTGCAGGAGCAACGCAGTCTCCCCCAGCACCACGAAGGAAAGTCTCACCCTAAGTCTCATGGGGACTTCAAAAGAATAACCCCTCCAGGGCTCAGCCAGCATTTAACACCTTCATGGCTGGAACTTTTGTTCTACAGCTGAAGGTGAATGAAGAAGTGCATTAAGAAGTGAAGGACTGAACTAGGGCTGCCTGGAGAAGGGCATCCCCTGGAGATCGAGAGGTGTAATCGCACCAGAAATGCATTTAACCTGGTTATTTCTTTTTAGGTGGACTGAAAGTCACATGTGTGAAGTGAAGTACTGGTGTAAGGTGATGTTAAGCTAAATGGAGTTATGTTGCTGGACCTTCCTGCTAGGTGGTCTGGCTGTATTTACGTAATCCTAGGCTTTTACCTGTGATTCCTTTTAAACTGAAGAGGTGCACTGCAGGAGAAGTGTAGTTACCAGGAGTGCTTCTTTTAAAGGGACTGTAAGTCACAAGTGTACGGTGATGTCATAAGCCAAGTGGGGTTATGTTGCCAGACACTCCTGATAGGGTGTCTGGCTGTATATGCGTAATCCTGTGATGTCCTCTGTGATGCCTTTAGGGGCTGTAATTGCAATGCATTCAACTGATCAACCAAGGTGATGAGTACTGTAATTCTAAAGTGCTGCTTAAACATGTATTCTTGCTGCTGCGCTTAGGTGAAGAACCCAGACTGCTAGCCCTTAAGATATAGAGGTGCATACTTTATGGTCAGTAGGAAATGCTCGGTCAGGGTTATGTGTCACCAAGGCAGGTATGCCCATTTTTAAATGCTTGTTGAGGTAACGGGGTGGGACGCCACTGGCATGGTGCCAGTGCGCAGGGCCCTCGCTCCAGGTTATGTTCAACTAATTGCATTGGGGGGCAAGATGATGTGCACACATAGGAGTTGGGGTACTAGACCCCACCCCCCTGTGGGAGGGGTGGAGATGTTATGCAATGTCACAAAGTAATTCCAACAGCTTATGTATATTTGTAAATTGGTGCATAGTATTGAGTAGTGTGTGTGTTTAATAAATGTACTCTTACTTTTATAAAGCAAAGTACAGGCTGGACAATCAATTATTGAGTGTTATTTCTGCGCACCTGCAAATGGCGATTACTAGCCCACACCACCTCCCTTGAGTAAGCCTCAGACTGCTCTGCAACGCTACCCTCTGAGAGTCAGGCGCTACAATTGGGTGTTTGGTTCCCAGTGAAGGACAAATGTAGTCATGTTATTTGTGCAGGCCTCACAGATGCTGCCTCGTTTTCCAACATTGGTGTCTAGCGGCGGGAAACATAGTATCCCATTCTGGTGCGCATTTATAGCAGTTGATAAGTCCAGTTTTGCCACACATTACCTATGCAGTAATGAGCAAATGAAAGAGCGCAAGGCTCTGAGAAGGGTTCAAAGTTTTGGTTAGGTGAACTAAAAGTATGGGAAAGGAAAGCCCCGCGCACATATGTGTCATGTGAAGAGATTATGGTTTAAATGTGAACTGTATTGATATGACCGCGCTATGTTGATTATCATGTGCTAGCGGGATGGTGCTTTCCAGGAAATGATTGCATACAAATGTTCTAAGCCATATTGTACACCTTTGAACCCTAACACTACACGCACTACACCTGTATGAGGAGGGTGTCTCCTCAAGAGATAGGGACAGCAACTGATACCTACATCACAGGTGGGGGTGTAGGGGTGGATTGACCTTTGTGGGGGACAGGAGAGAGAGGGGTCCTGGGAGATTCCCGCGCTTTTTAAGGGCAGGGAGGGTTTCCACAGAAGGGGCCCCAGGTATCCTTCCCCCGCTGAAAGTTCACTTGCCATTGGCGCAGGCCAAAACCACTGGAAGGGTGGGGCAGGAGGTTTCTTTACCCCGGGTAGTAACACCCCAGGGTTCCCATGGTGGGGGACCCCAAGAAACTTTTCCCACGGTGGGAGGAGGGTGTGGTAGAGTTGAGTGTCCGGCAGGCCCCCAGGTTAACTGGTGGGGAGGTGAGCAGCCCAGGGGTGGCCCCTGGTAGAGGGTGGCCCCAAAGGAGGGTAGTTCTTGAGTGATGGTGTGTAGTGGTAGCCCCTAGGTACCCTAGGTGGGCTAGGTAACTGACCCAGTGGAGATCTGAGTGGGGGTGATGTACTCCCCAGATTCCAGGTGAAGGGTTAGTGGTAGACCCTGAGGTGTCAGGGTCGGGTAAGTGGTTACCCAAGGAAGCAACAGGATGTCATTCTGGAGCTAGTGTGGTGAGCCTGAGGTGGTGGCTGGGGCGATGCCTAGCCGGTGACCAGTCAGGTAGGTCCTGTGGGACTTGAACCCAAGGACCAGGAGCATGGGGGTGTTCCCCTAGCTCGAGGCAGGAGGTGGACTCCTGCAAGGTAGTACCACCCTGAACACAGGTGGGGCCTATCTTAAGTGAAGGGACCCTGTGTTTCGCAAAGGGGTGGTGCAGGCCTAGCCGGGATCTTTAGGGTCCCTGGCTTGGTGTGGTCGTACTACCCTGAAGGCAGGTGGGGCCTATCTTAGGGAGGGGACCCTGCTCTTCATAAGGGGTGGTGCAGGCCATCCAGGGACCATGTAGGTCCCTGGGCGGTCTCCCAAGGCGCTGCTGGGAGACCGGGGAGGGCCATGAGAGGTGGGCCTGGGTCTAGCTAACTCGGGGCCCACAGGCTCTCTAAGGGTACTCTGGGAGGAGAGCGCGCCTCTCAGAGGGAAGGGTGCATAGGCCCTGTTCTCGCAGCGGAGAACAAGGAAGGGGTCTAGGTTCCCGGGGTAGTTTCCATGTGGAGCTACTGACGGGGGGAATGAGCTGTAGGATGTCTGACAAGACACCCTCAGTGTTCCTCCCTGGCACTGCCAGTGTGGTGGTGAGGCCGGTCTGAGGTCCTATCAGGGAGCCAGGCCAGTGGCCAAAGGGTGCTTTTCTGTGTGGGGAAAGCACAAGTGGCTGTGCTTTCTTTAGGGAAGCCAGTCATCCCGAAAGGGTGGTGGCAGCAGAATGACCTCAGTGGCAGGCTGAGGGTGAGGGTCCAGAGAGGTTGCATCTTTGGGGTGCAAGGACCAAACGGAGAGAGGGTACTGGTTGGAACAAACTCCAGAAGGGAGACAGCTAGGGACCCCGGGGATGGGATGTAGACCTATCCCAGAAGACCGCATCAGTGCTGAGGCACTGTACCCTTATCCAGAGAAGGGGTAGGCATAAGGTTGCATGCCCAAGGGCAAAGGTGGGCCTAGTTAGGCTGAGTCCAAGTAGACCATGAGTGACCTAGAGGTATCTAACCTAGAGCCTGGAGGGTGCTTAGGGTAGTCTGGGATCCCTGTCATGGGTGGAGATTTCATGGATGAGAGGAGTAGGTGGTCTGAGCAGATAACTGGTGAGTAAGGGGGGGTCTGGTCAGAACCCCTTATAACTAGTTATCGCTGACTACGGGAAGTGAACCCATGTAGAGTGGCTACTTCTTCCCTGTAGGAATCAGCTGGGCGCGGCGTGTGTTAGAAGGTGGTTCTGACACTATGGGCCGCCTGGATTTTTCGCTTTTTGAGCACCTATGTGTTGAGCTTTTACTGTGGGAGAGCCTCATAAATTGGGACTCATCCACAGTGAACTCATGATGAAGGAGACGGCATGTGGGTTTTACTGGTGTCCCCCTAGCTTGACAAGGCCGCTGCGCAGCAGCTGGAGTAAGGGGCACCGGGCTGGTTACATGCAGACACCTGTGTACATGCGTGTGCACACGTGTAGGGGCTGCGCAGGGGAGATTCCTGGCGTTTGCAGTCCAGGAGCAGCTACAAAGTGAATGGTGTGGCGGGACTTATGCAGAAGTGGGTGGTGACACGGAATAGGCCTTATACACTGGGAAGGAACATGCCAGGGAAAGTCAGTGTGTTTTACTGTGTTTTTCACTTCATTATTCCCCTATGGGGATGTGGAGCCCATGTGCTAGATTAACTTTCCTAAGGCCTACAGATTCCAGACACGCACTAAAGTCCACTGTAGCGGATGTGAAAAGAAGTATTCTGTAGAGTCCAAAGTCATATTTGTACTGCTTTTGGGTCATCCAGAAATGTCACATTTCTCTCAGTCAGTCATAACCAGGGCCAGGCGGAGGGCTGACCTCAGCTGGATGGATTGATAACCTTTCTTCCACAAGCTAAGGCCTCCTCTCCACGAAGAGAAGATGGGTGGGGCTACAGGCTCATCCATCAGCAGCTATCACTGGGTGCCAGGCACCAGGCTGCACCAAGGAGGGAAGGCAGCGAGGAGGGAAGGGGTCTGGTTTCAGAGACCATGTGGCCAGAGACCCTGGACGACGCCATTTTGAACAAACCCAGAGGCTGGACAAGAAGGAGGGAGCAGGGGCAGGGAAGTGATGTGTCGCTGTTTGATAGGACAAACAGAGACTTCCTGCCAGCCCCCTACTCAACTTTTAAAAAGTACTGGAAGAGGAAGAGAGCTCTCTCTGGGGTGTGGTCTGCTGAGGCGGAAGGTGCTGGAGCCTGGTCATGGGCAGTTGGAAGGAGGAACCCCTGACTGCCCCCAGGCCCCTAACAGCGCCAGAAGAAGAGCCCAGGACCGGGGCACAGAAGCAGGGGCCTCTGCGCAGGGAGAAGAGAGGCCCAGGAAGAGAGCCAGGCGAAAGTCTGGCGCAGGGAGCCAGTGAAGACCGCTCCCTGCAGAATGCACCCTCTTGGAGACCCGGAGGGCGAAGGAGAGTGCTCCCAGTGGCTGGGGGCCGCCGCCAGGAGCAAGAAGACACGAAAATGGGGCAGATCGGACCCCCAGGGGCTGAGATATGGCCCCTGGAAGGTAGGCGACCTTTGACCCCTAATCGGACCGACGACGAAGCACGTGGGGCTCCGCCACCGGTCTCCAAGATGCCCCCGGGGTGGGTCAGGTCCCGGGGCTGCCCCCAAAGAGAAGTAAAGACGGGGAGCGCCGTCGCGCTCCCCGCGAAGGTGCCCAGCTGGGGGCCAGGAGCCCACCCTGGCCCCCCACGAAGACGGGAGACGGGGGAGCGCCGTTGCGCCCCCCGGCGAAAAGTGGCCAAAGGGGGCCCAGGACCCCATCTCCGGGCCCCGAAGTCAAGTCGGGGAGCGCCGTTGCGCTCCCCGTGAAGATTTCCCCTGGGGGGGCCAGGAGCCCACCCTCGCCCCCACCGAAGCCAAGCAGCCGGTGAGCGCCGTCGCGCTCCCCGTGACGAGGAGGCAGGGCCCGGGACCCCATCTCCGGGCCCGAAGACAGCAAGATGGAGGGGAGCGCCGTCGCGCCCCCCCGAAGATGTCCGGGGGCCCGGGACCCCAACCCCGGGCCCCGAAAAGAAGGAGGAGGCCGGGGGAGGGCAGCCGCACTCCCCCGGAGGTCCGGCATGTCTGCCCGCCGGAGCGGGCAGGCCAGAAATGCCTTGCTGGCTCCTGCGGCAGCACGCGAGGGTGCTGGCCGGGCGGGGAGCCGGCAGGGGCAGCCGGGGGTGGGCTCCCCGGGCTGCCCTCCAACGTGGAGGTCCTGCGGGGGTCCTGGGTGGGACCGGGACCCCGTACCAGAGAGGAGGGGCCCGGGTGGGACCGGGCCCCGAAAATTGGCAGAAGTGGCCGGGGGTGGGCTCCCCGCGCCGCAGGACTTACCTGGGGGTCCGGGTGGGACCGGGCCCCCCCACCGAGGCTGAAAAGTGCGGCAAAGCCGCCAGCAAGGCAGCGCGGCTCTCCCCGGCACAGCGGGAGAGCCGCTCATCAGTTATTCCCGAAATCGACGAGAAGCACCCCATAATGCCTTGCAGGCCAGGAACGGCCTCTGCAAGGAAAAGTCAGCGTTTTCTCTGCTTGTGGTGGCCCCAGGAGGACGGGGTCGCCACCACCCGTGTGCCAGAGTGCAGGGGGAGCTGCAGGAGCAACGCAGTCTCCCCCAGCACCACGAAGGAAAGTCTCACCCCAAGTCTCATGGGGACTTCAAAAGAATAACCCCTCCAGGGCTCAGCCAGCATTTAACACCTTCACGGCTGGAACTTTTGTTCTACAGCTGAAGGTGAATGAAGAAGTGCATTAAGGAGTGAAGGACTGAACTAGGGATGCCTGGAGAAGGGCATCCCCTGGAGGTCGAGAGGTGTAATTGCACCAGAAATGCATTTAACCTGGTTATTTCTTTTTAGGTGGACTGAAAGTCACATGTGTGAAGTGAAGTACTGGTGTAAGGTGATGTTAAGCTAAATGGAGTTATGTTGCTGGACCTTCCTGCTAGGTGGTCTGGCTGTATTTACGTAATCCTAGGCTTTTACCTGTGATTCCTTTTAAACTGAAGAGGTGCACTGCAGGAGAAGTGTAGTTACCAGGAGTGCTTCTTTTAAAGGGACTGTAAGTCACAAGTGTACGGTGATGTCATAAGCCAAGTGGGGTTATGTTGCCAGACACTCCTGATAGGGTGTCTGGCTGTATATGCGTAATCCTGTGATGTCCTCTGTGATGCCTTTAGGGGCTGTAATTGCAATGCATTCAACTGATCAACCAAGGTGATGAGTACTGTAATTCTAAAGTGCTGCTTAAACATGTATTCTTGCTGCTGCGCTTAGGTGAAGAACCCAGACTGCTAGCCCTTAAGATATAGAGGTGCATACTTTATGGTCAGTAGGAAACGCTCGGTCAGGGTTATGTGTCACCAAGGCAGGTATGCCCATTTTTAAATGCTTGTTGAGGTAACGGGGTGGGACGCCACTGGCATGGTGCCAGTGCGCAGGGCCCTCGCTCCAGGTTATGTTCAACTAATTGCATTGGGGGGCAAGATGATGTGCACACATAGGAGTTGGGGTACTAGACCCCACCCCCCTGCGGGAGGGGTGGAGATGTTATGCAATGTCACAAAGTAATTCCAACAGCTTATGTATATTTGTAAATTGGTGCATAGTATTGAGTAGTGTGTGTGTTTAATAAATGTACTCTTACTTTTATAAAGCAAAGTACAGGCTGGACAATCAATTATTGAGTGTTATTTCTGCGCACCTGCAAATGGCGATTACTAGCCCACACCACCTCCCTTGAGTAAGCCTCAGACTGCTCTGCCACGCTACCCTCTGAGAGTCAGGCGCTACAATTGGGTGTTTGGTTCACAGTGAAGGACAAATGTAGTCATGTTATTTGTGCAGGCCTCACAGATGCTGCCTCGTTTTCCAACAGGCATAAATTAACAAACGCCTCAATACTTGATCACAAGTACACAAGTTTGATAAGCCTTTCCTAGTCATTGATTGCCACCACACAACATGAATATTTTGCAGAAGGTTTTCTATAACCTATCACAGCAGAGACATTTGCTGAAAACATTTTCAAGAGTTAATGAAATACAGTCAAAAAGGCATCCTTGCATGGCCTTATTGGTACTTCATAGCATGGCCAGTCCCTGTCATTATAAGGGAAATGGTAACTAATTTAATTGGAGTAAAATATGAATGGCATAGACTATAATATTACATTATTTTAAAGTTACAGCCAGCTATAGCTGAATGCGACTGGGAAGAGAGAAACCTTAAAATTACTTCCTCTAACCCTATACCATCACATGTCCTACATTTTATCAGAATGTCAGAATCATGTATCGTTAGCATGTTTACCATATATTAAAACTATACTTCGTTTACACTCCCCATCAAATAATCTACTAAGTCATTATTAAAATCCAATCTTGCTTATCTTCAACAAAATTGCAAGGCACAAGTATTTTTAAAAACACATTATTTGTGTGTGTGAAGAATGTTCCTCCTGCATTTCCAGAAAAGACTTTACCTACTGCTCCTTTGATATATTCTGTACTCCTGTTTCCCCTGCCTCTAATAATCTATCAATTTTATTTTCAAAAGATTAGGGTCGATATGAGGTCCATTCCATACAGTCTTCTGCATTTCGAGTGCCAAATCTTGTTTGTGGTCACCACCAATTCTGAAACAGGTCAATCAAAATTATGAAACATTAAAAAAAAAAAAACAATTGTGGATGCTAAAATGTGAAATGGAAACTCCAGCAATTATGCACAGTGGGAAGTATTTGAGGACTATAAAAAGCTATGCAGATACATGACACCTGCAGCAATGTAATACATCTCTAAGGAGCCAAATGTATTCATACTAATCTTATATAGATCTCCAACCCAAACAGAGTAAACTATCATATAGATAAGTCATTTAAAACATTTACTGTTCAGCCCAGATGTCTTGAAAAGAACAAGGATCTGTGAGAAGCAAGCATTTCATAAAATTATTTCTGTCTTTGAAGTGTTGATTTTAGAGGCAGACACAGCCTTATCGGAACTATCTTATTTGCTTTGAGACACATAGCAATGTTTTTTGCAAGAAGCTTATTTTTCGATGCTTATGGGATTTGGGAGCAGTCAAGTCTGTCTTGTCTGCTATTCGTGGTTGGCACAACCCAATAAATATGAAAAATAAAAATAGAGATAAAAGGCACGCCAACCATGCCCCTGTTCGGTTTTAAATTCCACATATAGTCCCTAATTATACAAAATTCTTGAACTGCTCCAATATACATTGAGCCATTGTAACTGCTGGATTGGGATGGGAAGCTTATCTTTATCTTAGTATGCCACAAAAAATTCAAGTTCACCAGGTTAAGTGCCTTTCTTGCATCTTATCACAGCCAGCCAAGGCCCAGCTTCTCCACCAAAATACAGACTATTTCATTAAAGATATAGTGCATATTAGTGGGACTCCCTCAGTCTGACAAAATTTCCAGTTTGGAAAATCACTCTCTGATGAACCCGGCTATTGACTCTCCAGTATGGATAGCGGTGAAAGGAATGAAAATCCAAACTAACAAAAATCATCAAAATGCCTCTAGACATGGTATGAGTGCCAATTCTAGCCTGGAAAAAACACAACAGCTACTAGCCATTTTCCAAACATTAAGAATTAGCATTTCCCTGGCATGGTATGGAATTTAGAAAACAAGGGCCAGATTTATCAAGGTTTTGCGTTGCCCTTTGTGCCACGCAACAAGGCGCAAGGGCGATGCGAAACCTAAGTGAGATTTATCAAGCCACGCAAGGCCACATGTGTGTGGCCTGCATGGCTTGATAAATTTGGAATAACGCAAGGCAGCGCAAATCCCTGCCTTGTGCTACTCTGCCCCAGGGAGGCGTTTCATGGGTGGAGCGTGGCTGTTCCCACGCATCCACCCATGTATTTTGGTGCATTCCCAGATTTACCATTAGTGGTAGACATGGAAATGAGTCAAAATTCTACGCTTCTCTAGGTGAGGCATAACAAGGAGAAATATCTTTATTTCTCCTTGTTTTTTTCCTCTTTCTATGCGAATGCAGCACATGTAGAAAGAGGAAAATGCCTCTGAGGATTGTTTTTGTGCAGGAAGGTGTTCCCTTCCTGCAAAAAGCCAATCCTACCTACAACACAGGCACCCTTGTACTATGACACAAGGATGCCTGCATTGGTGCTAGGGTAATTGTGTGCCAGCATAGATATGGCGCATTCCTGCCCTCCCTCTCTCACACACCACAGCAAGGCGTCTTGCTGCGTTGCGCTGCTTGAAAGTTTGATAAATCTGGCCCCAAGTATCCAAATGCTTTACTTCATTATAAACCATCCACAAATCCTCATCAACTAACCTGTAATAAAAGGATGGGCGGCCGAGCCCTTATACAGCCAAGTCAGCACTTTCCTAATCTTATTTATTTCCCGTAGGCTTATTGCTGAAAAGTCAGACAGCAAAAATGATCTTGAATTATATAACAGCACTCTAACTTTTCTTGGAGTCATGTTTCTACCAAAGCCCTCTTGTGCCTGGTGCTTATCAAGAAACGTTGGTGCTACTTTCACCTGTTGTAGTATGTAGATATTTAGAGATTATTGATTTCTAAATTATGAGGATCTCAATTTTTTGATAAAATATCAGAAAAAAATCAGGTTCTTGCAAACAGTTGTAAATGGGTGTGAGAGGTTGGGTCCCTGGGATTATACACTTACCTGGCCCGTTGCATGTTCTCCTCCGACTGGACTCCCGCAACGTAATGAGACCTGGAGAAGAAACAGAGAAACACTAAACAAACTCGTACTACAGTCACACCAACAGTTAAAGGTGACTGTCTCTTTAAACAGGGAAGAGGGTTCCTAAGTGAGGAGAGACAATCATGCAGACAATGATGGGAGAAAAAGGAATCACAAAATCAGAAAGGAAAGCAGTAGGGGGAGGATGTCGTCAACCAGGACGCCGCCGACCACAAGGGAGACCCGACCGAAGTTGGCAAAGGAGGAGGAACCGCTGCTCAGAGTCCTGCGGAGTGGAGGGGAAGCCCAACTCATCAGGAGGCGGCCCGAGAAGCTGGTGAGCAAGAGGAAGACGCCAGACCCAATCCTCCAGATGGAGAAGAAGAGTCTGGTCATGAGGAGTGGACGATCGCCCCGGAGGATGCTGGCTAGCCGCCGCAACTCTTGAGAGCTGCGCATTGCTAGTAAGTACCCGGGGACATAATTGCAGAGTTCTTTGGGGAAAAGGGAGGTGGGAGGAGGGTGTGGGAGGGAACACTGAACACGGGGTGGCGTTGGTGACGGGTGGCTGTGTCACACTATTGCTTCCCTGACTTATCTAAGACCATCCCACATGTACTGCACTACATATCCCAGAAGGCACTGGGGTATTGCCTAGTTATCAGGAACGGATTCCTCAGTATTGTTAAAGGAACAGAAGGAGCCATTATTATGGAGGCCTTTTATCCCATGACACTAATGGGTCCCTGTTAGACCTGGCTTCCTTAGCGTGGTTTCCCCTGTCTTTTTGCCTCTGCCTCCTGTATTTTTGCTGTGTGCTGGATTTCGTTTTTGCTGGTTTAGATGCTTTGGGCACCTTGCCACTAATGATCAGTGCCAAAGTGCAGGTGCTCCCTATGTAAATTGTGTATATGGATTGGTGTTTACATGATTGGCTTTTTTGATTTACTAGTAAGTTCCTAGTACAGTGCACTGTGTGTACCCATGGCCTGTAAATCAAATGCTGTTAGTGGGCCTACAGCACTGATTGTGCCACCCACACAAGCAGCCTTTCAAAGGGTTTTCAGACCTGCCACTGTAGTGTCTGTGCACAATTTTACACTGCCATGTCCACCTGGCGAGTGCACCTACTTGCCAGGGCCTAACCTTCCCTTTTCTTACGTTAGTCACCCCTAAGGGAGGCCCAAGGTACCCCTATGGGCAGGATGCAGTGTATGTGAAAGGTAAGACATGTACTGGGTGTGTGACATGTCCTGATAGTGAAATACCTTGTATTTCGTTTTTTTCACTATTCCCAGGCTAACTGTCCCATAGGATAGCATAGGAGATACTTTGTAACATCTTACAAGTATAACTTACCATGGGGACAAGATAGAAAGATGGAGTTTAGGTTCTCTGAACTCAGAATTTAATAACACATCTTTTAGTAAAGATGGTTTTCAAATTGTGGGTTTGAAAATGTCACTTTTAGAAAGTAGGCATTTTCCTGCTTAGCCACCCTAAGTGCCTCTGCTGAGTTGACTGTCTGATTTTGGAGTGACAGGGGCTGGGGATGTGCATTCACTGCGGACAGCCACTGGGGGTTGAGGTGTGTCCTGCCTTCCCTGTATGATTCAGAGCTGAGTTGAATAGACCTGGAGTGTATTTAGAGTAGTGGGAGGAGATTTCCTTGCTCCTGAATGGGTCCTGTCTCCTGAGCACAATGCTGTCTCCACCTCCTGCCAGAAGCTGGACCAGAGAGGAGAGCACTGGTTTGGACTGAGCTGAGAGACTTTTTGCCACCAGAGAACAAAAGAAAATGTGGTATAAATATTGGGGCCAAGAACTTTAGATTACTTTCGGACTCAAGAGGAACTTCTGCCAAGGAATAAAGCTGGGAAAGCTGAAGGAGAAGTACTGCCCCTGTGCTGTGTGCTGTTGGCCTGCAGTGTATGTTTCTGCCAAGGAGAGGACAAAGACTGAACTGTGCTGTGTATCCTGCTTGAAGAAGATCTCCAAAGGCTTAGTGTAGAGCTTGCCTCCTGTTCTGAAGTCTCAGGGACACAAATACTTCATTTCCTCTGTCCTCCTGCACCTGGAACTGCTGTTTCAGCTGCCACAGAGGGAAATAGCAACACCTATGCTGGCGATCGACACTGTGACCTGCAACAAAGCCGTGGGCACCACTCGTGAAGTGCACGCCGCACAGCCCCGACTTGCACCGCAGCCACGATGCCTGCTGATGCCACACCGTACCGACTCTGACACCATTACAGAGGCCGCTACCTGCACTGGAGCCGAGGGCCCCACTCGTGATGCTCACGACGCACTGCCCCGACTCACACCGCAGCCCCGACCTCACCGATGCCAGTGCCTCATCCTCGCGGAGCCGATACCTGATGTGGGTGACCTCTAGAATCCATCGACCCCACATCGTCGTAAGAAACCGACACCTCGATGCCACTGCAACGTCACCTCCCCAGTAACAGTAAGGAACCGACGCCTCACCTCTCCTGCATCGCATTAAGGAACAAACACCTCATCTCCCCTGTGGTCGCAAGGAACCGACGCCGACGGCGCCAATGAAGCATCACCTCCCCAATGCCGTGCACCGTCTTTGTTTTCATCGTTTGCCAAGGTACTGTTCTTTGGGGTCCGTGTGACTCTGTGCCGGATGCCGCACACCTCGCGGTCAGTGTCCTACTTTGGGATTTTCTTCTGTCACGATTATTTTTGTGAAGAACCTATTTTTGGTTATATCTTGATATATGTATGGTGGATTTTTGTCGTTTTGGTCTGGTTGTGCTTAGATAGAGATTTCCTATTTTTCTAAACTGTTTTTCACTGTGTTACTGTATGTGTGCACAAATGCCTGACACACTGCCTCTGAGATAAGCCTGTCTGCTCATGCCAAGCTACCAAGTGGGTGAGCAGGGGTTGTCTAAGGGCATGACTCCCTTACCCTGACTAGAAGCAAGGGTCCCTACTTGGACAAAGATGCAAACCATTGCCAACTAGAGACCCTTATTTCTAACAGTCCAATATTGTCTCCCTTTCTCTAAGAGAGAGAAACGGAAAGAGGAAGAAAGGATTATTTTGGAAAAGGGTACACAGAGAAGAGATCTGCTACTCTTTTCAGACTTAGTTAGAGCTCTGTATTTTTCTCCTTTCTTTTGATTCTATTTTGACACCCCCCATCCTATTTGCACCTATAAAGCAGAGGGTGGAGGAAAAGTACTAATTTATCCCGTGAATAGATACATACCGCTCCTTTCTTTTGCCCGAGAATCCGGGGAGTCTGCCCTCATCCGAAGACCTAGAGGAAAAGAAAAAGAAGAAGAGAAAGAAGACTTAATGAAGTCCTCAAAGAAGTCCTTATATCCACATGTATATGTTTTCATTCGCAATATAAATCAAAATAAAGACACCATTGCGGAACATATCAAGCCTCCTCGCTTATACATCCGTCCTAGTCTCCTACAATGGGATATTAATGATTTCTTGATATTATAGAGCTAAATACCATTAACATTCCAGTAGTACCCATGTGTTAGGATAGGTTTGAAGTGGCAGCAGGTCTTTGAATGCAAACTAGCTTGAAACACATGGAACGAGATGTCTTACACTGGTAGACCTTATTGGTTGAAGGGATTTTGGGATGCACACGAGCTTGGAGATGTTCTTTAAGAGAGAAACTTGAGGGGGTGTGGCCACAGTGAGAATCTATGTGAATGTGTCCTTGCCGATCTCGGAGAGCCCCCAGGCCATATAGCTCAGATGCAGGAGGCATTCTAGCGCTGGGGGGTGCTGCAGGAATGGACTCAGTTGCCCCCTAAAATTGCTACAAGTCTCCTGAAGAGGCCTCCCCTCCAGGCCCAGGCTGAGCACACCAATATGGCCGCTGCCGCAGCTTCAGCAGTTCCCACAGCCTACAAGGAGGGTTGAGGGCGCACTTTTGTTTGAGAGGATGATCGAGGCCAGTAGATTGGAGTCTTGAGGGAGAGCTCAGGACTTTGTTTGCTGCTGGTGGTCTTGGCATGTCCATTCTCTGTGATCCTAAGGCCTGGTAACACCAGAAGGAGCCATCCCAGCCAGCGCCTTGCTCATGAATCATTGCTGAGGTGAACAACCCTACAATCGGACCCAGGATCTGTGGCTTGTGCCAGGGGGACCCACGGGAGGCCCCAGTGTGGATCTTTAGTTGTCACCTTTACCCCTGTGGGTTAGCCCATGGCTGGCCCCCTCTCACTCACTGGAAAAGGAAAACTACAACACAAGAAAAATCCCACATCAATTTAGAAAAATATAGTAAAAATAGACTATTTGAAATCAAAACAACAAAACTACAATTAGTAGAACAGGAGATATGCAATTTTAAAGATTTCAAGTAAGTAAAGCTCCTAAAAGCACAGAGCGTCACTCTTGGTTATCTGGTTGTGTGAGACCGGGTGAAAGTCACAAGTTCAGACTGACCGCGATGGAGTGCGGAGTGGATAAAGGTACCAGGTTAGTCCCACTGAAAGAGTTACCTTCAAATTCCAACTCGAAGAGTTCTGTTTGCAATGGAAGGGGCCGCAGGGAGAGCATCGCAGATGGTCATCGATGTAGCTCAAAGAACAGGGCAGGCGTCGTGGATGGTCATCGCCGTAGTACGAAGATCCTATCAGGAGTCATGGACGGTCGTTGCTGGAGCTTTGCGTTGGTAGTAACTGCAAGCTGTCAATGCTGTAGCACGAAGTGCAAATCTCTTGCTGCTGAGCGTTATTGGTTGCCGCTTTGGCGTGAAGAGTCGAGTTCAACGGAACTTCGCGTTGGTGGGCGGCAAGACCTTGACGTGAACCGGCCCGTTTGCATTCATGAAGACTCCAAAACTTCAGGACTTCTCCTTTTCTTTGGAGAGGAGCCCAACTGAGGCCACACCACAGGTCCAGGATCTGAGAGGCACCTATTGGGGGTCAGGAACTCACTCCAGCAGAGACCAACAGGGCTCAGGCAGGTGCAGTTGCAGGTCCAGGCAGCAGGTCAGCTGGGCAGTGGCAGGGAGCCTCTAGAACTTATGTCATGTCCCTGTAGCTCAAAACAGGAGGTCAGTCAGCTGACCCTTGGAGTCACTTCAGCCTGGGATGAAGGGTGCATGTCCAATCTTCCTTCTCAGTAAGCAGGACAGGGCAGGACAGGAGAGTGGCAGTCCTTATGGCAGCAAAGCAGCACAACAGTCCTTCTTCTGTAGTACCCACAGGTCCAGAAGTGTTCTGAAGGGTTAGGTCTGAGGGTCCAATATTTATACCTGGTGCCCAGTAAGGGTAGTTTCTAGAGAATTCCCTTGAAGTGTACTATCACCCCTGCCATGGCTTCAAACTGACTGCATGAACAATGCAGTGCTGACAAGTCATTTGTTTAAAGGCAGGGCACAGCCTATTCAGTTGCAAGTGGGGCTGTGCCCAGTTATTCCCCCAGTGTGCCAGTTGGTGGTCCATCCAGGCACACCTAATCCCACTATATGTGCCAGTCTGGCGGGAGTAAACAAAGTCCGACTGTCAGCTGCACCCAGTCATGTGACCTAGGAACAGGCTGCAGGCGCCAAATAGTTAGGGCAGAAAAATGTCAACTTTCTAAGAGTGTAAGAGTAGCTGTGTCTGAACTGGGGTGGCGAAGTGAGCTAAAGAACGATGATGGATTCAACCCAGATCTGTGACTGGGGGTGAGTGTCTGAAAAGTTTCAGCGCTCCGTCCATCATCTCCTTGTGTTTGCTTTGTTTGCCCTAAGTTGGCAGGGTATGCCCAGATGTGGGTCCCTTGCTCACTTTGCCACTGGATTCAAGCTAGCCTGGCTGATGAGGGCTGTTAGCCCG
This sequence comes from Calotriton arnoldi, assembly GCA_963921515.1. Classification (NCBI taxonomy): domain Eukaryota; kingdom Metazoa; phylum Chordata; class Amphibia; order Caudata; family Salamandridae; genus Calotriton; species Calotriton arnoldi. Next base: position 323,421 of record CAWUFW010002100.1, read on the forward strand.
AAACCGGTCCCAGGATGCTTGTTTCTGGTCCAGGGAAGACATGGCTTGGCAGTTCGGGCTGGACTGTTCCCATGAGGCACAGGGTCAAGACTGATTTGCATATAGCTGTTACTGAACTGGGGTGGCGAAGTGAGCTAAAGAACGATGATGGATTCAACCCCGATCTGTGACTGGGGGTGAGTGTCTGAAAAGTTTCAGTGCTCCGTCCATCATCTCCTTGTGTTAACTTTCTAAGAGTGGCATTTCCAAAATTGTAATTTAAATCCATCTTTATCATTAAAGAGCATTTTAATTACAATTTCTCAGACACCAAACATGAAAGGTTTCCCTGTTACCAATCAAACGTTATCACTTATTAAATGTAATAAAGCAACCCAGTGTTATCATATTGGAATGGTAGGTCTCACCGTAATGACAAACAAATTTAGGAGTTTTTAACTACTAGGACATGTAAAACTTAAAAGTACATGTCTAACCTTTTAATTACATTGTACACTACCATATGGGCTACTTAGGGCCTACCTTAGAGGTGACGTATATGCAGTAGAAGAGCACTTTAGGGCTTGGCAAGAGGATTATATTGCCAAATCGAATTGCCAGTTTAAAACTGCATTCAGGCTGCAATGACAGGCCTGGGTCACGTTTTAAGGGGTACTTAAGTGGGTAGCACAATAGGTTCTGCAGGCGCCCTAGTAGCATTTAATTTACAATCCCTGGGTATATGGTATACCACTCTACAAGAGGCTTACAAGTAAATTGAATATGCCAATCAAGTGTAAGTCACTTTTATCTTGTTTAAAGGAGAGAGCACAAGCACTTTAGCACTGGTTAGCAGTGGTAAAGTGCACAAAGTCGTAAGGCCAACAAAAACGAATTCACTAAAAATAGAAGTGGTGAAGGCAAAATGTTTGAGGGTGACCCTGCACAGAGGACCAAGTCCAAAACAGTTGATTAGGGGGAAGTGCAAACGACAGACCATGGGATCTTAGAGGCCTTGACATAATACTATACTGCCCTCTACAGATGTCAGAACGCACCAGCGCTGACCGCTGCGTGCCCCAAGAACACTGACAGGTAACTGTGGTGTGCGCGTGGGGAATCATGAAGAAACTACGATTCCCGGAAGCCTTAGCGGTGACGTAGCGACGCGCGCGTCAGTGACGTCACCGCTACTTCAGGGATCGGCAGAATGGAGCTGGTGCCGCTAATCCTGGTTGTCCCCGGAGGGTCTTGATTGCCGACGGGTCGGTAAGGGTGCTTTGCACCAAGCTTCGTTCGTGTTTCTGTACTTGAGAGATAGCGGGATCGTTTCCCGCGTTTGTGGTGCGCAGGCAGCGCACATTGACTGCATTAACCACTCGTTGTGAGTGTGGATCACGGAGTGCTGCTGTAAGCATTTCGAGATAGCAACTCTCTTTTCCCCAGATCCACTCTTGTTGGCAAGCTACACTTACGGTAGGCTCATGTAGAGTGTAGGGTGAGGAGACTCGTTTGTGGAAACCTTTGTGAATCTCATTGTTACCGGATGGTGGGAGATTCTACTGACCACGGTTTTTGATGCCTCATTTATTTGTTGTTAAATTACTGCATTGCTGAAAGTCAGCATATGACATTTGGGAGGATTATGGATTGCAATCCTCAAAACATGAGTGGTATGAAATAATACTATAGTGCTATCCAACTGCTGCCATATTGACATTATATTCTGGATTACCATCCTTCTGGTTGCTTTCACTGTTCTATATTTATTTTCTTCACAGCAGGGGTTAGGACTAGAGAGAGCTACGTGGCCTATTCTCTCGGCCCCTGTTAACCATCCACCTGCATAATAGGTTATGTGTAATTCCTGTACGCAGACTTGTCTCATTACCTGGAAGGTCTTTTATTATCTTTATGTATTTTCTTGTTTTCTATATCCAAGTAGAGGTATATCTATATGCAGTGGATGATCTTCTACTACAGACAGCTCTTGGAGCATAAGGCAGCACAACATTTATTTCTTTACAGGTATAAAAGGGGTAGAAATGAAATGATGATATGAAACAGTATGTCAGAATCATAAGTGTTTTCTTAAGACAAGGGTTGATTGATTGTTTTTTTTCCTTGTGTTTCAGGCCTCCCTTCCTCGCTGTTCCCTTCATTTCCTTCCCCCGCTTGATCACCTTTTATGTCTGTTTATTTGCTATCAGACATAGGGGATATCAGGAGGTGGACCACAATATCTTCAATACGATCCAGAGGATTCAGTTCTGACAACAGAGGAGAACACTGCCCTTCAGACTTGCATGATTAATACATTGCAGGGGTCTCTGTTCCAGAACTTGACTCTGAGGTAAGGGAGGAACTGGATCAACATATCACAATAGATGAAATGCTGCAAGCCATCAAATCGCTACCCAATAATAAGGCGCTGTGCATAGACATGTTCCCCAAATACTGTTATAAGGTCTTTGCTGGACTGTTAGCCCCGACACTCAAGTTCTTCTTCTCTCGCTTGATGTGGAGAAGGCTTTTGACTGCGTGGACAGGTTGTTTTTAGGCAAAAACCCTTGACAAGGCCACTTCATGCCCCCGTATGTAATCATTCATATTAATGAACTATGCTGGTCGTTCCACATAACTTCTGTTACACTCACTTCTCTCTGAGCCAAACCAACTGACCTGAGGTTTACAACAGGGATGTTCTCTTTTGCTCCTGATTTTCTCCCTCACAATGGAACCCTTTTTCCACCACATAATGGTGAACCCACCAATTACAGGCCTAGCCACCAAGTGCAGATAGGAAAAACTGGCCCCTTTTGCCCATGATGCTCTCTGTTTTTTTAACAACCCCTGTAGCGCCCCTCCTGCTCTGTTGACTAAATTTGTATGATTCTCCTAGTGGCTGGCTTCAAGTTCAACCGACAGAAATCCACGGTAATGGGGATGGGGAAGAATCAGAAGAACAGTGAGGCAGTTGCGGCAGGTTTAGGACTGCAACTGGCCCCAGGTGGGATCAAGTATTTGGGAGTGGTTGTTCCTCCACTATGGCTGATGTCTTTCAGAGCAACATGTCTTCACTTCTGCATACCCTATTTAAAGACCTCTGGATGTGGGGTAGATTGGAAATTGCCTGGGTGGGTAGGATAAACTGTGTGAAGATGAGTTCATGCGTAGACTTCTTTGACTCTTCGGCCCCCTCGTGGCATGGATGCCCTCTTAGGTCCTAAAGTCCCTCACTCAGAGGATGTGGGCTTTTATACAGGATGGAGGGCTGCCATGGATAGCCAGGTCCCTTTTGACGAGGAGGGAGGCATGCAAGTCCCTCATATTGAACATTATTTTCTGGCTGCACAGGTATCACCAGCACTAGTATGGTGTTCCCCAGATGCTGATAAACCCAGGTGCCATTTTGACCAGGAATGCAGTATGCTTCCTCTCCACCAACTGCTGTGGCTTGCCCCATGAGATTGTCGTCCCCTGCTGGCCCTAAGATGGTACACAACAGTGACCCTTCACTACTAGAATAAAGCAACATGGACAAAGAGAATTATGACCTACCCTTGCCCCCCTCTCCCCCCCACGGCCCCAGTAATAGGAAATCCAGACTTCCCACCTAGACCGATGGAAAAAAAATATCTAACGTGAGAAGTGGAGGAAACACTGTGCTTGGGCCAACTATATGTAGCGGGAGTCCCCAGGATAAGAGACTAAGAGACAAATATACGGATGACTTTTTGCTGGGTCCAGGGATTTATACTGCACAACACAACTCCTGGACTGCTGCCCCAGTTATACAAAACATTGGACAGAAATATCCCCTCGATGCAACTCTCATACATTATGAAAAGGGTGGTAGGCTTGGATCCAGAATTGACTGAATCCGATTGGATCCTGATTTGGAAACAGGTAGCACAAACATCCATATGCCTTAAGCATAGGGCCAATGTGTTTAAAATTATTTTACGATGGTATATTACACATGTACGCTTCAAAGCGATTGCTAACTGTCCCGATACCTGTTGGAATGGTTGTGAGCCGAGAGGCACATATATGCATATGTGGTGGGACTGCCCACAAACACTGCAGTTTTGGGTCCATGTGTTGGGGACAATAAAAGACATTACAAATGTAGCTCTCCCAATGTAACTTCTAATAACCTTACTGGGCTTGACAATGAGGGGCTGCCCCCCCACTCTTCACCTATAACTAAATTGTTATCCTCCCTGCTATTAGCGACTCGCCTGGTGGTGTCACAGAAATGGTGGAATACCACACCTCCAACACTGGGCATGTGGTAGACTAAAGTTTGGAACATTCACGCAATGGAACGGCTCACCAAAGTGCTATGAGATGCCAAGCCCCAATATGATAAAATATGGACTCCCTTCCAGACCTATGTGAAACGAGACAGGAGAGTACCCAGACCCCTGGCATGAGTGTGTCCAGCAGAGGAACAGAGCTTAGACTCTGAGGTATGAGGGGGACATTCATGGCTGCATTGGGAGGGCTTATAGCATCACAACCTCTTGTTAAAGGGGCACCTTGGCCTCTTATACTGCCCATAGCATCACGACCTCTTGTTAAAGGGACACCTTGGCCTCTTCTACTGCTTTCTCTTCCCCCCATGTGTACTTTCTTTTATAATGGTCCATTTTCTTTCAAATGCAGCTATACATTTATACCTGTCAAACTACAATTGACTCTGCCGAGAGAACAAAAAATTAAAGTTGTTAAAAGAAGAGAGAAACTTGAAAGGACGATGTTTGAAACCTCCAAAAAGGTGGTGCTCACTACAGACGAATGCTAGCTAGCATGAAAGGTGTGAAGAGGTGTGTGACACTTGTAGCGCTTATATTTGATGGCAAAAACTTAAGAACAGTGAGTATGAATGCCTTTTATGAAGTGGATATACCATAATGCACTGGGAGGACTGGCACTAACATGCCAGCAGTGCTCACCGATCCATTGAAACTATTAGAAGTTTTTACTGGGCGCATGGGGGGGGTGTTTTTATCTTGGTAAGGCTCTATAGCAAAGAAACATGAAAACAGCATTTTAAGCCGTCCCCAAAACAGACTACTCTGGTATGATGATTGCATACTTTCATAAAACATATGCATATAGATATCCTACAGAGGTAGGTCTTACATTTCCTGGTAAAAACCTAAAACCTGTGAATAAGAGTACTTTTGTGAACTGCATATACCGTAATGCCATTCCCTGGGAGGAATTGTGCTAAAATGGCAGCTGTGTTCATCCTCCAATTAAAACTACTCCAAAAGTAATGGAGACTGGCTTAGCAGTGCATAATCCAGAGCTCTTCATTCGTCACTAATGATTTAAACCACTGCTTAATGGTAATTAAATACATTTTTAGATTTATATAGCGCGGCTTATCACCCGTGAGGGTATCCATGAGCAGCTACTGGTAGTATAGAGCAACTTAAACAATTTGGCGGATTTGTTAAAATATCAACCCAAAGTTGCTGTGCTGCGATGTGCATGGGGGCGAGAGAGCACTGCAGAGTCACATCTACAAAGATATGGAGCTAGTGCTCTCTTCCCAGGTGCTAGCACTTTTTCTAGGCTTCAAAGTGTCACACACATTCCTCTGCACTGTAGTGCACTAAGTTTAAGAATCAGATCTAGCAAAAGTTTTGTGTCGTGAAAGTTTACCCTTCCAACGCAATGTATTATGCCTAGACATGCTTAAAAACTTTTCCCACATTGTATGTGTTCTGTACAGTGCAGCACATTTTCAAAGTGTAAAAGGTTAGGAAAAATAAAACCATTTCTCCTACTTAGCGCCTGCCTCAAGGAGGTCTAATTTATTTGATGAAAAGACTCGTCTAATATTATTAGTAGATAGGGCTTTGCATCAAAACTTTGGGCTGTAGTGTTGGAAAATCCATGTTCCACCAAAGGGACGCCCTCTTGATGCAAAGTAATAGAAACTAGCACAAATCACTACCAGACAGTTTTACTAACATTTTGCACTGGGTTTTCATCACAAAAGTGAAGCAAACCACACAAAATGTTTTGGGGGTAATTTACTTTCCAGTGCAAACCTTGTTTTCTGTGTGTAGTCTAAAAGTAATGCAAACCAGCACGAAGCACTGCTTTGCAATACTTGGCGTCAATGGGGCGTTCCATGGGTGGTACATGGACGTTCCCATGCAACCACCCATGGTTTTGACACAAAATCCTATCTACTAACAATAGTAGACAGGGTTTTGTGTAAAAATGAACGCCACTAAAATGCAGGATTTAATAGGAGAAATGTTTTCATTTCTCCTTTCTTTTCTGACTTTGCACGCATGCTGCACTGTACAGCACACGTACAAAGTAGGAAAAGTCTTAGAAGTTGTCTAGGCATAGCATTTTGTACTGGAAGGGTTCTCTTCCAGTACAAAACCTATGCTAGAGTCACGCACATACCCTTGTACTATGGAGCAAAGGTGTGTGTGTGGCGCTCAGCAACAAAATTCTGCGCCGGCACTAGGGAGAGAGGAGGAGTGTGCCATATATCTGTAGATATGGTGTTCTCCTGCTCTGTCACGCACCACAGCATTTTGGCTGCTGTGCTGCGTTGGGTGACACTTTGGTAAATGTGTACCTATGTGTGTTATTTTTTAGGACCACTTTCAAGTGCTGAGAAAGTTTTGCACTCGAAAGTAAATACATAATCAACATTTTGTGCTTGTGCGGATCACTTTTTGTGACTTTGCACTGGTGCAAAGTGTTGATATATTTGCCTCAATGAGCACTGTTGGAAAGTATATTGAATGTCGCAAAGTTTTTACCCGAATGGATGAGATTGCCATACAAGGCAGAGACCAGGTTTCTTTTTGAGCATTGTTCAGATCGAAGTACTAAATTTCAGAGATCCATGTTTTTCAGATTTTAGGAAGCCACAATGTTGTTTATGATCTATGGCATTCATGGTTGGCTGGGCATCTTTCCATGTATTATTAGAAGGGATTGACTCAAGGACATATTAAAGCAATGCTACTCAGCACTGACTCCTAGAAGTGTATGTAAACGGCTAATTTCATTTAAGGCAATGCCTCTTAGTTTTATCAATTGAAATTGCTCCAAAAAGGTGCTGTGAAGAGCAGAGTCCTTCGAATGAAGAATTGAAGCTAGCATGCATGATCATGGGTTTGATTAGAAGCTCAGTTCGGACATGTTCACAAGATATGTTCAAGCCATAACCAGAAAGGAATTTTGATGCAAAGAAACCTCTCTTTTTTTGCTCAAAGAGGGCGCGTTGTGTTGATTGAGTGTGCCTTCAGGGGCATGGCGCAGACCCCTGTGCCTCCTGAGGCACAGAAGTGCCCCCAACCCTCCAGGGGCCCCAACCTTTCAAGGGGGGCTCATTTAGCCCTGGACAATTAATATCTGTGAGATATGGGAAACTCAAGCCCAGTGGCGGTTGCTGTGGAACGGGGGTGGAGGGCAGGGTGTGGTAGAGGAAAAAAAAGAACACTTACCTGTGAACGGCAGCCGCCTCTCCTCCATCCTCTTCTCTTCCCGACAGCACGGAATGGAAGCACACAGGCTCCCAGACTCCCCATAGCCAATCACGATGCTGCTGTCACCAACATGACAGCAGTGTCATGACTGGTCTGAGCGGCCTGTTTGGCCGCTCAGGCAGTGCCTGGGAGCCTTAAACAGTTCTCCACCCAGCTGTGCAATACAGCCGGGTGGAGAAATGCTAAGTGTACATGTCTGTTTGGCCGGCCCAAGACGGCCGGCCAAATTGACATGCGCACTTATGGTGCACATATTTCCTGCTCTGACAGCCCAGCCCGCCCTAACCTGGCTCCGCGTCCGCACTGAAAAATAAAATGATAATAACATTGTGTTATCATTTTATTTTTACTTTTTTGCACTGCTCAAAGAGCAGTGGGGCGACACTCCGCCGCCTTAGCGGAGGAGATGCAGCTGTGTCTAGCCTCTCATCACATTCTGCAGGGGCTGCTTTGTTTTGCGTTACGCCACTGTGCGCCTTAGTTGTTTTGAGTCCACACATAGTGCTGCTCTGGAGCTTCATCATTTCGACTCCAGCAAATTGCGTCATCGTTTGTTGTTAAAGGAGGGAATTGTTAGGAGTGGCTATTCCGGATATGACGGTGTGCAAAGGGACTATTTCTCCTAGTGCTGTGGAGATCGACTGATTGAGCAGACTGGAAGCAAGAGTGGAGGGTGCATATGGAGCATTGCTCTGTGATGGTCTCGTGCTGCAAAGAGTTTGGATACGAATTATTGCACACATGCCTCCATATTGGAATGTAATGTGTGAAACATTGGCTGGCGCGCAGTGGTTACATAAAGTTATGCCATTGATGACTGAGATACAGGAAAACTACTCACTGCTTGTCCATTCAAAGTTCTCATTATTGCTTTGTTTTTCATTCATTTCCACAATTATTTTCTCTTTTGAAGCCCCTTCTTAAGCTTATATATCCATTTTTTTTAAACCAGATTTTATTGGGTTTTTCAATATTTGTCTTATACATCAGCAAAGCAGTGCATAGTGTTAATGACTGTACTCATACAGGTCTGGTTCTTTAATCTCAAAACTTATAACTGTTGCAACTCCCCTCAAGCTTATATATAATAACACGCTCTTATTTTATCCCTGTAGGTCTCGACATTATACAATCCAGCTTTTCAGAATCGGTACACATATTTCTACCGAGATATGAATGAAAAATATAGTAATGTTTCCATGTCGCTGCACTGAGACTAATAGCTATAGCCCAGCTAGCGGTTGCTATCCGCTGTGTGCATCAATAGAAGAAATTATAGCTTTTCTGTGCTGTTCTTTCTGAACATGCACTTTGTGGAAGACAAAATACGTCTCAAACGCTTAGGCTATTGAGCCAGCCATCGTGCTATGTTCATTCTGTGAACCTTTTCTTTTCTGCAAGTCTAAAGGTGTCGTTAGACCTTTTATTTTTGTTAAAAATGTTTATTTTAGCCACTGCCTTCCAATAAATTATTTATGTGTTTGTTGTAATACATTTTATTACACTCACCTAAAAAATTTAAAGACAGTTTTGTACATTGGCGTTCAGACCACCCCCCCACCCCCCACTTCACCCTTGCATAGGCATGTGCACGTGGGGCCACCCACAACAGCTAATGCACAATACCATGTTTTATGCATATAGAAAGCTTCTTTCAAATATACACGTTTTGAGTTCACCATCTCTCGCTGTTCTACAAGAAAACAGCGTGATTTAGCAGAGCCGGAATGACTAACATTAACATGGACGTGCACGTGCCATTTCATTAAAACAGAAGCTACGGTAAATTCGCCGGACACGTGCACATTGACGTTCTTCCAGATTATGCAGAATGTGACAAAATGAATGGAATCAAAACCGAAGCTGCTCCCTGCTCAGCTGAAGTCTTTGGTGGTATGACGCCATCTGGTGCCTACAAGTGTTATAATGTTATGCTTTTTCACTGTGCTCCAAAAATGAAGTTAAAAATTACCATAGCCAGGACCACTGGAATTATGCGGCAGGAGAGGCCCAAATTATGCAGCAGGGTTGACCAAATTATGCGGCAAGAAAGGGCAAATTATGTCGCGTAATGCGGCACATTTACTGGTAGTATTACTTCATTATTTTGTCATTTTTACACTTGTTAACACTGTCTGGACGTATGTTGTACCTTATTAGTACCTGTTTAACACCCAAGCATAGCAGTAAGCAACAGAAAGCTGACCAGTCAACCTTTGCAAAGGGTCTTCCACTGCGCAGCAACATGTGTCGCTTCGTTTTTAGTAACTTTTGAACCATTTGAGCTAAAAACTATTTTTTTGTTAAAATCTGCAGATTATGTAGCAGATGATGAATTATGTGGTAAATACAACAGGTTCCTAATTATGCGTAAAGCACAACTTTCCTTATGCTAACTTACAACCTTATAGCCAGATCAAATGTAACATCATTGGAGCCCTTTGGTGGAACATTATAAGGAGCATGGACACCATGAAGATGAGCTCTGTTGGCAAGTCTTTGAGCAGATGCTTCTGAACCCATGTGGAGGCAATTTTTGATTGATCGGGTAAAAGTCTATTGAATGAATCAGAAGACTGCATTCATGGCCCTAGTACATGACTGAACTGTATGAAGAGCTCTCATGGTGTTGCAGTTGATTTGGCTATGAGGTTGAAAAATCATGGCCTTCGCCTTCTGAGTTTTCTGACCTATGTAGATATAGTCACATGTATAAGATCCTCTGGATTGCGTATATGAAGGCGGGTCTGACTAGCATAGGGAGGGCGTATTGGTTTTATAACCATCATTCCCTGTGACCGTCGGAGAAGAAAAGGCTATTGGATTTGTTTTTTGAACGTGCCTCTATGCAACGTGATCAGCTAGAACTTGGGGAACCTTTGGTCCGGGGTCGTCTGTTACTAAAATCTGTACAGGGCATGGAGCCATGCCTTTCCCGGTTATCCAACGAAAGGGGCAGATTTGTGGTGGTTCTATTTAGGTTTAATTTGCTACATCATCTCCTAGCCTCCATGAGTGGCTGGTCCAGTTCAGGCTCCTTAGGGCCCTGTGGCAGCGACAATGTGTCTCCACGGATACCCTACATTTTGTATTGTTGTGTAAATATTTTAGAGTCCCCAGGAAGCATTTCCTTCTTCCAATTTTGAAAGCTATGAACTTTGCCCAAGCTCACCCGGTGCTTATGTATCTGCAGCTACTGCCTAATGTGCACGCTCTCTCTGCAGCCTCAAGTTTCTTGCGTGCTGCTGTAAGATCTAGGCGCTCTAGGCTGGATTAATTGAGCTTGATTTGTTAGCTGTATTTTAATGCAGTTGTTTTTATTCTAAATCTTTTAAACTGATATATGAATGTATTTATGGTTTTATGTTCTTTCATGTTTGCACTTACAATCGAATAAAGATTTTCATGATGGTGTCCATGTTTCTTATAAAGTTCCACCAAAGGGCGCCCATGGTGTTGCATTTGATCCGACTATGAGGTTGTAAAATCATGGCCTTCGCCTTTTGTGTGGTCTGACCTATGTAGATATAGTGACATATCCCATACACCAGTAGAATTACAATTTGTGAATGTTTTCACAGGACTTATCATATGGTTATGCTTTAAAAATGTGTCTCTATGCAGTATTTCCAGGCACTGCACTGGCCACATGTGCAATGCCCAATGATGGGTGAAAGACCCCATTGGAAACTCAAGGTGTGTGGACCCGCTGCAGAGAGAGCAACCTGTACCGTCACGTATATTTAGTCTCCTTTTGAAAGATAACATTGGTGCTCATTATTGGAGCTGTCAATAATATCTGGGGTCATTGATATTTATTATTGCACCACGCCCATTTGTGGCCATTAGTGCTTTCGGCCACTAACATTAACTCTTCATTTTCGCAGGGTGTATTTACTCTTATTAATGCTCAATGCATGAGGTACCTTAGTGACTGGGCTCATTGATACTCTCTAAGATGGTCAATAACAGTCATTACTGCCTAAGTCCAATCATGCTCAATAATGCATGAAGACATTATCATTCTTTTCTGCCAGGGGACATTGATCTTCATTACGGCCTGGGTCCATTGGCAATAGAAGACTTAACAAAAAAATTAAGTTAATTGACTAAAAATATAGTTGATGTTGGTGAATACTGCCTACAATATAAAACCTCAAAGCATAGTAAACTTCCTAATTAGAGTAATAACCTCACGTTAATTCCCACCCATGCATTAATGTTTAACAGGTGGATATGAGATGTGATTAACAGTGAGTGTGCCAATGAATGTGAGAGAGTTTGAATGATTCAATCGCTAAGACATGATTATACTCTGCAATTGTGCAAATTGTTTTGCTCTAGATACATGTCAAGTAAATGCACAGAGCGAATCCCCCGCTAAAAGTTCTCATGGGGTGAGGGATAATTCAACTGCAGCAAATGCTGCTGGGCCGTCGGTAAAAACACAACATATCCGGGAGGCATATCAGACATGTGCGACCACCACACGTGGTCAGGCCAAGTGCTGCGGTCCCTCCCAATCAAACGTTTTGAATTTACTGCGATCGTTATATCCCTTTGTGTTGGTGCTGGCCGGAGTCCCCCGCCCTTAGACATAATCAACCTGAATCCTGGGATTAACTTCATGATAAAATAATCTATTGGCTATGCATGTATAAGAACTTTAAAATAAAAACATTGCAGAGGACCGTATCATGATCAACTTTCAACATATGACCTGTGTGAAGAACCTTCTGAAACTGCAAGCAGGCGGAGAGTTTCTTCGCACGCAATTGCTGTCTTGCCTCTGGGTTTCTTTGATAAACCTCCAGCAAGTTCACAGCCACATGGCTATCTGCCAATTTTGGAAGTCAGGAATAGATTTGCAAACCTGGCAGACCTGGCCGACAATGATTGACTCCCTCAGGTCAAGAATGTAGAACAGGGTTCAGCCACCGAGAAATATGAGCAACTAACCCCTTTCCACAACTGTGTAGTGCCCACAATGGAAACATATTTGCATTTCCCCAATTCAAGGATTTTGAGTTCGAATATAGCTTGACTTTGTGTAAAGATGCCCCAATCCCAGTAGGGGAATTGTTTATGAGAGGCTTTGATATTATACTTTTTCAGGAGACTTGGGACTTTGCACAACTGTACTGTGATGGTTCTGAATCTTTCTGTGTGGCAGCAATGCCTTCTTGACATGAGCACCCTTCTGGGCGTTTATCCATGTGGATCACTTTGACCCTGAATGTGAAAGCTCAAGCTTTGGAAAGCCCTGGAAAGGACATTCAAGCCGTATTATTAAGTGAAGCTTTAGTGTCTGTTTGTATTTGATTCATTTTTACAACAATGATTTTGTTAATATTTTGAACACTAAGCTCTCAGTTTTATTTGAGTTTATTAATTTAATTAAGTAAAAGCATCTCACAGAGGGGCATGAGGTACACCTGATTCTGGCAGGAGATTTCAACACCAAATTAGGGCATTGTTTGATGGTGGGAGACCTGGAGTGTGATTTGGGGAGTGTAAATCACTGTGGTAAGGAGCTTGGGATTTATGTAGCTGCTCACAATCTTTGTAGTGTTAGAGACATAGGGGGGATCTAGAGACACATTACTACCCACTTACAGGGGAAGAGGCAGTGCCTCATCAATTAATTTCATCTTTATTTCCAGCGGCTTAACTGATTTATAAGAGCATGGTATTGTAATTACCTCAAACTTTAGTGATCACAACCCCATAGAAGTAGTACAGTCACTACCTTTAGTGAAGGCAAAAAAGTAGAAGATTTAATTAGGAGCCCTCAAGCATCCACTGACGGCCTAAGGTTGGTATGGAGACTTTCCAACACACTTCAATTTCTTGAATCCCTATTAAGAGATAACAGGGAGGTGTTTCAATGCTGCCTGTTGGAAGAGGATGGGAGGGATCTGGTTGTGTACGCATTTGAGGTTCTTTGTACAAGTATCAAAAAAGCTCTCAATCAGGAATAATAGAATTACACCAAGATGGTTCAACAGTGATTGCTTGAGTGCCAATCGTCAGCTTTGTAGGGCCTTAGCTGCCGACAACAGAGATCCTGTTAAAGTTACAGCTATGCGTAAATTTTACAAAGCCACTGTAACAACAAGCATTTGCAATGCAATCGGTCTCGCCTTTGGGACCTTATAAGTATTTAGCCATGCAGCACATTATGCTGGGAGCTGTAATATCTACTGCTGTTTAACATGGAGGCTTCAACACTAATAGGCACATTATCGCATTATATAATGTTTATGATAATATTTACAAAACAGTTGCTGCAGCTCTGTTAGAGTGGAAGCGACCTACTTAAACACATCACCACTTAAGGCCCTTCATTTCAAGTTTATGCTAGCAGCCGACATTTGTATCAAGTTTGTTTCAAATGCTACAGTCCTGGAGTTATTTTTCTATGCACACAATAGTAAAACAATTAAACCAAATAGTGGAGCCTTTGTTTTTGGTTTATAGCCAACAAACAGGCTACCAGCCAAGTCCAATATAACAGGATGGCACAGACTTAATTTTTACAAAACATGACTTTTCTGGGTTGTGTGCCAAATAATTATGAAGATGTTGCTGCACATGATTCCATTTCAAATCTTTTGAAATGTAACAAATCTGAGCGTACAAAGTTGAAACAAACTCGGCACAATATAGGCCTGCTCGAAACGATCACGACCGAAGCCACTGGTGCCAGTGACCAGGCTCGCTGCAGGCAGTCCTGTACACAGAATGAAAGATGAAGCTGTGCAGCTGCGCATTCTGGGCAGAAAAGAAAACTTTTCATCATCTTCTTTGTTCGCTAAAAAGAAGTAACTGGGGGTCTCCAGTTGCACTGGCTCTATCTGCGGGGCAATCCCAGGAGGCTTTGATGTACTGTGGCGTCCACAAGTCAGATACACACGGCCCTCACAAGATGTAGACTCTGGGTCAGCTCGGTCTGTAGACAGGCAGCCCGGTACAGAGCTCTCTACATAGACAGTCTGTTGTATTGTAGAAAGGAGTTCCAGTAGATGTAGTAAGGTTAAAGATGAATAGTTTTATTGTTCTTAGATATAAAGGCAGTCTTCAAGTATGTTCAGAGGTATAGATGTAATTAACCCCACCAGGAGCAGCCTCCCTGCTGCTCAGCCCAGGATCCAACTGACAGTCCACCACACAGCAATCCACACATTCCATGACATCACCATCCACACCAACATTCTACCCAACACATTCGCACTGGCTGAGCAGTGATGGAGCAAGGACTCACAATGAGACTTGCTTGGAAGCAATCTTCTCACAGTATTAATTAATTTGTACTAAAACCTTGTAATGTCTTTATTAATAATGTGCAAACACAACATTTTATCTAGAAGATGCTTGCCTATGTGTTTTCCACTAATAAGTAATCCTTGTCTAATCCAAAATGGCCGCTAAAACGCGGGAACTCTACTGCGCATGTGTCAACCATGTCACGTGGTATGACGTCTTTCTTTGCTTGGAGGGAAACTTTTTGCTTCTGCGCAGTGTATGCTAAAATGGCCGCTTAATGTTCTCACATGCTAAAGCTTTCGCATTGCTGCAATTAATAATGTGGTATTCTAACGCTACTAATGCGGGATAGACATTTATAATTAAATGGGAGTAGAGTAGAAGTAGGGGGTATACAGTGAAAACATTTATTTTTTGATTTTAATATGTTTCTTCTTTGATTTTCTATTAGTTCATAAAGTGGGCCTGGGTTGACTAAACGGCAGCTCAAGAAACATGTGACCTGCGCATGCGCCCTGAAAACTAACAAAGCAAAGCGATGAAGTCAACTTGGAAGATGTCCAAGGACATGACCCGCTGATCACCTTCAGCTTTCATTCGAAATGTCCCACGAAAAGATACATTTTGTATAT
The DNA here is from genome assembly GCA_963921515.1 of Calotriton arnoldi. NCBI lineage: Eukaryota > Metazoa > Chordata > Amphibia > Caudata > Salamandridae > Calotriton > Calotriton arnoldi. The sequence goes on from CAWUFW010002100.1 coordinate 338,836, forward strand.
ACTTTGTATTAAATTGTTGTGAAACGGGTGGGAAATAAAGCAAATGTATTAATTGAGAGAGGCGGTATTTTAAAAACAATGGGCTTAAAAAAATTGAACTAAATTGACATGGTGTGAGGATCAACCCCCTGTCCCTGTCCAATCAGAATTAGTGGGCCCATAATTTTGAAACATTAATGGGAGGTGCATGGATGTAGAAGGGTATAATAGATATAGAATTAGCTAATTAGTTAGCACAGCGCATAGAGCACAGAGCATAGAGGCTGTCAGCGCAGATGGACATAGATGCTGTAGCTTAGAGCTCAGATGCTGCCATAGACGAGAGCTGATCAATCACAGACTGAACTGCTGTCCAAAGAAGTCCTGAGGTGGGGACGGCGGACTCTATTAGAAGAAGACGCGGAAGAACCGAGGAGGAACGAAGTGTCAGAGAGGGGAACGACGCAGGCGTCGTTGGTAGAGAGGTCATCTATCCTGTCCTGAACCTGGTCCGGAGGTCTTGGTCTTCACCCTTTCTTGGGGACCCTCTTTCCAACTACTTGGCCAAGGGGTTTGGTTTTCACACCTTTAGGTAACTATAAATGCGTAATCTTTAGTTTGTTCTGCTGTCTCTATCTTCTCCTTTCTGAGGGACCGTCATTTGTGATCAATAGGTGACAATAGTGTGCTTCCTCCTTGATATGCGATTAAGTATTATGTGGATTGTAATTTACTCTGCTAAAGAATTTAGATAAACATTTTAAAACTTCCTGAGTCAGTGGTTATTTCAGATGGTAAATGAAAATTATGTTTTGTATGATCTCATTTCAACCCCAGTTATCAAAGGTCCATTGGGAAGTCATTATTCTTCAATCAGAAAAGGTAATTGGTAGCAGGGATATTGATAAAGAGTACAACGGATTCCCACCAGCGGTGATTACTAGTTAGTATGAAGAATGGGCCCAGGTGAGTATGTAGTGTATGAATGCTTGTTGCTAGTAATCCGCTGGATCAGTTTTCTGGTAGCAGAGGATAGTTATACTTTGTTAATTGGGTAATGAGAATGTATTTTTATGAACTAACATCCGTTTTTTTTGGTTTTTTTAAAGTTTTGTTTTATGTTGTCTAGAAATCCCCGGGGAATTTTGAATAGCGGATGGTAAGTGGAAGCCATACTGCAGTGAGGTTATCTGTCAGGCAGAAATAGTACTGAAAAGTTAAGCAGGGCTATCAGTACTGGTTAGGGACTCTGTGTGTGTGTGTGAGTGACAGCAAAGGAATACGCTGATGAGAATTTGATGTTATATCACCTAGAAAGGGTAACATTGAAGGAGTAGCAGGTATTTACGAAGCTTACGTGAAGAGTAAACAGAAGGGTTTTACTCTTAGTGTATGTCTAGTAAACGGAAGGGTTTTACTAAATGTGAGAAATCTATCCTTTTTCAATTTAGGGAAACTGACAAGATAGCGAATGTTCTATGTTGTTACTGAATTTTAATAAGAAGTGTTGAGAAAATAAAGTTTTGCGTACGAATTTTGTAAAGGGAGGGTCAGCTGCCGGAGTAGAAGCTGACGTCACAAACACTGCGCTGGGATTGGTTGAAACAGTGGGTGTGGAGAGAGCTTGTAAAGGAGGGGTCAGTAGTTAGGAGTAATACTGACGTCACAGGTGCCGCGCTGGGATTGGTCAACACAGCGAGGGACAGAGAAGCGCAGATTGTAAAGGAGGGGTCGTCAGACAGACGTCACAGAAAAGCCGCGCTAGGATTGGTTCCGAGACAATTGTAAATCTGAATTTGATTGGTTGTCAGCTTAGAAGTCGAAATCTTAGTGGTCAGTGTAGATTACATGTGGAAAAGCGATCCGACTTTAATAGGAACACGTCCAGACAGGAGATTCCTAGGTTTTGCAGAATATAATTCAATAAACAGATATTTACCCAAAATGTACGGAGAAAAGAGAAAACTGTCATTCCTACAAAAGATTAAGACTTATTTTAAGAAGGATAAGCCAATCAAAACTTGCGAAGTAATTCTCATTCCACCAGCAAAAACGCCCTCCTCATTCATGGTTAGAAAATTGGATAGAATATACAAAAGATGACGGAGTATTAGTTTTCCCCGAGAATGGTACTTTCAATGGGAGAATTCTTCAAAATTTAAGAATGAGAATGAATGAATTAGAACCCAGACCAAGATTAACGCAATACGAAGCCCTAGAAGAATGGGAAACAGAGGCATTTGAACGTGATAGACCTAGGAGCAATAGGGGTTATAGGGGATTTTTCCCTAGACACCAAAATGAGACAAGAGAAAGTCAGATGAAACAGTGGAGATGAGCGATGCTTACCGAGGGTTTGTATCCAGTATTCATGGCAGATGAGCCGTTAGGGAGCAAATGCAAAGAAAAAACTAAACACATGACAGGGTTTGGAGAATCTGAAGATGAATTCATGGAAGAAATATTAAAGAACCCTCCACCATACCAGGAAGGGCTGGGTGGATGTACCCCAAGTGCACCAATCTTGAGAACACCATTGGTACCTCAAGTACTGCATAATCCACCAGTTAATAGGGTACTTCAGGATAAGGAAAGAGAGGCTTTAGACAGAAACAGAACAGAATTAATACAGAAAATAACACAGTTGAAGGTACATCCTGAATCTCTGACTATACCCGTAACCATTGGTCCCGTGGTCCCTTTATATGGAGACAAAGTAAATTGTCCGAAACCTCTAGTTATGACTACACCTATGGATATCCCTAAAAATGAAGCTGTAATAATTGATGATCATATCAGTGAATGTGAATCTATGATTTCACGAATGGATTTACCTATTTGAGAATCCGCAAATAGCACCCCCAGAAGAGTCACACCTGGTTGCTCAAAGGATGTAAATATAATCACATCTTCAGGAACTAAAAGTGCAACAGTAGTAAATCCAGAAGACTTAGAAAGATGGGCACAAGGAATAGACAGACAGAGTTCACCCCCAAAGATCTTGGACATTTATAAATTAAAAGTTGAATTAGAAGAAATGATAGCTGGAAATGTAGGAGTAGATCGTTTAAATACCTACAATGAAGAAGAACTATTGTTCATATGTAGGAGCATAACCAGAAATGTAAAAATATTTCATCAAAAGTTAACAGATTTGGCCTCAGAGATGGGAATTGAAATAAGGAAGTCAAAAGTATTGCAGAAACCATATAGAGCAGAATTTACGGACAAAGACTTAGAAAATATGAATACATCTGGTAGAAAATTACAAGTTAAAGAATTAATGACAGTCCTACAGAAATGGGGAGAATTGGATAGATGGAAGACTAGATGGTCAAAGAAAAAGGAAGAAGCACGTTCAAATAGAATGACATCTGAGTATTTATTGAAGGAGACAGGAAAGGTAGAACAGATGTACCTGATGCGGGAGGATCCAGGAGGAGGCTACGTCCATGTCCCATGGAGCAGGCAAGACATTTTGTCATTTACGAATGATTTTCCAAAATTGAGAGAAAAACCAATTGAATGGTACAAGCAGGTTGAGAGGTTTGTGAAGGTTTCAAAGGCTTTGTTAAAGGACCTAGATGGTTTGTTTGACATAGTGGTACCTGCCGATTTATGGACAGACTGTAAAATTACAATCGACTGGCCTAGTGAAGAATATCCTAGAGACCCAAAGACAGGTGCTCCATCAAATGATGTGATGAAAAAGTATCACCAGGCAATAACTTATTTGAAGGGGAAAATACCACCAAAAGAAACAGATTGGGTGAAAATAGACAGAACTACCCAAGAAGCAAATGAATCAGTACATGCCTACTATGAACGTCTATTACAGGTGTTCAAACAGTATAGCGGTTTTGAGGATATTGGAGATAAAAATATGAGTCCGTTTGTCTATCGATTTGTTTATGGTCTAAAACCAGAGATTTGTCAAATGATTAAGCAACACATGTTATGCTGGCAGGGAAAGCCCATTGATGAGATTTTGAAATATGCTAAATATTGTGGGGATGACATTGACGATAGACACAAGAAACTACAAGAAAAGGTGATGTGGGCTCAAGTGAAAATGGCTGAGCGACTGGGAATTAATTTGGATAATCCATCTGAAAGTCAGGGAAAAGAATCTGGAACGAATGGTGACACAGGGAATGGTGGAAAGGTAAGAGGGCGAATGAGTAGAGAAGAGGCTAAAAATAAATTTCCTTGTCATGGATGCGGAAAGTTAGGACATTGGAAGAACGAATGTAAAAAGATTCAAAATAATAATGGCCCAAATCAAAATTTAAATCCACAGACGCAGAATGACTCACAGCAGGGTGTAAATCCTCAGAGTCAGTTGCCACCTGCCCCTATACAGGGTAATGTAAGCAGAGCAAAGCACGGTACAGACGTCGGATATCAATGAGGAAGTGGTAAGAATGAATATGTAACTTCACAGTTTCTTTTACAGGATGATTTTAATCCATATGATTATCAATGACGGTGCCTAAGAGAGGGGGAAAAGGAATGCGTACTTGGCGCATCCTTGCCGGTAGATCAGTCAGGTCCATATGTTGAAGGGAAAGTAAAAGGTAATGAAATCACTTTTCTGTTGGACACTGGTGCTACCCGTTCTACTGTGAGAACAGCAGACATCCCAGACCTCCCTCTCTCTGGAGAAGCTATCCAAGTGGTAGGAGTAGCAAATCAAAAGATTAGAACACCCCTTACTGAGCCCATGGAAGTAAGAATAGGAAACTTCCGAGAAATGCACCAATTTGTGGTGTGTGATTCCAGTCCAGTAAATTTACTGGGCAGAGACTTACTGTGCAAAATGAACTGCACTATTTTCTGCACGCCGGATTGTGTTGCAATACAGACCCCGTTTGAAGATCATGTTTACACATTCATGATAGCCAAACAAGGTACGGAAGTAGATGAAATGTTCTCCTTGATAACCAAAGATGAATTAACAGAAGAGTTAAAAACTACAGTGAGCTCAAAAGTATGGGATTTTACTGGTAAAGAAGTAGGTCTGATGGCAAATATAGACCCAGTAAAAATAACCGTAAAAGAAGGCGCAATTTTCCCAAATACCAGACAGTATAAAATGAGTGCTGAAGTAAAAGCAGGAGTTACTGAGGAAATTGGCAGAATGGTAAAACAAGGTATATTAAAAGAAGTCATGAGTAGCCCTTGTAATTCGCCAATCATGGGGTTGAAAAAGCCTAGTGGAAAATATAGAATTGTTCAGGACTTGCGGAAAATTAATAAAATTGTGGTACCTTGTTGTCCTATAGTACCAAATCCTGCAGTAATCCTATACCAAATACCATGGAACGCAGAATGGTTTACCGTAATTGATTTGTGCCAAGCATTTTTCTCAATTCCATTGCATCCAGATAGTCAGTATTTGTTTTCGTTCAAATTCGAAAATCATGTTTATGTGTGGAATCGTGTTCCTCAAGGGTACACAGAAAGTCCCTCCATTTTTAATCAGATACTGAAAAGGTGCCTAGAAAAATTAGTAATGCCCAGGAACTCAGTCTTGGTGCAATATATAGACGACTTGTTAGTCGCATCAAGAACCCATGACGATTGTGTCGCCGATTCAATTTCATTACTCAATCATTTGGCTGAGGAAAGACACAAAGTGTCACCTGAGAAGTTACAATTTTGTACAATGGCAGTTAAATATTTGGGGCACCAAATTGAAAGAGGAAAGAGAAGAATAACGTCTGAGAGAATAAAAATAATTAAGCAAATGAAAATGCCAGTAACACAAAGAGAGGTGAGAATGTTTCTTGGAATAGTAGGATACTGTCGACAATGGATTGTAGGGTTTTCACTACTAGCGAAGCCTTTAATTCAGTTAACCAAAAAGAAAGCAAAAGATCCAGTTGAATGGGATGATGGAAGTGCCAGTGCATTTGTTAAATTAAGAAATGCTTTGTGTGAGGCACCTGCCCTGGGCATGCCTGACTATACAAAAGAATTTACATTATTTTGCTATGAAAGAGAAAGTTGTGCACTTTCAGTCCTAACCCAAAGACATGGACTAGACAGGCGTCCCATAGCATATTTTTCTGCTACATTGGACCCAGTGGCTGCAGCATTGCCAGGTTGTTTAAAAGCAGTAGCTGCTACTTGTATGAGCATTGAACAAAGTGAGTCAATAGTAATGGGACATCCTGTTAAAGTGTTCACCCACATGCAGTTGTAATCCTGTTGACAAGAACTAGAACTCAGCATCTCACACCTAGTCGGATGACAAGATATGAGCGAATAATTCTAGGAGCACAGTTGTGAATCCTGCTACACTATTACCAGATCCATATTGTGAAGAAGTTAAGGACGACACAGAACATGACTGTTTGCAAGTCACAGAGTTGTGTACCAAACCGCGTCCTGACATACAGGAAATGCCTCTTAAGAACCCAGACAGGGAGCTGTTTGTGGACGGCTCATGCCTAAGGCATGAAGATGGCAAATTGAGTGCAGCCTATGCTGTATGTGAACTTTCTGGAATAGTAGAAGCATCCTATTTACCAGGAGTCAAATCTGCACAAGTAGCTGAATTAACTGCTTTAATCAAAGCCTCCAAAATTGGGAAAAAGTTAAAAGTAACCATATTTACGGACAGTCAATATGGGTACGGGGTTGTGCATGATTTTGGCCAACTATGGATGCAGAGGGATTTCATGACTTCTTCAGGATCCCCAATCAAAAATGGGCAGTTTGTAAAGGAATTATTGGAGGCAATACAATCACCAAAAGAATTGGCAGTGGTGAAATGTGCCGCACACCAATCAGGAGATGACTGGGTGGTAGCCGGTAACAGATATGCAGAACTAATCGCTCAACACTGTGCCAGAAATCGAATGGCAGTAAACAGAAAAGTCGAAAGAATGGGAATCAGCTGCCAACTTATGCTATGTTCAACACCTGAAACATGGAATGATGTGAGACGATTGCAGGATGATGCTGAAGAGAGTGAAAAGGATGTATGGATAAAAATAGGGTGTACACGAAGAACAGATGACGATGTGTGGGTTTATTCAGATGGCAGACCAGTCATGCCTGATTGCCTGATTTCACAAATGGCCAGAATGTATCACGGAGACACACATGTAGGGAGAGATGCCATGATTAGACTTTTCAGACAAAATTGGTACAACCCAAAATATAGGGCTGCAGCAGAGAGTCTTTGCCAGAGGTGCTTAACTTGCCAAATGAATAATCCAGGAAGGAGAACAGTAATTGGTCTGGGGAAAATCGGAAAGGCAGAGGGTCCATTTGTGAGATTGCAGTTAGATTTCATTCAGTTACCACCATGTAAAGGACTGAAATATGTACTTGTCATAGTGTGTCTGTTTTCAAGGTAGGTGGAGGCTTACCCTACCAGGAGGAATGACAGCATAACAGTTGCAAAACTGTTGTTACGAGAACTCATTCCACGGTTCGGTTTCCCAGTAACTTTGGAATCAGATAGAGGAAGTCACTTTAATAATGATGTAATTCGAATAATCTGTGAAGCATTTAAAATTGAACAAAAATTGCACTGTGCGTACCGCCCAGAGGCTTCTGGAGTGGTTGAACAAATGAATGGCACAATAAAATCAAGATTGTCAAAAATGTGTGCATCCACATCATTGGATTGGCCAGATGCATTGCCTCTTGTCTTAATGGGACTCAGAAGCATTCCTGATAGAAATTCAGGATTGAGTCCACATGAAATCATCATGGGAAGAGCAATGAGACAAGCCCATGTACCTGGAAATAAACTGCTGAACATAACTGATGATATGGTTCTAGATTATTGCAAAGCATTGGCTGACCTAGTGCGTTCTGTCTCTCACCAGGTTGGAGAAGACGCAGTTTCCAGGCAGCCTGAACAAGAGCATGATCTGAACCCCGGAGACTGGGTGGTAGTGAAGCATCACACCAGAGAAACGTGTTTATCACCCAGGTGGGGAGAACCTTGTCAGGTTATATTGGTTACAAACTGTGGCGCAGAGGAGAAGAAGGCAAGGAGACAGGGACTGTTTTTGCAAACACAGGAGTTTTATTTACTCTAGCACGTTCCCCAGGCACAGAACACGGTTCACACAGGAAGTTAAAGGAGTCTTCACTCTCTTGCGTCAGAGAGTAGGGGGTAGTCGTGAGGTTCTTGTGGCTTCTTTTCCAATGAGAGAAAGGAGTCTGTCAGGTAGCTTCCTCCGTTCCGTGACCCAGTATACAGGAACATAAAAAAGGAAAAGAAAAGACTTCGTAAGGGGAACGTTGAGTTGTGGCACATTAAAAACCGGGAAAGGGGGAGTGAAGGAGCAAACACCCGACCAACACCAGTGACGCGCTATTACTTTCCTGGAAGTGTTTACGTGCCGTGAGAGTAAGGCAGCTACACACTGCCCCAAGCTATAGTGGTTTAGCGGGCGGCACGTCCCTTCCTCCCGACTTCCCCTTATCCCACACGGCCCCCAGTTGGTCCCGTACCTTTTTAAGCCACGACCCTCCTGGGCCGTGGCGGGCTTCAGCGTGTTGCCGGAGCGGGTCCGGCTCCCTCTTTCCCTGATCCTCGTTTGGTGATCCGTCCGTCGGCTGGGCTTCTGCTTTCAGTTCTGCTTTCGGCTCGGCAGTGTTCCGCAGTCCTCCTAGCCCTGGCGCCACAAGGAAGGTCCATACTTCAGGTTCTGGCTCCTTCGATGTAGGTAGACGAGTCCACGACGAGCACACCAGTTCCTCCGTCTCTTCCTCTTTAAAGGGAGATCTGTCAGCTGACCAAGTCACGTGAGCAGCCGGGGAGGCCGGGGAAAGCGAGGTCTTAAAGGGACAGTGCGCCTCAGGAGTAGGAGTCTGAAAACAGAGGAGGGGACATGGTGACAGGTAAGGCGGCATCTGATCAGTATAAGGGGCGAAGGAGGACGGGTCTGCAGGCTGCGCCTCGCCACACAAACACAGCAGTGAAATGTGCAGGTTTACCTAATTGGATTGACGTAAGCCATACCAAAAGGGTGCCAGCTCCTGAAGAAAGAGATCCTCAGTCAGCATCAATAGCTGAGGAAGCTGAAGGTTGGACAGCTGAAGAATCCCAAGTGATAGATTCGGGAGTAGCTGAAGAAGAACAACCGAGCACAAGTCAGGACTGGATACCAGTGGTGGATATACCTGAAGTCTTTATCAAAACAAGGAGCAGAGTTAGATTAGAGGAAATTAGAGAGGACCAGATAGGTGAAGAAGAACAAGCTCAGGATAGGGAGATTGAAACTATAAGAGAACCTGAGCAGGCCCAGATAGGGAAAGGAAATTGGTCTCAAATTGACAACGAAACAACAAAATTGGAGCAGGGACAGACAGGTTCAGAAGAACGTGGTCAGGCTGCAGAAGTACAGAGTGCCATAAGCCCTGATCAGAACCAGTTAGGACAAGAAAAACACGTTCAGGGAGAAGAAAACCAAGAAAACATCGAACAAGAAAGCGTCAAGCACGAAAACGTCAATCCTGAACAGGGCCAGTTAGCAGAGACTCATATTCAGGCAACTGAAGAAACATCAATAAGACCTGAACAAGAGCAGATAGAGTGGGAAAGTGAAATCAAGGACAAACAATTTGTGCCACACTTTGAGAATAAAGGAGTTATTGGAAAAGACTCGGAAAGTGAAGATACAGTGCAAACCAAGAAAGTCAGAAAGGGTGATCATTGGCCTAGTGTCATTAAAAGAGTAAAATACCATATAGTAACACGAAGTGAAGACCCAGAACAAGTAAATGAAGTAACAAGCTTATTTGGACAAACAAGTGGGACTGAAAAACAAAAAAGCAAAAGATTGAAAATCGTGAACAATAAGTTTAAAGGCCCTGATTGGACTTCTATAACTCTCGAAGACTGCGAAAGTTCAGAGACAAGTGAAAGTGGTGACGAAGGAACAAGTGCAGAACTGACTTATGAAAAAGAAGTAAAACCACCTTGATAAACGTAAAGTATTGAAGGAAAAAGAAAAGAAGAGAAATCTTCTTGAACAAAAATGGCTGACGACAGAGGTTCTGGGAGACCGAAACGGAAAGGTTGTAAAAGATGCTGTGCTATATGCATATGTAGTCTGGTAGTGGTGCTTATAGTGTGGTTAGTTGTGATTGTAGCAATTCCTTACCTTATGATGATGGACAAAAAGAATAACAACGATACCAAGGGAGGGATAGATAACCTGAAAAGTGATAGAGTAGAAATAGAAGCAGAGGATGAACCAGATTTTCATCACATTGTAACAGATGACGATACTAGTTTAAATGTTTTTACTAAATTATTGTTTCAGTACGTACATACAATGGATGTTAGTGACTGTTATGTCTGTATGAAGTTACCTGAATCAGTAGCAGAAGGTTTAACATATCATCATTTGCCTTTAACTTATGGTATATCATGTAGTGTACTAACTAGTTTATTTTATAGAACAGGGAAACTTCAGTATTATTATTCAAATATAGATGTGATATTTTCAGAGGTTCCTATTCGGAAGAATCTGAACCCAGTACTTAGTAGTCAAGACGCACAATTTATGGGAGAATTTTTCTTAACAATGAAGTCGATAGACATAACACATGCACATAGAAGCAATTTAACATGTTCATTACGTGAAGAAGAAAAGATATTTTTAAACTTAGTTGAAAATAGAAGACAGAATTTCCAAAGGAAAGCGTCTGAGCATAAAGCTCATCTTTCACCTTGGGCTGAGAAAGAGGGTATTTATACACCTGGCAAGGCTCAAGCTGCTATGGCTCTAGATTTTGTAAAGACAGGGAAAATGTGTCTTCATAGATTAAAGACTGAATATAACAATGTTTTTATTGGTACCAGTGAATGTGAACATAATTTTTTAATTCTTGGAGGTTGGGGACTACAAGGAGGAACAGATTCAGTTTTTCCTGGAATATATTATGTGTGTGGGAATAAGGCTTATTTTAGGTTTCCTGCACGGTGGTATGGAAGTTGTTATTTTGGAATAGTTTTTCCAAAGGTATACCATGTAAAAAGAAACACTGGGAGCAATGAAAATAATAGTGAATTAACACGTAGTAAAAGAGCTAGTTTTTCAGAAATTGTAGGTGATATATTTGGTGCATTGATACCTTCAGTGGGAGTAATTCTGAACTCAAGGAGAATATGTAAATTGTCTACAGTGGTTGATCGTTTATCAACGGATACTGCTGGAGGATTTCTAATGATTAATGCGGAAATGGTTGCGATTAGATCTATGGTTATGCAAAATCGACTTGCTCTTGATATATTATTAGCATAAGAGGGCGGAGTCTGTAAATTGTTGAAAACGAAACATTGTTGCACATATATTCCAGACAAAAGTGCAGAAATCGGAACATATATAAAGAATATTACTATACTTGATAAGGAACTGAAACCACTGGAAGTTGATAATGTATGGGAAAGATTGACAAATAGCATTGCGTCAATTGGTACCTGGTTTACTAATGTAGGGAAAGGACTTATAGGTCAAATAATAGTACCCTTAGTAGGGATAGCAATAACAGTATTGTCAATAATGATATGGTGCAAATGTAGTAGAAAGAAGGAAACATATAGGGTGACAGGAAGAGGAAAGAAAAGGAAATTTGAGGAGATTGAATTAGAAGATCTGAGAAGTGAAATTTACAAGAAACTGAAAGGAAAGAATAAGAATAGACAATGTAAAAATGAAAATGTGACGGAAATATTTTAAGTTGGCATCTGGTTGTAGGTAATTTGATGGCTCAGAAACGCCATCAGAGAGGGGATTGATGGAGCAAGGACTCACTACGAGACTTGCTCGGAAGCAATCTTCTCACAGTATTAATTAATTTGTACTAAAACCTTGTAATGTCTTTATTAATAATGTGCAAACACAACATTTTATCTAGAAGATGCTTGCCTATGTGTTTTCCACTAATAAGTAATCCTTGTCTAATCCAAAATGGCCGCTAAAACGCGGGAATTCTACTGCGCATGTGTCAACCATGTCACGTGGTATGACGTCTTTCTTTGCTTGGAGGGAAACTTTTTGCTTCTGCGCAGTGTATGCTAAAATGGCCGCTTAATGTTCTCACATGCTAAAGCTTTCGCATTGCTGCAATTAATAATGTGGTATTCTAACGCTACTAATGTGGGATAGACATTTATAATTAAATGGGAGTAGAGTAGAAGTAGGGGGTATACAGTGAAAACATTTATTTTTTGATTTTAATATGTTTCTTCTTTGATTTTCTATTAGTTCGTAAAGTGGGCCTGGGTTGACTAAACGGCAGCTCAAGAAACATGTGACCTGCGCATGCGCCCTGAAAACTAACAAAGCAAAGCGATGAAGTCAACTTGGAAGATGTCCAAGGACATGACCCGCTGATCACCTTCAGCTTTCATTCGAAATGTCCCACGAAAAGATACATTTTGTATATACTTTGTATTAAATTGTTGTAAAACGGGTGGGAAATAAAGCAAATGTATTAATTGAGAGAGGCGGTATTTTAAAAACAATGGGCTTAAGAAAATTGAACTAAATTGACATGGTGTGAGGATCAACCCCCTGTCCCTGTCCAATCAGAATTAGTGGGCCCATAATTTTGAAACATTAATGGGAGGTGCATGGATGTAGAAGGGTATAATAGATATAGAATTAGCTAATTAGTTAGTACAGCGCATAGAGCACAGAGCATAGAGGCTGTCAGCGCAGATGGACATAGATGCTCTAGCTTAGAGCTCAGATGGTGCCATAGACGAGAGCTGATCAATCACAGACTGAACTGCTGTCCAAAGAAGTCCTGAGGTGGGGGCGGCGGACTCTATTAGAAGAAGACGCGGAAGAACCGAGGAGGAATGAAGTGTCAGAGAGGGGAACGACGCAGGCGTCATTGGTAGAGAGGTCATCTATCCTGTCCTGAACCTGGTCCGGAGGTCTTGGTCTTCATCCTTTCTTGGGGACCCTCTTTCCAACTCCTTGGCCAAGGGGTTTGGTTTTCACACCTTTAGGTAACTATAAATGCGTAATCTTTAGTTTGTACTGCTGTCTCTATCTTCTCCTTTCTGAGGGACCGTCATTTGTGATCAATAGGTGACAATAGTGTGCTTCCTCCTTGATATGCGATTAAGTATTATGTGGATTGTAATTTACTCTGCTAAAGAATTTAGATAAACACTTTAAAACTTCCTGAGTCAGTGGTTATTTCAGGTGGTTAATGAAAATTATGTTTTGTATGATCTCATTTCAACCCCAGTTATCAAAGGTCCATTGGTAAGTCATTACTCTTCAATCATAAAAGGTAATTGGTAGCAGGGATATTGATAAAGAGTACAACTGATTCCCACCAGCGGTGATTACTAGTTAGTATGAATGAATGGGCCCAGGTGAGTATGTAGTGTATGAATGCTTGTTGCTAGTAACCCGCTGGATCAGCAGCAGAGGCAGAGAAACAGGGAAGATGCATGGTATAAAAACCCAAGATATAACACACCTTCCCCCTTTACAGAATGCACAAAACAAAGGTGAATATAAGTAGGAACACCACAGTAATACAAAAGAAACTTGCAAGAGAAAGAATAGCAAATGCAAATAGTAAACAACAATACATAAGAACACAAAGCACTGAAAAGTAATTTTGCAAAAGCATGCTAAGTTAAGGAAGGTGGAAATATAATACTAGAGAGAACCAATATAGAAAAAGAGAACATGTAGCAAAATGCAAAATGTATACAGCATTGCAATAGAAAAACACAAACGCACTAAATGGAGACTAAGCATAAACATACAGAAATGTGCAAGAGGAAATGAGCTACATAAGAAGCATAACTAAGTAAAACACGAAAATAGAAAGGTAGAATGCAGAAACCAGAAAAGAGACACATCTCCATCCTTAGCAGAGCAAAAATGGAACAAGAAAAGAGTGCTCCAAATTACCACCACATCCACACCGGCGAAGAAAATGGGGAACACGGACCACAGTAAAAGAAGAAGAAAAAAAAAAAAGGATACCACGTGAAACCAGAAAACAGGGATAAGACAACCAGAAAAACCAAGTACTCCCATAACAAAACACAGACAGAACTCCAAAAGTAAAACCAAGAAAACAATTGAACCAGAAAATAATCAACGGGTGAAAATACACCCAACCAGAAAGCAAGCAAAAGGGTGGCTTACACCCAACCAGAAAGTAAGCAAATGTCATGGCCGTACTAAGGCGGGACTAACAAGCCTATTATGGAATCACAAGCCAGCATTTACGAGGGACAAAGACAGAAGCCAATGAAAAATATGGGCGGAGAGTGGGGACAGCTTCGCTCCCATACTCTACTACCACAGTCCATAACAAAACAAGCATAGCTGCCAAGGTTTCAGATTGCTTATGTGTGACATTTTCTTAAAATCAGTGTAATTATGAGTGACATTTCAACGACTATGAGTGACACTTTATCGCTAGCGAAATCAAGCAATGAAGATGAGGGAAACACATAAATATCAGAAATTATACCCATTTCAGCAACAAGAAACTCTAAGAAGATCTTAAAACTGCTGCATAGCACCAGAAATGGAAGAGCACAACCCGGAAACAGACTGCGTGACTGCAATTTGCAGTAACAGAGGGCAGGAAGGCACTACAGTGCTCACAAGATGATCTCGTTGATCTGATCATTCATGACCACATGCTAGCCTAAAAAGCTGATTTTATAGCATAGCTGCCAAATTTTCAGATTGCTTATGTGTGGGATTTCCATGGTTTTAGTGTACTTGTGAGTGACATTCTGCTGCCTAATGTGTGGCAAAATGAGTGGCACTTTCACACCAGTAGAAATAAGCAATGAAGTCCATATTGAGAGTTAAATATCACAAATGACCACCTTTTGGGCAATGAGGAGCACTAACCAGGCAATATTGCCCATTTTAACACCATTAACAGCCAACCAGAAGTAGCCTGACCCACTCAGTGCATCCTAACTCCATTGACAGGATCAGAAACAGCCAGGCCAGCCCAGTGTGTTGGAACTCTGCACACTTCCAGCAAATCTACCCCTGCTCAATGCACTCTAACCCCCTTACCTCCATCAGAGCCATCCCAGCCAGATGAATTTCATTCTAGCTCCATTCGTATCCACCAGAACTAGTGTGACCCTGCCCAGTCCATTGTAAACCGTTTAACCCTCAACAGAACCATCCTGGCCCTGCCCAGTCCCATCTAGTAGCCTTTTCCCAGTATGATTCAGTCAGCCCTGCCCGGTGCATGCAAACACCATATTTATGCAACCCAGTCAGTTCAAGCCAATCTGGCCCCAGATACAGCAACCAGAACCAGCCTATAGAGTTGGTAACTGGCTGTTTTTTAATCTGCCTGACTAGAATTTTAATGTCTCCGCACACAAATCACCGAAAGCTGGCATTTTTCCCTGTTATCAGTGCACATTTAAAACAGCAAACATACGAGTAAAAGCACTTTAAAATGTGTGGAGGAGCTGCTTTGATGGTCCGTGACTGATAAAAGTAATAAAAGGCAGAAAGTCAGTGTTAAAAAGGAATACGGACTATTTGTGTAGAGTCCTGTTTATCATGTCTAGGCTTTTGGAGAATCTTCAAACATTAGAAAGTGCTGGTATCATTCCCTGGGAAAGGTGGCAGCCGTCCTGGCCTATCCCTCGCCACCTTATCCCATTCACAGCACAACTCACCTGTGACAAGTGCACCTCAGTGCCTAAGTGCCAGGATGAGTGCCAGCGGGTCTTCATTGGGCCGGGCTGGGGGCGACCGGGCGGTGCTCTTCTGTGCTGAATATTGCACAGAGAGTAAGTCCAGGCTTCGTGTGACCTGCCTTGATTTAGACCCTACAGGCTAAAACAAGGCTGCCACCCACCACTTCAGACCTCACACTCTGTGTGAGACCTGGGACCAATCACCACCCGCCTCGTCCCAGAATGTGACTGCCAGAATATAACAAAGGCAATCAGTGCATATTGTTATAGCCAGAGAATTCGTCAAGTACTTAGGCTTAGACTATTATTTTATCTCGGTTGTAATTTTTAATGGCATGAACACTTTAAGAGTTTTGAGTAACTATTAGAACGAGGCAATGAAGGGAGTTGTGATAGCGATCCAATTAGTAAAATTAATATTTGAATAAAGATATTATCGTTGATGAGGCAATCAGCATGGGTGAATTGTTCCATTGTTGATATTTGTTGTGTAGCAATGAGCAATTTGGTTAACATAAAATTTAAAAAAAACACACATAAAAATGCATGAAAACGTATGTGTCCAGTTTCAACATTTTTTAAAATGCACTGCTTATGCTAATTGGAAAAAAGTATATGAACGGAGAGTGTAATGGAGTCCGTTTTCTTTTTCAACTGTACATTTTGAAAAGTCTCTACTGCAGCATTAGGCACTAGCAACGGAGTTTTTGTCAACTCTCTTCCCACAAATTATGTGCCACCCAAATGCATCCATAACTCAGCCTACCCTGGACGTGTGTGGGGGAGGGGTGTTGGAGCAGGGCGAAGGTCTCATCTGTTGTGAAGACCTGTAGTAGATTGAGATAGCGTGCACGCTGCTGTCCAGACCGTGAATTAAAGGAACATTTTTTTAAAAATGTATATGATGCATGCTGGACAATTAATTGTGTGGAAAATCAGTGGCATTAGTAGAAGACGTGTCAGTGAGTGCGTTTAGGCCAGCTGCAGTGCAGTCAAATGTTACATCAACCGATCAATTCTCAGCCAGAGTAAGACCGGTATTGTGATGTCTAAAGTGAAGTGTGTGGCTGCGACTCGAGTGCAGATGTGTCATGCGTGCCTGTAAGGAGGAAAGCAAGACAAGCTGAGGC
This sequence comes from Calotriton arnoldi, assembly GCA_963921515.1. Taxonomy (NCBI): domain Eukaryota; kingdom Metazoa; phylum Chordata; class Amphibia; order Caudata; family Salamandridae; genus Calotriton; species Calotriton arnoldi. The sequence continues at coordinate 355,648 of CAWUFW010002100.1, forward strand.
ACGACATTTGCGTTAATACCCGCAATTTTCACTGGATGCTTTTTATTAATGCCCCCGACTCCAGAGGGCTACTGGTGCATACTTGCTTACTTGTATGAAGATTCATTTGCAGCGACGGCCACCGGCAGCCAGCGAGAGCTGCATTTCCGGACAGGGCCGGCCGCTGGATTTACCGCAGCGCAGCGAGCTCATCATAGCAGTCTGGCATAGCCTGGCGCTGCAACACTGGTCACTTCTCTCGGGAAACTTGCACGGTATCGAGCTCAGCAGCAGGCGCCAGTGCTGCACAGTGGTTCCGCATGTGCTGCGGTTCCGTGGGGTTGGGTCCGTCGGTCGCAGGTTCATGGCTAATTTTAATTTGCCACCATACGGCGGTGCCAGCAGCGCTGCTATAATTTGCTATAGCCTAGGCCAGCCTCTCACGGACTTAACTGCAGCCCGAGCCGGCAGCAGGACGTAACGTCGCGCGGGCCGGCGCATATGAAGTTGGTCAAAATGTAATGCCACGCCCGGGGGAATCATAACTTCTCCATTGATACATTGTACAAGCAGACCCCACAACCCCAGCGTGGACCCAGAAAGCAGCAGGATAAAGAAAACAAGCATTTGCAATGCAATAGGACTCGCATTTACGTGAGACCTATTGCATTGGAAACGGGAGTGCGGGCAGGCGAGAAGGCATGAACGGGAGTGGTGGGGGGCCGAGAAGTCACGGACTGCGGGAGGGGGGGGGGGAGGCACGGGAAGAAAATAGTGTCCGAAGTAAAGGGGCCAGTAGCCATGGAAGGATACAAATGACGACATGGCCGTCATGAGGAGGGACTAACAAGCCTAAAACCAATCGGAAGGCTGCATTTAGGACCTAAGCCAATGAAAAAGATGGGCGGAGAGTGGGTGGAGAGTGGGCGGAGCTTCAACGGAGCTTCCACGGCATACTGAATACTGCATGCCTCGCAAAGCGAGCAGCGCATGCGCGCTGCCACTATAGGCTCGACCTAAAAAAATGGACTGAGGTTATTTTTTAGCAATGGGAAAAACTAGTAGAAGCGGCACATATGAAAGACCTCGAGTCTTTTTGGTCGACAGTGACCTCCACCTGAACTGTTAATTGTGCCACGACTGTGACTAGTTGTCATATTTCCAGTGCAGTTTAAGTGGCCCATTTTTCTAGCGTTTACTCAACTAATTGTTCCGGTAATCAGCCCACACCTAATTTTAATACACAGTTGGGCTTAATGTTTTTGTTATCTGAAGTTGTGGAGTCTATTCAACAGAGCATCAGTGAAAATGCATCTGGGCTAGACGGGGTCCCTATAGATTTAATAAAATGTAGCACTGATCTCTGGGCACTGCTTCTGACTAACGTTTTTAATAGACTTGTACACACTCCCCCACCTAGCTCATGGTCCACGTCAATTATTGTCCCGATATTTAAGTAAGGTAATCTCTCAGATCCCAGCTGCTATCGCCTGATCTCTCTTATTGATACCAGTGTTAGTGTATTAGGAAGAGTTATTTATAATAGGATTAGTGATTGGGCCATAGAAAAAAATATATTGCACAGCTGTCAATATGGGTTTAGGAAAAATGTGAGTACATTAGATCAATGTATAAACCTAAATCTTATTATAGGCAATTATGCAATCGCCAAACACACTCCACTTTATTTAGCTTTTATGGATTTGTCTTCGGCCTTTGATTGTGTAAATGGGTCCAAGGTTTGGAAGACCGTCCTGAGTATGGGAATGGATGAGGCTCTTTTGCACTTTTTAGTAACTTTACATGAGAATATGTCATCTAGAATTAGATATGGGGCGAATGGCAAACTTTCTAGCAGATTTGACATTTCCTTTGGTGTAAGGCAAGGGTGTGTTTTAGCCCCTCTTTTATTTATACTTTACAGTAATAAGTTAAGTCCATATTTATGCATTATAACCCCAGATGTACCTAGAGTTGACGGAGCACCCATCCCTATGCTGCTCTATGCTGATGATTTGATCTTGATGTCTCTTTCGCCAAAAACCCTGAGTTTGTTACTTAATTCCTTCACACAATTAATGGCCAACTATGACTTACCAACTTTACAAAATCATTTATAATAGCTTTGTGGCCGAAAGAATCCATGTTCCCACTCTCACAGTTGTCAACACCTTGAAAAAACAAACACTATTTTTATATCTTGGTATCACCTTTGATTCTTCGAGCTTGTGGACGCCAAATATTACAAACCGCAGGTTAAAGCTCTCTAGAGCTGCTGGTTCCTGGTTTAATCTCCTACAGCCATCTGGGGGGGGAGTGCACTCCTGCAACTATTACAGATGTATACAACACAATGTGTTCCTGTAGTAATGTATCTGGGGTATTACCAATTTGTGCCTCCATTCAGGTGGAGGATAACCGTTTTTGCAGAAAGGTTTTGTCAGTGTCACTATCTACTCCACACTTCATATGCCACAAGAAACTGGGGATGAACTTCATATGCCACGAGAAACTGGGGATGAACTTCATATGCCAGAAGAAACTGGGGATGAACTTCATATGCCAGAAGAAACTGGGGATGAACTTCATTTGCCAGGAGAAACTGGGTATGAACTTCATATGCCACAAGAAACTGGGGATGAACTTCATATGCTACAAGAAACTGGGGATGAACTTCATTTGCCAGGAGAAACTGGGGATGAACTTCATATGCCACAAGAAACTGGGGATGAACTTCATATGCCACAAGAAACTGGGGATGAACTTCATATGCCACAAGAAACTGGGGATGAACTTCATATGCCTGGAGAAACTGGGGATGAACTTCATATGCCACAAGAAACTGGGGATGAACTTCATATGCCACAAGAAACAGGGGATGAACTTCATATGCCACAAGAAACTGGGGATGTACTTCATATGCCACAAGAAACTGGGGATGAACTTCATTTGCCAGGAGAAACTGGGGATGAACTTCATATGCCACAAGAAACTGGGGATGAACTTCATATGCCAGGAGAAACTGGGGATGAACTTCATATGCCAGGAGAAACTGGGGATGAACTTCATATGCCACAAGAAACTGGGGATGTACTTCATATGCCACAAGAAACTGGGGATGAACTTCATTTGCCAGGAGAAACTGGGGATGAACTTCATTTGCCAGGAGAAACTGGGGATGAACTTCATATGCCACAAGAAACTGGGGATGAACTTCATATGCCAGAAGAAGCTGGGGATGAACTTCATATGGCACAAAAAACTGGGGATTAACTTCATATGCCACAAGAAACTGGGGATGAACTTCATATGCCAGGAGAAACTGGGGATGAACTTCATATGCCACAAGAAACTGGGGATGAACTTCATATGCCAGGAGAAACTGGGGATGAACTTCATATGCCACAAGAAACTGGGGATGAACTTCATATGCCAGGAGAAACTAGGGATGAACTTCATATGCCACAAAAAACTGGGGATGAACTTCATATGCCACGAGAAACTGGGGATGAACTTCATATGGCACAAGAAACTGGGGATGAACTTCATATGCCACAAGAAACTGGGGATGAACTTCATATGCCACAAGAAACTGGGGATGAACTTCATATGCCACGAGAAACTGGGGATGAACTTCATATGCCACAAGAAACTGGGGATGAACTTCATTTGCCAGGAGAAACTGGGGATGAACTTCATATGCCACAAGAAACTGGGGATGAACTTCATATGCCAGAAGAAGCTGGGGATGAACTTCATATGGCACAAGAAACTGGGGATGAACTTCATATGCCTTAAGAAACTGGGGATGAACTTCATATGCCACAAAAAACTGGGGATGAACTTCATATGCCAGGAGAAGCTGGGGATGAACTTCATATGCCACAAGAAACTGGGGATGAACTTCATATGCCACAAGAAACTGGGGATGAACTTCATATGCCACAAGAAACTGGGGATGAACTTCATATGGCACAAGAAACTGGGGATGAACTTCATATGCCTTAAGAAACTGGGGATGAACTTCATATGCCACAAAAAACTGGGGATGAACTTCATATGCCAGGAGAAGCTGGGGATGAACTTCATATGCCACAAGAAACTGGGGATGAACTTCATATGCCACAAGAAACTGGGGATGAACTTCATATGCCACAAGAAACTGGGGATGAACTTCATATGCCACAAGAAACTGGGGATGAACTTCATATGCCACAGGAAACTGGGGATGAACTTCATTTGCCAGGAGAAACTGGGGATGAACTTCATATGCCAGGAGAAACTAGGGATGAGTTATGTAGAGGATCGTATCAGAGTTAGTCCCCTACTCCTGTGGCTATCCATATGTCAGACTGAGGAAGCGGCGCTCAATCAAGCAATTATTAAAGGTTGTCCAGCATGTGATAAAGGTCTCAGTATCCCATAGATAGCATATGTAAAAAGAACCTTTCAGGAGATTGGACTGTCCCACCTCCTTGACGAGCTCTGTTCTAGCATGTAGACTGGCAAAAAGGCTGTGAAACTGCTGTTGTCCAATCACTCACAAAGGCATATGAACTAATGCAATACAACCTTAATCACAGCTTATTTACTCCTGCACCCCACAGGTGCATTGGGCCATTACTTGCGTAGCTCAGGTTGCGTAATTTTCTGCATAGTAGACCAGCCTTGCACCATCTCTAACAGCTGGGGGACATGAATGTTGTTTTTATGCGAGTTCATTTTGAAGATCAGCTGTTCGTTCACGTAGCACGATGCACTTCGAATTATTTATATCGATAATTTATTCTTGGTAAATTGTGAGTTTTTTACGCACGCTCTTCTGTTATTTGATTCTATATTGTTTTTAATAATAGTGTGTTTGAATTCACTTTGAATGATCATTTTGTAGTGTGCATTACTTGCGATGCGTGCACTCTTATGGTTGCTTTTCGCTTCTAAATAAAGAACTTGGCCTTGAGATAGAGGTTATTTAGTGAAAGCATGTGATATGAGGGAATAAAGCACGAGTTTGTCAGTATGCTTATGACGTGTCGTCCTGTACTATTAAATACTTATTTTGTGACACTGTATTTCTTTCTGTATTGTGTGCTGGTGTTCCACAACGTTTGCCTTTAATACTGTTATTGCATTCATGAGTAGACAGCGGTGATACTCCTATTTTATGGATGATGTCATGAGGCATTGAATTTAAAAAATGATTGACACCGTGAAGGGCAGATTTGAGGGGTGGAAGTTTACCAAAACTGGAGATTTTGCGTTGTAAGCTGCTTTCACCCCGTCAACTTTAACCCCCAGAGTAAACTTTCTCTACAACGAACTCACAAAGTTTGAGTGAAAATTCCACCAATTGGTAAGGCAGAGAGGGCTCAACCACAATCGCAATCGGTGGAGAATTTTGGGCGAGCTTTTTTTGAGAGAAAGTTACATTTAGCTGTCCAAAGCATATACTCGAGTCAAGTATATATCTGTTACTCTGCTTGTGAAGAACAGAAACAGCTTAAAAAACAGTCTTGTGATCAGTTGTACTTTCCTGAAGTACACAAAAAAGCAAAGAACATGATCTGCAAGAAAACGTACTGGCATGACCGGCTTGAATTTCAAAAGATTAAGATGTTCAGAATCGAAGGTGGGAGGGAGAAAGGAAACTAAATGGTTTTCCCTCAAACAAACAAGCTCCCCCCCACCCTCCCCTCACCAAGTGTTGTGTGCTCTGTTCTTTACTGGTAGAACGATTTTGGTGCGATAACCAAAAGTAGCATGTCATTCCCCAAAAACTTGGATTATGCTAAAATGATCACCTTCCATAAATAAGTGTCAGGTTTTTATCAGAAGTGACAGGAATTATAATCAGGCATCAAGTGTTCAGGTTTCAGGAGATAGCAGCTTTCCTGACACTGTGACACAGCCCTTATTCTCCCACCAGGCATAGTAAAACATGCTTTGTTAGACAGTCAAACTTGAATTACTTTTCATTTATCTTTAGAGCTTTCTAGATCGGTTGATGATTTACAGACTAACAGGTGAAATGCACAAACTTCTCTGCAACTCGATCTGGGGATAGTCTGGTGATTGCCTGGCTAAACGTACAGGAGCTTAACCATCTGAAGCCCTTCATCCACTTTTTGTAAGGCAAATATCTTGAAAATTACTGAAAGGGTTTGCAAGTTAACCATAAAAATTACCTATTCCGGGGGGGCGTGGTTTCGGCGCCGCACAAGATGGCTGCCTGAGCTGGGAGCTCCGCCGCGCCGGAACGAATAATGAGCCGCGGGTGCGTTATTTCGCATCCCTCATGAGCGGACTCCAACGTTTTGTGAACCGGAAGATGCGGTGAGCCTGGTGAGGGGTTTCTGAATACAGAGCGCATCGCGCTTATCGTCATTTTCGCCATCATTACGATCCCCTCAGCGAGCCCGCCTTCTGGATTGCTGTGATATCACCCTCTAGCGGTGCACACCCTCGCTATACAGCCTTTCATGGAAATGACGGCGGAACACCTCCAGAACATGGTGAGCCGTTTTTCGTTTTGATGCGTGGCATTTTTCATCAACTTTTTCGCCGAAATTCAGGGTGCCTCAGAACGGCCGCCATTTTGTTTCCATTTTTGCCTTCTACTTTCTCCTCATAGCAGATACTGAGCATGCATTCCTCAACTGGTGGCTGAGCTTCATTGTTCCTTTTGATACTGAAGATGTTTCTCAGGTCTTACCTTTTCACAATATTAACAATATGCTAACAATTTTTCTTATGCTGACATATTTCCTATGGTGATTTCCTCATGCAACCTACGTGTCAACTCTAATATCTAAGCCACTCCTCTCCTTATCTCATACCTTTGGACTATTTTTACGGAGGTTTTGCTTCTTGATATCAGTCATTCGTCCGCTTAAAACTGCATAATTCTCTTTGTGGCCTCGAGGATATTTTTCTCATCTCATCATCTTTTGAAGGAACATTACTCCCACAGCTATCACTCAACATTGTTTTACTGGATTAATATTTGTGTATGGGTAGAATACGCAAACCTCAATTTATCTTTGTCTCTAAAACTTCTTCCATTGCGACATCTACGCCTCCTGTGTCATCTAGTTCTTCTTCACTCGCTACAGACATGGCTGGAGTGACTTCTGCTCGTAATCAGTCATCACAATCAATCCCACATAAATCTTCTCCGCCTACGACTATACCTAAAAGATTGAAGCAAGACTCTCCACCCCCAGAAAAGACATCATCTCCTCCCATCTCCTTGGAGTTGTTATTAGAGGAAATACGTGCCTTATGTCCGTTTGTGGAGGAGACGAATAATAAAATGCAATTTTTGGAAGAAAAATGGTCTTCAATGGAGGGTAGGGTCTCTACAATGGAGCAACAACTTTCGACTGTTCAAGCTGATTCTCAAAGACTTTCCTCCCTGGAGAAAGAGGTTCGCAAACTCCAGCAGCATACAGAAGATTTGGAAAATCGCAATAGGAGGAACAACTTACGAATTTATGGTCTTCCTGAAGCTTTGGAAGGTGATGATCCTGTCGCTTTTTTCACTTCCTTCTTGCCAAGATTACTGGACATGCCTACTTCCTCCACTCTTAGTATTCAAAGAGCCCACAGACTTGGTCCTCGTCCTTCATTGTCTTCAACTTCGGTTAGGCCCCGAGGAGTCATTATCCTCTTCCTGAAATTTACTGATTTGCTATCAGTCCTTTCTGCAGCCAGAGCAAAGCGGCAACTTTCTTGGCTTGGCCAGAGAGTTTTTCTGTCTCAAGATGTCTCCAATGCTACAGCAAGCAGACGCAAAGAATTCCTTAGTCTTCGACCTCCACTCCGCTCATTGGGAGCCCGCTATGGCCTCTTCCATCCTTGCATTTTTAAGGTGACTTTCCAAAATCATACCCAGTCTTTTGAAGATCCTGCGGAACTCAGGAAGTTCATACACTCTCACTCTTCAACTGGCATGGATATTGCTGGTCCTTCTAATGGTTGACATGTTATATTCATTTATGTATTTTGCCTAGAGTTTCCATGCTATTAATGTACGATTTGAATATGTTTAAGAAAAGTTTGCCTATGCTTTCTCTCAGCCGCGATATAGTTCTCGTTAACATCTTTTACGGTTAATTCCTCTTTATTCCCCTTTTTCTGTCTTCGATTATATGCTGTCCCTGTAATCCGTATCTGTTTGTGTCCTCCTATTTTGTCAAAGATATATCTTCTAATGTTTCCTATTTTTCTTCTTTATTCGGTCCGCCTGCGTACTTTTGTTTGTTCTGGTGTGGTCCGGAGTTCCTGGTTTGGATGGTTCGTCTTCCACGCGTCACCACTCCCCCAGTCTTATTTTGTTCTTGTCCCCCTCAGGTACGTTTCCTCAGTCGTCCTTTTGGATATGTACTGTCTCTTCTTGTATTCTTCCTTCTCCTCGTCCTTTTTCCCCTTCCTTTCTTACCTCTTTTTCTTCTTGCCCATTGGTACCTCTTTTTATGTTTCTATCATTGCATATTTTGCTTGTTTAAATCTTTAATGTTTCTACATTCAGAGTTATCTCCTGGAACGTAAAAGGTTTTATCAACCCTATTAAAAGACAGAGAATCCTTTCCCACCTTGCCTCTTATAACCCTGATCTGTTTTTTTACAAGAGACCCATCTTACAGAAATTGAGGCATTAAAATTAAAAAGGAGCTGGGTGGGTACGGTTTTATTCTCCCCATCTGTTAATAAAAAAAATGGTGTCATAATTTTGTGTCATAAGAAATTGAACTGTAAAGTCCTATCACAAGAAATTGACACAGATGGTAGATGGATACTAGCTAAATTGTTAATTAATACTGTTCCTTTAACTGTTTTTAATGTTTATGGGCCTACACAATCTGACTGTTCTTTTTGGCCTCTGATTACGCAAAAGTGTATCCAATTTCAAGATGATTTTTTTATACTGGGAGGCGATTGCAATCAAGTTGTAGATCCATTTCTCGACCGTAAATCCAAGGTTCGCTTTATCCCACACAAAACCCATAGACACTTTCTTGATACTATCTCTCAGACACATCTCATTGACTCTTGGAGACTTTCTCACCCTGATACTTTGGACTTCTCCTTTTTCTCTCCTCCTCATGCTTCTCTCTCTCGCCTAGATTATATCTTTCTTTCTCAATCCTTATCTCAAAATTTACTGTCTTCCTCTATTGAACCTATAGTCATTTCGGATCATGCCCCTATTGTAACAGATCTTGATTTACTCCCTCCGCATCCCAGGTCCTCTCGATGGCGTTTTAATAACTCTCTTCTTTTAGACCCTCTCTTCTCTTCCTCCTTTCGTTCCTTTGCTAACGAATTCTTTGATCTTAACTGTAATCCCAATCTCTCCCCCCATATCATTTGGGACTCTTTTAAGGAAGGCCACTGCAAGAGGTTTTATCATAGACTTCGTCTCAAAAAAGAAGAAGCGTTTTTTGCAACAACGAAAAGCTACTTTAGCACATATTAAGCTTCTAGAACATGAATTTTACACTTCTTCGAAAGATTCCATCTCACCACATTTGATACAGGCCAAACTCGCTTTTAACAAATCCACCACTGACAACGCGTCCTCTGTACTTCTTCGTAGTAGTGCCCGTTTCTATGGAGGCCGTAATAAAACAGGGAAACTTTTAGCAAATTACCTCAAAATGCGCAAAGAACGTACCCTCATAGACTCTATTTATTCCTCTAATAATTCCCTTTTGCATAAAGATCAAGAAATACTTAATGAATTTAAACTTTTTATCAAAATCTTTATATTCCAGAGTCCCCTCCCTCCTCCTCTCTTATTAAGGCCTACCTTGATAAAATTCCTGCCCCTTCTAACCCCCATCTTAATCTTTTTGATCTTGAAACTGACCTATCCCTTAATGAACTTTCTACTGCTTTAAATGCTCTCACTAAAGGGAAAACTCCTGGCCCAGATGGATTTTCTGTTGAATTTTATTTACATTTTTCCGAGTTATTACTTCCAAAACTCTTAACACTTTTTCATTCTTTTTATCTAACTGGTAAGACAGAAGGTTCCTTTCAGGAAGCTACAATCTGCCTCATTCCTAAAGAAGGTCGAGATCCAAAATTTTGTAAGAATTATCGTCCGATCTCCCTGGTTAATGTTGACTACAAGTTATTTGCCAAATCGCTCGCTTTACGTTTAGATCCCCTCATGCCTCACCTTATAGGTAAGGAGCAGTGCGGTTTTGTCAAGGGGAGACTTACCTCGGATAATAGCCGTCTCTTCCTCAATGTTTTAAATAAAGTTGCCTCCCTCTCCACCTCCCTGGCGGCTATCTCTGTTGACGCAGAGAAGGCCTTTGATAGAGTAGATTGGTCCTTTTTATTTGCCTCATTGCAATGGCACGGTTTTGGTCCTAAACTGATTTCACTTATCTCTTTACTTTACTCTGCTCCCAAAGCTTCGGTATTAGTCAATGGTCGAATCTCATCTTATTTTCCTCTCCAACGTGGCGTTCGTCAAGGTTGCCCTTTATCCCCTCTTCTTTTTGTCCTTGCTCTTGAACCCTTTTTATCTTCTATTCGTAATAATGATTCTATCTCCGGTTTTTCTTATGGTGACCATCAATTGAAACTTTCTGCTTATGCAGACGATATTCTTTTATTCATTTCTGCTCCAGAGACCTCTATACCCCCTTTATTACTTGAATTTGATTCTTTTTCCCAGGTCTCTGGCTATAAAATTAATTCAGATAAGACCGAGATTCTCCCCCTTACAAAATTCAGTCTTCCCCATTCCTTTTCTTCCACGGGATTTGCCTGGAATAGTTCAAAAATTAAATATCTAGGCATATGGTTTTCTAATTCCATTATTTCTTCAATTAAATTAAACATGTCTGCAGTTTTATCCCGAGTTGAGAACTTACTCTCTTCCTGGAATCCTCTCTTTCTCTCTTGGTGGGGTCGATTAGATTCTATTAAAATGATGATTGCTCCAATTTTAACTTACACTCTCTCCATGCTCCCCATTCATATCCCCGCTCTTTATTTTAAACGGATCGACTCATGCCTCTCTAAATTTCTCTGGAAAAATAAAAAAGCCAGAATTGCTTTGTCTTCTCTTCGTAAGATCAGATCCAATGGTGGGGTGAATTTTCCGGATTTTCGTCTCTATCACAAATTCTTTTCCCTTCGTCAGGCTTCGAGATGGCTCACATCTGATTCTTCCCCCTTCACCCCACTTTGGCTCTCTATTGAACACATTTTACTATTACCCTTTTCTTTCAAGGAAATTATAACTTTTTCTGCCAAAAACTCCCTTACCTCCCTTCCCTTATTTAAACACACCTGTTCCCTTTTGAAACCCCTGGTCCAACCCACTCCTATCTCTCGCGAATCCTTCTTAGAATCCTCTATTTGGTACAACTCTCTTATTATCTTTAACAACAGACCCGTTTTTGGGAAAACGTGGAGACTCAAAGGAATCATCTGGGTTAAGCATCTTTTCAATGGACTTTCACCATGTTCTTTCCCTCAATTTCAGGCTTTATTCCATTGTCCCCGTTCCTTTTTACAGAAGTTTACCACTCTTATGGCGATCATTCTTGACGTTTACTACTCCCTTCCCTCTTTAACCTCAACTAGCGTCCAAAATCCTCTTCTTAAAATACTCCTCTCTCTACCCAAAGCCTCCCTTGTATACAAATTGTTCTTAGCCCCCAATCCATACAGAACAAAATCTAAGTTGGAACTTTCTTGGGAATCTGATCTGGGTTGTGAATGGAATGTCGCCTTCTGGGATAAACTTTGGACCAGATCTCTCAAAATCTCTCGTTCTGCCTCTCTTACCCAATCTATGTTCTTTCTTTATCACAGACTTTATCTTACCCCTGCCTCTATAGCCCGTTTCTCCTCTTCTACTGATTCTAACTGTTGGACTTGTGGTTCCTCTAATGCTAATCTCATTCATCTTCTCTTTCTCTGTCCTTCGGTTTGTGACTTTTGGGGGAAGGTTTGGTCATATATCTCCCGACTATTTAAGATCTTCATTCCTCACTCTATACCCCTCCTCTTTGTTGGCAGTCTCTCTGATTCCCTAGATCTCCCCTCATATAGTCACGGTCTTTTTGATCTCATGCTTGCTCTAGCATTCCAACATATCTTTTTAATTGGAAAACCCTCACAAAATTATCCATACAACACTGGTGGAATAGCCTTTGTTCCTTTCATAGACTTGATGTTGCCTTCGCCTCCTCATGTAAACCAATGGTCAATAGAGAATTCTTCTGGTTACCCCTTACCACCTACTTAGATCAGATTGTTTTAAAAAGAACTCGCCTTTAGCCTCTGAAAACTTTAAACCTCCTTGAATGATATTATCTCTGTTCTCTACTTCTTATCCTCCTTGACTTGATAAATGATTCTAATTAATTAATAACTCATTATTTCTATTCTATATATAATATGCATTGTGATATATGATTTCCTTTTATTCCAGAGTGTTAGCAGTTCCTTCTTCCCCCCTTCTCCTCCTCCTCCCTTCCTTCCTCCCTTTCCCTACCTTATATAAAAATTCCCAAAATGGCTTCTATTCTTCACTTTAATGTACTAGCCAAAGCTTTTGTAATATTTCTCCTTTTATATGCTATCTTTGTAATGCTGGTATGTTATATTTTTTCTTCTGTTTTTTATTGGATGTTAAATAAAGCTTTTCAAACTTAAAAAAAAAATTACCTATTCCGAGCAAAGTTCTCGCTTGGAGACAAGTTTGTTCTAATAACATTAAGCAGTCTTTGCTGCAGTAGACAGAAAAAAATCCTTTGATTCTTTAAACAGGAAAGGTTTACCTTTATAGCAACCACAATAACTTTGTGCTGAATGGATATTCACAAAACCACACAAATAGACCCTTCTCATGCACAAAGAACAAAATTCCTATAAGACTAACATTCCTGGAGGTTGGCCTCTCATGGCGGAATCGGGATGTGCGGCCAACCCTCATTGCACACAGCCAAAGCCAATGTCCAGACGGGGTTGGCTTCCCAAGGAGGGTTATGAGCCAGTGCTGGCCAAAGTCAAAACATTGCAGCCCACTATGGCTATGCACGTCCAAAGGCCATGTGCAGAGGTGTTTGACCACCAATGGAAGGGTGAGATCAGAGCCTGGCAAAAGACCAATCCCTGGGCAACCACTTCTGTGCACAGCCATGGCCCTGACTGCCCATGGTAGGTTGTGTGCAGGTAACTGTTTCATTTATTATATCAGTGGTGGCTCCTCCACTATGGCGGAGGAGCATCGCCTCACTTATTTTGAGCAGTGCAAAGTAAAGGAAATATAAAATGATAACTTTGAGTTATTATCATTTTATGTTTCCTTTGCGGGCAGTCGGGGCTGCTCTGCTCCTGGAGCAGGGCAGGGGAAGAGTGGTTTGCCCACTCCTAAGTGCTCAGTGACTGTTTGGTCGGCCCTCTCGGGCCGCTGGAGAACATGCCCAGGCCCCCATTCCCTGGTTGAGCGTCGAACCAGGATGCTCAAAACCAACCACAATGCAGTGATTGGTCGGGGGAGCATGGCTGTTCTTTCTGGCTTCCTGTCCCACAAGGAGAGCAGGAGCAGAGACGCGGGACCCGGCGGCAAGGTAAGTGTATATATATATATATTTTTTCCATTGAGCAACCCCCGCGCCCTCCCACGTCTACCCCGCAAGTCATGCTGGCCGCCAATGTAGTATATATATATATAAAAATCACTGAAAAAAAGAACGTTAGAGTAATGCTATGGTTAGCCTTGGTCATAATAATTCAACATATGTTTATAAAAAACCGCTGGACAGTCACAGAGAAAACCACAGTTAAAGTGGAGTAATGGTTTAATATTAAAACTGAATTACCACTGAAATTCACAAGTTATGGTTAGACAACAATACATAACTTCCACAACAGACATACAAACCATAACTCAAACACCAAATGCAATTCTTATGACCTCGTAAAAATGCTTCCTTTGTAGTTGTCTATTTCACAGTGCAAATGGTATGATGAGACGTAATATCTGTAAGATTATTTACACAATTTGTAATTGCACCTGTCACTGGTGAGGTCAAGAACCCACCATCCAGCGTGGGAGTTATGGTTTGCATGTCTGTTGTGCAAGTTATGGATTTTGGTTCAAATCATAACTTGCGAATTTCAGTCACTTAACCATAAATACAAAGCCTCTGCTTCCAATATGGAGATATTTATATTCCGGTGGACTAATTAACTCAACAATAACTATAGAGTTGCTTTCACCGTCTTTGGAGTACAGGGACCCCATAAATAAACACTAAATGAAAACATCAAATCTCTTAGAACACTGCTGAAGCTATTAATTTAGGTCTGTTTAGTTCATTTATAGACACCGTGCAGCAGACAGCAGAACGCAATCGAAGCAAAATGAAATGCAAAGTATATCACAGTCACTAACACTGCAGCAGTAATAAGTGTCACACTGCGCTCACTGTACTGGCTGATGCATAATTTATACGACTTCATTAATATCAAAATATGCTACAGCTGTTAGTCCTTCAGTGCAGATCGGCAAGCGTCGCCTCAATTATTAAGGAGTTGGGACCTGGAAACCACTAAACTACTTCAAAATTATATTTTTATAAAGTATCAATTGCAAGAGACTTGAAAGGAATCGGTGAAGTCTGTATCTAAGGAGAGGGCGCAGAACAGCGTAATACTCTCCAACCAAAAAACAGGATGCAGAACTGCCAGAAATATACCCTGTATCTGCACGTTTAGAAAATGCAAACAATGGCAAACCACACGAAAAACATTGTTTTTCTAATACGTTTATTCTTTGGGTCTCATTTACGAGGCCCTATGCGGCACTTTTGCGCCGCCAGACAAGGCCACGCAAGCTCACTTTACGTGGCTTTTCATGACCTTGTAAATATGCGCCCCTCTCACACAGAACACTGCGTGAAAGGGGCGTTCAAAGGGTGTTGCTGTGGGTTCCCATGCAACACCCATAGAATCTGAAGCATTCCCAGATTTACGAGGAATCGTAAACCTGGGAATGCATCAGAATCTAACGTGGGGAGGCGCAATGAGGAGAAAGGTTTTCATTTCTACTCGTTTTTTCCTCTTTTTATGTGTGCGGCATTGTGCAGCACATGTAGAAAGAGGAAATGGCCTCAATTGATTGATTTTGTGCAGAAACGTGTCCCTTTCTGCACCTAATCAATCAGCACCGCAATGCCGGCACCCTTGCACCGTGGCGCAAGGGTGCCTGCGTTGGTGCATGGCAGCCCATTGTGCACCAGCACAGGGGAGGAGGACAGGAATAGGCCATATCACAGAGATACGGTGCATCACTGCCCTTTTCTTGTGATGCAGGGCAGAGCTACAAGATTCCTTGCGGCGCTGTCCTGCGCCAAAATCTCGCAAATGAGGCCCTTTGTCTTTTGGAAGGATAGTCTGTAACAAAGGCACAGTCATTATTGTTCAAGTGTAGAAATGCTGCCTTTATCCATGACTGTAAAATTGTGATGATGAATCCATAAAATACTACAGATCTCATAATTCCAATTTGTTTTAGTATGCGTGGTAAGGTTAACTTAGTAAGGAGGGGTGGAAGATTTGGGTGATGATAGTAACTTAACTTGAGAATTTCTGGTGATTGTAGGTTTGTGCTGTAGCCACACTTGAACCCCTAACAACCTTAACATGCATATTATGGTGTTATATTCTAGCCCTATCTGTGATTTGATTGACAAAGAGTAGATCAGAAACCATAGGAAGAAGCTGAACTAAGGCAGGCAGAAAACTGCGATGACTACTCGGAAGATGGATGGAGGAGCTCTCCATGTAATGCCTTGGTCCTCTTAAGGTGCCTGCTCAGCAGTATCAGTGTTAGTGATGAAGGAAAATATAAGGCCTGGGAAGCAAAAGTGCTTGGTAAAAAGAAGCCCAAGATGGACGATGAATATTCCAGGTGACTTAGCTACATGTCCAAGGAGAGTCTGATTTTTCTTCTGCAATGCGTTGATGCCTAGGTCTTGTTTGTTTTTATATGTATATCGTACACCATCATTCATCTCACTAATTGTTTTTAATTGGATGGGTTAGGCTTCACCCACTATCCCAGGATATGCGAGTAGGTTTCTCATCACTTGATCACTCATCACTTGATCTAAAACCTCACATTTGCACAGTGGTTCTTCTATCAGCCTTTTTCAGTCTCTTTTCTGCTGCTGCAGGTCTTTTCTCAGCAGTTGAGAGTAGCAGGTTATGTATTTAACATATTGAACCCTCAGTGGCATTTGTGTTTTAAGGAGTTACAACTCGATGTTCTTTGGGGATACAGACTTTTAAACTTCTGAATGAACTCTCAACCAAAGGGGTTTTGCCGTGTTGAGCACCTACAGTGTGCCTCCTATATTTTAACATATGCCTTCTAATGTTTTATTGACGCATATACTGCAGTAGAGAGCAAAACCCATCTGCCCTAGGCCACCATCAGCTATACAGAGAAGTGAGATGCTTTATATTCATCTGCCCATTTTTTTCTGTGCCACTCAAAAATGGTATCCAGAGATAGGAGAGATGTTTTCATTAGTACGATGGTACGTGGTGATTGGGAATCTGAGAAATGGTCCTGACTCCAGTAGCCAACGTGTGCCAGCTACCAATGGCTAAGAAATTGTGGATCCCTCTGCCCTTCTGTCATCGTTCTAGGAATTTAAAGGCTTCACACTCAACATCAGAATTGATGGACCAAGACCTTTTTACCTGCCCAATATTTAATTTAGCAGTTCCTTTTATGAACAGCAATAATGATTCTTCATGGCGAATGTTCATCACATCTAACCATGGCTTTTGTATGTTGCAACCGTTCATTTGGCTTGGTGAAAGTTGTGATTTAAGAGCAATAATTTTTCCCTATGCATGCTAATGAAGTAAAAATGTGAACAAACATATTTGAAGAACCTGCAATTATCCTGGTGTTTATAGAATTGGAAAGTCTTGAAGAACCAAAATAGAGATGTCATTGAATGCACATACTCTGTATAGCGCACAAATCCAATAGTGGTGTTGAGCACGTAAGTGGGTTCAGATGTTTTACTTAAATAAGCACTCGCTTTTGGAGTTTAAGTCACACAAAGGTTTGGTGAGTGTGACCAAAAACATGGCACCCACAAACAGCTCTGCCTTCAGTGCATCTACCACACTGGTGGATGCACTGAAGGCTTTGAGACTTGCAGAGAGTAGGCAGAAATCTTTAATTACAACAGGTCGCATGCTGGAACTGTAAGGTGCCGGCAGTCAGAGCAGAGCGAAGCGAAACAGCCCCCAAGTGGCCAGCGGTCGAAAATGCCATAGTGGTCTGGGGTGCGATCATCTGGGTGCAACTTGCACAATGGGCAAAGGAGAAGTGGAGAGCCAGCCATAGCGAGACCAAAGAGCGGGAGGAAGCAATCGAAGCCACAATGATCGTGGCAGCTGCTGCTGTGAGAAGCTTTACACAGAAGCTGTACACACCTTCAGTGGCCTGGGGCTCTGAACTTCAGGGCCGCCAGTTCAGATCCTGCTGGAGAGACATCCGCGGCTGAATGCTTCCGGGTTACGGAGTCTACAGCTTAGGCTAGGAGAGCGGCTCTCATGGTGCTCGTTGGATTTAGTGCACCTGTTGGAAAGTGGATTTATAGTAGGGGCAAATGTATAGCTGCCACTGGCAATAAGGCCACTAACACAGTCTAAGGCTCAAAATAGGTCTTAGAAAAATATTCCCATGCTAACCCTTGGTAGCTTGGCTGGGAGCAGGCAGGCTTAACTTCATAGACAGGTATGTAAAGCATTTAAAACACAAATTCAGTGAATAATGAAGACACAACACACAATAAAAATCCAACACCAATTTATAGAAATAGGAAATATTTTTATTTTTAAAATGACACCAAAATGAAAAAAATCCAATGTAGGGAACCGGGGATATGATTTTTTTTTAAATTTAGCACTAAATAACAAATAAAAACCTATAGCGGCTGTTGGGACATCTGGTCACGGTAGACTGGGTCAAAGTCAACGTGCCAGGCCAACTGTGATGGAGCCCTGCATGGCTAACCCTCGCTGTAGGTCTCGGTCAAAGTTTTTACCTTCTGACTTAGCAACTTTTCCGGAGATTTTCTTCCCAGGATCCCTCGAAGCTCTCTGCCAGTCCAGATTCAATGAGGGTTTGCCGGCTTGCCTTGCAACGATCTCCCGGTCAAACCTATGGAAGTCAGACCTCTGGAACTTTCCAGTGGGACAAATCAGAGATCCAGGCCACCTCACGGTTGAGGGTGGGAGGCTTGGCACTCGCGGTTGATCCCAATCACCTTTTCTACATTCGGACTCAGAAACTTTTACAGGGCTTTTTCTTGCGGGGTCCCTCGTATGCTCTTCACCAGGCCAGATTCGATGAGGGTTCACCGGCTTGGGTTTCAGCCTACTCCCGGGCAAACTCTGGAAGACAGTCCTCTGGAGTTTTTCAGCGGGACGAACCTGGACGGCAGGCCAGCTCGCGGTTGAGGGTCGCAGGCTTGGCTGGGCATGTCGAGTTGGTCCACTTATGGAGCTTTTTTCCAAAGTTGCTCCAAACTATTCCAAACTTCTGGAACGTCTTCCTGAAGTTCCCCCAAGGGTCCCAAAGTTCCCAAAGCTCCCTCCAAGGGTCTGAAAGCTCCAAGATGGCCCTTGAAAGTTTGGGACTTCAGTTCCCACAATCCACTTGGGCAAAACCCTTACAAATCCACTGTTAGTACTCCAGGCTGAGGATTCTTGGTAGTTATGTTTCAGGTGAGCTCTGTTAACCTGTAGCTTGCAGGAAGTCCACTCTTTAATCCTTTTAAAGCAAGATAGGCCACCGGGCTGTGGTTCTGGATGGTGCAGAAGGCGCAATTTTCAGAGTGCAGGTCCTGGTTGATGCACATCAAACTCCTCAGCGTAGACCCTTCTTGCTCTCTTAGGTTTCAAGCATCAGATCTGAGAGGCTCTGCCCCTCTCAGATACTTATTCCAAGTTGTCTGGGTCAAGCAGGAGGGCACTCCTGTCCAATGAGGTGCAGGGCAACACCCCAGGGTATGACCACATCCTCCAAAGTGTGGCACTATTTCCTCACAGAGAGCACTATTTCCCCAAAATTCTTCATGGCTGATTTTCCAGCAGGGAGAGAAGAGCTGGCTAAACACACCTCCAGGATGGCTAATCTCTATGGGCTCTCCCCCTTGCATCTGCTCATTCCTTCCTTAAGCCTAGCATCTGGCTGGGTTCAAAGAGAAGTGTAAATGAAACTGGTGTCTTCTACCTGTCTCCTTCTTCCGTTGAAGTATATTGGTTTAAGACCCCTCTCCCAGCTCTGGCATTCCTGTGTAACAGAACCCTGCCCTCCCAGAAGAGTTGGCTAACCCCAGGGGCTCTTTATCACCTCATCAAAGTAGCCTGGCTAATCCACTTACCTCTAACCAATCAGGACAGACCACAGGAAGGCTGAATTTGGCTTACAGACAAGAAAGGCTTAGAACTTCTTGTGTGTACATTTTAGGAGAAATTCAACAATACCATATTGTTGGATTTATCAATACCATTCTGGGAAGTCCTTGAATGCTATTTTATGATTCTCCTAGCAGGATTAATTAGTTAATACCTTCTTGCCATGTTAACCTATGTGGCAGGGGATTTGCAATGGGGATTTTTTTATCCAACACCAGGGCTTATAGAAAACACCTTTTATAAGAACCTTGTTTATATCTACAGAACCACCCCCATCCCCGGAACACCTAGGGGAGACTTTAGGGGTGCTGAATATGCAAAAATATTACAGATCCTCCCTCCACAGTGCTCCTAGCACAAAAGTCGATTTTGTGAATTACTTTATCACAATGTGGGGTGCGAAATGTGCAATTTCCCTTAACCCGGGGCATATAAAACTCATTTTATAAGGGCTCCCCTTATAAATACATGACCCCCACCCCCAGGCACACCTAGGGAGATTCTGGGTGTACCTAATATGCCCAAACAAACATTGTAGGATATCCATTTTTACGTGCCCCAAATACCAAAGTCGAGTTTGGGCACAATTTGCATGTTTAAAAGCAGTCCTGCAACACAGGGCTGCTTTTAAACTGACCTCAGGCTTCAGCAGTGCACACATGCAAGTGCAGAAAGGGCTGCTGGCCTCTAACTGCCATGCCCTATTATATACTAGGGACCTAAAGGTAGTTCCAATCCCCTTGCCCTATTATGTCCTACGGCCTTATAGGGGAGGTCATGCTAATCACAGGGTTACCTTACCCTAACCCATAGTGTACCCTAATGTATTTAGGTGTTTTCACTGTATTCTAAGTGTCTCTTTCAGCATAGCACTGGCCCTGGTTAGGCAGGGTCAGTCAGAGTCAGTTGCCACCAGTACCAGTCAGCAAAAAGTTGGGGGTGCCCAGGGCACGGGATGACTTTGCAACAGCAACGCTTCAGTTTTGCAGCATTTTGGGGCCCTGAGCACCTGTGGAGCCTTGAGAGGGCTTCCTAGGAGCAGTCCGTTGGGCGGGAGCAATATTCACCAGATATTGTTCTGGAGGAGTACGGCTGCAACCAAGACCACGAAGATACAGTGTAGCGAGAAGTGAGAAGTGAGCTCACATCATGTTTCCTGGCAAGCTTCTGGATGAAGTGACTTTCATAACCTATTATTCTGTTGATGGGGGCCAGGCCAGTATAGTAATCACTGAGCTGCATCTGATATGTCCAATGTGATTTTTTTTTATTGCTCTTTCAATGTTGGCCCTGACAGCATTGACTGGACTCAGGCTGAGTGCATGGGTCTTCTAGATGATAAAAAAAACCTCAAAATACAAGGCTTTAAGTTTGGTGTGAGGAGGACGGGGATGAGCACCAGGGGAGGGGCTCATAGGCACCTCCCCCTAGGGTAGTAGTTCTTCTGGGGGTTGCAGAAGCGGGCTAATTAGTTTGGGTGTGGCTTGCGACTCTCAGTGAGATCCTGCATGCTTTTTCAATTCTATTTTGAGCCCTATTGTACAGCTAAGCTAGAAAAGGTCCCAGATACCTGTGGGACTTGTTTGGGGTGCCTCCTCAAAAGAAAAGAGGCACAAAGCACCTGGCTCAAGCTAAGATCAGGAAAAGAGCATGGGACACAAAGGAGCTTGCAGCAGTTTTAAGGTACTCTTCAGGATTGGAGAGTGCCCCACTAATAGAAGGGGAGCATGCAAGTCTCCTCCAAACGGATCGATACCTAGGAAATGTGTCTATGCTGTCTTCAGCAAAGGCCCTAGCTGCTTCAATTAAGGACTTTATGGAGAAACATTTGAAGAACATAGTCCTACAGTGTTCTGGAATTACTGTCCCGAGGGCTCCCCCAATAGGAGATCAACTGGAGTCATTGGATACCCAGGAGGGGGAAGACCTGGACGCCCAGTAGAGGGAATCCTTGCAACTATTGAAGGACATTGAAAAGACCCATCCCTGATCATCTTCTTCTTCCTGCTTGTTCCACCCCCTAAGCTGAGCTTCGCAGGCTCTGAGGAGAGGTTGGCGGCCATGGAGGGTAATGGAGGGAGTGGGAGGAGTAGGGAGGTGCCTGAAGCTGCCATGCCCAAGGGAGTTATTGCAGCTATTATTGATCGGGCAGGGGCGTCTCATCAAGGGCGGGATCAAGGGAACTTTGCCTCGTCTACAGTGAATATAGATTCTTTACTGTCTGTCCCCTCCCCGATATGGAGCGTGTTACTGATAGAGCGTCATGTTCTTGTGAAATTTGTAGGGGTGCATCATAACCACGGATAGCCCGCACCCGCATATATCTAGCTATATATATATATATATATATATATATATATATATATATATATATATATATATATCAATGAATGACCAGCAAATTGTAGTTATAAACCGCAGTTATCAGAATGAATAAGAAATGTAATTGTGCTATTTTAATCATGCAATGTAAGGTTTAACTGAATCGTGTGTAAAATAATGCATAGAGGAATCAGTCCAGGTGTAATCGAGATGCAGTAGTTTAAACGTGTACACCATATTAAGTTGCACATGTAGTTCACTTTTCGCATATGAAACATAATGAACCAATGCTTATAGAAGTGTTTAAGATTTGTGTGTTTAAATTGTGTAAAGGCCTGACTGCATATACGCTAAGGAAAGGCCTGTTTGTTCTTATGTTAGCTTATTTGCAGGAAGAGAAGGTTCTCTTGGAAAGGCTCTCTGGGCACCAACAGTAGATTTAATTAGCACAGTAGAGGGTTTCTGTTGAACGTATCTTCTGTTGCAGGTGCAAGGACACATGCCTCGTTAGTAAAGACTGGCTCTTTGTTTCATAAGTTAGAGCGATGGGAGGCATAAAGATGGGAGTGCAATGGAATTTAGGGATGATACTTTCAGCGGAGAAGGTGCCTGGGACTCAAGGTCATCGCAACCGTCCAGGATGAAGTAACCGTTTCGATGGAAAAGTACAAGAAAGAAGACCTGGCTAAAGAGGCGTGACAAAAGGCGTGTTCAATTGTATTGGGTTTTGTATTAGGGATAGTGCCCCGGGGGTAGAGAGCAGAGAGGAGCTAGAGGAGAGCAGAGAGGAGGACAGAGAGGGATTTGGTGAAGGAGCATCTAAAATCTGAGCTTAGGTACTATGTGAGTGCACTTCTCAGGAAGTCTTCACAGCTGACACCTTTTACTTACTCTTGCCTGGGAAGTTCGTTAAGTAGGTATGTCACCTTAGTGACAGAGTAGGGACAACAAATAGTTTTCTTTTTTTAGGTAATGAAGAATAATATAGGGATTGGAGCAGTTATCGCTTGTTTAATACTTTTGGAGCTAACGATTCTTCTCATCCTGAGTCGGGTGAGACTCCTGCGTAGGATGCTATTTGTATTAGTGCCCATCTATTTCTTTAACCTCGTGTTGAGGTGCTTGCATGTGCAGTTATTCTTGGCTGTAATAAACCCACAAAATTGAGTATGGAGTCAGTGGTCTTTTAAGGTAAACTGGATTCTAAATTGTCGCATGTTCGAAAAGGATTTTCTTCCCTTCACACTATTCAACAGGTAAAAAGATCCTGGCGACCTGAAGATTCTTAAAAGAGATAAGATAAGAATCAGCGTCATCATTACTATTAATGCAAAAGGCTTTGCATGGCTTACTACAATCATCCCTCTCTACTAACGAATCCTTGAGAGCAGAAGCCCATATCCAAAAGAAGATCCTCAGTGAACTAAAATCGATTAACTCCTGTATGCCTACCCTTGTTAGAAAGGTGCCTTCTCCAACTCCTGTGCCTAGTGCGGAGGGCGGCAGGGGGAAACCCTTCTGTGTATATCTCAAAAAGGCTTATGTTAGTGAAAAGATGGTATCACGGTGGTTTGGGAAGTGGCAGCTACGCCGTCATAAGCCATGGAAAAGCACATGTAGAGGCAAAAGATCAAGTAACTTGTAACATGAGACCAGAAATACACATCCATCAAACGTGTTGGTTAAATTGCCAAAAGTAGTGGATAAGAAAGAAGCAGAAGGGTAAAAGAAGGGGGGAAAGTTGCTTGGGAAATGGATGAGGTGCAGATAGAAAAGGCCCCTACCCCAAAGAAGTCGGGCCCCAAGGTTATGGGCAACAATCGTAGAGGAAAACCAAACGGTAAGGGGCCTAAGAAGGCAAGTAGAGTGGAGAGTTCTGCTGGTGGGATTAATAGAAATACTCCCTCTGGCAGAATAGAGAGCTTAAAGCTCATGAATCCCCTTGAAATTACGATGGACAGCCGAGTTGATTGGTCTTCACATCAGGAATTGAGACAGGTCCCTCACAGGGCTCCTAGAGTAAAGCATGTGATTGCAGATGTCATGTGCAAGGGAAAGAAAGCAAATAAGTGGAAGCCTATGAAAAGGTCTAATCTATTGAAGATGTTTGCTTGGTATAAGACTCTGGAGGAAATCTCAACTAGAGATAAAGATCAGATGGCCTTTAGAGAATCAGCAATGGGGAGGGAAATGACGAAAGTCTGCATTAACTCTCCTGTTTTTGTTTTATTTGGTAGCAGAAGCTGGGCATGATCTCAGGGATTTAGGTCTATGAATTGTGCCAGAAGGAGAGGTTGTGACCAGTGTTCCCAGTAACGTGCGCGCCCGCGCGCGCGCGCACATCTGTTCCCCCGAGCGCGCAGTGCTGCGTGTGGAGCGCGCACCCACAGCACATCCCGGGAGAGCATTCGCGCCGCCGCTTTTATAACGCGAGCGGCGCGAAAAATTGTAATTTCCTGGTTGCTGTGGCTCCTGCACTTGCTGTATTTCCTCCTTACTGAAGCACGGCTGGGGGCTGTTGGTGGGCCTTTGTGAAAATATTTGTTAATTGCAGCACCGTCATGCGCTGCAATTAACAAATATTTTCACAATGGCCCACAATCAGCCCGCAGCCGTGCTCCTTTAAGAGAAGAAATGCAGCAAGTCCAAAAGCACGACATGTGCTTTACACGTCGTTTTTTTGGACTTGATGCATGTCTTTTTTAATGGAGCACGGCTGCGGGCTGATTGTGGGCCATTGTGAAACTATTTATGTTAATTGCAGCGCATGACGGTGCTGCAATTAACATAAATATTTTCACAATGGCCCACAATCAGCCCGCAGCGTGCTCCATTAAGAAAATAAATGCAGCAAGCACAAGCATGAGCGATGGAAAGGAGGAGGGGAGATGATCCAGAGGGACGGCAGAATCCGGGTGATTATTTGTCTCTAGGGCAGCTGTGGTCATTTCATTTCACCACCAGGTGGTTTCTGGGAGCTGTAGTTCTAGGTCGCCTCATTGGAACTCGCTTTGGATGACTTTTAGTTGGTGTTGCTTTGGACGTAGAAACATGGAATAGAAGGGACAGTAGAGAAACTCGTAAGAGGCGTGAACGTAAAGGGACACGTTAACATGTTGTGGCTGGGGAGCTGGACAATGGGCATTGGAGGGGAATGAGCTCAGTGGTATGTAGGGAAAGACGTAAGGTAGCTCGGAGAGGAAGAAAAGTGTACCGTGGGGAAGGAGCCAGAAGGGAGGCAAGGGTGGCCCTTAAAGGAAGCACTGAAAGAGTATAGCAGGTGGGTAAGGAGGAGGAAAATTAAGAAGAGATTATAAAAGACGGGGTAACAGGTGGAGCAGTGTCGACTGCAGGCGTCTGAAAAAATGGATGTCAGCAAGAAAGTTGAGTTACGAGAAAGCGGAGATTTGAGCATAAAGCCCTAGTGGCCTTAGTGGGGATGGTGAGCGGATTGTGTTAAGCGTTTGACACTGGGATGAGGACGGGGGCGCTAAGTGGAGGATAAATAGATGAGTGGTAGGAAGAGAGGAAGTCTTAACAGGAGCATTAAAGACGGTATAGATTTTGGAGAGTGGAGAGAGATTTCCGAAGAGGAATAGGTAAGGAAGTGAGGTGAGGGTGTATGGAGGAGATCTGGTGGACAGAAGAAGTGAAGAGGACGGTAGATAACCACAGCAAGAGTTACTTGGCTTCCACAAAAATGTGCATTTGCGAGATTGTAAGAATCCTTCCTTATAAAGCCAAACTCAAAGTTAAGGGGGAGGGGTTTTCTGACGTGTCACTTGACTAGGGTGCATAATGCTGCCACCATAGAGGAAGGATGGCAGGATGTTCCTCCCAGTACGTACTATCAAGGGAGGCAGCATCAATTACTAGAGAGACATTAGTCTAAGTTATGTTATTCATTTTTGGGTATGACGCTTCCTTCCATTCTCTTGCTGTGGAGCTTCAACATGTGGGCTGTTAGCGAAAGGATAGGAGAGAGGCTTGTAATCGCATTCAAGCGTTTAGGGCCTCATTGTGAGCGTTTCACTATTTTAACTGGTAATGCCGCACCTGGCAAACACTGATGGTAGGAAGCCATGGGTTTCTCAGTTACAGCCGTACAAGATTTACCATGAAATAATTATTTTTGTGTCTGCTGTTTGCCAAGACCATTTGTTTTTAATACTATGTGTTTAATGCACTACAAGATAGATAATGTATTTAGTTGTAGGGGCCTCATTAATCCGGCCCTCTTCATCCATTCAAATTTCATATTCCACTATACTAATTCACCACTAATCCTTTATGGGTTCCAGAGTAGCGGGCTACTCGCCAATAAATCACTTCAACACCCATCAGGGTTACAAGCGCTATATAAATGCAAACCTTTTTCCCTTTCAACCCCTCCCAACCCTTCTCAATCCAAATAACTGAATAACATATCCACCACTCAAACTACTTTCATATTTCACTATACTAATTCACCACTAATCCTTTATGGGTTTCCGGAGTAGCGTGCTACTCGCAAGAAAAAGCTCTTCAATACCCCATCAGGGGTAACAAGCGCTATATAAATACAAACCTTTTTTCCTCTTCTATCCTTCTGCTATCCTTCTGAATCCAAATAACTGACTAACCTATCCACCACTTAAATTACTTTCATATTGCACTATACTAATTCAACACAAATTCCTTTATGGGTCCCGGAGTAGCGTGCTACTCGCCGAAAACGCGCTTAGACGCCTCGTCAGGGGTAGTAAGCGCTAGATAAATGCAATTATAATACAATACAATAAAAAAGAACGACGTGTAAAGCACACGTCGTGCTTTTAGGCTTGCTGCACGCCTTTTGTTAATAGAGCGCAGCAGATTGTGTGCCTTTTGAAAGTTTTCATGTTAAATGCAGCCCCGTGTATTAGTATGTCGGGCTCTGCAATTAACATGATAACTTTCAAAAAGGCACGCAATCTACCGCCCTCTATTAACAAAAGGCATGCAGCAAGCCTAAAATTAACGTGTGCTTTTACAATCACTAATATATGCTAGTGATTCTGAAAGCACACGTCCTGCTTCTGGACTTTCTGCATGCCTTTTGTTAATAGAGCGTGGCTGCGGGAAGATTGTGTAGCTTTGTTGTGGTTGCAGATGCTCTGCACTTTCTCATTTCGAACATGACACAACCATTATTTTATTTTACAGAGTTTTATTAAGCGCGAACTTGACCCGAATCGGGTATCAGAGCGCTTTACATAGCACCAGTTGCATTACATGAGGGCACATTTTTTATTTTTTGTTAGGCACGGCAGTCACCAACACGAAGACCACCCCCTGGCTGGACTGGCCTTAGCAGGCATCAGGCGTTTGCCTGCGAGGCTGGAAGGGTGGGGGTCAGTTTTGGAGCAGTGGGGGCCAGTTTTGTTACTGGGGCAGTTTTGCAGCGATGCTGCAATATGGGCCCTCAGTAACAAAAGCACCAGTGCTGGGGACCAGCTTTCAGCAGTAGTGCTTGACACTTGCCTGCCCCCCTCCACCCCAACCCTGGTGGGTGGGAGCCGGTGCAGCAAAATTGCCAGGGCTACTTTGGGTTCCCAGTCCGGCCCTGCCTGCCCCATCAAACAGGCCTCCTCCGTTCCAGTACCTAGGTCATTTATCTGCACAATCAAGCAGGAACCCCAGTGTCAGAACCCCTGTCGCTGCACCCACACACGCGGTTGGGTCCTTGGCGCACATTGCCGTGGCTGGAGCACACAGAGACCTCACACTGCCGCACACAGAGGAAAAAAATTAGAGGGAACATTGGTTGTGACCCCCCCCTGCCCAGGATGCCATTACTAGTAAACCACGCTGGCTTAAACTTGCAACAAGTTAAGCCGGTAATAGGAACAGATGGCTTCTCACCCCCTCCCATCTAGTGGGATATAACCATGGTATATCCCACTAGATACACAACACAAATTGATGGCAGTATGATTCTCAAGACTGCAATGGTTAGCATTCCCAATTCTTAGTTTTATACTTACTCCCAAAATTTTGACTGCCAACAAAACTCAAACAACTCGTAAAAAACAAACTATAATGGAGGGCAACACATTATCACATAATTTATGCAAACGTCCAGGGGATTCAAGCTGTAATCACTTATGATCAGATGGACAGACCCAGCCAATGAGTTTCGTCCAAATGAAGGGATTTCATCAGGGCAAATATTATCTGATATATAATTCCATCAACCTGTTTCTCCTCAATTACAATAAATGTATATTCCTGCAAGGTTGTTTGTACGTTGGGCAAAGAAACACTTCCATTCGATTCCGAAAGGAAGTGGGACCGTTTCTTTGCCCAACACACGAACAACATTGCATGAATATAAATTTATTGGAATTGAGGAGAAACAGGTTGACGGAATTATATATGAGAATATTTGCCCTGAAGAAGTCTCTTCATTGGGACGAAGCGAGTTGGCTGGGTCAGTCCCAAAAAATTGGAAACATGACTTGAAAATAAAGATAATTTGAAAAATACAACACTTGGAGAATAAATTTATTTGCAACAGAGATCGACTTTCATTATGACCATCTGTCATAAGTGATTACAGCTTGAATACCATGAACGTTTGCTTAAATTATGTGATAATGTGTTGCCCTCCCATATAGTTAGTTTTCTACTAGCTTAGTAGGTTACAGAAGCAGCCAACTTAAGAAATGGGGTGGTGCACTCTATCCCGCTCCGTAACAGATTTTTGTGTCTTAGCATTGATCTGGAGAGTGTCTCTTCCTGGGGGTGGGTTGGGGGTGGGGCAGGTGCACTAGGTAGATGATCCTCCCACCAGCCTGGGTGTTTTTTCATGAAATGTTCATGGTTTGGAACTTTTAAGCAGAACAATAGATCTAACTCAAATTGGGAGGAAAATATTTGTATTTGCTTTTAGGAGATCTGGCTGTATATGTAGATTTAGGTATTTTATTAAGCAGCCAACACAAGTGGGTTCAGGACATCTAACAGGTAGCTTGCTGACACTAGTTTCAACTAAATGTATTTAAGAAGCAAGCATCATTCAGACAAGATGCAACTGGATTTTGGCTTTCCAACTTCACCTGCAGGATGGGTGCCACTCAACCAACAACCTGATAATCATAAATGTGTACATAAATCAAGGTGTGGCCCAGAGGGTAATCTGGAAATTGTTTTTTAGTGATCTGGCATCCCTGTTTGAGATCCCAGCCCCTCACCCCCATTTTAATCATGTGCAATTTTAATCATCGTTTATTGCCTGATCAGGAAGAGGTCTGTTCCAGTGAAATGTTGGAGAGTTATGGAGTTCCTTATGCCACAATCCTGAGGTGTTCTCAATCGAAGTACGATCTTCAACTAGTTAGGTTCCTCTACGAGTTAGACCTGGTGTGCTTGAATGGACTTTTTAGGGAGGATTGGCCAGCCTCCCAAACATTTGCTTAAGGTAATCAGACCTGCCTGATTGATTATATGGTTATCCAAGCATGATACCTTGAGGCCTGTAAAGGCTTCAAGGTGGTAAGAATTATGGGCAGAGATCATTGGGGCTTACAAGCCTCTTTTCTTTCTGTTCCGGGGCATAGGGATAATGCAGTTCTATTGAGCTATCCTTCCCAAAACCTTGACTACTAGGATCGATGATAGTTACATAGCACAATGAAATCAATTTCAAGAAATTAAAGACCTCGAGCTTGGGGGATAGGGGGGGTAGCCGGGTACAAATGTCTAGGATTGGTTCTTAGAGACTATCGAAGTTGCAGGCAAATGTTTGATCCCAATAGTGAGACAGTGTAACCTTGGGATATTAAAAGAAAGCCCACGCTGGATATCCATCCAGCCTTGGTTCGATAAAGAATGTTTGGGTTTGTTATAGGGATTCTGCACACACACAGAGCTATGCACAGGATAATAGGACCTCGGAATATAGTGGTGAGCCAAACATAAACCTTAGCACCTAAAACCCCAACCCAACTAGCCTTAGCGTCCCATTAGCAACAATGTACCAATGATTAGACAACCCAGAACACGGTATCTCTCTCTCTCAGGACTCGCAGTGGCAAGAACACCCTTTCGTCACTCACTCATTCCTGTCCACAACCGGCGTAAGAAGAGACACAGTATAGGTTAAAATGTTTATTTCAACATACGTGCTCTAAGATACAGTACACGTGACAGTACTATCAGCATAATGCATAGGAATAATATAATCAGCATAGTTACAACTCCATAGAATACTAACGGGGAAAGCATTTCATAAAGCAGTGGATAGAAGGCTGAATGACCTTACCACCCTCCCCGTGCTAGTAGCTATTGTATTATAAAAATAGAAGACCTCTGGGCTTTGACAAGCGAACCCCCATACCTCAGTCTCTAGATGCAAAGACTACATCAGCAGACAATCACAGCTCTTCTCTCTGGAAATGTTTTCTTCAAGTCCCTCTCAAGGGGGAAAAACGCAATAATAAAAGCCCACCAATTTCCCCATGGCAGCTGTACATAGTGTTATGTCTAGGTGCGAGGGACTGGCCATATCAGCAAGAACCAGGGATGTGTTTTTCGACCTTGTAACTGTTGTTCAGACTGAGCCCAAAGGGAACAGGAGAAAAGGTGAGACACAGTAAATGCAGACAGTTGTATAATAACTTGGCAGGAGCAGAGGGCGACAGAACAACGGCTAAGAGTAACGTGCGCAAAAGTCATCATGGCAGCCAGGCCTATGCCAACGTATCCAGGCAGGCCAGGAGGCCACAAACCACAAGACACCCTCCCCTGGACAGTCCATCGGCCAAGACTAAGGACGAAGACAGAGTTCCAAACATCTGAGCAGAACAGAGGCGTCCACAGTGGAAGGAGTCCTAATGAAGGACAACGAACGAGGAAAGGTAGCAAAAAGACAGTCAGCGATGCAGTTCACGGACAGTGAACGGCAAATCAATCCAAAAACGTGGAAGTGCAGAAAAACGCTATACCGTCCAAGAGGACATCATTGGAATCGTCAAAAAACGTAGACGCCATCCAGTCCAATAGGTCAAAGCTGCAGGAATGCTCCTCCGAGGACGGAGCATCCAAAAGCAATGCGGGACAGCTTGCGTGATATTCAATATAGCTTTGTTGTAGGAGATTCTGAGCAGCTGCCCAGATATCCCATTGTGCCAAAATCCCCAGTGCAGCCGCACGGCGTCATGCAGCCTGCAACGGAACAGTCCCGTTCATGGGCCTCTAAGGGACCCATCAACCGAACAAAATCCGGAACAGACAACGACGTATTGGAGAGGCAATAATCCATGGCCCAGGTGAAAGGGCAGCGGATGCAAGACATCACAGGTTGCATGCAAGTGAAACACGCAAAGCGAAAAGAAAGGGTATAGGACACACTCAGTGTCGCCAACGGCAGAACTCCGAAACCAGATAGAAGGCGCTCACGGAGCAGCTGTAGGCGTCCGGGGTCGAGAAGGGCCCATCGGGGAGCAGCCAATGCGAAGGAAGCAGATCAACGGTAGTACACCAGCCGCCAAAGACGCTGGAAAAAATAGAATGAATAAACGCCGGTATCACACCAAAAATAGTTTGGAAAGAGGACACTAGGCCAGACACCACCACTTTAAAAAAATGCACTAGACCTACAGTGTTAGATGCGTTAAAAATACGGTGAATTAATTCACCGAAATGTTGTGGGAGGTTAGTGTTCAAAAGGGCCTGTATTTCACTGTGGGTACTTGCCACCTGGAGAACAAATGTCTCCCGGGCGGAAGTGGGCATAACCTCCTCGTTCAATAATAGCGCCTTTATTCTGCTCAGTTTATTGAAATCCGCCTCCATAGTAGGAATGGAAGGCCAAATAGAATTATCTATGATGTCGTGAGGGGAGGAAAAAGCACATTCTTGCAGCAGACAACCCTGTGCGAAACAGTAACAATATAGGGGATGCCGGCCTGCATGCCACAGCAGTTGTCGTTATTTAAAAGCAAATAGCTACCATTTGTAAGCAAAGTAAAGGTAGGAGAAATAGCAGGAATGCCCCTTAACACACAAGCAAGATTCGGAGCAGAAACATTACAAGCTCCGTGCAACTTAATATGTTTACAAACAAGGGAATGTCCCACTGTTGAATCGCATGAATCCCCCGTGAGAAAAACTTCCTTGTCATCTCTAAGGCATTTATACATGAAAGGGAGGGACCAAAGTTCATGCAGGAAGGCACTACCCAAAGGCTGGAAACGGCCCACAGGATAATGTTTCATGCATGAACTAAATTCAAACAAGGAAAAAGGCAATGCGATAACCCCATGAACTAGCCACACAGCAGAATCTATTTCCGCTACAGAGAATGGTAAGGGCTCCACTTTCTCGATATGTAACAGAGTGTAAACTGCATCTTTCATGGACATGAACTGCTGTTTGTCAGTTAAATTAAAAGGCAGAAATAAGGC
Source organism: Calotriton arnoldi (assembly GCA_963921515.1). Classification (NCBI taxonomy): domain Eukaryota; kingdom Metazoa; phylum Chordata; class Amphibia; order Caudata; family Salamandridae; genus Calotriton; species Calotriton arnoldi. The sequence goes on from CAWUFW010002100.1 coordinate 387,861, forward strand.
AGTGGTGTTCAAAAATTGCCAAGGAACCTTACCCAACTTAAGTGTTTGCAAAGTCCACGCAAATTGCATAACTGAACGTAATTGATTCTGACCATGATATAACACAGAAACATCATCTTGTACAATATCGACAACAGAGGACACAATATTCTCCAACGTGTAAATGCGGGAAGACAGGGTATTAATACTATTGTCAACAACAGCAAGCACCTTTTCCAAATTTGCTTGGTCTATTTCCCGTAAACGGGAAGCAGCCTCCATTTGCGGTAGCTTCCAGAGTTCATTATAAGCTTCATAAATGAACCTCTTCGGTCGTGGACCACGAGGTCCCAATATAAAGTCGGACAGATCAATATTGCCTGAAAGGAGGGACAAATGTTGTTTAACAGAGTCTAGGGAAGAATGTTGCAACCATTGTTTACATAATTTACCAACAGAATAGGTGGTGACAGTACGGGAGTTAGAAAACCTAGGATCGGGCTTGTCCTGAGTATAGCCAGAAACTGTGTCATGAAAACGCAGTTGGCACTCGTTAGATGATATGGGCCAAGACAACCAAGGTGACTGAACAAGCATAGAAATATTAAACGAATTGTTCTGAAACAAAACCTGTAAAGTCGAAAGGGACATATTAAAGTGCGAGCTGTGGTTTAGAGTTGAAGACAGGGATGGAATTGATGGTGCATTCATTTGTTTTGTGGTAGCCAGACCCCAACACGTAGTCTGATAGATCGAAGCATTCAAGAACACCATTTGGGCTGGGATTAGGCAGGCACGGTGCAAGGCCTCGGTGCCTTGCACCTGCCAAGGCTTGGAGCCCCAGATTGACTTCAAATCCACCGTTTCCGTCCAGTATTCATAACCACCCACAGCTAAGGCCTTTAAAAGGAACTCGAATAAAGCAATTTGGTGTGGGTCAACATGAATTTCTGTGTGAATGGGGCGGGTAATTTGAAATAATAGGACCCAGGGTTCGATCTATTAAAATCAGTGAAATAAGTAAATTTATTTCTAAGAGTCCGGGAGCTTCCCGATAAAGGGTTTGGGCAATGTTCCCATTGAGTGTAGGTCACAGGGCTACGTAGTGCACTCGGTTTATGGACAAAATGGTTGCCCCAATGCTGGTAACAGTATAAATCGGCATAATTCGCTGAATTCATATACAAATCCTCAGCATTAAATGAAGCATAATATTTCAAATCAGCAAACAATGCTTCAACTGCATGCACATCCCAATCATCAGAATGAATATTACTTTTTACTACATCACCCATGGAAACTCGAAGGACATTCGGTACATTAATAACTTCTGTTGGTCCATGAATTTGAAAATTTACCGCATCCCATACGATGCCATCAGCAACTGGAAAAGCCGAAATGTTCACCAATGTGTGGTCACGCTTCATGATGTGAGATGAGGAATGTGGAGCCAAAGTTCCAGCAACACTGTTCACAGCAGAGCGTTCAGGTAAATAGTGACCATTGATCAGTAGAAAAAACACTGTGACAAAGCCAATGGACAAAAACAAAAAAATCAAGAAAAGTACCAACCAAATGTATGTCAGGGGGAATCAAAAAATTGTCTCTAAACCAGGATACAAAAATACTGAACTTGGACGGGACAATCGACGTGGTAGAATCCGAGTCAAAGGAATAACGTGTCGGGCTCAGTGGCGTTGTTGGTAAGTGAGCCACAGATTCTGTTTCGGGATAGGTATACTCGTTCTCGTCAATGCAGGGGGTAACTGGAGGTTCGAGTATACTTTCAGGCAAATCAATCATCTCAATTGTAACATCAGTGAACGTTCGGGCAGAAGGGCCTCGAACACAAGTCCGGTAAATTGCAGGACAAGAGACCGCTGGTGTAACACTATTTAGGATCGGCCAGTTGTTGTAGCTTGACATTTTCCACTGAGATGTATCTGTTCTCCTTGCGACCAGGAAGCGGTGGTAAGATGACTGTAGGTGTTCCCTTCAAACCCAGGACTGGAACCGGTGCACGATAAGAGGGGCCGAATTCTTTCTTGTTCTCCACCTTCTCTCGAACCAGGTCGCCAATCTTAGGAAGCCAGCCGGCAACCGGAATCTGCAATGTAGGGTCTGCGGCTGAGGGTAAATGTGCGATTGCAAGCTTGTCTCGGGCTTCTTGTAAGTCCTGTAACATAGTAGAATGGTTATCTACATCAAAGATGGCGGATTGCGCCGCCATGTCTAGACCATCAAGGTCAGGCACAAACATTCGTATGCCAAAGAGCATTTCGTATGGGGTCCGCCCACCCAGAGATCTTCTAGGGAGATTATTAAGTGCACGTTGTACGGTATACAAGTGGGCCAGCCAGTTCCTACCAGTACCTAAGACTCTAGCTGTCAAGGATTGCTTTAAATCACGGTTCATTCGCTCCACAATTGAATTACCCTCAGGTCTGTATGGAGACGAAAACTTCACCCGTACCCCCAGTGAACCCATTGCGTCCTTGTACGCCTTAGAGGCAAACGCTGGACCTTGGTCAGAATGGAAGGTGCCGCAAGCGAAGATTCCCACAAAGATACGCAAATCCCTGATGACATTTCGAGCGTCAGCACTCCGTTGTGGCCAGACCCAGATGAAACGTGTGCATGAGTCCACTGCCACTAAGATATATTTATAGGCAGTGTCTGAAGAAAATGGACCGCAGTGATCCAAGTAAACACACCCAAAGGGTCTGTTAGAAATGTAGAGCGAGGTCTGTGGTGGTCGTGTAACCGTAGAAGGCTTAATCTGTTGACACACGTCACAAGAAAGCACATAAGTACGGGTGTCTTTATATAAACCACGCCACCAGTACCGCTGCTGCAAGATGGAAACGGTCGCAGACACTCCAGCATGAGCCGAAGCCATGCCTTCGTGTGCAGCCGTTATCAAGGAAAGTCTGCGGTCCGCGTTGGGGATCAGCCGATCACCAACGTCGGGTATTGTTACATAGGGAGCCTGTTCGGGACCTAACTGATAAGAATATTTGGAAGGAAAACCCTAGGGTAATTAGCACCTTCCTGTGTTGCAGCAATAGCTGCCAAAATATCAGTATCAATTTTAGACATGGATCTAGTAACTGCTGCCACTGAACACGTGACTACTGCTGATTTGGCCGCTTCGTCTGCCAAACCGTTACCAACAGCGTGTGCGCCCACCCGCTGATGGCCAGGGTGTGAACCACCTGTGTAAGTGGCAGACGTTGTCTCAATTCTGCCACCCGAACCCAAAGCATTTTATGCTTAATTGTGCTACCTTTAGCGTCTCTATAGTCATTTTGCAACCAAAAGAACAGATTGTCATTGTAAGATTGAACACAGTAGTACGAATCGCATACAATTAGAGTGGTCACATCCGGAGTAGCGAACTCAGCGCGAGCACCAATGCGCGCAGCTCGGCCAAGTGTGCAGTACTGTCCCAGAGTGCCTGAGTGTGCACCACAGTGGATTTGAACTTTCCGTTCACGAAGGTACCTGCAACAATAGCACATGCGGCAGAATAAGCATGCTTGGACCCCGTGGCCGGTTGTGCTGAACCATCGGTGTAGATCACGCAGTCGTAATCCTCAAGCGGGAGCAATGACAGAGGAGGAGGATGAGCGAATTCATACTGTAAAAACTCCTGAGTCTGTAGAGATGAATCAAAGATGAAAGTGACATCCGGAGACGTCAAAGAGGTTGCCCATTGAATCCAACGGGGGTGCAGCGCCTTAGAGTTCGGGACACTCGCCTTTGTCACTGCCTCTAGGGCAGGATATGGTGTTACCACCAGAATGCGCTTTCCCTGTGCCAGTGCGCGTTCCTTTAGAATCGCCATCTGCACTGCAGTCAGAACTTTCTCCACAGATGAAAAGCGCATTTCTGCGGAAGTGTATAGATGTGACTTGTACGCGATCGGTACTGTGTCACCTTCGTTAAAGGTTAAGTACGTGAAACCCACTGCCCCCGGAATTTTTCTGATCACCAGGTTTGTGTGGTTATCACGCGTCAACAAGTATTTAGACTCAAGAAGGTCTGTCTGCAAAGACTGCAGAATGGAGGAATGCTCCGGAAGCCAACAAGACTTCGAAAAGTTTGGTTGTATCAAGGCATACAATGGCTTGATACGCTGGGCATATTCGGGGAATATAAGTACGCCCGAAGTTCAGGAAACCCAGCAAAGACTGAAGTTTTTCAGAGTAGTAGGAGGGCACAAAAGTGCACATTTTTCCAAAAAGTGGGGGCTAAGCCCTTACCTTCATTGTTGAGCTCGTAGCCCAAAAACAAAACTGTTAATTCAGCAATGTGTGATTTGGCAAAGTTAAACTTATAACCTAATACCGCAAACTCGAGAATAATGCGGTCCACTCTGGAAAGATGCAGGTACAACTCGTCGTCTGTCAGATAAATATCATCGACGTATGAACATGCATCTGGGTCTATGCCGTCTAACAAAGAGACAACACGGGCTGCGAACACACCTGGACTGTTTTTGTAGCCCATAGGGAGTCGCCTTAATTTGAATTATTTACCACCGGAGGTGAAAGCGCTCCATTGGCTACACTCCGTGGCTAAGTTGTGCGTGTAAAATCCATTGGATAAGTCGAGTGTCGTTTTATACTTTTTACGAACAAGACTGTCTACAAGCGCAGAACTGTGGGTATTTTGCACCGCAGAGGTCCGACAATGAGAGTTCAAATGCCGGTAATCCAATACTAGGCGGTACGATCCATCGGGTTTAGAAACCGCGAAATGGGGATTATTCATGGGTGATGCGCATGTTTCTATTACTCCCTGATATTCTAACTGAGTCAGAATTTCAGAAACGGGGCCTTTGGCTTCAGGTTTAATGGGATATTGGGGTTGTGGCTGCGGTAGGGACCGTAAAGGTATCTCATGGGGGGGAGAATCTTCATCCCAACCCACGTGGTTGCGGTATAACGCAGGAGCCAGGGACACAGCCCACTCAGCTGCAAGAGCCTCCGCTTTGTCCTTTGGGACATGTCGAGAAAAGCTCGGAAGGATTACCTCCTCCCCTTTACGCGCAGAAAGTACGAATGGGGGTGGCCAAGCCGCCTCCGAAACAAAATGTCGTATGAAGAGGTCAGATTTTCCCAAAAAATCCCTTTAATTACACGCTGTATATCACCTTCAATTTGAATGGCGATATTAAATAGTCTGTCAGGGGGTGCCACTCTGGTGTCTGCTGTTTCAACAGTAATGAATGTCTCAGTTGCTGTCGCCCCCATATGAGGACGTAGCGCCTCCCGCACTATGGTAACTTACGCGGCGCTGTCTAATAGGGTTACTGCCCACGTCCAATTCAGGAGTCTCGTTCTCACCGTCTGTGGCATATTTCGCTGTTACAGCGGCAACTTTCTTCTTCTGAAATTGTGGGCGAGAACGTTGAAAGTCTTCTGCTTTCCCTCTGACTTGTTGTTGAGGTTGATCTCGTCCCTGGGGAGCCTCTCGACCCCTTCCTCTATCCTGGCGATCCCCTCCACTGGCTTGTGAAGTTGTCTGTGCCTGTGAAGAACGAGGAGAACGCGTATCAGGGATCTGAAACCTATCCGGAGATTTAATTCTCGCTCTATCGCGCAAATCATATGTGCGTTCAGAAGAGACAGAAGCCGGGGATGCGCCTCACGACCCCGGCTTCTTCTGTTGCTTACCCTGTTTTTTCAACCTCCAGCTCTTTTTAGTAAAAACTGGTTTCTCATCCTTTTCAGATTGAGTTTTAGGTTGTTGTTGTTGTGATTGTGTTTGCTGTTTTGCAAAAGGCTTATTGCCCAGGCTATTTCGGCCAATACTTTTATAAGCTTGGGTTATAATTTTCGGTAATTCGCGCGGCTTGTCCAATTCCGGGACCAAAGCCAAAGCATTAGCTACTTGAAAGTTCACTGCATCGCCCTTGACATTCGCAAGGATCAGCTCAGCTACTACTTCGAACACTCCCACCAGTCTCATCCCTAATTCCACAGCCGCTTCAGGGCCATGTTCATCCTGTACTTTTTAATTACAGAGGGAGAACCGTCATGGAAGGAGTGCCGAAACACTTCGAATAAACCGCTGCGAATACCCTACCCCAGTTGTTGCATGCTGTCAACTCGGGGATTAAGTCTTTTGGCAAACTAATTGTAAGAATTCTATGTTTATCCACCGGTGTTGTGTTTGGAAAAACTGCCTCCAGCTGGTCAAATTTCTCGGCAAGCCAATAAGGAAAATCATCCTTATTTTGTGGACGTTTGCCCATCACTGAGTTCACCATGACGGGACTTATGGTCACTCCGCCTGCAGCAGCTGGATGGCCCGCAACTCCAGGTGGGGCCCCCTGGATGTTGCCTGCAACATATTGCACTAAAGCGCGCTGCACTCGCACCAAAGCCGAATACATATTGCGCAGGTCAGCGACTGGTATCTGCATATATCGCGGATGTGGGGTGTACCCGGCCAAAACAGGCCAAGTGGGCCCGTCAATAGACAAGGGGCCTAAACGAACCGTTGTTACCGGTTGTGGGAGGGCGCCATCAAACCACACACGGTGCTGCCAAGCGGTGAGCGGTACTTCAAGATTAGTATAAGGTCTATAGGCAGCAGGAACAACGGTGGGTTCATATTCATGGAACAGATTATCGTTCGCTTCCACCGCTGGAAAGGTGACCCAAGAGTAGAATACTTCAAAGTGGAAAGCCGGATCGGCTTGGACCACAAAGATCAGTTCGACTCCCGTGTCTGGCACTCCATACACCCTTAAGTGATCCCGGAGCGCTGTGCGGCTATGTGCCGCTATGTTTATACCCGCCATTGCGATCGGGGATTTTCGACAACCTAACAGTAGGCAGCACAATAGAGGGTTTGATTAAGAAACCTTTTAACAACTTCAAGCTTGAAAGAACCTACAAAAACGTCAATATAGGAGGTATTACCGTCACACACGCTTCCGGAAGCGTCCGTGAGGGTTGTTGTGGACAAGCACAAGCACTACTCAAGCGTCTCGCAGATAAGCAGCCCCACTCGGTGGGCGCCATGTTATAGGGATTCTGCACACACACAGAGCTATGCACAGGATAATAGGACCTCGGAATATAGTGGTGAGCCAAACATAAACCTTAGCACCTAAAACCCCAACCCAACTAGCCTTAGCGTCCCATTAGCAACAATGTACCAATGATTAGACAACCCAGAACACGGTATCTCTCTCTCTCAGGACTCGCAGTGGCAAGAACACCCTTTCGTCACTCACTCATTCCTGTCCACAACCGGCGTAAGAAGAGACACAGTATAGGTTAAAATGTTTATTTCAACATACGTGCTCTAAGATACAGTACACGTGACAGTACTATCAGCATAATGCATAGGAATAATATAATCAGCATAGTTACAACTCCATAGAATACTAATGGGGAAAGCATTTCATAAAGCAGTGGATAGAAGGCTGAATGACCTTACCACCCTCCCCGTGCTAGTAGCTATTGTATTATAAAAATAGAAGACCTCTGGGCTTTGACAAGCGAACCCCCATACCTCAGTCTCTAGATGCAAAGACTACATCAGCAGACAATCACAGCTCTTCTCTCTGGAAAGGTTTTCTTCAAGTCCCTCTCAAGGAGGAAAAACGCAATAATAAAAGCCCACCAATTTCCCCATGGCAGCTGTACATAGTGTTATGTCTAGGTGCGAGGGACTGGCCATATCAGCAAGAACCAGGGACGTGTTTTTCGACCTTGTAACTGTTGTTCAGACTGAGCCCAAAGGGAACAGGAGAAAAGGTGAGAAACAGTAAATGCAGACAGTTGTATAATAACTTGGCAGGAGCAGAGGGCGACAAAACAACGGCTAAGAGTAACGTGCGCAAAAGTCATCATGGCAGCCAGGCCTATGCCAACGTATCCAGGCAGGCCAGGAAGCCACAAACCACAAGACAGGTTTGAGGGAACGTTTGAGGAAAGCTAGACTGTTGCAGGATTTCCCAGAGGGCTGTAGGAAAAAAGAACGGTATGGTGCCATAGAAAGGAATATGCAGCTCTGATTAGAAGGAAGAAGCATGTCTATTATTGGGCAAATTGGGATTTGATGATCCAAACCCTTCAGACTAAAGATTTGCAAACATTTTGGAAATTATTCCTGAGTGGCTGCAGGAAGCTAATGGAACCCCCGAGATGTGTGGTGCTGGAAAATGCTTGGGTCACATACCTAAGTAATATCTATAAGGCCAGAGGGGTAAACTGAAAGAGGAAGGTGGCCCAATCTGGGGGAAGAATATATCCGAGCTTTTCTCAGAACTCTCCTTAGTAAAATTGATAGCCTCCTTAAACCTAACTAAGGCTGCTGGCCCGGATAATTTACCTGCCATTGTTAAAAAGTCTAACCCTAAGTGGTTAGCTCATTTTTCTCTAAAGTGTTTATTTTTGTAACAATGATGGCTATATTTCCACTTAGCTGGGAGGGTGCAATAATTAAGCCAATCCACAAGAAAAAGGAGTTGGATAACCCAAGAAATTATTGTTTAATACGTTTGCTTGATGTAGGAGATAAATTGTACTGTCCCTGAAAGATTGGATTGAGTCTAATAACCTCGTCCCAATGGAACAAGGAGGTTTTAAGAAAGGTCACTCTATGGTAGAACACTGCTTCGGTCTGTGGGCTCTAGGGGGGAAGGCAATGGGAACGGCAGGGAACCATTTTTGTTGTTTTGTTGATTTTAGTTCAGCCTTTGACCTAATGGATTGCAAATTTCTGTGGAATAAACTTTGAACTGTGGGTATTCCTAGTAGCTTACCTGCACTTTTTTAGCAATAGCATCACCTGAATTGGGCTCTGGTTGAATTAGATTTAAATGGGACTCTTGCTACAAGAATTCCGCTGGTTGACGGGTTAAGGCATGGCAGCGTCCTTGCCCCCATATTATTTTCCTTATGTTTAGCAGATCTGTCCCATGCCCTCGATAGTACTAAATCTTTTTCACCGAAAATGAAGGGTAAGTATATATCATGTTTTCTCTATGTAGATAATTTGGTCATTTTAGATCTGACACAACTGGACTGCCAGAGGAAGCTGGATAGGTTTAATTTGTATTGTGTGGCTAATACATTAAAGGTTATTGTGGGGAAAACAAAAATAATCAATGTTGGAAAAACAGTGAAAGCATAAAAGTGGGTGCTAGGTAACGATACGGTGGAGGTGGTAACCTCATAGAAATACTTAGGAATGTTATTTAATAATAAATTACACTGGGCCTTGCATAAAGAAACAGTGGAGGCTCATGCACTCTCCGCCTAGTCAAATTTTAAAACACGTTTGGAGCACCTTCTCTGTTCCCGGTATTTACCGCTTATAATGTCACGGTACCAACCCAATGCCTATATGGGGCAGAGCTGCTGACCCTAAGTACAGAGGTAAGATGGGAGAAGTGTGAGGGTAAGTCCCTGGAAAAGCTATTAGGCCTGCCCAAAAGCGCAATGTGCCCAGCAATACAGCTAGAAGGGAACATACAGGCATGAACTATTTAGCCTATAAAGCAACCTTACGCCTCTGGGACAAGCTTTAGACCTCGGAGGTTCAAAAGGTGCCATGTAAATATCAAGAAGCAAACTAAAGTGGGCTGCACAAGTCAGAAATAGATTAGTGGAAATCACAGCGACACTGGAGGCTGGAAAATTTAAAGTAATGGAGGCATCCCATCTATTAAAGGCGGAGCTGAGAGATGCCTCTAAGATAGAATCTAGGGCAGCGGATCTTCATTATGTTGCAGGAAAACTCTCAGGAAGCTACATGTTGGAGTCCTGGGGTAATGTAAGGATGTATCCTTATATATCCGCTTTCCCGAACCCCCAGATGTATATGCTGTTATTAAAATTTCAGGTGGCATTGAATTTTCGATATCTAAAACAGGAGAAATTTGATGCACTATTTGATTCTGATAACAACTGTACCTGTGGGTCCCAGAGTGCAAATTTTAATGTTCATCTCTTATTAGATTGTTTGCATTCTCATAATACTGGATGTTTGATTTTAAAACCGCTTTTTTAAATATAATATTCGCCATCGCAATGAGGCACTGGCACGTCTCACGAATATGGATTTTTCAGACATGCCTTGTATCTTGTGCGTTAGCAAAATTCTAAAAAAAAAGCTTGGGATAGAATTGTTGTTAAGGAGTAGTATTGGTTAATGCTGACCAAACCCTGTGTTGATTCAATGGAGGAGTGTTGAGCATCAAACTGATAAGTGGTGGAAATGTGCTGTATCGTTTAAAATATGGTTAGACATGGGGGGGCTTGAATAGATTGTTTTAACAATTGTATATTGGACCGGGGGCCGGGGTAGGGAGTTGTTATTGTAAATGTGCATTTATTGTTTTATAGGAATGTGTCTAAATAATAATAACAATTTTTACCTACCTACCTACGAGCGATCCTCTGCCATAGACGCGGAGGCCTGAGACTCCGCTGCTCTGATGGTTTGGCAGGCACCTAATGTGCAAATGTCTCCTTTAGTTTTTTTTAAAGCAGAAATACAAGTTGTCATACTGCACATGGGTCACCAGAAGTGGTCACCAGAAGTCAAACCTGAACATTCTAGAGCAACCACTTTTGCAAACAACTCCCAGCCCTAATGGTATTAAAATAGTCAGAGACACAATAACACCACCATGTTTTGAAGCTAAAAATGGCCACAAAGTAATCTGAAATAAACTGATTTTTTTAGCATACCTGTGAAGCATGGCTTAAGGATTCGAGTTTAAAGACAGAGTCAATATCATACAGAATAATCTAAGTTGTTGACCATCCAGGCTTGAGAACATAATAGAGGGTATTGCCTACTGAGTCAGAACTTAAGGGTGATGGAGTCAGCACTCCTCTGTGCAAAAACAAGGCTAACCTATCAACAAAATATATGCTTGTGAACTTTTTAGTTGCTACCCTTATTCATGGACTCCCTACTGGCAAGGTGAGTTGGGGCTTCCAATTAACAATGTCAGCAACTGTTCTTGGTGTCTAGCAGATTAGCCATTGCAAGGTCATCACAGAAAATACACAAATAAAAGGGTGGTTGGATGAGGAAACAGCAACAACAGCTAGGCGATTAGCTGCACCTCAAGCCAAATGAAGTAATAATCCTGGGGCCGGTCCCACCAACCCCTAGGACAGGCAATGACCAGCTGGACAGAATCAAGTGAACTCTACGCAAATGTCAACTGCGGCCCATAAGAAACCTTCACGCAAGAACAGCGGCCATGTGCACCCAGAGACGGCCCACCTCTAGCTATCCTCATTCCCTCTGTTACATTTCTAGACCCACTCTGTGGCTTATAAACCCAGCTCTCAGTCTCCCACCAGGCAAGTGGATGGATTCCTCCTAATTCATTTCCATCCCAATTCCCCTTCTGGGACCTTTATGACATCTAGGAATGAGGCTACACTTATTCCTTTGATTCCAATGACCTCTTTAAAAGATGTGCCCATTCGAGTGTGCGTAAATGTCTTTTCTTTAAATCAGTAAAGCCATTGACTTACAAAGGTGGAGGTGGTCTCCAACACTGCACCTTGTTATTCTTCAGGTTGACTGGATCTTTGCCACCGTTTTAGAATGGAGCACAAGTCAATATCAAATTTAAGCACCACTTATTATGTTCAGTCAATAATGATGGCTTTAGAATAACATTAAAACCTTTATTTATATTTTTATGTTTAGTAATTTGGTTTGTTATCTATTTATTCAGATTAGAAAATTAGATAAATCTGAAAAATAATGGTTATCAACAATCAGAATATATTACAGTGTGTTCTGTAAAGGAAAGTAACCTGAGTCCCTAATCTACTCTATTTTATCCTAACCAACCAGAACCCATAGAGTCCTTTTCGGAAAAGAGCGAGAATTTTAAGGAGCATTTAGAATAGAATTTAAATTTGAATTAAACTCCTAATAAAGAGCAGTTCTGGAAACTTGCCTCCTTGCTCAAATTAGAAGTTAGTCACAGCAGTAGCTGTATTCTTAGAGGAATTTAGAAAAAACTATCCGCAGTAGCTCACAGTGTGAAAGGCAAAAGCCAGGAAAAGGATAGTCACAGAACAATTAGTCTGGACCAGTCTGAACAGCATAAAGCTCTCAGAGTGTGCTCTAAGGAAAGGGTAGTGGAAGAGCTCTGAAGTCTCTTAAGTAGGAACACGTATATTAAACACAAAAACATGTGTATCCATCTTCTTCGGTGTTAGATTATCTTAGTACAATGGTAAAAGGATTGTCTGATGGTCTGCGACATTCGTCTTCATTCCCAAGGTAAACATATGAAGACGGCAAAGCATTATCTGCAAGCAGTCTACTAAGTTGTGATTGTTCATGTACATCAGTTTCACTCTCAGTCCCCGCAAGAACACTGCAGCTTACTCTATTAGATATTCCGACCTCCACAGCATGACAATGAACTAGCCTAAAGCAGAAACATTCTAATTGTAACTTCTACGGAATTATATCATGAGCTTCACATTTTCCTTCATACACTATCGTTTTAATATACTGTTGGTATTCATTATTGTGAATGAATGACAGCTAATATCTACCCAAATACAATGAGCACAAGTAGCTTAAGAAGGAAAGAAAACATTTTTTAAAAGCTAGCACATTCCACAAAGATGACATGTCTAAGGATATCAAAGTGCTTTAAGAAAAGTTGAAATTAAGGCAATGCAGAAAATAGAGAAAAAAATTAGGCCTAGTTTAGCTTGACTGTGTAAATACAATAGAAGCGGATGCTTAGTACAAACAAAATAATGCAACTCATGCTACACGTTAATTTACACGTTTAATTAAGGCACATTTTCCATTTTATTGCATTTCTTCGAGCATTCTCCTGTTATTATTTTCACAAGTTAAACAGATATATTAAACTAATTTTCCTTGCTTCAAGTGCTTGGTGATTGTTTTATTTTGTGCTGTTTTCACTTTTTATATAATTGCTAAGAAAATGTCACATACTTCAAAGTGCTATTGTCCTGAATTGGTTGCAGGAGCCGTCCTATCATCAGAAAAGCCCTGATATCTGCTTCTGAATTGCTTTCTTGTAAAGCATGTTTTAAATGCAGAGATAGAGTGCTAAGCAGACGAGTCAAATTAGTTTTAGAAGCAAAGAAATAGCACAGAAATCTAGGAATTACAAATGTACTTAAAAAGGAAGTGTGGTGAATTTACTGCAGCTATTTTTCCACGGTTTTATTCCCGCCCTCCTTATGTTACACAACTTTTTCAACGCTGCCAACAGATTGATCATGCTTAATTTGAGAGGTTATCCCCATGTCTCTCCACTCCCCTTTCCTTTCTACAGTTTAATCACCACCACCTATTTAGCTTGACACCACATCAGATCAGGTTCCTCTCCCTTTCCCTTATACATCCTGTTTGAGTGAGTTTAAGACTAAAAGGGGCTTATTTACAAGTTGTTGGCGTAGGGCAGCGCTGCAAGTCTTCTTCCTGTCCTTTCCCTTGCGCTGGCGAACAATTTGGTGCCTAGCACCAATGCAGGCACCCTTGCACCATGGTGCAAGTGTGTCTGCGTTGTTGTTAGGATTGTTTTTGTGTAGGAAGGGGCGCTTTCCTGCACAAAAACAATCCATGAAGGCTTATTCCTGTTTCTATGTGTGCAACAGAATGCAGCACATGTAGAAAGAGGAAAAAACAAGTAGAAATAAAGATATTTCTCCTTGTTACACCTCCCATGGGGAGGCGTACAGTTTTGACGCATTCCCAGGTTTACAGATCCTTATAAATATGGGAATGTGTCAAAATTCATGGGTGTTGCGTGGCAAAACCCACTGCAACGCCCATGGAACGCCCCACTGATACAGTGTAAGTCAAAGCAGCGACTTGTGCTGCCTTGCATTGCACCATATTTACGAGCCTATGAAAACCCATGCAAAGTGGCTTTGCGTGGCCTCGTTGATATGGGTCTGAACTCTGCGCCGCTGGGGTGTCAAAAAAAGTGATGCACCGGCAGCACAAGGGGCTTGCAAATAAGCCCCCCAAGTGCTGCCAAATCCCTTATGATGGCGATAGGCTGGCAGTCCTATTCACCTCACCTATGTCCTCCATCATAACTCCAGACCTTTGCATGTTACGGCAATGCGCCTCATTGGTACCCCCTAATGTGTTCTCCACCATGTTGGCAGCAGTGAACCAAGCAGCAGTGTGAAGGAAGCCGAATTACGTCTACTCCCCTAAAATTTGAATTTCACTGTAAATGTATCACGTAGAAGTGGCTCATATTTCCTCATTCTGGCAGTAGTTTCTGGTACTGGCAGGATTGGGAATTATAATTGATGCGATATTGATACATCAAGTATTCCCAGGTGCGGTAATCCCATATTTTTAACCGGGAATAAATGCTACAGGTTACACCTGGCGCACTACCAGTGGAAGATCCCCTGCAGTTCCATGTTTGAATGTGGAGGTGATGCTGAAACATATAGTTCTGCATGTTATTCCCCATTGTACAGAAGTGTAGAGGAGATCAACTTGTGAGTAAACGATAGCCCTGGTATCCCTAAAACCGGGCGAAGTATTAGCCTCCAACGCCCAATGTTCCTGGGCTGCTTGAAATGCAACCTTTATTGATTTCTAGATTTTTTTTACAACTTTATTTTTCAATCTTATAGCGCGGATTAAATAATGCATAACATTGGGGTCGGAGAACATGGCGGCCGTGAGCTAAGCGGTCGCTGGCTGCCGGTGGTGCTCCCGCTCTGCTCGATGAAGGCATGCTGTAGCGGGGATTATTAAACCGCATTTAATGCCCCCCTTTTTTTACCCCCCTGGAGACTTACTTGGGGGATGTGTGTTGATGCGTCGCTGGACCTCCCGCGCTGGTTCCTAGCGGCCCTGGAGTTAAGGAAGAGCCGAAGGTTGGCGGCGCGTGGTTTCCTTCGAGGCAGCTGCTTCCGAGGTGATTCCGGAGGAGCCAGGGGCAGAGGCAGCACAGGGAGAGCGGCTGCTGCCGCTGCATCCACGCTGGAAAAGAACATTGACACAGAGGGGACTGGAGGAGAGACGGAGAAGGAGACGCTGGATTGCGTATTGACGGCGGTGAGGTGTGGATCGGTTTCGAGGGACTCAAAGCAGAAGTTAGAGGAGTGTGAGGCATTGGGGTGCCAGAAAAACGGGGGTATATGTGAGGCATCAGAAGCCGGTAAGCTTTCCTCCCCTTGTTTCCTTATACCGACGAGCCAGGAAAGGGGTTACCTGGTAACTAGTCCAGTGCAGTCAAAAAAAACACGCAGGCAATTAAATCTAAAACGAAATCTGCAAGGAGAGGCAGGAAAAGAGGCGCAGTACAGGAATCCATAGTGCAGAGGTCTGGAAAAGAGAAACTCTGTGAAGACATTACTAAGCCACCCCTCGAAGGTAAAACTGCCCCAGATATATATGAGAAAGGGGGTAATACTTTGGCAATAAGGCCAGAAGGTAGCCCTGAAAATAGTTTCTCACAATCTGGGAAAAACAAATGCAAGGGTGGTAAAATAAACAGAAAGAAGGGCCATCCGGTGGAGGCTAAAATAAAAATTACTCCATCGTTAAGATCCTATTTTAAGGCTCTTCCACAGGTTTTGGATATCGCCAAACAGGGAGAAGCCCTCAGGAAAGAGTCCGGGCCGACAGAGATAGCAAGACAGCCTCCTTTGAGATTTATGGAGGATATCGATCTAGGAAATATCTCCTCTTTTACCCCCATCTTCCCCCGGTATTTACAACTATACTAGTTCCCTCCCCCAATTCCACCAAGCAATCTGCCAAGCAACCTGAACCACTGAATAGCCTTGAGATCCCCGGAGTAGGTACAGTTATGAGTGTAGTTTTAACTACCGAGCATGTTGGAGGAGGAAATTTAGTGGTGGGAAGTGCAGGAGTTAGTGTCAGTGAAAATGGTAATGGCAATGGTAGTAGCAATGGGGTGAGTAGGAGTAATATAGAAACGGAGAAGACTCCAGGGAGGGAAGGCACTCCTGTGACTCCTTTAGAGACTCTATTTTCCACTCTGTCTTCAGATATTAAGAAAGGGTTTGCTGTTTCGGAGTCTAATCAAGGAGAGATCAGATTTTTTTGTGAATCACTTGAGAAAAAGTTCGACCTTTTAGACTCTAGGATGGTAGTTTTAGAAGACTCAGTGGAGGGGCTTAAAGAAGACCTGGGAGCAGCTAAAGCCGATATTATAATACTTAAGAAGGAAGAGGTCATGCTCCGAGACAGGTTGGAATCACAGGAGAATAACTCCTGGCGCAACAATCTACGCCTCTTGAATGTACCGGAGGGTAAGGAGGGAGAGGATCTTAGAGCGTACATTGTAACACTCATCAAAGAATCAGTTCAGATCGATGATTCAGAGGAAGACTTGATGAGGGACATACAAAGGATTCATAGAGACCCCTTCAGGAGGCATCCCAATCGAACAAAGCCCAGGAAGATCTTAATTAATTTTCTGACCTTTTCCCTGAAAGAAAGAATTCTAACAGCTGCCCTAAAGCAGAAATCATTGAAATCTAGAGATTTCGCTTTCGAGATCCGATCAGATCTCTCTCGTACCACTCTAGACCGACAATGGGAGTTGGGCAGAAAAATGGATGATTTTAAAAATTGGGGGCCACCGCCCAATTAAAGTTTCCAGCACAATTAAAAATTATGTACAATAATAAAATGTACAACTTGAAAACAGTACAGGAGGCAGAAGAGCTTTTGAGAAACTTAAAATAATTCCTGGAAGAATACCTTAGTTGGGAGACTACTCCATATACCTATGGGAATCTGAAGAGGCAGTTAATTGAATTATGATGGGAAGTACTTATAGACCCACATACACCTGTACATATCTGCAAATAATCAAGGTTATAGTCTAAACCTATTTACAGTAGGAAATACGAAAATATGATATTGGAAATAGTATTAGAAATAGTGGGGGCCTTAGTG
This sequence comes from Calotriton arnoldi, assembly GCA_963921515.1. Lineage (NCBI taxonomy): Eukaryota > Metazoa > Chordata > Amphibia > Caudata > Salamandridae > Calotriton > Calotriton arnoldi. Next base: position 404,799 of record CAWUFW010002100.1, read on the forward strand.
GGAGCCCTGGCTACATGCAGTTTCTAACAATTGGTAATAGTTAAATATAGGGTAGAGTGGGGCACATCGGCAGGTAAAATCTGGACTAAGTCCAGGTAAATGGGGGTTGGGTTCTCCAGGGAGGGGATCAGGGGTGGGGATAGGGAATCACGGGTGGGGGAGCATAGGGGTAAAAAGGAAAAAAAAAAGAAAATTCTCATTCGCTTTCCGACCTTGTTGTCATTGATTGGTTATTATTTTTGGCTCGGTGTCGACACCCAGGGAGAGGGAGATGGTGTATACTTAGGGTTCAGTTTTTTTTTTAATCCACCATGAGAACGTTGCAATATCTATCTTGGAATGTAAATGGTCTTCGGGTCAAAAATAGGAGGGAAAAAATCCTTCAATATCTTAAAGATTCACCGGCACAGATAATAATCTTGCAGGAAACACACCTCTTGAGAGAAGAGATTAGCGGTATTTGTGGAAAGCTCAGGTGGGTGGAGCACTGTGTTAGTTCCTGTCAAAATGCCAATATTAGGGGTGTAGCCATCTTAGTCAAAAAACAAGTTAACGCCTGTCTCCTAGGAGCTATGACTGACCCAAGTGGCAGGTGGGTCATTGCCAAGCTGTCCGTTAATGGCGCACTCATAACAGTAGTGGGTTATTATGGACCTAATCAGGATGACCCTTCTATACTTAAAACCATCTTTGCAAATCTTTTGGGGTTTCCTGATCCGATCATTTTAGCCGGGGATTTTAATATAGTTTTGGACCCTCAAAGGGATAAATCCCCTAGTAGTAGGGCAAATGTCTTGTCTAAATCTAGGACATATCTAAAGATGATGATGAGGCAGAATGCCCTATCTGACATTTGGAGAGAAAGATCAGGTGTTCAACTAGGTGTGTCCTTCTATAACAAAAAATATAGACATAAATCAAGGATCGACTACATCTTGATCAGTAATGATCTAAGGGGTAAAGTTAAAGATATAGGCTATTTGACCCCTCATCTGTCGGACCATGCAGCGGTATGGATGGAGTTAAATATATTAGATAAAGAACAGCGGAGAGTGTGGACATTTGACCGCACACTCCTCTTAGATGAGGCTGAAGCCGGGTACTTATCCCAGGAGACAGAGTACTTCCTAAACATAAATGTAGGTTCGGCAGAACCTTCAGTGGTATGGGATACCCTGAAATCATACCTGAGAGGTTTAGTAATAAATAGGACCTCCTATAAGAATAGGCAGTATAGAGAGGAAATGGCATCTATTGAGTGGGAAATGAAGGAGGTGGAAAGGAAGTCTAACAACAAAGTCGACCAAGCTACATGCCAAGTACTAGAGGAGAAATTGAAAACTCTGAAAGAATTGCTAGAGAATACTATTCAGGCCAGGATTTTTAAACGATGGGAAGCTAGTAAACTTGCCCATTTTGAATATGGTGAGGGGGCCGGCAAATTATTGGCATGGAAGGCTAAAACTGATAGGGTTCGTAACCTTATTAAACAAATCGATGATGTGCAGACTAATTCGTCGATAACTAACGATGAAGAGATAGGAGAAGCCTTTTTCACTTTTTTTAAAGATTTATATAACGAAGATAATGATGTAGATAGCACATGTGCACGTGAATGGCTAAACCAGATTAATCTTACCCCCTTAAATCTCGCTCAGCGAGAGAACTTAGAGCTTGAGATTTCAGAACAGGAGGTCAGGAAGGCTTTTTCAGCTTGTAAGATAGGTAAGGCTGCCGGGCCGGATGGCCTTCCTATGGAATTATATAGAAGCCTAGGAGAGGTGATAATTCCATTCATGACAACTCTCTTTAATAAAATTTTGGTTGATGGAGTTAGACCCCCCACCTCATGGAGTGAAGCTAATATAACACTGATCTTAAAACCAGGCAAATCTTCAACTAAATGTGGGTCATACAGACCTATCTCACTTTTAAACAACGATTATAAGATTTTTTCCAGAATATTGGCAGATAGGTTGGGTGCGGTAGCAGGAGGTCTGTTACATGCAGACCAAAAGGGCTTTTGAGAGGTAGAAATCTCCATGACCTTACCCATGATTTTATAGGTGCCATTGACTTTGCCTCTACTTTTTCACTCCCTTTGGCAGCAATGACATTGGATGCCACTAAGGCATTTGATAGGGTAAATTGGAACTATCTAGGGGCCGTGCTCGAGAAGTTTAATTGTGGGCCAAAATTCCGTCGAACTATTAGTCTTATATATAGTGACCCCTCAGCGAAACTTGTGGTTAATGGAAAATTAACCAGACCTTTTAAAATCAAAAGAGGAACCAGACAGGGCTGCCCCCTCTCCCCCTCCTATTCGATATGTACATAGAACCATTTGCTCAACGTCTCAGGGAAGAGACAGACATTACACCATTTAAAAGTGGAGTATGGGAGAGGAAGGTAGCCCTGTATGCGGATGATATATTAATTTTATCATCGGATCTGGAGTCATCTTTTCCTCATGTCATCTGTCTAGCGCAGGATTTTGGTCGGGTCTCGGGCTACGAAATTAATGCAGACAAAACAGAAATCATGACATGGAATTTATCGGGGTGTCGATATCAAGTTAAGCATGAGATGCGATATCTGGGAGTGAAGATTGTCCAGGATATAGTTAAGATTGCGAAGACTAATCTCCTGAACATCTTAAGAGAGTGTCAAAAACTCATGAAGTCCTGGGCCCACCTCCCTTTGACCATCTTGGGTAGAATTAATCTGATCAAGATGGTAATCTTACCAAAAGCCACCTTTCTTTTTAATACTATCCCTTTACACTTTGAGAAGCAGGTAATAGATAAGTTTCAACAATCTATTAACTCATTTGTGTGGGCTTACAAAGCAACAAGGATAGCGTGGAAAAAACTAAGACGCAGGAGAGAAAAAGGTGGTCTTGCACTCCCACATATGCAGTATTATGCTTGGGCCTTTCAGTTAACACATTCAAGAATGCTGCTAAAATCCCCGGGTTCATCAGAAAGGGGGAAAATGTTTTGGGCTATGTTAGACCAAGTAGGTTTATCTCATGAGGGCTTTCTTTTTAAATATGGAGACCAGAAGTTTTTTAAGAAAGTAAGACTGAAGGTATTATTGTGTGCTGTTCAAATATGGGCCAGAATTAAAAAATTAACGGGCCTAGAGTATTACTCAAGTTTGGCTCCACTGTGGGATAGCCCGGGGACACCAAGTTGTTTAAAGGATAAATTGGCAGCCCCTCTTAAAACAGCTGGGTTCCTGGTGTGGGGAGATTTGGCCACTGAGGGATCACTTTTGCCTTGGGTATTATTTGACGATAAAGTGGAGGGTGGCATGTCTAGATTTAAATATCTACAACTAAAGAGTTGGTCCCAGAGCCTTAAAAACCTATAGGTGTGGGAAACATTTTGGAAGAACATCTGCTACGGAAGCCAGTAGGAAAGAAAGAAGTATCGTTTTTCTATTGGGCTATTGAAGAGGCCATAGATGGAGATTTCAGACTAGCCGAAGAACTATGGAGAGATTCGACTTCGGATATAGACTTGGTAGAACTGTGGCAAACCTCTTTTAATACTTTGTTTACAGTTGTGAAACCAGCCTGGTTCAGAAGAAACCATTATTTCACCACACATAGGGCCTACTTATCTCCGGCGAGACTTTCCAAAATATCCAAGGGCCCTCCTGTCAGTTGTAAAAAATGCCATATGGAAAATGCCCCAGACACACATATGTTTTGGGATTGCCCAGCTAATGCTGAATTCTGGGAGAAAGTAGGGAACACTCTTACAGACATTTTAGGGTGTCCAGTACTTATTTCCCTCAGGCTCATCATCTTTGGCTTATTAAGTGAAATCACAGGCTCGAGCAGAGGCTTTTTATTCTATGCTATTCTGCTGGCTAGACGAGAAATATGCAAGAGATGGGCTGAGGCCACACCCCCCATGCATTCAGACTAGCTGTCCTCCTTGTACAAAACCCCCAGAATTGATTTGGTCAGACTGGGAAAGAGTAGGAAGAAAGATATTTGGGATTGCTTGGTAAATTGGTCTCCTGGTTAAACACCAACTATTTGTCTTTGTTGATAAGGTCATCTACATAATCTTTTATCCTATGATTAAGCCTCATGGAAGCTCTCAGACTGTGCTGGGCTGTGTTGCCTCTTTCTTTTGGTCCTCAGGCTTGATTTTGAAAGGACTCACAGCAACAGTCGCCGGTTTGAAGTAATCAGAAGAGAGCATGACCACCCTCTCCTTGACAACGAGAGGTCAGCAACAGGAAGGGGTTTGTCTGCCACTGGTAGGCGTGCGATAAAGACGCGGGGTATACACCTCGCGGGCCTACGTCTCATAACTGAGTAACAGTGGTGGCCTCCCAGTTTCCTGGTTGTCTGGGGTTAGAGGCGAATGAGGTAAAAAAAAAAATAAAAAAAAATAATAATAATAATGCATAACATTACTTTTGTCAATATAACGTCATATTTAGATTGCAATGGCTTCACTTTGCCTAAACAGTTTCGGATTGGGGAGGGAGCAGATAAGTGGTTCAACGAGATAGGGGTTGTTGGGGTGAACCCGCTTCTCAATTCGGAAAGGAAATGTTTCAAAATGTCAAAATAATATGGCGATGAGAATTTACGTACAAACATGAAAAGCATTTTGCAATGGAGCATTTTGTGACATTTTTAATTAAATGTGTTCAGTGTCACGGCCCGCATCAGTCACTTCTTCCGTGCTTGATAATTTATTTATGGGATTCATACTGCTTTTGCAGGAAAACGTTCAAATAACTTTCATGCAAACATAAATAAACTAAAAACATAAGATAAAAAACACACTAACGCAGGGTATGAAGATGCATTACAAGTACCTGCCAGCCTGCAGCAACATCAAATATCTATTCAGAGCAGTCAGCAAAGAAATCATGCCACATACAATTTACATCAACAGAGTGTTCTGCTGTAAGAGGAAATTAGATGCTAACAATTCTATATGCATTTCCTTGTAGAAATTCCAGTTGGGCAGTCACAACTGTTTCTACTGTTTCGAAGAGTGGCATTTAGAATTATTTTCTAATGAACTATAATAGTCTTAGACAGAAAAACTGGGGTATTCTACTTGTTAAGTAAAAATAAAAAACAAAAAGAAAACCAATAGACACAATGAGAAACTGCTTAATTGCTGCAGAACACAAGAATCAACTGCAGGTTTCTCCATAGCAGTACAGTAGATAACTAAAAATCCAGGTTATAATAGAAAATACGTGTAACCGATCAGTTGCACTTTCCAAAAAGATTATTGGGGATGTTTTTCTGAAGTACAGTAATAAAGAGAAGCCCAGTAGCGAGCTGTTTACATCTGGAAGAGTGTGACGGGCCAATCACAGTGAACGTATATGCCAACTCAATTGAAATTTTGTTGTGTCAATTTTCTGAGACACACCATATCTTGATCTGTTAATGCCCCCCAATAAAAATGTGTACAGTGCCAGGGATAAATATCACTTTAAATAATTAAATAAATAAAAGTTCTCTGCTTAAATCAGAGGAGGGAAAGCGGTTGCAGATAAGCTATCCAATCCAGACACTTTTGGATTTTATCATACAGGTTTAACAACGTCCTCAGCCGCCATTACAATAAGTGGCAGATTTCTCACAACTTTGTGCCTCCTCAAAGTCATGGAAAGTGACGCAAAGTTGGGAAAAATTGTAATTGTAAAAGTGTTGGTAAACTATTTCCTTTCCAATGCTAAACGTTTTTGTACTGGATTGTAGCCCGAAAGCAACACAAATAGTACTTTGCACTGCTTTGTGTTACTTTGTGTCGAGGAGGACCCTGGCTAGTTCACACTCTACAACCTACGGTTTGAAGGCAAAGCTCTATCCACTAAAATTGCTAGACGGGGCTTTGCACCAAAAAATAACGCTTCCTTTAGGCAGGAATTAAGTTGGAGAAATATTATATTTTCTCTTAACTTTTTAAAAATTGCATGTGTGCTGCACTGTATCCAATGTGTGAAACGTTTTACAATTTGTCTATCATAGTATTTTGCACTGGAAGGGTAGACATCCAATGCAAAGTCAATGATAGACAGTGCTATAGTGCAAAGGTGTGTGCATGGCAGTAGGCAGCTTGTTTCTGCACCAGCACTGGAGCAGTGAGCATCATTGCCATAGCTTAGCTGGCACGGTTCTGAGATGTTCTCTACCCCTAGTGGAATGCAGCGCCACAACTTTAGTTGCAGCTCTGCGTTGTGTGATAGTTTAGTAAATGTGCCTCTAGATGTTTTCCCTTTGTTGAACTCTTTGCTTCCAGTGGTGCTAGGAATCTGAAATTTACAATTTTGACTTTTAGTGTAGACTTCAATCGTACGTTTGGGATCTAGCCTTCCAAAGCCCTATAAACAGAGGTTTATAATGGGGTTCCCTTTATTACCTTTAGTAGATAAGCAAGAAGTTCAAGCCTTGGAATTCTCCTCCTTCTTGCCTGAAGTGATCCGGTACCCCACTGCTTTGCGAATATTTTGGAGGCATTTACAATATTATGTCTTTTGCTCCCTTTTCCATCCTGACTTGGCAGGTAGGAGCCTGAGCCTTTTTATTCATCTCAATTGCCTTATCATGATGTCTTTCATAGCATTCTGGTGCTGCCCAACAGTAAACTATTTTTAGGAAACACTCTGGTGTCAATGAATGTCAACTAAATGTTGATTTAAGACTGCTAAACAAAAGTTCAATATATGCTCTCTAGCAACTAAGGTAGACCAATCATTATAAGTATCAGCAACTTTGCCCCTAATCCAACCACTCAGAGAATTAATACACTTCCCACCAAAGTCTCTTAGGTCTGATGAGACTATTTGGCACTGCCTCTAGAATTCTTCATGTGCTTGGTACTTGTCAGTCCAAATGTTATGATCAGATTTTTATTTACAAAGGTATACTTTCTATGGTATTGTATCTATGGGATCAGATTGCCTTCAATGCGCTGTAAGGGTATCCCTCTTCAGCCAACAATACAGCTACATCATGCTCTTTCTCACTCTGGTGCACATGTACAACCTAGCTCCAAGCCAATGTTACCATTAATGGAAAAGCTAGCTACCACCTCATTTCGAGGTTGGGATCTGGGTTACCATAAACTTGAAGGACTACTGGCTGCCTCCAGGTGAATATAGGGTTTGTGTTCAATATCTAGTCTCGTCATATTCTCCACATGACTTTACTTTCTTACGGTTTCTTACTCTCACGTGCACAAACACTTTCTTATCCTTCTGCTTCAGTTAACCCAACTATATGTAAGGATGGTAGATATAAATATGCCTTCATTACTAGACTAGTACTTTCCAACATAAAGACACTTTCAACAAAAAGTAAATCTATGTGACTATGTGTGGGAAAATGGCAGCACAGTGTGCTTTTAAGGTGCATTAGATTTAATAACACTACACATTAAAAGACCGCTTTGCAGGTTTGGAAGAAGATTGAAAGTTGTCATCATTACTTTGCAGGATTTTACATTGGAAGTTATTTCATTGTGACAACAACATTCAGAGTCACTACATTGGGAATACAACATTGGGAATACATTTACATTGCATCTTCACTGGTAAGTTTTAACTTTTTTATATGTGTAATTTTTAAACAATCTATCATAATTCATAGTGTTAATTGGATAAATATTGTGTCATTTTATATTTTTAAGTTCCTTTACTTTTATGTATACATAAATAGAATTTAAAAATCCTTAGAAATTCACTGAAAAAAACAAAGGTTACAGGGTCGTTATAGTTAGACTCACATTTTACCCATACAAAACCATGGAAATTCAGCAGATATAGTTACCGGAGCTAACTATAACTTATGCCCTCATAATGCACTGCTTATGACCTCACATATTACATCACTCATGGCATGGTTAGTGACATCACTTATGACATCTCAAATGACATCACTGATGACATCATCCACATAACCCCTCACATACCTATAAACCTCTCGTACACCCACTCACACACCCACACAAACACTCACATATCCATTCATAAACCCATACAAGTATTCACACAACCACTTGCTCATCCATAGAGCCACTTACATACCCACTCATTCACCCCTACAGCTACTCATACAACCGGTCACTAACCCATATAGCCACTCACACAGCCACACACTAACCCATACAGCTATATATACACACTTGTTCACCTACACAGCCACTCACAAACTCACTCACACATCCACACAACCACTTAGATACCCATTCACACACCCATACAAGCACTCCCACAACAGCTCACTCACCCATAGAGCCATTCACACAGACACTCACCCCTCCAATACAGCCACTCACACACCATCTCACTTAACCAAACACCCACTCAGACACACTCACTCACCCATACAGCCACTTCCACACCCAGTCACATACAAATATAGCCATTCAAATACCCACTCACTCACCCAAACAGCCACTCACACACCCACTCACAATATAGATACTCACACACCCAGTCACTACCCATACAGCCTTTCAACAGAGGCATTCACATACCCACACACCTACTTACTTATCCATTCACACATCCATACAAGCACTTGCATGTCTACTCAGTCACCCACACAGTGACTCATACAGTCACTCTCCAATACAGCCACTCCAACACCCACTCAGTTAACCAAATACCCACTCAAACAGCCACCCACTCATCTGTGCTGCGATGTAGACACCCAGTGACTCACCCATACAGACACTCACACAGCCACTCCCTCATCCATACAGCGACTCACACAGCCACTTACTCACCAATACATCTACTCACATAGCCACTCACTCACCCATACAGCTACTCACAGATCCACTTATTTACCCATACAGCTACTCACACACCCATTTATTCACCCATACAACCACTCACACACGGATACACAATCACACAGCCACTCACTTAATATATCTTAGAAATATTATCACTCATTAGTAGTACACAAAGTATACTAATTTAACTTTTGTAATACCATAGAATATGTTTAACACTGGATGTTGTCATCAGTGATGTAATTTGAGATGTCATCAGTGACGTCACTGACCATGTCATGAGTGATGTAATATGTGAAGTCATAAGCACTGGTAATTAGAACTGCTGAATTTCTAAGATTGTGTACGAGTGAAATGTGAGCCTAACTATAACATCCCTGTAACCTTTGCTGTTTTCAGTGGTTTTCTAAGTTTTTTAAAAATTCTATTTCCCAACTATTAAGGCCCTGTAACCTTTGGTTTTTTTCAGAGAATTTCTACAGTTTTTAAATGTTATTTCCTAACTATAATGGCCCTGTAACCTTTGGTTACTTAGTGAATTTCTACTTTTTTAATGGTATTTCCTAACTAGAACGTCCCTTGATTATTTTTAGTGAGTATCTAAGGTTTTTTTAAATGTTGTTTCCTAACTGTAACCATTGGCAGTGAGTGTGTTAGTGAGTGCATGAGTGTCTCACTGTGTGTGGGAGTGGGTACATGACTAAAACAAAAACAAAGAAACAATTGATGGACGGAATGCTGGACAATGCAAACATTCACCCCCAGTCACAAGGATCTGGGTTAAATCCATCATTCTTTTGCTCACCACACCACCCCAGTTTGGACCCAGTCATATGCAAATCAGTCTTGACCCTGTTCCTTTTGGGAACAGTCCAGCCCGAACTGCCAAGCCAGGTCCTCCCTGGACCGAAAAACAAGCATCCTGGGACCGGTTTCAGGGCATCACCCTTCATCAGCCAGGCTAGCTTGAATCCAGTGGTGTAGTGAGCACGGGACCCACGTCTGGGCATACCCTTCCCACTTAGGGTGACATATGCAAAAGAAACAATTGATGGACGGAATGCTGGACAGATCTCTGTACTGGGGTGAATGTATGACATTGTTCTGCATTCTGTCCATCAATTGTTCTTTTTGCATTTGTCACCGAGTGGGATGGGTATGCCCAGACGTGGGTCCCGTGATCTCCATGCCACTGGAGTCAAGCTATCCTGGCTGATGAGGGCTGAAAGCCTGAAACCGGTCCTAGGATGCTTGTTTCCAGTCCAGGGAGGACCTGGCCTGGCAGTTCGGGCTGGACTGTTCCCATTGGGCGCAGGGTCAAGACTGATTTGCATATGGCTGGGTCCAAACTGGAATGGCATGGTGAGCAAAAAAAGATGGATTTAGGCCCAGATCTCTTTACTGGGGTGAATGTACGACATTGTTCTGCATTCTGTCCATCAATTGTTGTTTTTGCGTGGGTACATGACTGTCTGAGTTGGTCTGTGAGTGGGTGTGAGAGCATCAGAGTAGGTGTGCGACTGCCTCAATGAGTGTGTAAGTCAGTCTGTGAGTGCATGAGTGTTTGAGTGGGTCTGTGAGTGGCTGCATGAGTCTGAGTGGGTCTCTCTGTGGGTGTGCAAGTCTCTTAGTGGGTCTGTGAGTTAGTGCATGAGTCTCTGAGTAGGTCTGTAAGTAGGTGTGAGAGAGTATGAGTGGTTCTGTAAGTGGGTGCATGAGTGTCTGACTGGGTATGGGATTGTGTGTGTATCTGAGTTGTTCTGTGAGTGGGTGCATGACTGCCTGAGTGGGTGTGAGAATGTCTGAGTACATCTGCGAGTGGGTGCAGAGTGTCTGAGTGGGCCTATCAGCATGTGTGAGTGTGTCTGAGGTGGTATGAGAGTCTCTGAGTGAGTCTGTGAGTGTGTGTGTGAGTGGGTGGGTGCGTGAGTGTCTGAGTGGCTCTGTGAGTATATTGGTAGACATGCGGTTTCTCCTGCAGTTCAGTACAAAGCCACAACAGATACATTACCACATGATACACTTTTAAAATCTAAGCAGTCTAGTGGGCAGCAAGTGGCGGTTAGCTCAGTTGATTTCATAAACATTAGCAGACTGACAGAAAGCCGCAGTTACTGTAATTGCCCGGACAATTGGTGCGGAACTGTTAGAGCGGGTTGGCCGCAGTTTTTTGTGTTTCACCCCTTGCCGCCTTATAACAATTTCACAGGATATAGTAAAGTTTTGAATAGCCCTTCAATTGTGTGGTGATACAATGTTGAGACTTCACCACCCTCAGTTTGACTACAATAGACACTGATTCTGTACTTGTTTAATTATTGTTTATTTGTTCATGCAATTCCACAATTATCTTGTAAAAAGTGTTTTTTGACCTGCCTATATCTTTGGTGCCACATGACGATTCTTCATGAAATTTTCCCCAAAAAGTGTCAAAGTAAGTCTAGTTGTGCATGGAAAGATTCAGAGTAATCCATGAAGCGGGGGCCTAGAAAAAGCAGGGATCAAAAAAAGAAAGTTATTTTCCAATGTAATATTCCATACAAAATTTTGAACAGGACTACAAAACTTGACTGAAAGCTGGCTCTTGATCCAGAAAGAGTGCTTATTGTTATTTGGTGTAAATCCATTCAGTAGTTTTTGAGATATTAAAGAAAATTCAAATGTGTATATCTAGGGACATGAACCCTCCATGACTCCACGCGCCAGCAGCAGTACTGTGATTGGCTGGCCGCAATCTGTGTAGAAAGTTGCGGCTGCCAATTTATAAAGCGGAACACGGTCCCGGGGGATGGAAATAAACCTTGCAAAGTATATAAGGGGTCAGGGTAGGGGGTACCCTGACCCAATTGGTGGAGTGTAGTGGGCTCTGAGGGACCCCTTATGAGTTTTGAAATTCCACAAACTGTTTTTTTCCAAGTGTGTGGGGTCATGGGCCCGTCACGATGCTGATAAGCATGGCTCCCATGCAGCATCACAGCAGAGTTGCAAACATTGGTGAACAAAAAATATACATAGGCACACTCACTCACTAATGAATACATTCAGAGACCCACACAGACTCATGCACCCACTCACAGACCCACTCAGATCCTCATGCACCCACTCACAGCCCCACTCAGACTCATGCAGCCACTCACAGACCTACTCAGAGACTCATGCACCCCTTCACAGACCCTCTGATAGCCTCATGCACGTCCTCAAAGACCCTCTCGAACACACACACCCCCTCACAAACACACTCAGACTAATGCACCCCCTCACATACCCACACAGAGTCACATACCCACTCAGACTCATGCATCCACTCACAGAACTAGTCAGAGAGTCATCCACCCACTCATAGACCGATTCAGAGACTCATCCAAAAACTCACACACCCACTGGGATACTCATGGACCCAGTCACAGATCCACTCAGAGATTCATGCACCCACTCAGAGACTGATGCAGCCACTCACAGACCCATTCAGAGACTCATGCACCCACTCACAGACCTACTCATATACTCATGCACCCACTCACAGATCCACTGGAAGACTCATGCACCCACTCACACACTCACTCAGAGACTCACACACCCACTCAAACCCACTGAGAGAATCATTGCTCCTACTCATAGACCCACACAGAGTCATGCACCCACTCAGAAACCCACTCAGAGACTCATAGACCCAGTCAGAAATTCATGCATCCACTCACAGACCTAGGGCATGATTTCAAGTTTGCCAGTCCTGGAGCAGGCCGTCACGCCACCGCCCCGTTCCAGGACCACCAAATAGAGCTGTCGCCTGCCTGCCAGATTACAAGTTTTTTTAGGTACTGTGGGCGAGCAGCGTGGCTGACCTGCGGCAATGCCTTTCAAATCCACCTATGTATGCCTTACAAAGGCATCAAAGCTGGACCACCACAGCGGGTTCCAGCATGGCATGTCTGTGAAGTCCATGTCGTAATGGAACTGTGGGTGCATGCACACAGGCATGCACCCCCATGCATGGGGCATGAGGGGGCCTAGTAGGACTCTCTTTGTTTCATGTCTGCCAGCAGTTTCATGGAGGAAGAGCCTCCATGACACTGCTGAAGGTCCTGAGACTCGTAATATGAATGGCAGTGCCCCAATCGGCACTACCAGCATATTGTGAGCTTGTGCCTGCTGTGGAACCACAGGGAATGTGGTTGACTGGCAGTTCGGGTGATGCAATGGTGGTCCAACCGCCAAAGTTGTAATGTGGCGGTTGGATCACCGTGTGGCAATGGCTGAACCGCCACTGCCACACGAGTCTGGAGGTCCTTGTAATCAGGCTCCTAGTCGGAGAGTCATCCACCCACTCACAGACCTATTCAGAGATTCATCCATCCACTCACAGACCCACTTAGAGACTCATCCACCCACTCAACAGACCCCCTGAGACACTCATGCACCAACTCACAGATCCACTCAGAAACTCATGCACCCACTCACACACCCACTCAGAGACTCATGCACCCACCCACAGATCTACTCAGAGATTCATGCACCCTCCTCAGAGACCGGCTCACAGACTGATGCAGGCACTCACAGACCACTCAGAGACCCATGTACCCACTCACAGACCCTCTCAGACACTCATGCAGCCACTCATAGGCCCATTCATAGCCTCATGACCCACTTATAGACCTATTCAGACACTCACTCACAAGACTGACTCACACACTCATGCACTCACTAACAGACCCACTCAGGCTCACGCACCCACTCACAGACCCAGTGCAACACTTATGCAGCCACTCCCAGACCCACTCAGACACTCACACACCCACTGACAGATCCACTCGGACACTCTCACACCCACTCACAGACCTACTTAGACACTCATGCAGTCACTCACACACTCACTGCCAAAGGTTACTGGTTACAGTTAGAATTTTTTTTAAAGAAACCTTAGAAATTCTCTTAACAAAGATTACAGTGATGTTTAAGTTAGAAAATAACATTAAAACACACACAAATAAAGAAAACCAAAGGTTACTGGGATGTTATAGTTAACAAATAGAATTAAAAAACCTTAGAAATTCACTGAACAAACCAAAGGTTACAGGGACATTACAGTTGGGGTCAGATTTCTCTCAACATAACAATAGAAATTCAGCAGTTATAGTTACTTGATTGAACTATAACTTACGTCCCCGCAATGCACAGCTCACATATTACATCACTCATGACATGGTCAGTGACATCACTCATGACATCTCAAATGACATCACTGATGACATCATCCTCATACCCATTCACAGACCCATACAGCAACTAACACACACACTCACTCATCCATAGAGACACTAACACACCCACTCACTCACCCATACAGCTACTCACACAGCCATCACTCACCCATACAGCTACTAACAGAGCTACTCACTCACCCATACAGCCAGTCAAACACCCATTCACTCACCCACACAACCACTTACATACCCATTCACACATCTATACAATCACTCACACATCCACTCATTCACATATACAGCCACTCCCACACCCACTCGCTTACCCATATACCCACTCAAACAGCCACTCACTCACCCATACAATCACTTACACACTCACTCACCCATAGAGCCATTCACATAGCCACTCATTTACCTATACAGACACTCACACACCCACTCACCCACCCATAGAGCCACTCACACAGTCACTCACCCACCCATAGAGCCACTCACTCACCCATATAGCCCCCAACCCACACAACTACTCATATAACCACTTACTCACCCATACAGCCACTCACATACTCACAAACGCATACACCACTCATGCACTCTCTCATTCACCCATACAGTCACTCACACAGTCACTCACCCACTCATACAGCCATTCACACACCCACTCACTCATCAATGCAGCCACTCACCCATACATCTATTTACACACCCACTTGTTCACCCATACAGGCAGTCACTCACCCATACAGCCAATCACACGAAGCTTCAGACAGTCACTCAGCCACTCAGATGAGAAATGATAGAAATAGTATCACTCAGTAGTCCAGAACAAATAGTAATTTAATTTATGCAGTAGCTTGGTATATCTCTATGTCTCTAAAACGTTTGCGAAACACACTCACTGGATGATGTCACCTGTGATGCCATCAGTGATGTCACTGACCATGCCATGAGTGATGTAATATGTGAAGTCATAAGCAGTGCATTAAAACAATACCCTTTAAGGCTTAGTGTGCAGCATAAAGTATGCAAAAAAGGAAGCAGGGAACTCTGGGTAGTTCCCAAGTTTAGGTGGAGAGCAGAACATCCTACAACACCAGCCACACTGAATCCCTCACCTCAAATGTCTGTTTTCTAGCAAAGTCTTTGAGCATGGGATTGGCACACTACCATCCACACCAAGCTAGAAGTGGACAATGCCGTTTGTCATTTTTACAGCAAATTCTTTAAGCATTGGGTTAGCTAGTGACATCCACGCTGATCTGTAAAATGACAAAAGCCTTTTACCACACCACGCACTGTATTAAGGCTCTGGATTGGTAAAATACTATTGAAGCCAACCTTGAATGCATAAAAGCAACCACTGACAAGTGTTTCACTCTTATTAGAGCTCTTCAGAGAGGTATAGCTTTGTCCATCCACAAGGGAGCACCGAGTATTAGTCAACACAATACCCTTTCAGGCCTAAATAAATTATGCAAAAAAAGCAGCAGGGAACTCTGGCTTGTTCCAATTTGAGATGGAGAGCAGCTCCTATATAGAGCACTCCAGGCACAGTATTATAGGTTTGAGTTGGTGTTAGAAACTGGGTTTCTGGTTCGTAGAGGTAGTCACCCTGTCCAAGCAGGAACCTCAATCCTAGTCAGGGTAAGTCACAAGCACATCCTAAATTAACCTGTTCTCACCGTCTGGTAGCTTGGCAGAGCACAGCGTGTCTGCTTCAAACCACTCAAAGTCCATGATACGTTGGAAATGGTGTTGCTAGTCTGCACAGTCAACGATGCATCAGAGTCGATCCTCACAATGGCAGCAATGCATCTGCAGTTGTAGAGATGTGCCGGTTCCAAGCTGCTGAGTTGACGGTGATGCGTGGATTCTGCCGGGGCAGCACTTCAGACCCACTTCCAAGGGCCTAGGACTGGGTTGGCACCACTTGGCATGGCAGACTCACAGATGGCAGAATCCAGGTTCTGCAGCAGGGTGGTTGGCAGACTTTGATGTTCCTGGGACTCCAGAACAGGAGGCAAGTCAGCAAGCACTTGGAGTCACTCTGGTACTGGATTCAAATGATGTGGGTCTAGTCCTTCTCACCCAGGCAAGCAGGCCAGAAGGCAGCAGGTCACACCTAAGCTACCATTGTGTGTGGCTGTCTAGATTAAATGCACAAAGCCCAGTTGTCACCCACACCAGACATGTATTGGAGGCAAGCTGCAGGTACACTGGACTAAGAGCAGAAAAATGCTTTCTTTCTGAAAGTTTTACAAAAAAGAGAACCCGGCTGCCATTTTTGTCATGCTGCTATTTATTTTAGCAGGCTGAGGGCCAATATTTGTAATCCTTGGTCCCGGCTTAATTATTTCACCATTATTTATACATTTTATAGAAACATTTAAACAATTTTTTTAAAGTCTGAAACATGAAGTGATACACTATTTAGTTCAAATCAATGTTGCTCTGTGCAGACTTTCCAAAAGGTCAACACATAAAACATTCATAAACAGTGCATTTGTCAAATTAAACAATTGTGCTTAAATTCAGTGCCGATATAAACGATACAATCATTTGTGAAATTACACCAGTTTGTAGTTTATACATCTTGTTCAATGAAGGAGCATTCTCGTTAAACCCAATAAAGTTCCTCTTTTGGAGAGTTGCTCTCCATGGAGAGAATAAGTTTGGTGCCTGTGAGGATAAGTCAATGTTTATAGTCCCTCTACAGAATCACAGATTCACAGATTCTGTAGAGGGACTATCAATCAATCAATCAATCAGGGGTTTGTTTAAGTGCGACTACTCACCCGTAAGGGTCTCAAGGCGCTAGGGGTGGGGGGGGGTGCAGGTTCCATCCATCAAGGAGGGGGTCTGTAGAAGAGCCAGGTTTTGAGGTTTCTTGCGAAAATGGGGAGCGATGTCTGTCTGAGGTGGAGCGGAAGGGCGTTCCATGCTTTGGCCGCGAGGAAGGAGAAGGAGCGGCCTCCCGATCTGGTCTTTCTGGTGCGGGGGACCACGGCGTAGGAGAGCTGGGCTGATCGTAGGGTCCTTTGGGGTGCGTGGAATTTGAGTCGGCTGTTCAGGTATGCTGGTGCGGTGCCATGGAGGGCCTTGTGTGCGTGGGTGAGCATCTTGAAGGTGATTCTCGCCTCGACAGGGAGCCAGTGGAGTGTGCGCAGGTGCTGGGAGATGTGGCAGTGTTTTGGCAGGTTGAGGACCAGTCTTGCGGCGGCGTTCTGGATGTTCTGTAGCTTGCGGGTGAGGTTTTTGTTTATTCCGGCGTAGAGTGCGTTGCCGTAGTCGAGTCTGCTGGTGACCAGGGCGTGAGTGACGGTTTTTCGGTGTTCGAGGGGGATCCATTTGAAGGTCTTACGAAGGAGGCGGAGGGTGTGGAAGCAGGAAGACGAGACAGAGTTGATCTGGCGGTCCATTTTGAGCTCGGAGTCCAGGATGATTCCCAGGTTGGGTGCATGGTCCGTGGGGGTTGGCGGGTTTCCGAGGGCGGGGGGCCACCAGGTGTCGCTCCAGGCATCGGGGTTTGGGCCATGATGAGTACTTCTGTTTTGTTGGTGTTTAGTTGTAGGCAGCTGTTTTTCATCCATTTGGTGACGGCTTCCATGCCTTCTCGAAAGTTGCGTCTGGCGGTGTTGGGCTCGTTGGATAGGGAGAGGATGAGCTGGGTGTCGTCTGCGTATGACACGATGTTGAGTCCGTAGGTTCTGACGATGGGGGCGAGTGGAGCCATGTAGACGTTGAAGAGCGTCGGGAGGAGCCCTGGGGGACTCCGCAGGTGGTAGGTGTGGGCTCCGAGAGGAAAGGGGGGAGTCTGACCCGCTGCGTCCTGCCGGAGAGGAAGGAGCGGATCCAGTCGAGGGCCTTGTCCTGGATTCCTGCGTCGTAGAGTCTGCGTATTAGGGTGCAGTGGGAGACTGTGTCGAACGCCGCTGATAGGTCGAGGAGGATGAGGGCTACTGTTTCTCCTTTGTCCAGTAGGGTGCAGATGTCGTCTGTTGCGGCGAGGAGGGCGGTTTCCGTACTGTGGTTTTTTCTGAAGCCGGATTGGGAGGAGTCGAGGATGTTGTGTTCTTCAATGAATGTGGCGAGTTGGCTGTTGATGGCTTTCTCGATGACTTTCGCTGGGAACGGGAGCAGGGAGATGGGTCTGTAGTTTTTGAGGTCGGTGGGGTCCGCTGAGGGTTTCTTTAGGAGGGGTTGACCTCGGCGTGTTTCCAGTCGTCGGGGAACGAGCCGGTCGCCAGGGAGCGGTTGATGGTGTGGCGGAGCATGGGTGCGATGGTGTCGGCGGCTCTGTTGAAAATGTGGTGGGGGCAGGGGTCCGTGGGGGCCCCTGAGTGGATTGACTTCATTGTCTTCAGTGTGTCTTCGGTGGTGAGGGCTGTCCAGTCGTCAATCGCTGGTTTCTGGGTGTCGGTGGTGGTTGGTGAGGGTTCAGTGTGTTGGTTGTCTTCATCGAAGTTGTCGTAGATGCTCTTGATTTTGTGGTGGAAAAAGGTGCGGAGTTTGTCGCAGAGGTCTTGTGAGGGAGGGATGTCGGTAGACTCGCTAGTGGGTTGGGCGAACTCCTTGATGATGCTGAAGAGTTCCTTGCTGTTACAGGCCCTCAGCTCATGTAATGCACCTTCGGGGTGACTTATATGCAATAAAGTAGGAGTGGGCGTAGCTTGCGGAGTTTCACTTCGCAGAATTCTGCGCATTTTAATACAAATTTTGCGAGATTATGTGGAGTTCTGTGAGTGGGCAGAATTCGGCACCTTGCTCTGCTTGCGCACATTTTTAGCACAGGGAGCTTGCTCCACACTGTAAAATCAGGGCAAACTGCACAATGTGGCAAGACAGAGGGTGCTACTTCTTTTTGCCGCTCAAGTAGGTTTCTCAACATGAACCGTCGTAACCTGCCGTGACCCCCTGCATTGAGGAAATCTCTCGCCAGGTGACGTTCTAGAGTTTTGAAACCGCGCTAGGGGATGCAAAATTCTCACTTGCCAATGTAGTGTTGGTGAGTCACACACAAGAAAAACTCTACAACGCAGCGCATGGCAGAGTTTTGCCAGTACTCTGCAATATTCGCGTTGCTTGGAGTGGGCAAAAGGCTGCAAACTATCCAGGCAGAGCAGATTTTTCCACCCATCCCTAAATAAAAGGGGAGTATAAGGCTTGGCAAGGAGTTTTAAACACCAAGTCGGCATAGCAGTTTAATGCACACTCACGCTCTGCAGTGGCAGGTCTACTTAAGTGGGTGGTACAATCAGTGCTAAAGGCCCACTAGTAGCATTTAAATTTACAAGCCCTGGCCACACTTTATAAGGGACTTAGAAGTAAATTAAATATGCCAATTGTGGATAAGTCAATCAAACCATGTTAGGGGAGTGAGTGCAAGCACTTTAAAGTAAAGTGCTCAGAGTCCTAAAGCCAACAAAAACGAATGCAGCAAAAAGTGGGAGGGGGAAGGCAAAAACTTTGAGGGTGACCCTGTGGAAACATATCATCCAAGCCAACCTGGAATACATAACAGCAACCACTGACAAGTGTTTTGCTCTTATTAGAGCTCTTCAGCGAGGTATAGCTTTGCTCAAACGCAAGGGAGCACCCTGTATGAGTCAAAACAATACCCTTTCAGGCTTAGGAGAATTATCTCTATTTTGCTGGGTTAACCCCAATCTTCTTTATTTATAATTATAACTTCCATTTTGGTTTGGGGGTAAACTTCAATCCTTTCAATTATTAAGACTTGTTCATCCCTTACCTTCTTTTTTATTACATTTGCTTTTATTTTGGGTGGATAAACCTCCAACAATCCTCCTCTCCTTTATATATATTGTCACACTTGTAATATCCTAAATCCAGGTGTATATATATATATATATATATTCACTGAAAAAACCATAGGTTTCAGGGACGTTATAGTTACAAATTAGCATTTAAAAAACCTTTGAAATTCACTAAAAAAACCATAGGTTTTAGGGACAGTTATAGTTAGTTGGACATTGCACTCGTACAAAACCCGTGAAATTCCCCGTTATAGTTAGTCCAGCTAACTATAACTCGCGCCCCGCAATGCACTGCTGATGACGTCACATATTACATCACTCATGACATGGTCAGTGACATCACTGATGACATCACTGATGACATCTCAAATGACATCACTGATGACATCACTGATGACATCATCCAGTGACTGTGTGTTTCTGTAAAGTTTAAATATTTTTAATATATATAGGAAAAGACGTATTGAAGAATGAGTGGGTGTGTAAGTGTCTGTATGGTTGATTTAGTAGGTTCGTGACTGACTGTATAAGTGAGTGATTTAACATATCTTACTGAATGCATGGGTTAGTGACTAAACTGGGTGAATGTCTGTATCCGTCTGTCTGTTGCTGTGTAAGTGGCTGCATGTGTTTGAGAATAGCTACATGAGTGTCTATATGAGTTATTGAATGCTTGTGTGAGTATCTGTATGGGTGCCTGAGTGTTTGTGTGGGAGGGGTGTGTGCGACTCTGTGCATAGATGTGTGAGTGGGTGATTCACTGGGTGGATGGTTTCAAGAGTGCATCTGTGATAGACTGTATGGGTGGGTAAGTGTGTGTAAGAGTGTGTTAGTGAGTGAATGTATGTCCCAGTGGTACATGTGTGAGTAACTACATATGTGAAAGGCAGTATATATGTGTGTTGGAGTATATAAATAGCTATAAGCAAGAGTGACTGATTGTGATAGTGGCTGTATGGATGAGTGTGTGCTTGTATCAGTGATTGTATAAGAGCGTAAGAATGTGCTAGTATTTGTATGAGTAAGTGAGCTGGTGTGTGTATAACTGTATAGGTGAGTAAATGGTAGTGTGTTTAATTATTTGCATGACTGACTAGGTGTGTGAGTACCTCTATGGATGAGTGGCGGTGTTTGAGTGTCTATATAGGAGTATGAGTGCATATGATAGTCCTGTACTGAGTGACCGTAAATATGAGTGACTGTTCGGGTGAGTGAGTGGATGTGTGCGTAGACCTAAGAATCAGTGAGTGGGTATGTAGTTATTGGTGTTGGAGTGTCTATGGTTTTGCGAATGGCAGTCTGTACTTTAGAGTGGGTGTATCAAAGGTTATATTAGGGTGTGAGAAGATGCATGAAATTATCACATGGATGATGTCATCAGTGATGTCATCAGTGATGTCATTTGAGATGTCATCAGTGATGTCATCAGTGATGTCACTGACCATGTCATGAGTGATGTAATATGTGACGTCATCAGCAGTGCATTGCGGGCGCGAGTTATAGTTAGCTGGACTAACTATAACGGGGAATTTCATGGGTTTTGTACGAGTGCAATGTCCAACTAACTATAACTGTTCCTAAAACCTATGGTTTTTTCAGTGAATTTCAAAGGTTTTTTAAATGCTAATTTGTAACTATAACGTCCCTGAAACCTATGGTTTTTTCAGTGAATTTCAAAGGTTTTTTAAATGCTAATTTGTAACTATAACATGTCTGAAACCTACGGTTTTTTCAGTGAATTTCAAAGGTTTTGTAAATGACAATTTTTAAATGTATTAATTGTTATATAAATTTTTAAAATACTGATTTACTACATTTTTAGAAACAATTTTTTTACATATTTTATTATTTAAATTACATTGTAATTACATTATACATTACATTACAAAAAATACTTTCTCTTAATGAATTACTTTAGTTTAAATACTTTGCAGATAGGCAATAGACTTTTAAGTACAGTAGTTACAGTTGTTGCAATGGGCAACACATTTTCAAACACAATGCAACATTCAGCTCAATGTGAATTTCTAGTTAAATGCAATTAGTTACTTTATGGATTACTTTTCTAACCACAGGACTGGATCCTAGATTCAGTCCTGGGACATCTCCTGTAAACAGTTGAGTAAAAGCGTTTTGGTTACAGTCGTGATTTTTAAGGAATATTATTGTATTTTAAAAGTTGACACTTTGAAACTTTTTCTCATAGAATCACCAATGTTATCCTATGGAAGGAAATTCACTTAGCAGGTAAAAACTGTTATCGTTACTTTTTCTTACTCAGTGTTGGATCCTGGATCCAGCACTGGTGCATCTCCTGTAAACAGTTGAAAGAATGCGTTTAAGTCATACTGTCGATTTTTAAGGAATATTTGTAGTTTGTGAAAATCAACACTTTGAAACTTTTTTGCTGAAAACCAGTCAATGTTAGCCTATGAAGGAAATTCAAGTTACCGGTAAGTACGGTTAAAATTACTTTTGAGGATCAGTACTGGGCTGAAACATGCAGCACTGAGGTCTCTCCTGATAACAGGTGAGTAAATCGGAATTCGTATTTCGGCTGATTTTAGAGGAATATTTTAACGTTCCAAAACTCCACACTTAGAAGAATTTCCAAGTGAAACCAGTCAATGTTAGCCTATGGAAGGAAATTCAAGTTACTGGTAAGTACGGTTAAAATTACTTTTCAGGACCAGTACTGGGCTGAAAGATGCAGCACTGAGGTCTCTCCTGATAACAGGTGAGTAAATCAGAATTCGGATTTCGGCTGATTTTAGAGGAATATTTGTATGTTTCAAAAATCAACACTTAGAAGAATTTCCAAGTGAAACCAGTCAATGTTAGCCTATGAAGGAAATTCAAGTTACCGGTAAGTACGGTTAAAATTACTTTTCAGGATCAGTACTGGGCTGAAAGATGCAGCACTGAGGTCTCTCCTGATAACAGGTGAGTAAATCGGAATTCGTATTTCGGCTGATTTTAGAGGAATATTTTAAAGTTCCAAAACTCCACACTTAGAAGAATTTCCAAGTGAAACCAGTCAATGTTAGCCTATGAAGGAAATTCAAGTTACCGGTAAGTATGGTTAAAATTACTTTTCAGGATCAGTACTGGGCTTAAAGATGCAGCACTGAGGTCTCTCCTGATAACAGGTGAGTAAATCGGAATTCGTATTTCGGCTGATTTTAGAGGAATATTTTAAAGTTCCAAAACTCCACACTTAGAAGAATTTCCAAGTGAAACCAGTCAATGTTAGCCTATGAAGGAAATTCAAGTTACCGGTAAGTACGGTTAAAATTACTTTTCAGGATCAGTACTGGGCTGAAAGATGCAGCACTGAGGTCTCTCCTGATAACAGGTGAGTAAATCGGAATTCGTATTTCGGCTGATTTTAGAGGAATATTTTAAAGTTCCAAAACTCCACACTTAGAAGAATTTCCAAGTGAAACCAGTCAATGTTAGCCTATGAAGGAAATTCAAGTTACCGGTAAGTACGGTTAAAATTACTTTTCAGGACCAGTACTGGGCTGAAAGATGCAGCACTGAGGTCTCTCCTGATAACAGGTGAGTAAATCGGAATTCGTATTTCGGCTGATTTTAGAGGAATATTTTAAAGTTCCAAAACTCCACACTTAGAAGAATTTCCAAGTGAAACCAGTCTATGTTAGCCTATGAAGGAAATTCAAGTTACCGGTAAGTACGGTTAAAATTACTTTTCAGGACCAGTACTGGGCTGAAAGATGCAGCACTGAGGTCTCTCCTGATAACAGGTGAGTAAATCGGAATTCCTATTTCGGCTGATTTTAGAGGAATATTTGCACAATAGTGAAGGGAGGGGGCGGGGCCTGAGGTGACATCTTTGCAAACGCGCCCCGTGGCGTGTTTTAAGTTGGGGGATTAAGTCCCTTGAATCCTGAGGGTCCCTAGGGGCCAACTAGACCACCAGGAACCTCCAATATGCGCCAGGGGCTGCGTTGCAGAGACGTGTAGAGAGGCCACACCCCTTTTACACCTCTCTGCACCGCAGCTCTGTGGCGCATTCTGGATGTACCTGTTGGGCTAGTTGGCCCTCAGGGACCCTCAGGATTGAAGGGGATTTAATTCCCATCTTAAACGCGCCACGGGGCCGGTTTGCACACATGTCACCTGAAGCCCCGCCCCTCCCTTCACCACTGTGCAAACGCGCCCGTGGCGCGTTTTAAGTTGGGGGATTAAGTCCCCTTGAATCCTGAGGGTCCCCGGAGTCCAACTAGCCCACCATATACCTCCAAAAGCGCCACAGAGCTGCGTTGCAGAAAGGTGTAAAAGGGGCGTGGCCTCTGTACACCTCTCTGCAAGGCAGCCCCCTGGCGCATACTGGAGGTACCTGGTGGGCTAGTTGGCCCCAGGACCCCCAGTATTCAAGGGGAATTGTTCCCCTCTGCAAACGCGCCAGGGGGCGCGTTTGCAGAGTGGTGAAGGAAGGAGCGGGGCCTGCGGGCCCGATCGTTTTTTTATTTATTTTTTTCTCCCTGAAGGGGGCTGTGTAGCCCCCTTCCTTTTTTCTTTTTGGGCCCTGGGGACCCCATCCCCCAGGGCCTTACCCCTTTTTTTAAATTACCTTAAAAAAAACGGGAAGGGGGCCGCGTGGCCCCCCTTCCCTGGGCCTGTATTGGCCCCGGGGACCCCATCCCCGGGGCATGGCCTCTATATTTATTTTTTTGAGGGGGCAGCGTGGCCCCCTCCTCTGGCCATTTTAAGGCCCCGGGGACCCCATATCCCGGGGCCGGCCTTTCCATTTTTTTTATTTTTTTATTTTTCTCTTTTTTGGGGAGGGGGCCGCGTGGCCCCCTCCCGAGCCACTACTTGCCCCGGGGACCCCATCCCCGGGGCTGGCCCTCTCCGTTGGGGACTGTGGGGGTCCCCAATCCCCCACAGTCCCGCCGGCTCCCCACGTCCCTTGGGAGCCGGCATTGCTATTCCACATGGGGAGCAGCTGACATGCTGCTCCCCATGTGGAAAGCAATCGCTTTGGATATTGGAAGAGAGAGCAGGTTTCCCTGCTCTCTCTTCCAATATCCAAAGCAGTTTGCTATGGCAGGACGGGAGCCGCGAGGCTCCCGTCCTGCCATAGCAAACTACAGTGTCCCGGGGTAGGCACCCGGGACACTGCAGGAGCCGACCCTGGGGGTGGTGGTCCCCAGGGCCATCAAGGGCTCCAGGAGGGGGCCGCGCGGCCCCCTCCCATTCAGTACACAGCCCCGGGGAGGTGGTGGTCCCCGGGCTCTGGAGTCCGTAACGGACCCCCATATTAAAATGTTTAGTACCCGGGGAGGTGGTGGTCCCGGGCGTGTGGGGGCTGGAGCCCCCCACACAGGTTTAATAATTATTTTTAAAAAGCCCGGGAGGTGGTGGTCCTCGGGGCTGCAGGAGGGCTCAGAGCCCTCCCGCACCATTTTTTTAAAAGCCCCGGGGGTGGCGGTCCCCGGGGCTTGGGGGCCCTTTGAGGCCCCCACACATTAAATTATCCCCCACCATGCCCCCGGGACTTGGGCCACCCGGGGGCCAATTAACATCGTAGCGCGGGAGACCGCGCTTCGATTTTTCGGCAGGATTCGCGCACCCTGAGCGCATCCTGCCGATTTTTAAAAAAATTATTATTTTTTGCCCAGGGGTCCTTGTGGGACCCCTGAGCAAACCTAGGGGGTCAGGGTGTTTCTACCCTGCTCCCTTTGTGCGCTTTGCGCACTTGTTTCTGTCCCTCGGTTCTACCGAGGACAAAATGGCTGCCAACATTTCCTGAATCGGAATGTTGACAGCCAGCTGACAGCCAATTAACATGCAGCTCGTGATCGGGAGGGTACGCGGACCCTACTCGTCCCTATATATCACTAACTTTTTACTTTTCATTTTCTCAGCAACTACTGAACGGATTTACACCATTTAACAAAAGGGTTCTTTCTGAACCAAGAACTACCTCTTTGCCAAATTTGGTGTAATTCCGTTCAGCAGTTCGGGCTGTAGTCGTGTCTAAAGTTTCCTATGGGAAAATGCATGGGGAAAACGCGTTTTGGGACCCCCTTTTTCTCGGCCCCGCTTGACGTATCCCCCGAGACTTTCAGGGTAGGAGCGGACCGGAGCGCCCCACAAAGTTTGAAAATTTCGCGAAGATACGTCAACCGGCAAGAGAGTTATTTCAAATAGAATGTCGCGGATTTCCTATGGATAATAGGTTGTAACTATAACTATCTACTGGCGACCGCCAGTAGATAATATATATATATATATATATATATATATATATATATATATATATATATATGTTCACTGAAAAAACCATAGGTTTCAGGGGCGTTATAGTTAGAAATTAGCATTTAAAAAAAAACATAGAAATTCACTGAAAAAACCATAGTGATGTCATTTGAGATGTCATCAGTGATGTCATCAGTGATGTCACTGACCATGTCATGAATGATGTAATATGTGACGTCATCAGCAGTGCATTGCGGGGGCGCGAGTTATAGTTAGCTCAACTAACTATAACGACCGAATTTCTCAGGTTTTGTATGAGTGAAATGTCCAACTAACTATAACGTCCCTGAAACCTATGGTTTTATCAGTGAATTTCTATGGTTTTTTAAATGCTAATTTCTAACTATAACGTCCCTGAAACCTATGGTTTTTTCAGTGAATTTGAAAGGTTTTTTAAAATGCTAATTTCTAACTATGCCTACAGAGGTAGGACATGTGCAGAAAGAGGAAGAAAGGCGCAGAAAGAAGCAAAAGAAATGCAGAAAGAGGCAACAGAAGTCCAGAAAGACAAAGAAAGGTGCAGAAAGAAGCAAGAGATATGCAGAAAGAACCAACAGAGGTACAGAAAGAGGCCTTGTTGCAAAGTCATCCTGTGCCCCCAACTTTTTGCTGACTGGTACTGATGGGAACTGACTGACTAACCAGGCCCGGAGCCAGTGCTATGCTAAAAGACACTTAGAATACAGTGAAAACACCTACATACACTAGGGTACACTATGGGTTGGGGTACCCCTGTGATTGGCATGACCTCCCCTGTAAGGCCCTAGTATATAATAGGGCAGGGGGATTAAAACTACCTCTAAGTCAGAGGTGCAGAAAGATGCTTCTTTAAGTAGTAGTCACGTTTGCAGAGTGGTGGAGAAAGGGTGCTGGGCCTCCGACCAGCGCTTATGAATTCCGCTGCGTAGGACTTACAGGAAGTACCAGGAGGGCTTCTTGGCCCCCAAAGTCCCTCAGGAGAAAATTGGACTTCATCCCCCATCCCGTAGTCTCCCAGGAGGCACGTTTGCAGAGTGGTGGAGAAAAAGTGGCATGGCCTCCTAAGACGTCTTAGCAATCCCACTGTGTGGGACTTACTGGAAGTAACAAGAGGGGTAGTTGGACCCTCCAAGGACATCCCTGGGGGCCAACTACCCCTCCTATTACCTCCTGTAAGTACTACACAGCAGGATTGCTAAGTTCTTATAGCAGGCCACGCCCCCTTTGCCCACCACTGTGCAAACACAATCCCTGGCGCACTCTTGGATGGGGATTGAAGTCCCCTTCGCTGCTGGGGGTCCTTTAGGGGCCAACTAGCCTACCTCTTACCTCCAGTAAGCCCCACACAGTGGGATTGCTGAGAGGTGGACACAGGCCACGCCCCCTTTCTCCACCACTCTGCAGACGCACCTCCTGGCGCATTCTGGGTTGGGGGATTAAGTCCCCTTGAATCCTGAGGGTCCCTGGGGGCCAACTAGCCCACCAGGTATCTCCAGTAAGCGCCACAGAGCTGCATTGCAGAGAGGTGGTCCGAGGCCATGCCCCTTTTTACACCACTCTGCAAACGTGGCTCCTGGCGCACTGCTGCTCGGAGGAGGAAGTCTACTTGTGTCCTGAGGTCCTCAGGACACAAGAGGACCTCATCGCCCCACCAGCAGTGCGCCAAGAGGCGCGTTTGCAGAGTGGTGTAAAAAGGGGCGTGGCCTCGGACCACCTCTCTGCAACGCAGCTCTGTGGCGCATACTGGAGGTACCTGGTGGGCTAGTTGGCCCCCATCGACCCTCTGTATTCAAGGGGAATTAATTCCCCAACTTACAACGCGCCAGGGGGCGTGTTTGCAGAGTGGTGCAGGGAGGGGCGGGGCCTCCGGCGAGATGCCGGCCTTTTTATTTATCTTTTTTTTTTTTTTTTTTTTAGAAGGGGGCTGTGTGGCCCCCCTTCTTTTACCATTTTTGGGGCCCTGGGGACCCCATCCCCCAGGGCCTAAACCCCTTTTCATAAAAAAAACAAAAAAAAAATGGGAAGGGGGCCGCGTGGCCCCCCTCGTCAGGCCAATTATGGCCCCGGGAACCCCATCCCCCGGGGCCGGCCTTTCCGTTTTTTATTTTTTTATTTCGGGGGAGGGGGGCCGCGTGGCCCCCCTCCCGGGCCACTTCTGGCCCCGGGGACCCCATCTTCCGGGGCCTGGCCTCATCGTTAGGGACCATGGGGGGAGCCCCAATGCCCCCACAGTCCCACCGGCTCCCCGCGTCCTGCAGGAGCCAGCATTGCTTTTGCACAAGGGGAGCTGCTGACATGCAGCTCCCCTTGTGCAAAATCAATTCTGCTTTGGTTTTTGGAAACGAGAGCAGGTTTCCTGCTCTCGCTTCCAAAAACCAAAGCAGAGTTTGCTATGGCAGGGCGGGAGCCGTGCTCCCGCCCTACCATAGCAAACAGCAATGTCCCAGGGGTGGGCACCCCAGGACATTGCAGGAGCCGGCCCTGGGGGGTGGCGGTCCCCAGGGCCATCAAGGGCTCCAGGAGGGGGGTTACCGAGTCACAAGATGGCTGCCAACGCTTCCTGGTTTGGAGTGTTAGCAGCCAATCGGAAACAAGCTCGTGCGTGTTCGCGAACCCTCCTCGGTGCTCAGATATAGAAAGTTTTCTTTTTTTTAATTTCTCAGGAACTACTGAACGGATTTACACCATTTAAAACAAAGGGCGCTTTCTGAACCAAGACCTACCTTTTTGCCAAATTTGGTGTAATTCCGTTCAGCAGTTCGGGCTGTAGCTTTGTCTAAAGTTCCTATGTAAATTAACATGGGGAAAACGTGTTTTGGGACCCCCCTTTTTTCTCGGTCCCCGCTTGACGATTCACCCCGAAACTTTCAAGACAGGAGCTGACTGGAGCGCCCCATTAGTTTTGAAAATTTCGCGAAAATTCGTCAAACGGCGCCAAAGATATTGGCAAATCATAAACGCTTTTTGATTAGAAACGAGGTCCTAACTATAATTACCTGCTGGCAACCGCCAGTAGGGGGGGGGGGGAAGGGGAGGGAAGGGAGGGAGGGAGGGAGGGAGGGAGGGAGGGAGGGAGAGAGAGAGAGAGAGAGAGAGAGAGAGAGAGAGAGAGAGAGAGAGAGAGAGAGAGAGAGAGAGAGAGAGAGAGAGAGAGAGAGAGAGATATTTATATATATATATATATATATAGACGCTCAAACATACATACACATGAACTCCTGATCCGTTACACACACACATATATAATTAAATATATATATATTACCTACTGGCGGTCGCCAGTAGGTAGTTATAGTTAGGACCTAGTTTCCATAGGAAAAGCGTTTTTTGATTTGCCAATATCTTTGGCACCGTTTGATGAATCTTCGTGACATTTTCAAAACTAATGGGGCGCTCCGGTCAGCTCCTGTCTTGAAAGTTTCGGGGTGATTCATCAAGCGGGGGCCAAGAAAAAAAGGGGGGTCCCAAAACGTGTTTTCCCCATGTTAATTTCCATAGGAACTTTAGACACAGCTACAGCCCGAACTGCTGAACGGATTGACACCAAAGTTTGCAAAAAAGGTAGCTCTTGGTTCAGAAAGCGACCTGTTTTTTAAATGGTGTAAATCCGTTCAGTAGTTCCTGAGAAGTTCAAAAAATAAAAATGTATATATCTGAGCACCGAGGAGGAGTTGCGACTCCTCCTGAGCATGAGCTGACTTCTGATTGGCTGCCAACACTCCAAACCAGGAAGTGTTGGCAGCCATCTTGTGACTCGGTAACCGAGTCACAAGAAATCAGAAAAAAGAAGATGAAAAATAAGAAAAGGGGGCAGGGTACAAACACCCTGACCCCCTAGGCCTGCTCAGGGGTCCCACAAGGACCCCCAAACCCAAAAAAGCATTTCTTTTTTTATAATTTCGGCCGACTCGCGCTCGGTACGTGAATCCGGACGAAATTATTCTTTTAAAACGAAGCGCGGTCTCCCGCGCTCGTTTGTTAAAAAGCCCTCGGGTGGGCCAGGTCCCGGGGCAATACTCAGACCCTCCAGGATTTCGCGATTTCGCGATTTGCAAAAAAATCGCGAAATCGGCAGTTTTGTAAAAAAGTCGCGATTTTTACAAAACTGCCCGCGAAATTTGGACGGTTGGTGGAAGGAGGCCCCTTTTAGGTCTGTGTTGACAGTACAGCTGTCTGCAATGTCAGTATGTGTGGCTTATTGGTTAGGCCTTTGCAGGCATCATCAGATAAACGTTACAACAATGTGAATGCTGCAGCAGGTGAGATGGTACATGCTCTAGTGGCTGAGAAGTACATGCTTCGGTATCAGACATACGTCTTTCTAATGTTTCAGGAGCTGGGGGAGATCTCTTTCTAGCAGATCTCGCCCGACCTGCTGGAATGTCGTCCCCACGTGTCTATTCCTGCACGTCGCCCTCGTGGGGAACAGGGGGCGGCTTTACTCCTAGAAGTAACCCCCGCCCCCCCCCGGGGAATCTCTGGTAGATGCCGGAAAAGCGAGATTTCGGACAGCCTGAGCATCCTGTGGGGAGCAGGCGAAGGAGGTGTGGGGGGGGGGTGATGTGACAGACAGCTGACAAAACCCACAGCGAAGAGGGACCAGGGGCAACTGCGGGCATTTAAATGAAGAACAAACTGCGAGGGACGGAAAGATGTGCAACTTGGAGAGGGGGGGATGAAAAGGAAGAGTTGAAGGAGCTGCAAATGAGATGTGAGGACGAGGATTGGAAGAGGAAGAGAGGGAGAAAGAGTGAGGGGACGCGAACAGGAAAGGGCTGGAGGATGTAGAGGCGAGGGGAAGAGAGATTGGAGGAGGGGGAAAGGTGAAGAGAGAAGAAGGGGAGAGAAGGGTGAGATGTGAAGGAAGAGTGAAGGAGCTAGAAAGGGGAAGGTTGGAAAGAAATGGAAGGTGTGAGTTGGAGAGGGTGGGAAGGAAGATAGAGATGGCAAAGGAGAGATGGGATAGAAGAATTAGGTGTGCGAAAGGAGGCCAAGGCTAAAGAGGGGAGGGAAGGGAGAGGCCTTGAGGGGGGCAGAACGAGGTTGAGATGGGGAAAAGAGGAGCGGAAGAGATGGGAGAAGAAGGGAGAAAGAGTACAAGATGTAGAGAGCGGTGGAACAGGAGAATAGAGATGCGAGGAGAATGAGTAAAAGGTTCCCCGAGCGGAAATAGAGGGGGGGCGGTGAGAGCTTTAGAGCTGAAGTGGGGGAGGGGGGCAAAGAGGAGGGAAGAGAAGAGGAGGAGAGGTGGGGAGATGGAATATAAACGAGAGACAAAGATAGAAGAGATGGGAAGACAAAGGAGAAGTGCGGGAAGTGAATGCGCGAGAGAGGCGGGAAGGAATAAGTGAAATGTGGGGAGGGAGGGTGCGAAAGATGCGGCGGGAATGGGAGCCAGAAGGTAAAGAGGAGAGGGGAAGAGAACTAAGAGGACTCGAGAAAGAGTAAACGGTGTATAGAAGGATGAAAGAGAGAGGAAGAGGAGGGACGCCTGGGAGGAGGAATAAAAGGGGTAGAGGGAAAGCTAGAGAGGCGGAGACGTGGGGAGAAGAAGAGAAGTAACCCAAGGAGACGAGAAGAGGGAATAAGAAAGGGCATGGATAAGAGGGGTGAGTTAAAGAGAGAGAAGGAGAGGAAGAGAGATCCAGGGGGGAGAGAAGAGAAAATGGCTAGTAGTTCGGAGGTGGAGGTTGGACAAACTGAAAGCAGGAGGGAAAGGCATGAAAGGAAGAGCCGTGCACTGAAAAGAACCGAGGCAGAAAATTGGAGTGAAAAAGAGAGAAAAAACAACGAAGAAGAGAACAGAGCGAGTAAGGAGGAAAGAGAATTTGAAAGAGAACGATAAGAAGCACTGGAGTGGGAATTATAGGGATGAGAAGTGATGGAAGCAAGAACAAAACTGAAAACGAGAAAAGAGAAAGGGGAGGAAGGAAATAAAGAGAAGAGAAAGGGAAGGGGCAATGAAAACAGAGTAAAGGAAGAAGAGCGACAAGGATTGAGAAAAATAACAGAAAAGCAAGAAAACGAAGAGAGAGAAGGAATGAGTCAACGATTGAAATGGAAATAACAGAATTATTGAAAGGAAAGAGAAGGAGAGAAAACGGAGAGAATGAACAAGGGGACTGACCGGAGAATGACATTGTGAGTGGCAAAAGGTAGGTGCCTGAGGAAGAGGTGTCCTGCCTCACGGATCCGTAGGCAGCGGTGCCTCAACAGGGGTGCATACATCGCACTAGAACATCCCAGGGATAAATACAGCTCCCTCCCACGAGGTTAGGACTGGAGCTGTGCTTCCGCAGAGCTGCAGACACTTTAAACATGCCTATTTCAAAGTGGAATACTCTGCTAAAACAGCTTCCATTGATTTCAGGCTGAAAATGAATGATTATGAGTAAAATAAAGTGCCGCAAAAATGCCGCTAAATTTCCATATTTGTGCCGCTAAATTTCCATATTTGTGCCGCTAAATTTGCTAATCCATGCCGCAATATCCTGGGGGGTCTGAATACTAAATTATGGTATGGGGGCCCCCACAGGACTGGGGACTGCCACCTACCCGGGGTTTTATAATTTATGCACGGGGGCACGCGCCCCCCCGCAGCCCCGGGGACCACCACCTCCCCGGGGCATAATTAAAATAAGGGTGGGGGGGCCTCGCAGGCCCCCCCAAGCCCCGGGGACCGCCACCTCCCCAGGGCTTTCTTGAAATTAGTCATGTCAGCAGTTCCCCTTGCACAAAAGCAATGCCGGCTCCCGCAGGAGGCGGGGAGCCAGCTGGGACCGTGGGAGCATTGGGGCTCCCCCCACGGTCCCCAATGTATGGCCAGGCCCCGGGGGATGGGGTCCCCATGGCCAGAAGTGGCCCAGGAGGGTGGCCACGCGGCCCCCCTCCGTTTTAATATATATATATTATTTTTTTTAACGGAAGGCCGGCCCTGGGGGATGGGGTACCCGGGGCCAGAAGTAGCCAAGGGAAGGGGGGCCACGCAACCCCCCTCCCGTACTATTTTATTTTAGAAATAAAATAAAAACGAGGCAATGCCCCGGGGGATGGAGTCCCCGGGGCCATTATAAGCCTCAGGAGGGGGGCCATGCGGCCTCCAAATTAAAAATTAAAAAAAATCCTGGCCAGGCCCCGGGAGATGGGGTCCCCGGGGCCAATAGTGGCCCAGGGAAGGGAGGCCACGCAGCCCCCTTCCTGTTCAAAAAAAAAATTGCCGCTGTTTGTTACTTGGCCAGTGAACAAGGGCGTTGGCCCGAAACGCGTCTGGCCTTTTGGTTTTAATGGTTCCGAACTTTGCTGCTGTCAAGTGCTACCAGTTTCATTAAAAGTGGGAAAACTCAGCTGTGAGTGCATCTTCATTCGTGGGATACACATTTGCTTCATGTAACTAGTGGCAGGTCCAGCCGCGAAGATGCACCGTCGCTGTTCATATGGGGGTCTGGGGTGACAGAGGACTGTTACCTGCATCAGAACAGTGAGTCCTTGATGGAATGTGGAGGCCCACTGGGGGCGGGACTATTTAAATGGGTGTGCTCAAATTTGCAGCGGTTTTTTACTTGGCCAGTGAACAAGGGCGTTGGCCCGAAACGCGTCTGGCCTTTTGGTTTTAATGGATCCGAACTTTGCTGCTATCAAGTGCTACCAGTTTCATTAAAAGTGGGAAAACTCAGCTCTGAGTGCATCTTCATTTGTGGGATACACATTTGCTTCATGTAACTAGCGGCAGGTCCAGCCGCGAAGATGCACCGTCGCCGTTCATATGGCGGGTCTGGGGTGACAGAGGACTGTTACCTGCATCAGAACAGTGAGTCCTTGATGGAATGTGGATTAACAGTAGCGGGTGCAGTGTGGCGAGGCTCGGCATCAAACCACTTAGGATGGATTGTGAACTATTTTGGCAACGGCGGCAGACCCACTGGGGTTGAATATTGAGGGACTAACTTGATCATAATGCTCTCTATTCACTGTGAGGCACACTGGGGGCGGGACTATTTAAATGGGTGTCCTCAAATTTGCCGCTGTTTGTTACTTGACCAGTGAACAAGGGTGTTGGCCCGAAATGCGTCTGGCCTTTTGGTTTTAATGGATCCGAACTTTGCTGCTGTCAAGTGCTACCAGTTTCATTAAAAGTGGGAAAACTCAGCTGTGAGTGCATCTTCATTCGTGGGATACACATTTGCTATATATATATATATATATATATATTCACTGAAAAAAACAAAGGATACAAGGATGTTATAGTTCGGAAATAGAATAAAGAAACCACTTAGAAATTCCCTGAAAAACCCAAAGGTTACAGAGATGTTAAAGTTAGGTTCAGGCTTCACTCGTATAAAACCAGAGAAATTTAGCAGTTATAGTTAGCTGAGCTAGCTACAACTCACGCCCCCGCAATGCACTGCTTATGACCTCACATATTATATGCAAAAGGAACAAATGATGGACGGAATGCTGAACAAGGCAAACATTTACCCCCAGTCACAACGATCGGTGCTTAATCCATCGTTCTTTTGCTCACCATGTCACCCCAGTTGGGACCCAGCCATATACAAATCAGTCTTGACCCTGCCCCTCATGGGAACAGTCCAGCCTGAACTGCCAAGCCAAGTCCTACTTGGACTGGAAACAAACATCCTGGGACCGATTTTTGGCCATTATAGTTAGGAAATAACATTTAAAAACTGTAGAAATTCACTGAAAAAAAACAAATGTTACAGGGACTTTATAGTTAGGAAATAGAATTTAAAAAACCTTAGAAAATCACTGAAAAGCAAAGGTTAGAGGGATGTTATATTTAGGCTCACATTTCACTCGTACAAAATCATAGAAATTCCGCAGTTCTAATTACCAGTGCTTACGACCTCACATATTTTATCACGTGTGGCATGGCCAGTGACATCCCTGATCAGATCACTGATGACATCTCAAATGACATCACTGATGACATCATCCAGTGACTAGGAGTGTTTTTCAAAAGGTTATGAGTGTTAAATATATATACCAAGGTGTATTAATGAATCAGTGGGTGTAAGAGTGCCTGGATTGATGATTCAATGGGTGTGTGACTGACTGTAAGTGAGTGATTAGGTGTCTCAGTGAATGTATGGGTGAGTGACTAGATTGTGCAAATGTCTGTATTAGTCAGTTGGTGTCTAAGTGGCTACATGGGTTTGTGAGTGGGTACGTGAGTGGCTGTATGGGTGATTGATTGATTGGCTGAGTACCTGCATGGGTGTATGTGGGTGGGTGAGGGAGTATGTGACTGCCTGCATGGATGAGTAAGTGAGTCAGTGGCTGTATATGTTAGTGAGTGCATCTGTGAGGGGCTGTATGGGTGACTGAGTGAGTGTATGGCTGTGTCAGTGAGTGAATAGATGATATGGTATATGGGTGAGTAACTGAATATGTAAAAGGCAGTATTCATGATTGTTGGAGTATATGAGTGACTGTATGTGTGAGTGAGTGAGTGATTGGGAGAGTGGCTGTATGGGTGAGTGTGTGGTTGTGTCAGTGACTGTATAGGTGAGTGAGTATGTGTTAGTATCTTTATGATTAACAGAGTGGTTGTGTGGATAACTATATAGGTGAATAAGTAGCTGCATGATTCACCCTATGGGTGAGTGAGTAGGTGCGTGAGAAGCTCTATGGGTGACTGACAGTGTGTGAGTGGCTATATGGGTGTATGAGTGGATATATCAGTGTCTGGCTATGAATCAGTGAGTGGGTGTGTAAGTACTGGTATGGGTGTGTCAATGATTTTGAGAATGGTGGCGTGGAAGCTGGAATGGGTGTATGAAAGGTTATACTGGTGTGTGAGTGGGTGCATCAGATTCTGTGGATGATGTTGTCAGTGATGTCACTGAGCATGTCATGAGTGATGTAATATGTGAGGTCATAAGAGGTGCATTCACAGGGACGCAATTTATAGTTAGCTGCGCTAACTATAACCGCTGAATTTCTCTGTTTTTGTACGAGTGAAACCTGAGCCTAACTATAACGTCTCTGTAACCTTTGGTTTTTTCAATGAATTTCTAAGTTTTTTTTAAATTCCATTTCCTAATTATAACGTCATTGAACCTTTGTTTTTTCAGTGAATTTCTAAGGTTTTTTAAATGCTATTTCCTAACAATAACATCCCTGTAACCTTTGTTTTTTTCAGTGAATTTTTACAGTTTTTTAACTAGTAGTCATGTTTGCAGAGTGGTGGAGAAAGGGGGCTGGGCCTACGATCAGCTCTCAGGAATCTCGCTGTGTTGCTCTCAGGAATCTCGCTGTGTAGGACTTACAGGAGGCACCAGGGGGGTGTAATGGCCCCCAAGGTCCCTCTGGAGTGAAGTGGACTTTATCCCCCAACCAGTAGTGCACCACGAGCCGTGCTTGCAGAGTGGTGGACAAGGGGGGCGTGGTCTTCGAAGACCACTTAGCAATCCATCTGTGTGGGACTTATTGGAGATAACAGGAGGGGTAGTTGGTCCCCAAGGACGTCCTTGGCAGCCAACCACCCCTCCTATTACCTCCAACTAAGTCCCACACAGCAGGATTGTTGAGACCTGACAGGAGGCCATGCCCCCCCTTCTCCACCACTCTGCAAACACGCCTCCTGGTGAACTACTAGTAGGGGGATGAAGTCCCCTTAGCTATTGATGGTCCTTGGGGGCCAACTACCCCTCCTGTTACCCCCAGCAAGTCCCACACAGTGGGTTTGCTAAGAGATTTTCTGTGGCCACGCCCCCTTTCTCCATCACTCTGCAAACTTGCCTCCTGGTGCACTACAAGTTGGGGGATGAAGTCCCCTTTAGTCCTGAGGCACTCAGGAGGCAAGGGGATCTCACCCCCCACCAGCAGTGCGCTAAGAGGCATGCTTGCATAGTGGTGTAGAAAGGGGGCATGGCCTCCGACCACCTCTCTGCAACCCCACTGTGATAGGCTTACTGGAGGTAATAGAAGGTCTTGTTGGCCCCTAAGGACCCTGGGCAGCGAAGGGGACTTCATCCCCCAACCAGGAGCCTTGCCAGGAGGTGCGTTTGCAGAGTAGTTGAGAAAGGGGGCGTGGCCTCCGAAGACCACTTTGCAATCCCTTTGTGTGGGACTTATTGATGATAACAGGAGGGGTAGTTGCCCCCCAAGGATGTCCTTGGGGGCCAACTACCCCTCCTATTACCTCCAGTAACTCCCACACAGCAGGATTGCTGAGACCTGATAGGAGACCACGCCCCTTTCTCCACCACTCTGCAAAGGCACCTCCTGGTGCACTACTAGAGGGGGATGAAGTCCCATTGGCTATTGAGGGTCCTTGGGGGCCTACAACCCCTCCTGTTACCTCCAGCAAGTCCCGCACAGTGGGTTTTCTAAGACGTTTTCAGTGGCCACGCCCCGTTTCTCCAACACTCTGCAAACGCGCCTCCTGGCGCACTACTAGTTGGGGGATAAAGTCCCCTTGGCTCTTGAGGGCCCTTGGGGGCCAACTAGCCCTCCTGTTACCTTCAGTAAGACCCACACAGGTAAATTGCTGAGAGGTCATCAGAGGCTACACCCTTTTCTCCACCACTCTGCAAATGCCCCTCCTAGCCTGTTGCTGCTTGGGAGATAAAGTCCACTTTAGTCCTGAGGCACTCAAGGCAAGTGGACCTAATCCCCCCACCAGCAGTGCGCTGAGAGGCATGTTTGCAGAGTGGTGGAGAAAGGGGGCGTGGCCTACGACCACCTCTCAGCCATCCAACTGTGTGGAGCTTACTTGAGGTAACAGGAGGTCTTGTTGGGCCCTAAGGAACCTCAGCAGCAAAGGGGACTTCATCTCCCAACCAGGAATGCACCAGGAGGCACGTTTGCAGAGTAGTGGAGCAAGGGGGAGCAGGGCCTCCAGCAAGTTGCTGGCTTTTTCTTTTCTTTTTTAATGAGGGCAATGCTGCATGGCTCCCCTTCCCTGGATCATTTTACGCCCCGGGGACACCATCCCCGGGGCTTGACCCTTTTTTCATGTTTTTAATAAAAAATGTGAGGAGGGCTGCGTTTCGGTCCCGGGAACCCCATCCCCCAGGGCCCAGCCTTTATTATTTTTTTTAATAAATCAAAAGGGAGTGGGGCCAAGAGGGCCCCCCTCCCGGGCCCTTTTTCTTCCTGGGAACCCCATCCCCCAGGGTCTGCCCCTTTTTTTAATTTTTATTCTTTATTGAAGTTTTCAAAATACAATACACAATGAAGATATATGCATATATACACTACCATGACTAGGGAGTTAATCCCCCCACCCCCCACCCCTCCCCTGGTGGTCCTGCTTGCTTACCAAAATATCAGTTCTTCCATTGACAAAAATGGAACATTACCCATGTAAACAAAGAAAGACAAATTCATTGCAAACAATTATTTCATCATTGCCAAGCCTTATATACCACAGACCATTAGAACGTGAGAATATAAAGAAAGAGAAAAAGTAGAAAAAAATAGAAGTCTATCCTAATAGCTAAAAGGAAAAAAGCCTTCTAATACCCCAGACAATTTTTCAAATTAATTTTGGTTATTGCCCGCCTCATTGCTCTCACGAGACCATCTTCTTAAAGGAGCCCAAATTTCCATCCTTTTTTTCTTTGCCCTGCGCCCCCTTCTAGAGTAGACTGCAATTTCCAGTCTATATACCGCCAAGAATCTAACTAGCCACTGTTGACAGGTAGGAGAGACTGGATCCAGCCAGTGCTGGCTAGACAGAGTCTAAATACCGTCATAGCAATATATAGGAAAGCCTGTGTCTGCCCTGAGAGTAGAGAGCTACCCACCCCAAGTACAATCAATTGTGATGACAAATCTATTTCCTGCCCCAGCAGGGATTCTAGCATGGTGCCGACATTTCTTTTAAGGGTATCCAAATTGGGGCAGGAAGCAAACATATGGACACCATCAGCAGCTTGACATCCGCAGCGCGGGCAGGATGAGCCCGCCCCTCTACCCCATTTTGCAATTTTAGCCGGAGTGATATATAGACCATGTTTTGAAGCACTGGAGTTGGAGGTTGTTAGCAATGATTGATGTTTGGGCCAGATGTAGCGAATCTTCCACTTCGCCCAATCTTGCCTGTAATAGTTTCTGCCAACGATCACAGTGTTTGATTAAATCATCCGGCATCTTCTCAATCAGTATTTTATACATCGCACCCAGTGTGGTTGACCCATTGATCAACACCTCAACCAACTTCACCCAAGAAAAACCACAGCTGCCCCCTGTCTTTCTGGCTAGGAAATCTCTTATCTGAAGATATTTGAAAAACTGTCTATTCTCCACCCCAAATTTATCCTTGATCCTATCAAACGGTATTACCCCTGTCTCATCCATAACATCACTTATCATTCTCACACCTTTGTTATACCAGCTTTTCATATGCCCATCATTGAAGATACTCGGGAGGGATTAATTGCTATATATTGGGGTATAGGCATTAATGAGTCCCAAACCAAGCCCTTTCCGGACTGAGGTCCAGACTCTGAACACACAGGTCAATGTTTTAAACTTCACCCTTTTGTAGTAGTTGAATTCCGTATGCCGTAGAAGACACCCCCTGGCCTTTTCCCCCAATAACAGCTCAAAAATTGATGCTGGGACTGCAACCTGTAACAGATCCATTTCTCCATTGAGTAGGATACCCATTTTATATAATATTGAAACCCAATGGTATAGCTGGAGATTGGGTACAGCCCATCCACCTCTATCTCTTGGCAGCGTTAAAAAGTTAAGCGCTCTTCGAGGGCGACAGTTAGCCCAGATGAACCTAGAAAACATCTGATTCATGGAGTTAAACCAGGAACTTTCGATGGACAAGGGAATAGCCCTAAAGAGGTATAAAATCTTCGGCAAAAAAAGCATCTTAATAATATTGCATCTCCCAACCAGCGTAAGTTTCAGGTTCTCCAGTCGATTAAAATCGTTTTTAAATTTTGGGAGTAATGGGCCCAGATTAATTTCAACAATCTTGGACACGTCTGCCATTAATTCGACCCCCAGATAAGTTGCCTTCTGTACTACACGGGGATCATTCAGCTGTATCCATTTACTAACCACCATTTGGGTCTTATTTTGATCAAGACGATAACCAGAAGTATATCCAAAGGTATCCGCTTCCCTTTCGATTTCATCTGATGCGCCCAAAGGACTAGAAGTGACAATTGATAGATCGTCGGCATAGGCCAAGATCTTGGTGCTCCCCCCGTTACTTTGTATTGCTAGAATCCGGTTATTACATTCGATCTTTCTAACTAGCGGGTCAATATACAGTGCAAACAATAAAGGGGAGCAAGGACAGCCCTGACGAGTCCCCCTGCTGATCAAAACTGGATCCGACATCTCTCCCATTATTGCTACTCTGGCCACGGGGTTGCTGTACATTATTGCGATAGCCTTGATAAAGCTTTCACCAAGCCCTCTGCTCTTTAGAGTTACCCATAAAAATCTGCCCGATAGGGTCCCCGGCAATACCCGTGGCATCAAAAAGAGCAATAGCCCACTGAATATGGTCTATGGTGCTACGGCCAGGGACGAACCCATGTTGGGTTGGGGAAACCAATTTCTTTATAACCGCCGCAAGTCGGTTAGCCAAGATCTTAGCATATACCTTAACGTCACTGTTTATTAACGTGATAGGGCGATAGGACCCCAGCTCCTTGACCGGTTTGCCTTTTTTGGGAAATACCACAATATTAGCTGATCTCCAGGAATCGGGAGCCCCCTGGCCAGATTGAGCTTCAAGAAAAACATCCTTCATCAATTCCTGTAGGGAGGGAGCAAGTATTTTAAAGAATTCCCCCGGAATGGAATCTGTTCCTACCGCCTTCCCGTTTACCAGAGATCTAATTGCGCCCCCAATTTCATCTGCCGTAATGGGTGCCTCCAGCGCCTCTCTTTCTTCTGTTGATAACTTCTCGCATGGTATCCCAGCTAAGTAATCCTGAATTTCTTTTTCCCCACCACTGTCTTCTTCAGTATAAAGCTGCTGATAAAATCATTGAAAGGCTGCCCGTATGTACGAAGGCTCAGAGACTAAACCAACCAAAGGATCTTCAATTTCCTGTATTCCCCCCTGTGTTGCCCGCTGTCTAGTGCGTAGCGCTAACAGGTGTCCCACTCTCTCAGTGCATTCATACATTTTAGACCACCAGGCGCAATATTTTCCTGCTGCTTTTCTTGCCGAGACGTCCAATATTGTGGATTTTGCTAAAGCCACTTTTATTTGTGCCTGTTCCACTTCACCTCTATTCGTGAGCGCCACTAACAGCTGAGTTTCTGCTTCAATCAGCTTTCTATAGAGTTCCTGCAAGTGATGTTTTTACTTCCTCTGAGATGTCCACCTAAACCTTGATGTTTCCCCTCTTATCCCAGCTTTTAGAGCATCCCATACTACCTCTAACCGCGTGCTACCCCCTTTTCTCCGCTATAAACCTAGGAATCCAGTTCCTCATGTGTTCAATATACTCTTCATCATAGAGGAGTGCTCTATCAAAAGTCCAGCACGATATCGAGGGCTTCGATGTATGCAGTGAAATTTCTAGGACTAACGGATTGTGATCAGACATCACACGAGGAAATTTAGCAATCCGGCACATTGTGAGCAACCCCTGGGACACAAACAAATAATCTAGCCTTGCGTGTGACTGGTGTGGGGCCGAATAAAAAGTATATCCTACGTCTTGGGGTTCCTGTGTGGCCCAGACATCTATAAGTCCATGTGTCATACATAAATTAGCTAAGGACTTGAAGACTTTCTCCTAGCTTGATGTTGTTAGTGCTCATATTAATATTAAAGTCTCCACATACTATTAAGGGTAACGGCCAACTCACAAGCTCCGGATTCAGCCAACTGAACAAATACTGAACCATATACAGAGCATAGCGTGAAAGAATAGTTATCCGCATAGCATTGAGTAATGACCCATCTACCAAGTTGATCCGATTTAGAGCGTGGGAATCTAAATGCTTTTTTACAAGCCATAACAGCGACTCCTCTTGCACGTGTTCCCTGAGTTGTAGTAGAAACCAGCTGATATCCTGTTAGTTCTGCCATCTTCTGTCTACCAACTTCTATATGTGTCTCCTGCAGACATACTATGTCTGCCTTCAAATATTGAATATCTTCTTTAACCCTGCGCTTTTTGAGGGGGTTGTTTAGACCACAAATATTGACAGAGGCAATTCTTAATCTACCCATTCCCATTTGAAGTGTATAGTGATTCTATTCTGCTCCTAATCCCTACTGATACCATCTCATCAAATTCAGCCTGCTGGATCAGCCCCCCTCCAAATCCTCCCCCAACCCCTCCCCCCCAAAACCCAACCTCCTCCCCCCTCCCTTTTGCTCATCCCTAGGCAAGAAAGGTCCGAAGACCCTTGTGATGCCTCCTGCATAATGCTGCTCCCCGCCACTACCCATCTAGCTCCACCAGAAAAGAAAGTTATGATAAAACCACTTATTCATTCAAATGAATCCAAATTCATCATCACCCCTCAGGTTCCTTCTGATTCCTAGTCTCCGAGATCTCTTGTAGGAAGTCTTGTGCCTGTATTTCAGAGGAGAATACTCTAGTGGTTCCCCTATGTATGACTTTAAGCCGAGCCGGACTTAGTAAGTAGACCTCGCACCCTATCTTTTGAAAAGGCATAATTAGTTGCCGGAGCCTCCACCTTCTATCCAGTATAGTATGGCAAAAATCCGGCTTGACAAAGAAAGTGTGCCCCTCAGCCGAACGCCGTGCTTCTGGCCGCGCCTTATCAAACACTGCTTGTCGCAGGAGAAAATTCCCAAAAAATATTAAAATGGCTCTAGGCTTTTCATTCATACCATTCTGCCCCTTCCTCTTTTTGAGCATCAGTGGGAAACGATATACGTGCTGCACCCCCGTATCCCAATCCCAATGTGCTAACTCGGGGAAACCACCTTTCAGCAAGCGCAACACAAAACCTCTAATGTCCTCTCCTTCTGCATTTTCTGGTATGCCCAACAGTCTCAGATTGTTACGCCGTTGACGGTTTTCAAAATCTTCCAACTTCCACATGACATCCATCATCTGAGATTTGTTTGCTGTGGCTTGTCGAACAGAGCTCTCAGTCCCAGCCTCTAATGCTACCACTCGCCCTTCCAGAGCAGTAGTTCTCTCTGAAATTTCAGTGCACGTCTTGTTTACTTTCCTGATAGCTCCTTGTAGCTTCTTCGTTGCAAGGTGGGCCCGTTTGTGCTCCTGTCTAGCTTCCACCTGCATCTGTTTGAGAGTAGAGTATATCAAACCCATTGAAGGAAAAGATTCCATCGCAGCCTTGGGCTCATCAAGCAGCTTATTTACCCCCTGCTTGGTGTCGTCTCTATCGGGTACGCCATCTTCAGTAAGAAAATGAGTAGTTGAATAGTCCCATTTTAGTTGGCTAGAGCGGCTATGGTCCGATT
Source organism: Calotriton arnoldi (assembly GCA_963921515.1). NCBI lineage: Eukaryota > Metazoa > Chordata > Amphibia > Caudata > Salamandridae > Calotriton > Calotriton arnoldi. The sequence continues at coordinate 448,261 of CAWUFW010002100.1, forward strand.
CTGATTGTCTGGCATCATGCTCCCTTCCACCTTTATTTCTCTTTCTTTTAGTTTGGGAGGAAAGTCGCTTTTGAGTGCTGGGGTTAGAAGATGAGCTGTCGGATGCTATCTCTGAGTTATCAAACTCTGATGCCTCGCCTCCACTGGGATTGGATAACTCTGAGTCTTCATTAAGGAAAAATAATTTTTCCCTGCCTTCCGGGGTCCCCCCAACCTTGCATTGAATATGTAAGAGCTTAGGGTCACTTGACAAGCCGCCACTGACCACTTTCTCCGGACTTCTTTGCTTTTCTGACATAGCGCTATCATATCCTTCTGCTCCCCCCTGCAAAGGTTCCCCAGACCCCAGAGTTACCAGTCCCGTACGCACTATGTCCACAGGAGGGGGGTTGGTGTTACTGACAGCCAGCACCAGCGGGATCTCGCCATCTGGAGTAGCTGCAGTCTCTCCTTTCTCTTCCACCCTTCCCTGGCCAGGAAACATCCCTGGAATCACTTGTTGCTTGGTGGGACCCGCCTCCTCACTGAGACGCTGGTTCTTGACTTTTGCTTTCCCCGCCTCCAACTCCTTGCTTCCTGCTGCGGGAGTAGCGTCTCCTGCCTTTCTCCCGATCTGCGTCTTCCGCACTGCAAGGGGGCCGTGTAGGTTCCCTGCCGCCCCAGCTCCTGCCGCACCATTCTTCGCATGGTCTCGAGGGGGTTTCAATTGCTTTGGAGGCATGATGAAAAGCCAGAGCCGGCGTCCCCCGTTGCACAAGCCAATCAGTGTCTTCAACACCGCGCGGACCAACAGGTGAGTAAATCTGGTGATTTTCTCCTGTGTTCTCCTGCCTTGCTGCCGCCTCCAGCCGTCCACTATCAGAGGGGTGATCATTGAGGTAGACTCTGGCAAGCTTAAGGATTAAACCACGAGGGAGCCAACCTTGCCTCCACCAAGCTGCACAGCCACATCATAGCCTGAATCCAATGAATTAAGTTTGTGTAATTTCTTCAACTTTTTTCTTTTTTTCAATAATTTTAATCCTTCTCTTTTACGTTCAATTCATTTTATTCAATCCTTGTTTTACGTCAATGTTCAAACAAGCTCGGGAGCACAGGATGGATTTCATGTCATGATTTATTTTCACAGTCCCAATGCATTTCGGGAATTAACTTCCCTTCATCAGGGGAATCATGACATGCTGTTATATCCTAATACATGAGGAAACCATTCCCAAATAGATGAGACCAATTTAAAACGGCCATATCTTTATCTCTCTGTTGTATTAACGTGCCGAAGCACGCATATGTCGTTTCAGCTTAAGGATTAGCCATGGAGCAGTAGATGGGTGGCTTCCGCAGCAATTACACAGCTGCCATCTTGCCCACTTCCAGAAATAACTGGTCTGTATTCAGCTGCCCCTTTTTTTAAATGATTTTTTTTTTAAAAGGGAGGAGGCCATGCGGCCCCTCTCTTGAGGACGATTTTGGCCCCGGGGACCCCATCCTCCAGGGCCAGACCTTTATATATTTTTTTAAAAGGGGAGGGGGGCCACATGGCCGTCCTACCCAGGCCGATTTCAGACCCGGAGAACCCTTCTCCCGAGGCCAGACTTTTCTTTTTTCTTCTTTAAAGGGAGGGGGGTCGAGCGGCCCCCTCCTGGGCCATTTTCAGCCCCAGGGATCCCATCCCCTGGGGCCCGGCCTGCAATGTGGGTGCCCAGGGCATCCACATTTTCCAAGTTGGGGACTACGCTGAGCCTGAAGGCCCCCACGGTCCCGGCCAGCTCCCCGCCACCTGCAGGAGCCGGCATTGCTTTTTCCACACAGGGAGCTGCTGACATGCAGCTCCCTGTGTGTAAATACTAAAGTGTGCTCCGCTTTGAGCAAGCAAGAGCAAAGTGCTCTCACTTGCTCAAAGCGGAGCACTGTTTGCAATGGAATTGCGGGAGCAGTGCAGCCGCCATGCCGTAGCAAACTGCAATGTCCCGGGGGTGGGCTCCCTGGGAAATTGCTGGAGCCGGCCCTGGGAGGTGGTGGTCCCCAGGGCCAAGTAGGGCTCCTGGAGGTGGGGCCAGTCGGCCCCCCTCCTTTGTTCACATTTGCCCCTGGGAGGTGGTGGTCCCCGGGGCCAGGGGTCCATAATGGACCCCTTTAGCTATTGCATTTGTGCTCTGGGGAGGTGGGGGTCCCCTGGGCAAGAGGGGTCCACGAGGCCCCACCACATAATTGCAAATAGCCCCAAGGAGGTGGCGGTCCCCGGGGCTGTGGGCGGGTCCAGTGGGTCTGCTCACATTCATAACGGAAAGTGCTCCGGGGAGGTGGCTTTGATAAGCCCTAGAAAGGGAGCCCCTTTCGCCCACCTCCTAAATTTACCATATGCCCCTGGAGCTAGCCCACCCAGGGGTTCTTTTAAAGCAAGCACAGGAACCAGTGCTTTTTTTAAAATTTTGCCAAGGATTTACAGATCCGTGGCAAAATTAAAAAAGAAATGCTTTTTACCCCTGGCTGGGTCCCTCAGGGCCCCCCCCCCTCCATATCTGGTGGGTCAGGGTATTCCTACCCTGTCCCCTTTTCTTTCTTTTTTTTACTTTTTCTCTGGGACTCGGCTTCAAGTTGAGTCTCAAGATGGCTGCCAACAATTCCTGGTTGAAATGTTGGCAGCCAATGAAATTTTTGTAGGATTCGTGAATCCACTGCAAGGACTCACGTCCCCAAACATGTATATTTTTAAATATAGATATCTCAAAAACTACTGAATGGATTTACACCAAATCACAAAAAGCATGCTTTCTGAGCCAACATCTAGCTTTCTGCCAAATTTGGTGTAATTCGGCCTGTAGTCGTGTTCAAAAAATGAAAAATCCCAATAGATATAACATGGGGAAAACACGTTTTAGGACCCTTCTTTTTTCTCAGCCCCCACTTGACTGATCACCCCGAAACTTTCAGCATAGCAACTGAACCAAAAAGGGGAAGTTTTGTGAAAAGTTTGTGGAGCTTCGTCAATCGGCACCAAAGCTATTGCCAAAACAAAAATCGCTTTTCCTGTGGAAATTTTGGTCCTAACTAGAACTACCTACTGATGGTGACCACTGCACATCCTTTGTCCCTCTGTTATTCCATAATTTAATTGAAATCAATCAATGTGCAATGACAGTTCTTCATCCATACTGAGTTCTGCTGGTGTCTTTCTGTTCTATTCTATTAATATATATAGGTTCCTTCCAATTCATGCAAAATCTTTTCATGGTCACCATCCCTTTCCATTTCTTTTACCCTGTCAATGGCAAAAAATGTTAACATTACAGGATTACTACCATGTAATCCTTGAAAATACCTTGCTACTGGGCAGCTTAACTTGATATTCTTTATGGCACTTTGGTTTTCAAAAATTCTTTAACACACCTGAAATACACAATTTTATGCATACTCTCATAGTAAGTCCAATGGGGAGTTTAAACTAAAAGTAATTGTTACTGTACTTGCAAGCCTTACTTCTCCAACATTTTACAAATCCTGATCTGGTAAATAATCATTAAGGCTTTGCTCTACTACCAAGGTAACTGTGGACTAACCGCTCCTTTAGAGTCACTGCTTTCTAAGATGTATCAATACATTGTTGTCCAACAATTGCCCTATAACATTATCACCTATTAGAATAGTCGACAGATTCATAAAGATAGATTAAATATAATTATAATCTCTACTATAAGGAGTGGTTAATCTAACAGTCATTTATTACCTAGCCTTTCTCTTGGATATTATTGTTGGACATTGGGTTATTCCTGGGGGGTGGTGAAACCCTTCTCAAGCAGCAACTCCATTCTCTGTCAGGGTGAAACAAAAGAAAACCCCAAATGAACCTGTGCCCAACCCTCTGCAAGTTTGGCACAAAGCAGTCTGACTTAATTTAGAGGCAATGTGTAAAGTATTTACAAGAAACATTGGATGCCCTTTGTGTAAAGTATTTATGCAGCATTTCAAACAGTAATGAAGCGAAAACATAACACAAGAAAAAGCCGTGACAATTTGAAAAATAGATTAAAATTTTATAAATTATTTGAGATCAAAACAATGAAAATACAATTAGTAGAATTGAAGATATGGAATTTCAAAGTTTTAAATAAAAATAGTGACTAGAAGCACAAAGCACCAACTGTGGTTATCTGGTCACGCTGGATAGGGACAAAGTTACAAGTTCAGGTCAACCATGATGGAGCATGGGCTGGATACAGGGACCAAATTGGACCCAGTGGCATAACAAAACCTCAGGAGGCCCTCGCTGCAAGGTATGCTAAGGGGACCCACTTCTACTTACTGTGTCACCTATTTTTCCCCATCCTCATGTTCAAATAACTAATTATTGCTCGTGACCACCTGAAACATCAATAGGAGTTTTGGTAATACAGTTAGCTTTAAAGATATCAACATGCTGTGCAGTCAGTGACAACTGGGCATACATAAAGCTATTTTCTGTGTCCCTAATTTACAAAATTAGTGTTAAGGGACTGTGTGTATCTTTGATCTAAAAAAACGTATATGATTTTCAGCCCTTAACAAAAGGTTCACATGGCAGGGGCTTCTAAATGTATGTGTAGATCTGAACAAAACCCATTCAACAAGAATTGAAGACTAAGTTGTCATTATAACCAAATGTCTTATCTGATTAAAAACTAGGGGCCAGATGTACAAAGCATTTTTGCCTTCGCAAAAGCTTGCAGATTAGGCTGTTTGCGACTGCAAAAAGGCCGTTTTGTATGTATGAAACACAAATTGTGATTCTGTAACATCTTACCGAATCACAATTTGTGTTTGCAACCAAATACAAATTGGTATTTAGAAGGAGCATGTTTAGGGCTCCCTTCCAAATACCGATTTGTTATGGGATGTATTAATGTTTTGCAACAGAAGCCTGGTCACAAAACATTGATATTTTATCACCTCCTCAAAAGAAGTGATAAGCCATTCGCAAACAGAATATATTTTGATGAAAACATTTTTTAAGAAAAGCAATTGATTTATTTAAAAGAAATCACAGACATGGTGGTCTGCTGATCTCAGCAGACCACCATCCCTGTGATGGCTGTGAATCATAGTGAGTCACAATTTGTGACCTACCTTATTAATATTCAAGAAGTAGGTTGTATTGCGACCCATTCCAATTCAGGATTTTGAAAAACAACCTATTAACACATAGATCGGTTTGAAAAACAGAATGGATCTGGTAAAAGTTGGTGCACAATTTGTGACACTAGTACTAGATTTTTCCTTTGTCTCATATTCAATTTCCTAATTCTATATTTGCAGATCTTGGTGGTAGTAGCAAATATTCAAACGAGAACTTTGAAGGCCGAAGTGGAGAAGGGTTCCATGTGAACAGCAGTTGAACATGGGTCAGTCGGTCCTAAGAGTTGGGATTTCTACCCAGAGGACATAGGTGAGAAAACAATGCCTGACATACTCGAGAGGAACTGAGTTTGAATTCCACCTTCCCAAATCACCTACTTGTGTGACCCTGGGAATGTCAATGCACTTCCCTTTACCTTGGTTTATTGGCTTGCCAACTAGTGAATACATTTACAGTCGAGGAACTAAGGGCATAATACATTTTCCATTTTGCAAAGAGCAGTCAAGTCAGGCTAATTTCAGGAAGAGCATGGGTGGAAATTGGTCCTGCTTCAAGACGTTATGGAAAAAATGGGGCCAAACTTTGGGTTTTATAATATAGTTTTCCCAAGAAATGACGGTTTAATCCAAAGGTTTTACACACCATTCTGAAGTGGCCCTCATTAAATATTCCAGACTAGCAGGTCTGCCATAGTACCCTAAAGCTTTATTTCTCAGCATCAGCACATCACTTTTGCACCTTTCAAAAATTGAGCACCTGAAACAATTGAGGCAGAAAGGACCAATAAATTTGCCACCCCAGATGCAGTGTCTGTTACTGTGTGTCCATTGTTGTTTCGGTTGGAGTTGTTACCCCCATCAAAATTAGAGCAGCACATAACCTACCATTGAATTTTCGAATATTGAAGACAAAATTATATGCAAGTGTGTGACCACAGTGCCAGCGAAATACATTTTCAGCATCACCACTTGCACCACTATGCATATGATAAGGTAGGTACACTGCTGAATTCCAAGCCCTATCACTAGTAACTTCCTACATCTGTCTTTAACCTGACTGGGCTGCCTGTGGAACCATAGGCAGACTTATCCAACACCCACTGGGCCTGATCAGGCATTAGGAGACCTTTGGACAGTGCTACAGACCAGTGCCCCAGGAACTTTGGGTGAGTGTGCAGCAGTCAACAGACAGGCAGTTGGATTGAATGAGGTAGGGTGATGCAGTAGGTCAGGGCAGGTCAGTGCAGATAGGCATACAGTAGGGACCAGCAGTAACCACACCACAGTCGGTGATTACAAGTGACACTGTAGCCTTTGCCAACACTGGGATGGTATCAATATTTGGCCCCTGTCACTTTTGTTTCTCTCATCTTTTCTTGTTTAGTGACAACTGTCACTTTGGTTTCCCTTACCTCTACCTCTGTCATTCATTTTCTGACCCCTATTGCGTTGGTTTTATCGCCTCCATGTATGGTATTCCCACATCCATTTTCCAGCTTCTATTAAATTGCCATTTATATATTTCTGGTATAACTCCAAATTTTCCTTTCACTTCCCTCAGCCTTCTCCCTTTATATTTCCTAGTAGTACACCTATCCTCCACCACTCAACCATCACTCTTTCTTATCTCATCTCTCCAATCATCCTGTTATGTCTCTGCAACCCACTGTCAACTCATTATCCAACTAGCACACTAAATTGTTGCATCCCTTTACCTCAGCTTGTCTCCTGCTTTTATTTGGTCTCCATGTTAAGGTGTCCTTCTTATTCTTTTTTTCCCATTTCTTTGATTTTTCTTTTACTTTCTCTATTGTTTTACCTATTTAATTATGGTCTCTTTCCATTTACTTTGTTCTACGTTTTTGTTACCCCTTTTCTGTGTATGTATTTTTGCTGTCTCTGCATTTTTCCTTTATGCCATCTCCACATCTGCATTTATTTCTTTCTTTTTCCTCTACTTTCTTTTGCTCTTGCTGTTATATCATTATTTATTAATTTTATTTTCATATATTTTCTTTTTCATTCTAGTCTTCAAATACCTGCCATCCTCTCCCATGTAGTTTTCTTCCCTTTGTAGGGTCTCCTTTTTCTTTTTTACCTCTCAAATTTCCCCATTTCATTCCACCAATTTCATCATTTCCTGCTCCTCTATTTGTCCATCACATTTTATCTTTCTTTGAATTTCTCTGCCTCATTCTCCCTTCTTCTAGTCTCTCAGTTCCTTTGTTTTACTTCGTCACTATGAGGAGTCCTTTCCATTCCAAACCTGTGACCCTTCAGCCGTGTTCAGTTAGTCTCTTTTTCATGGGAGTTGATTAACTGAATGCCTGGGGTAGTGGAAGTGATATCACATACCCTTTGATCTTAACAACATCACAAGAAGTGGCATCATATGACTCGACCCTGAGGCGTGTCACAGGACCCTAACAAACAACAATTGACATCGCTGAAGTTCCCTAATAAAAGCATGATTAGTATAACTGTACAACACAAACAAATGTCCATTTTAGATGCAACTTATATAATGGTGCTGACTTGATCTTTGAAAGTTGTAGGATATACTTGCTCTGAATTGTAATGAATGAGCAAATAAGTGAGGCCTCTTTTAGGGGGTTTGTCCCCTCAAGAAAAATCTAAAGAGAATGGGGTGAAATTGTGTATTGTAAAACGCAATTTTCACATACATTTCCCAAAATGCCATAGGCACTGAAAGGGCAGCAATTAAATATTCAAATCCTTTCATGGTATGCCAAGCCAATGAAAACTGACGTTCCTCGGAAGTAGACCAGTTTTCTTCAAAATGTGATATGGGTACCCCTATATATCAAAGATTACCTCCACTATGCCAGAGCCAGCATTTTGTCATGGGTTCCCCCATATTCCATGGGAAGCCCGTTACATAAAAATGTACAAATATGCCAGTGCAGAATTTTGGAATGTATGCTGTCCCTACACGATAGGTGACCCTCATGTCAAATATTAGCTCAGTATGTCATTTTGTCATAGTTGCCATGATCCCATATCCCAAGTTGCTAAGTATTACCTCCATTGTGATAGTACCAACATGCTGTCACTGGTATCCAAATGCCAAGGATTTCTTCAAATATGGCAGTATTTTTATATGGGTGCCCTATATGCCTTGAAATACCTTTAGTATGCCAGTATCAGCAGTTTACTATTGCTTCCCTTTATGCTAAGAATTAAGCCCCAGTGTACCGGTATTTGTCACAGGTGTCTGTCATGCTAAGAACTGCTGCAAGTATACCAGTACCAGTGTTTTGCCCATGCATCTCTAGGAGATAATAATTAGCTTCAGGATGCTAGAATAAATGACAAACTTGCAAGCATCGCATCTAATTTTTGCTAACATTCACTCATTCGTTCTCACTCAGACTCTCTTACACTCCCTTACACCCATTCTTTTTCATTCTGACTCACTCACTTGTATTCACTGTTAATCACACTCATTCTCACTCATTCATTCTCCCTGACATTCAGGCCCAAGTTTTCTAACTCTTTGCGCCAGGTTTGTGTTACTTTTATGATCCAAACCTGCCACAAAGAGTTAGGATGGGATCTACTATCAACTGCAAACCATAATTTGCATTGGATAGTATCCCAACGTAAAGCAAAGTTCCAATATGCTCTTCTTTGCGTTACTTTGCATAAATGGGGAGCTCCATGAATGGTGCAGGCAAGTTCCCATTGAAACACCCATGGGTTTTGATGCAAATCCCGATCTACAAACATTGGTAGACAGGAATCTGTGCCAAAATCCAAAGCCTCCTTGAGACAGGCACAACAAGGAGAAATGTATTCATTTCGCCTTGTTTTTCCAACTTTTCAGGTGTGCTGCATTGTACAGCACACACACAAGGTAATAAAAGCCTTAAAGCATAGATTTTGTACTCGAAGGACCCCTTTCAGTACAATATCTAACAATGCAACACAGCCTTGCAGTATGGCACAAGAGTTTGAGCTTTGGCGTATAGCTGCTAAAAGTGCAGCAGCTCAGGAGGAGAGAAACATGCACTATATCTTAGTAAATTTGGCATAAGTGTTCTCTTTCTCTTTGACCCAAGGCAGAGCATAAACTTTGGAGCTCTGGTGCCTTGCGTCAAAAAAATAATAAATCTGAGCATCAATCTCACAAATCTCACTCACTTTGACTCACACACACATGCTTACACATACAGTCTCACGTGCTCACTCATACACACGCTCTCTCTTTAACACACTCTCACCCACAAACACACACACAACATAAGTTTAGTGCCATTTTACTTACCACAGTTGACACCAGCTAAATGTGTTCTATTTTTATTACACCAATAGAGAATGATAGAATATTGATCACTAGTAGTATACGTGTCACCCCCTAAATGACGTCCCTGCTTTTCCAAAGGTTATTTATGAGCTTAAGTACTGAGATCACAGTTGAGAAGGGAGATCCATAGATTTCACTTCAGTACTTAAAGGATGCAGCAGAAATGTAGCAGTTGGGTAAATCCTTTAGGGAACCGGTACAGTATCAACAGGGGAAGTACAGCAAGTATCTCACACACATGCACAAGAGATGCTGCAAAAATAATAGGATTGCAAGCTACACACACACACACACACACACACACACCTACACACACACACACACACACCCCCAACCACCACCACCACCAGTTACAGTATGGGCATGAGTGCAAGATTCTTGAAATACAAAAAGGAGTGACAGCACAGGAAGAAACAGGGCAGGCATCCCTCATATCAAAAAGGTTAAGAGTAGTCACAAGCACTGCATGTTTCCTTCATGCAGAGCAGAAAAAGCTCACAGAGCAGCCCTCCAATCTTCCGTGACCCAAAACAAAGACAGCCTGGGCAGAAGCTGTTCCTGCTTCCTTCACAAACAGAACAGGGACTCCACAGTTACCAGAAGCATAGGTGCTTTCTGCACACAGAAAATGGGACATTATTGGCTGCAGATGTAACAAGCATTTGAAATGCAATAGCTCTTGCATTTGCCAGAGTTAGAGCTATTGGCATTGTAAATGACAATGTCTTTTATCTATGTGTTTTGGTTTGGAGTGGAGTGGATGTATGCTGTTTGGAGTAGAATTATGTGGGTTGAATTGGAATTGTTAGTTGTTGAATTGTGTGGGGTGACATTCTGTGTGGTGTGGAGTGGATTTGTGTAATTGGATTATGTGCCATGGTGAATAGATAGGGGTGAGAGCTGCAAAGAATTGATAGAATGGAACATAGAGAGGGATAGGTAGTTTGCTCATGAAATGGTAAATGAACTCTAGATAGAGGAGCAGAATGAGTGTGTGAGAAAGAAAGAAAGAAAGAAAGAAAGAAGGGGAGAGCAGGCCAGAGACGCATAAAGAGTGTACGCAGAAGAGACCCTAATAAGTAGAGGAGAGCGTGGGTTTGATGGGCGGAAATGTTCAAACGGCAGGGGGAAGAAATTGTGCTTGAAGTCCTAAAGTGAACTAATATGATAGTGGTGGGAAGAGTGCATGAGAGACAAGAGAGAGGAGTGAGAGAGAGAGGGACGAGAAGAAGGGGCACCCAGAGGGTGGGGGGAGGCAAGAGGTGGACATTTGTACAGCGCGAGGTGGTACAGGAAGGTAGCATGTGTCAGCAGGCAGTAAAGAGAGGAGATAGGGAGTGTGAGGGAGGGATGAGAGGGGGTAGTGGAATTGCGAGATGAGAGGGGGTAGTGGCAGTGTGATGAGAGGGGCAGTGGGTGTGTGGGGGAGAGATTACAGGGTTGGTGTGTAACTGTGTAGCGCTGAGCGAATATTATGCTTAATGTTATTATGTGTCCTGGTGTCAAGTGCATTTATGTGGATTGCTGGTATGTGGTATAGAGTGCATTTATGTGGGGTGTTTTATGTTGTTTTGAGTCGAATGTAAATATGCGGAGTTTAATTATGTTGCACTGAGTGTTATTATGTGGAGTACTCTTATGTTGTGTGGTGCGGAGGTGGTGGTGCTGCACTGTGCTCAGGTGCTGCTCGGGTGGTGCTGAGTGTTGTTGAGTTGGTGCTGTGCTGAGGTGATGCTATGCTAATGCTGAGGTGGTGCTGCACTGATGCTGACGTGGCGCTCTGCAGATTCTGAAGTGGTGCTGCACTGATGCTGAAGTGGTGCTGAGGTGGGGCTGTGCTGATGCTGAGGTGGGGCTGCACTGGTGGTAGTGCACTGATGCGGAGACGGTGCTGTGCTGAGGCTGAGATGGTGCTGTGCTTATGCTGAGATGGTACTGTGCTGATGTGGAGGTGGTGCTGCAATGGTGCGAATGTGGTGCTGTGCTGGTGCTGAGTGATAAAGGTGGTGCTCAGGTGGTGCTGTGCTGAGGCCGAGCAATGGTGAGGTTGTGCTGAGTGTTGCTGTGGTGGTGTGGAGTGATGCTGAGTTGGTGCAGTGCTGGTGGTGCACTGATGCAAAGGTGGTGCTGTACTCAGATGGTGCTGTGCTGAGGCAGAGGTGGTGCTGTGGGGGTGCTGTGGTGGTGTTGAGTGATGCTGAGGTGGTGCCTTACACTTTCAGCTACAGCGTTGTTAAGGGTGACCTCTGAAATCAAGACATTGAAAAGGACTGATTGCGCTTCAGAGCAGACTCCCTATGGAAAATAATTGAAAATCTGCGGATTGAAAGCACATTCTGTCACTGAAATGCCTGTCTATGTGTGCGTATAGACAAACCAAGTGGACAAAAAAGAATATCCACACATATGAAGGTGTGTGTGCACGTACATACTTTTATCTTCTTATCATATATGGCTAAGGCCACGTTTAGGTTATTGAGACAGCAGATATCAACTACAGTGGAACAGCTGCTGTCACAAGCGATCTGTGCTGAGGCAAGATTGGAAAGGGAGGTGGGTTGAGAATGGAGGAGGGGTGGGGGAGATGAGAGGCTGGGAGAGAAGAGTAATTGAGTAGCATACCTACATTTATTGTAGAAAACAAACTGTGTGTTAATTACACCAAGCACAGCTTTCCAAGTAGATCAATGGATAGTGTTGTGTTTGCAGTACAGATATCTGGAAGCATAGTTACATAATATTTACGGCTCCGTGTCTAGTTGCATTTAGTACATGATGCAAATGGTGCTGTTTGACTGAGGACATGATTTACAGCCATCGGCTGAGGGCAATAAAGGCAATAAACACAACAAAGCTAAACCAGAAGCTGGGGTAAAATAAAGGCAATAAACACAACAAAGCTAAACCAGAAGCTGAGGTAAAAGAAACAAGAACCAGTAAAACATTAATAGTAAAAAAAAAAAACACAATACGCTATAGTGATGTCAAAAGTTGCACCTTGAAATATTAAGTTGGACCAGACACTGGGATGCTTAAACTAGATAGGTGGGACCTCTTCGGGCATTAAAAAGAAAGGTCAAGGCTTCCTTTTAGCTGTGAGTTATTACGACCTCTAGGGGAGGGTGGGAAAGAGCTGAAGAAATAATGTCTCTGCATTCCTGTTAGAAATGGGGGTCTCTAGTTGGCAGAGGTAGGTACCTTTGTCCAAATAGGGACCCTTGCTTCTAGTCAGGGTAAGGGGGATGCACACTTTAGATAACCCCTGCTCACCCCGTTGGTAGCTTGGCACGAGCAGACAGGCTTATCCCAAAGGCAATGTGTAAAGTATTTGTACCAACGCTCACAGTAACACAGTGAAAACACCACAAATGGACACCACACCAGTTTAGAAAAATAAAATATCTTTATCTAAATTAAACAAGACCAAAACGACAAGAATCCAACATACACAGTTAAAAATATGACTTTCAAAAAGGTTTCAAGAACTTGTACCATAGAAAACTATGGATGCGTGACTTTTCACCAAAGTACTTGTAGATGCGTCAAAGTTCACAAGCCAAACAGCCGCAGCGTCGGAAAACAAAGAAATGTGACACTGCTGAGACCTTGGGGAGGTGATGCGACAGTCCCGCTGCACGCAGAGGAAGGGTTGCGTCGAATCCGGTCTGTATGGGGAGTGATGCGTCAATTCTTCGTGACTGTTCTGGTCCGCGGGTGATGCGTCAGAAGAACTTGCCGCACAGGTACAATGCGTGGAAACTCGGTATGCGGCGGCGATTGATGCGGCGGCGGCGAGCGGCGCTGCGTCGGTCCTCTTCAGCCGCGATCCCTCGATGCGTCGATTCGTGCAGCGGCGACAGGCGATCCGGCGGTTTCCGAAGTGGCACGGCGATGCGTGGAAATTCTTCTCGCGCAGTGGAGATGCGTCGGGAACACAGCCGCAAGAAGAGCGACGATTTCTGTAGTTCTTTGAGTTTCTTCTTGCTTCTAGCTCCCAAACAGCAGCAACAACCTCCAGAGGCCCAAAACTGGCACAGGCACCTCTTGGCAGGTCAGAACTCACAGCAGCAGAGTTCAGAGGAGCTGGGGGCGAAGTCTTTGTGTCCCTGAGACTTCATAACAGGAGGCCAGCACACTTCAGGCACTTGGAGATCTCCTTCAAGCAGGGGACACAGCACTCAGCAAAGTCCTTCTCCTTTCCTTGGCAGAAACAGCAACTGCAGGCCAACCCCAGACACACAGCAAGGGCAGTACTTCTCCTCAGTCTCTCCAGCTCTTCTCCTTGGCAAAGGTTCCTCTTGAATTCCAGGATTGATCTAAAGTTCAGGGGTTGTAGGTCTAATACTTATACCCCAAAATGTCTTTGTTCTCTTTGTGCAAGGGGCTCTGAGCCCAGTTCAAACCAGTTCTGCCTTCACTGGTGCAGCATGACCACAGGAGGTGGAGACAGCATTGTGCAAGGGAGACAGGCTTCATTCAGGTGCAAGGTAAATCTCCTCCCACCACTCTATATGCAGCCAGGGTCTATTCAGCTCAGGGCTGGGTCATCCAGGAAGGGCCAGGCACACCTCAACCCCCCAGAGGCTGTCTACAGGGAATGCACATCCTCTGTCTCTGTCACACGGAAACCAGACTGTCAATCCACAAACAGGCAGAGGCACACAGGATGGTTGAACAAGAAAATAGCCACTTTCTAAAAGTGGTATTTTGAAACACACAATTTAAAAACCTTCTTTACTAAAGGATGTGTTATTAAATCCTGAGTTCAGGGATACCAAACTCCATTTTTCCATCTTATCCCTATGGGAAGATATGCTTGTAAAATGTTACAAAGCATTCCCCATTCTGTCATATGGGGCAAGATAGCCTTTCAATAGTGAAAAACGAAATTGGCAGTATTTCACTATAAGGACATGTTACACACACCAGTCCATGTTCTACCTTTCACATACACTGCACCCTGCCAAGGGGGTACCTTGGGCCTACCATAGGGGTGTCCAATGTGTAAGAGAAGGGAAGGGTAGTGCCTGGCAAGTGGGTGCACTTGCCAAGTCGACATGGCAGTTAACAAACTGAACACAGGCACGGCAGTGGCAGGCCTGAGACCTCTTTTCAGGGCTACTCATGTGGGCGGCCCAATCAGTGCTGCAAGCCCACTAGTAGCATTTGATTTACCAGCCCTGGCACACTCAATGCACTTTACTAGGGACCTACTGGTAAAATAAATATGCCGATCAGGGAGAACCAATCACAATAACAACTTACACAGAGAGCATATGCACTTTAGCACTGATCAGCAGTGGTAAAGTGCCCAGAGTCCTACAGCCAACACCACCAGGTCAGAAAAAAAAAAAAGAAGGAAGAAGCAAAACGTTTGGGGATAACCCTGCAAAAAGGGCCATTTCCAACAATTCCAATCTAGGAAAAAAAACTGCAGTGGAAACTTAAAGAAGAATGCAGGTTTCTTTATTTTTGGTGCCTTTGACGTGGGAGGGGTGTAAGATTTAAAGGGGAATGACTGGCTACAAATTGCAGGCAACTTCCTGCAAAACATTTCGGGAAAAAGAACAAACTCTTTAGGAACAGAGCTCCTATAAGCAATATTACATATGGTTTTAAACATTTGCAATATTCCCAAAAATACAGAAAATACCCACGCACATGTATGCATATGCAAAGTTTCCATGTGCCTCCTACTGCCCTATACTCGCTTCAAAGGAATAAGAAGTGGACAGACTTGCGCTCCAAAAGTAACACTGTTCGCTCTTCTGCCACAAAAAAAAGCATTTCTAATGCAATCGGTCTTGCTGTTGGAGTCTTATAAGTATTTAGCTATGCAGCACATTGTTTGCAGCTGGGGGCCAGTAGCGGTTCCACTGGGATTGTGGGGTCCAACATTCCAAAAGAGAGGGTGAAGTCATTCAGCTTTGTGAACGTGACCTGCTTGGGGGCACAGGCTCTACGTATACTCATCAATCTGAAGGGGGCAGAGACATGCGTATTAAAAACTGAGTGCCAGTAGCACAGATGCAAGCTAACCAAAGGGAGAGCAAGTACAGACTGAACTGAGAGCAGCATCTGGTGTGCAGGAAATGCGCTGCACTTGTGGGTACCAAAACAGAAAGTGCTTTGTCTCTAAACTTCGCTGTCATCTTTGCCCATGATTGGCTCACTGATGATTACATTAATTCACAATTTAAACAAACGTTAATGCACGCCAAATCCTTAATCTATCAACCAATGCATTCTCACAATACACAGGTTTCTTAATCGAAGTAATGAAAATAGCATTTTTTTTTTCATAACACGTTATATTGAATTTCCATGGTACATTCTGGGCCACCACCCGACATATACATAATCAGGACAAAAATGATTCGGGTGTACCACGCATGTATAGCATATTAATGCAGAACATATATACAACATAACAAAAACAATTTGGCGCAGACAGATCCAATACTCGTGCATCCTGGGAAATTTAGCTAGGTACGTGTATGAGCGGTGATGAGATGCAATATATACGGTGTTGTCTGGGAATCGTGGATGTTATCATTCACTAGGGGGTCTGAGAGGGGAGGGGGGGTAAATCTATTCCTCGGTATGTTGCCCATCGGGACCATATTTTCCTATGCTTCTGGGGGCAGCCCCGTGCCTGGAACACCGCAATCTCTGCGCCCATGCAACTGTCTAGGCCCTTCCTCCATTTTCCTAATGTCGGGAGAGAGGCCCCCTTCCATTGCTGGGCAATGTCATGCTTCGCAATAGCGAGGGCCAGGAAGAGAAGGTGCTGCTTGTACCGATTCCCTCTTATCCTGTCGGTACTGTGCAAAAGAAACAAGTTTTGGGTCGAAAGGAAGATCCCAGGATAGTATCTTACCCAGGCAGGCAGAGAGTTTGCGCCAGAAGGGCTGCAACGCGGTGCAGCTCCACACAGTGTGTATAAATGATCCCTCCTCCCTTCCACAGCGTAAACACAGGGGGGATTGGACAACCCCCATCTTCCATAGGCGAAAGCGTGTATAATATACGCGATGTATGTATTTATATTGGATGAGGCGGTATCGACAGGACACAGCTGCTCCCCGAGGGCTAGCTAATGCTTCAGCCAATCATCATCTGTAAGCTCTGGTATGTCATCCTGCCATGCCTTTCTAGTTTTAGGCAACGTGGTTCTGGCGTGTGTCGTTAGGGTCTGGTAGATCTGACGGATTTTATGAGCACCCAGGTCTCCCATAAGGAGGCGGCCTTCGAGGGGATGGAATTCGGGCAGGGTGTCCAGAGAAAGGATCAATGGGGTAAGAGCGTGACGTAGCTGAAGGTATTTATGGAATTGTGTCTTGTTCAACTGAAATTCCACCTGTAACTGTTGGAAAGACTTTAGGGTGGAGCCCTGCATGACATCTCCAAGTGAAGATATACCCACTAGGTCCCACCTGCAAAATCCCGCTAGAGCTGTCACCGGGCGCAGATAGGTGCCATGCCATAAGGGAGTCGCTTGGGTCAGGCGGCCGCGCCAGCCCATCTGCCCTACTGTGTATCTCCAGAGCCGGACCACCGTTCTACTGGCGTGGGGTAAGAAGTTTAGGTTCTGTGCACTATATAACAGCCGAAGGAGGGGAACTCCCTCCATCGCCGCATGCTCCAACGCGAACGCCGGGTCTGTTGGTGAGTTATACCACCATTCATTTATAATCAATAATTGTGAGGCTGCGTAATAGGAATATACATCAGCGGCTGCAATGCCGCCACAATACGTTGATTGGGCGCAAGTTTGTAGTGCCACCCGAACCGCTCCACCATTCCATAGGAATTTATTATGGAAGGTGTTTACTTGCGCAAACCATGATCGTGGTATATGATATGGGAAGTTCTGTAGGCAGTACAGTACTCGAGGTAGCGAGACCATTTTAAAGATCGCTGCGTGCCCATACAGTGAGAGCGGAAGAGAGGACCATATTGCTGTCTCATCTCTAAGACTGGCGACAAGCGGGTTGATATTGTGCACCCATGAGGTTTTTGGGCAGGGTGACATGAAAATACCCAATTATTTAACTCCCCCGGATGCGTAGGTTAGCTGGGCCGCCCAGTTGCATCGTCCCTGGTCTCCACATACTGGGAATAGCACAGATTTAGAAGGGTTGGTATGAAGCCCAGTAGTCTGGCCGAATACTCGGAGGATCTGCAAGATTCGTGGGCCTGAGATCCATGGGTCGGTCATAAAAAAGAGGACATCATCCGCATAAAGTGCGACATGGTCGGGTCGCGACCGTGGCCACTCAAAGCCCGGGAGTACCGGGTCACAGCGTACCCACGCCGCCAAAGGTTCCACCGCCAGGGCGAGTAGGAGTGGGGACAGGGGTCAACCCTGTGGCGTGCCACGACAGACAGGGAAGGGGGGCGAAAGATGTCCTGCCATGCGGACCGAGGCAGTGAGATTTGTGTATAATAGACAGACATATGTCAAAAAGCGCGGGCCGAAATTGACAGCTTCAAGAAGCTGGAAAAGGTACACCCAGCTGAGAGAATCGAACGCTTTGTCGATATCGGCTAATAATATGGCTGCTGGGCACCCTAGCTCCGGGGCCATAGCCATGGCATTGTGGACCCGACGAATGTTGTGGCGGGTGGCCCAGTGCGGCATAAAGCCAGCTTGATCTGGATGATTCAGGTCCTGTATACAAGCCCGCAGGCGGTCGGCTTGGATCTTGCCCAAGAGTTTGGTCTCGAAATCGATATGGGAGATGGTGCGATATGAGGATGGATCCTCAGGTGGGCGGCCAGGCTTGAGGAAGAGGACAATCTCGGCATGCCGCCAATCCCGGGGTAGCAGGGTTTGTTCATACGCATCATGTATTGCCTCTAGCAGGTGAGGGCCCAATGTGGACATGTGTGGCTGAAGAAACTCTATGGGGAATCCATTGGGGCCTGGGGCCCGCCCGGGGCGCATCGCTACAAGTGCAGCATGGTGATAGGGGCATCTAAGTGATCTCGCATCTGGTCCGTAAGTTTGCGAGGGGGGATATCTCTAAGGAACTCTGTGATGAGCGATTTCGATATCTGTTCTTGTCGCACGTATAATGCAGAGAAGTAGTGCGCGAATTCCCCGACGACTGCCCCTGGAGAAGAGTGCAGACCCCCATCCGTGCCTTGAATAATTTGGATTAGTGGCCAGGGACCTCTCTACTTGACAATCTATGAAGCATTTTGCTGGATTTGTCCCCCCATTGATAAATACGATGTTGCGACGCCAACCAGATTTCTTTCGCCTCACCTATGAGGTGTTGTTGTATCTGCTGTTGCATATGAAGCATGCTGCGAAGGAGGGGGGGGCTGGGTTCCTGAACATATTGCGCTTCTAGGAATGTGTAGCGGGCTTCCAATTCGGCCTGGTGGGCGGGGTGTTTGAGTTTCTCATTCGAACGATAGCTGATTTCGACGCCTTGGACTGTGGGCTTTAGGACCTCCCATAGGGTAACTTTAGATGGGGCCGATGCAACGTTGACGTCTAGATATTCCTGGATTGCCCTAGTAAGGGTTTCCTGGTAATCAGGATCACGGAGGTGCCATGGGGACATACGCCACCTGAAGGGAGGTTTTTGGGAGCGTGTATGGAGTTGAACAGAGACCGGGGAGTGATCCGACAGCCCCCTAGGGAGGTGGGAGACTTGAGAGAATCTATGAATATAGCTATGCGGCGTGAACATGTAGTCCAACCGGTATAGGGAGCCGTGAACTGTGGACATAAAAGTGTAGCTCAGCTTGTTGGGGTGGTATTCGCGCCATATGTCCGACCATCCCAGTGTGGTGGCGAGGAGGCTTAATTTCGAGGCATCTAATGAGGGGCCTGCGTTGGACCCACGCGTTCTATCTAGTGATGACATGACATCTTTCCAGTCTCCCCCCAGAAGGGTCAGTCTGTCCGGGAGCTCGCTCCAGAGATGGGAAATGTTGTCAATGAATGTATTTCCTAAGGGGGGGGCGTAGATACTACCAATGTTCACATGTTCCCCATATAGTGTACCTGATATTATGATGTATCGTCCCCCTGGATCTGCCCAGTGTTTCAAGTGCACAAAGGGGACACGACGATGGATGAGGACAGCAGTCCCCCGGGAGCCCCTAGTGAACCCTGCATGGTATATCGAGTGGTATCCGAACCTCGCTAGACAGGGAGCCTTGGTGCCCAATAAGTGCCTCTCCTGTAGGAGAAGGATATCGGCTCCGTATCGCTTGGCCTGATGGAGAATGGCGCCCCTCTTGATTTTATTAAGTACCCCCCTGACATTCCAGGATACCACAGTCAGATCCCCAAGTGGGGAAATGTGAGCCTGAGTAGTCATCTATCCACTATACACACGCTCTGAGGACCTAGCATATTGGGATGTGGATCGTGTGCCTGCGCTCGTGCGAAAACCAATACTAATCTAACGGGGAAAAAACGTGAACACCCCCTCCCACCTCCCCCCTCCCCGATACAGCCATGAAGAAGGAGCATCTGTTGCGGTGAAGGACACCCCAAGCCCCCAACAGTGGAGCCCGGAGTCCCTCCGCCAATGGTTCCTAACCTTCCAATAAAACTTCAACATGGGGTACTAATGTCTGGGCTGTGCAGCCTCGTGGCTTGATTGTCCACGCCACCTCAGTGCTTAGTAGGAACAGAATGTTTCAGGTATCAGGCCATCAATAGAAAACTGAGAAACAAAGGGCTCCGTTGGCTGATTCAGTTCAGGTTATTAGTTCGGGGCTGGAGGAGTGCCGGTCAGAACCAGACCCATGTCGCCGCTTTGATTTTGTTCTTCTAGATCTGTTCCTCTGCGAGCTACGGGAGGAATCCGACTCCAGCGGCGGCGGGGTCTGAGGCCTCAGGTGAGTATGTTCATCCGTCCACGCGAAGACCGCTTCGGGCGTGTCGAAAAAGAGAGACTTAGAGTTATAAATGACGCGTAGTCTGGCAGGATAGAGGAGCATATATTGAATATTAAGATCTTGTAGTTTCCGCTTTGCCGCTGTAAAGGATTGGCGTTGTTGTTGTACTAGGCGGGTGTAGTCTGGGAAAATCATTATATGCCGGGATTCGTATAGAAGTTTGTCCTTGTGCGTCCTGGCGAACTGCAGTACGGTGTCTCGGTCTGCATAATTAAGCAGTTTAGCAATGACTGGCCGTGGGCTTTCCCCCAGGGGCAGTTTCTTTGTCAACGCCCGGTGGGCTTTCTCCACCATGAAACAGGGGGATAGCATGTCCTCTGGTAAGAGATCTCTGACCCACTGGGTGAGGAAGCGATTCATGGAGGCGCCCTCGCAGCCCTTCGGGAAGCCCACGAAACGGATATTATTGTGCCTGGCACGGCCCTCTGCCTCCTCCACCCGAGACGCCAGCTCCTGCGACACTACTGTCAATTTATTGACTTTTTTCTGCAGGGTAGTCATGGTGTCTTGAACGGACAAGACCCGCGTCTCCACCTCAGTGATGTGATCCACCGCCTTTCAAAGATCCTGGCGCAGGAAGGAGACCTCGGATCCTACTGCACTGATTTTAATATCAAGCGTATCTCTTGCCTCCGGGATAGCTGCCAGGAGCGGCGCATTATCTGGGACCGTTCCACTTGCGCCCCCTCCACCCGGGCCCTGGGTGTAATGGTCGAGGGTGCTCTGTTTGGCTCTTGCCCCACTTGGCTTATCCTTGGCCACGATTTCACACCATGGAATGGTTGGCCAGAGGTCTCAGGATGTCCGCAGCCAGGTAGGTGCTCTGCTCCAGATTGAGGATCGCTGCGGGTCACCAGGCGTCTCGAATCGGTTTCACCAGCTATCACATGAGGGACACCATGGGCCGGTCCTCTCGGAATCTGATGCATCCCGGGCCACAAGCCGCACCGAGCCTAGCTCGGCCGCCTCCGCAGCCCACGATGGCCAGCCAAGTAGGCCCCTCTACTGGGACCAGACTCGCCGGATCACCAACCCACCGCGTGCCCCCGTGCAGTCCTATCGTAGGATGTTCAGCTTGCCCAGCTCGGGGGTCCAGGCTGGGTCTGCCAGTTATGCCCCCAAGGTGTGGAGGAAATTCAAGGGTCAATTGGGGAGGGGCGGCCCCACCACCACCGCAATCTGGGCCCACTGATGTCTCACCCACACGCACTACGGTGGAGGAGGGGGCCCCGGGGCCCGTAGGCTCCTTGCTGTGTATGGCTAGTGTGCAGCTCCGTCTGCCCCCACTGCAGCCAGGCAATGTATTTTCAGGTCAGAAGGCCGGGCCCAGGCGCGCCCCAGCGGCAGGGAGAACCAACCCAAAGGAAACCTGCGGGGCCGGCGTGAAACGCCACCCGCTCTTCAGTGCCGATCAGGGCAGACCGCCCCGTCCGACGCAAGCCCCAGGCAGGCTCCATCACCAACGAGGATCTAGCCAGGCACCCACCTGGCCGGCGCAGCGGCGTGAGGCCCGGCGGCCGCCGCATGACAATCCGTTGCTGCAGCAGGCTCACAGCAGTCTCAGGGGACCGGGCGTTCGAGCGGCACCACCGACGCCCGCTCCCACGTCAGGGCGTCCCACCTCACCTTCGGGGCCCGATCCGGCCCCACAATCAGCCGCAGGCACCACTAAGCCGGAGGTCAGGGGAAGGACGGGCCGCATCAGGCCCGGGTCTGCGTCACGCCTCAGACGGTCCCCGCGATCAGCACGCCGGCCGATGTCCACCGCTCCGCACCTCCGGTCCGCAGATGGTCCTGGGCATTAGCGCGATGGCACAGATGTCTGATGGGCTGCACTAGGTAGGATTTCTGGTGGATATTGTATGATATTTAGCGTAGATGCGCGGATCTCGCTCAAGCTGCATCCGTCATGTTGGCTGCCCAAGCCACGCCCCCCGAAAATAGCATTTTTACAATATATTCTGCCCACAAATAGTGTCTTGTTTCTGCATTCCTAAAACTCAGTACATCAAAATAAAGATTTAAGGTTTAACTACAAAAACCTTGTCAGTCCCAAATGTAGGTTTTGCAGAAAAAAAGCATTTTTAACACCACACAGTGAATTATATTCTTAGACCAGAAACATAAAATGTCCAAGTCAAGCGCACAAAAAGGTCAAATGTGCCCATGTGCAATTAGTTTCATCTGAGATACACGCAAGTCCTGCAACAAAACGGCTAAATGTAACACGCATGTGAGAGTCCTTGTAATTAATTCCATCTTAATTGCATGAATCTTAAAATATATTCACGTACAACTCGATTCTTTCAAAGCCGTGCAGGGGTGGGGACACTTATTTTAAATGCTATTTAGTTGAGCCGCATAGAGCACGCAGACAGCACATGCTGGGAACACATGCCTTACGTTTGGGCACAGGCAGGTCCAGTTCTTTCATTTTTGTCTATATTCGTCCAGTTCTGGGGTCCCAGAGAGAGTCCACTGGAGGTACCCCGAGTCCTGAGTGTGCACAAAAAGAAGGATGCAATCAGTCACTAGGATTAACAAAAGAGAAAACGTTTGTGTTTGCAACAGTGGCATGCAGCAGACGGGAGGGAGGGGGAGTGACACATTCAAACACATGCGTTAAGTTGTAGAAGGTCCAGACTGCAAGACATGGAAACAATGTCCTTTTAACGATGTCTGGGGAACAGTTAATAAACAGACAGGATGCGAGTGAACTGCCTTGTGTTAAATGAAACTAGACCGCAGCTGATGTTTATAAAAGATGCAAGCACATGTAGGACTTTCAAGGAAAATAAAAACAGACTTCCCGTCAGCGGCGGCTCCTCCCCAATGGCAGAGGATCGTCGCCCCACTGCCTGGCTCATAGACAGCGAATGAAAAATAAAACTATGTTCTAGCATCGTTTTATTTTTCATTTGCCGCTCTGAGCCAGTGCTGTAGGGAGGGGCAGGGCTAAGACATGGGAGGGGGAGGAGGAGTGCTATGTGCAGTCCCCAAGTGCGCATATGTGTTTGGCTGGACATCTCAGGCTGGCCAAACACACATGCACACTTAGGTTTCTCCAGCAACGCTTAATTGAACAGCCGGGCTGGAGAAACCCGACAGACGCCCTGGTCTGAGTGGAGCATCTTTCCAGCCTGCTCAGGCCAATCTCTGCACTGCTCTCATAGTATGAGAGCAGCACGGGGATTGGATGGGAGTCAGTTCCAGGGGCTGCTGGGACCAGGAAGGGGACAGGAGGCAGACACGATGCGGGAGGCAGCCGGTAGCTTCAGGTAAGTTTTTTTTATATATATATTATTACTAACACCCCCCTACGCAATCCCCCTGACCGTTCCCTCCCACGTTCCCCCCACCCACCCCACCACCCTTTGTTTGTGGCAGCCACCACTGCTCCCTGTGCTAAGTAAAGAAAACAGTGCTATAGAAAAAACAAAAGAACAAACAAGCAGTGACAGGCGGGTGGTGGTGGGAGGGACACCACAGACGGGCACCGAAGCTGAACATGCACTGACTTAAGCATGAAGCAAAGCAATATAAAAAAAAAAGAGTCCCTCCAAACAACAGATAAGCTATCTAAGCATAACAAAACTGTACGCGTCCGGGGCTCCTCTTGGAAAAAACGGAAGTGACGTATCGCCACCTAAACCAGTTACGAGGCAGCAAAGAAGAGCAACACTGCACTGAACAAATGGTAAGCAGCAGGCAGGAGCTAAGTACTTTGCTGAATACAACAGGTCTTGCAGACAGTGCATGTGCGCTGCCTAGGCTTGACTCAATAAAAACCACTGTATCACAACCAGTGCTGCAGTTATGGTGGTGCGACCGATGAGGCTGCACTGGGCAATGACCTGGAGAGGACACGGTCCTCAGGGGGCGAGCTGTGTTTAGAAATAACGTACAATTTAAAAGCACCTGCTGCACAGTTCCTTGTGCGTCCATCTTTCAGGCAGCAATAAAATTGTCAAGATAACTCTGGTGATTAATATTACTGCTAGAGAGAGAGATTGGAGTTTTGTCTAGTGCCAGTTTTGACTCACCATAAAGTAGCGCATATGGTTAATATGCATGCTGCAATAGACAGATCTGTATGTTATTTGGAAAGCTGAGCGGATTAGTAAATCCAGCTTTCCTGGAGCACTAAAAATAAATGAAATGTATGTGACAGCGGGGCTATGGAGAGATGAGGGGCACTTTTGCTGGGGTGGTAGTGAGGGAATCCGAGGAGGAGGTCAAAAAAAGATTTTTACACCAGGCACCACCAGCGCTAAAGCTGGCCCCGCTCACAACCCCTGTACAGCACAGTGTGTGCAGACCTCCTTTACATAAAATAGATTCAGCAGTGGAAAGCTTCCTAACAAGACAGGTACTGTCTGTTTGGGAACTATGCAAAGCTCCCTCACAAGGCACGAAAATAAAGGACAGCAGATGCAGAAGCCTCCTTCACCTGACAGGTCCAGCACAGAAACTAAGATGTCCTCCTAAAAACAACATTAAATTGCAACACCCAGGACAGTTAGTCATAGTTGCATCTTTGCTGTTCAGCAAGAGGTACCTTAATGCATCTAAAATAATTATTATAATACATGTATAAGGCCTTGGCAGTGGGGGTCTGAGAGGTTTCAAATATTGGATTCACCGCAATCTGTCTTTTTAAGCTCCTACATTGCTATGTTTTTGCATAATTACACGCCAGAGTAATTCTGCATTTAATGCAATGCCTTAGCTCAAAATACCCCTCATGTCAAAAAATGGTGCGAGAATGCATTTTGTGCTAAGACATAGCACTAAATGCAACAGAACACGAATAGTGAGAGCGAGCAGCTGTTAAGGCTTACTAAATCTGCATTTGCTGTAGAATTGTCCGCCCATTATACTCCCGGCATTTAGCGCTATGCACCCTTGCATCCAAAATGGAAATGAGGATGCATTTTGTGCTAAGAAATTAATTGGGAGCAGCCGCTTGTGCTTGCTTAATGTGCTCTTGCAGTAGGATTTTTTCCCCCTCAAATTACCCTTAATTATAAGTAGGAGTAATCACATTATTATCAGTAATTTTTCATCAAAGAGTAAAGCAGGGTTACCGAAATTACATTGATTATTGAAATTCCGCCTGAGCCTACTTAAAAATCAATGATGAATCCTCCTTCACCATTTGTATCACATTCCTCTGATCCTTTTCATAGATCTTTTTGTTATTCCTAAGGAATATCAACACATGTTACCAGAAAAAGAAATACAACTATGATGTCATGTGGTAAAGCAGGTCAATATCTCGATTTAGGTTTGCAGTACCAAGAAAGAATAATTTCAGTGCTGGGGTATGGAATTGTGGGGTTACTTAAAGAAACAGGCCTTTACACTTGAGGCCGCTCTGTCCACTTGAGATTGCTAGTCATTGTCTAGATAAGGTGAGTTTACTGGAGAAAGTTGCTTGTATGTGAAGCAACATACTTTAAAATTAACCCTGGCATCAATGGGCCATATAATTAATGCAATTAAACTTCACATGAAAAGGGTCATTAACATACTATCTTGTGTATTCAGTGGTTCCTCTTATGGTCTGTGTATTTATGATTGCCATTTGTTTTGCTTTTCTACAAAAGGAAATCCCATAATTTCATAAAGTATGTTAGACAGGGCACCTCACATTCAAACAGCATGGGAAAGATATGCCTCATAATGGGTTATCATAATGATACCAACAGCACATGAGTCCAAATAATACTGCAGAATCACCCAACAGTGCATATGCATCTCATCGCTCCTGCTTACTGTGACGCTATGCTTGAAAATCTGAACTGTAAATTTTACCCAGTAGTAGAGATCTTTCTCCTTGAGAATAGAACATATGACTTGCATGTTATACACAGATCTCTAAATTAGGTATTCTAACCCACTGACATATCCCAGCCAGGGATGGGCGTAACTCGCATAATTCTGTGTAGCGTAATCATGCGGAACTACCCAAAATCTACCTGAGATTATGCAGAAGTAAGCAAAAAGAGTAATTCTGCAATTAGCGCTATTTTCTTACCTCAAAAATTTCCCCTTGCGAGGATGCGTTTTGCACTAAGAAATAGAGCCAAATGAAACACAATATGAACAGCGAGTGCGAGCAGTCGCTCACATGACCTAAATGCGCACTTGAGTAGGATTTTCCCCAAACTTACTGCATGCATTTAGTTCTAGTTTGCAAAGTGCATCCTTGAGTCCAAAATAAACATGAAGATGTTTTTTCCATGAAAAAATAACGCTAAATGAAGCAGAACATTAACAGCAGCGTGAGCAACCACTTGCGCTCACGAAATGTGCTCTCAAATTAGGATTTTACCCCACAAATTACTCTTAATTACTCGATTGGGCGTAATTGCGTTAATATCAATAATTCTGCATCAAAGAGTAACCCAGAATTACCGTAATTACTCTGATTACACTGGCGTAATTGAGATTCCACCCAGACCTAATCACAGCAAGATTGGTCCTGCTGACCTGCAGATTACACTTATACCTCTAATTTGAATATGGTGGCTATCGAGTAAGCATATCTATTTAGTAAGTAAATTAACCCACTAAGGGATATCACACATTTTTTAACCTTAACATGCAGATGCCACTTTCTTCATTCCCTGTTTTACATTGTCCATTTCTCTTTACAAGCACCTCTTCTCTTTGTGTGGGTTATCTCTATTCAAATCATTTATTTCATTTCTGTTTTCTCTCCATTTCTGCGCCTCCTTCAGGTTGTCTCAATTTTTCTGCCTTTTTACAATAGTTGTTCATGTTTTTTATCTGAGATCAAGGGAGTCATTAAGATGTCCGTCAGACTATTGTCCGGCCGACATCTTTCCGAAAACAGGACTGCCGACAAGGAGTCGGAGTTTCCACTGCCATTATTACAATGCAACAGCCTTCACCAAAGAGTATATTTTCTATTGCGGCTTGTGCTGCGAGCTGCAGCAGAAGACGCAATAGAAAAGATACACTTTTAAAACATCCCTGCACAATGTGGCAGGCACCATGTGGTGCCTGCCACATGGTGCAGGGATGTTTAGGGGACACCATAGGTGCCCCCAGGCCCCATAGCGGAGGGCCAGAGGGAAAGGGGGCCCTGCTAGGGGCCCCCAAAATCACTTTCCATCTGCCCTTTCATGGCGGGCGAACCGCCACGAAAGGGCAGGTGGAAAGGGGCATTGTGATCCCTACGGTGGTGCCTGAGCAGGCACCGCCTCTATTGTAGGGATTACTGTCCCTCTGATGGTCCGACGGGCTCCTTGAGCCCATCGGATGGTCCCTACGTCTGCTGCCTCGGTCGGAACACTGCAGCAGATGTTGGTCGGACCGCACCCAACAAGCCGTCGGTGCAGTTCGACAGACATCAGAATGAGGGCCTAACTTTCTTGTCATCTCATTTCCATCCAAAATACTTTTCTGCAATTTCTTTCTTTGTTTGTTCAGTGGTGGCCGACACAGAAATACCGGTGGGGCAGGTGGAGGGTGACCGGGGGTAGAGGGGGCCAGCAGGAATCGCACGGTGTGAGTGCATGGGGGGGGGTAATAATAGGAAAATAAAAAAATAAAACACCTTGTGCCTCGCTCTCCCTTGCTGCCAGTTCCTGGTCCCAGCAGTCCCTGGGGCAGAATTATGACTCCACATCCATTCCCCGTACTGCTCTAAGCATGAGAACAGTGTGGGAATTGGCCTAAGTGGGGCTGGATTAACGCTCGCTCAGGCACCGGGAGTCTGTGCTGTTTCTCCAACCCGGCTGTGCAATACAGCTAGGTTGGAGAAATTTAAGTGCGCATGTCAGTTTGGCCGGCCTAAGACAGCCGGCCAAACTGACATGCGCACTTAAAAGTGCACATCTACCACTCATCCTCCACCCTCCCATGGCCTGACCCGCCCCTCCCTGCACGCCCTGGCTGAGCCAGCAGTTGAAAAATAAAACAATAGTAAAATATTGTTTTATTTTTCAGCTGCTGGCTCTCAGCCAGTGGGGCGACTCTCCTCTGGAGCCTCTGCAGTCTTTGTCCTCTTTCATGCTCCGTTCACTTTGCCCTCTTAGTCCCCCCTTTGCTCTCTCTACCCTATTTTATTCTTTTTGTGTACACTAATCCACAGACTGTATGTACTGCTCAGTGTTATTTGTACAGCAACTGTTTTTTTCTGGTGAACATGGTGCAAAGCCTCAAATGGGATGGTAGACTTGGATGAAGTACAGCCCCAATGTGGCAGGGCTTGGTTATCAGGTGTGGTTGATTTTTTAACAACCTTAGGCCTGATGTAATACTAGCCAGATTACACCACATACATCATGGGGAAAATGTATTAAGACAAGCAACACAGCACAACAAACAAAGTTGCTGAGCCGCGGTGCATGAAAGGGAGAGAGAGCAGAGCAGCACCACAAGATATGGAGCTGTTGCTCTCTCCCCTTCCGCTGTCCCACTTTAGGATGTCTTGGGCCATGCACACACCCTTGCACCATAGTGCAAAGCGTGTATTTTTGATGGATAGCATAGACTTTCTACTGGTAAGGTACCCTTCAAGCACAAAAACCATTCTAGGACATACTTTACAACTTTTCTTACTTTGTATGTGTGCTTTAAAATGCAGTACACATCCAAAGTTTGAAAAGTTTGGAGACATTTAGGCAACATTCCAACTTTATGATTGCCTCGAGGAGGCATCATTTTTTGGTGCATCCCCTGTCTGCTAATGTTAGTAGATAGGAATTTGCATCTAAACCCATGTGTGATTGTATGGGAATGCCAGTGTAGCACCCATTTAAATCACCCTTGATGCAAAGTAGCACAAAGTGCTACTTTGTGCAACTTTAGAACTATGTTCCTGTGCAAAACAAATGTTGTACTTGAAACTAAATGATAAAAAACAGACTTTGCAACAATGTGCCTCACTTTGGGTGACACTGCACTGGTGCAAGTGGCACACAGTGTAAGTAAATGTGGGTCCATGTTTGCACAACGTCTTTGATGTGATCTTACCAGCTCTCTGTGCGGTTTCAGATGTATGTCACAACCTGGCACAAGACAGGGTCTGGTGGTATGGTCCTCAGGATTCATAGAAATCCAGCCTCATCAATATTCATAGCAGTGCTTAATTTGTGCCGGAGCTTTCCGGTGCTTAGCACCGGCACTTATTTATCAGCCCCGGGTCTTGACCTGCGTGTGACTGCATAACGTGTGTCACACAATAATATGTGTTCACATTCTCACTTTGTCTCCGAGTCTCCGTGAAGAGCTGTGCCAGTAATAAATCCATTCCCTTCAGTCAGTGCTGCCGGTAGGCAGGCCCCTGATTGGGCTGGATTTGGTCATGTGGGGCTGGGGCACCCGAGGCAGCGTGCGTAACCTTTTTAAATTGTCGCCGCCGCTGCCTTATGATCAGGACACACACATGACGCACAGGCAGTTCCAGCACTTTTATTTGAAGCTGCGTGTCGTGCAGCAGCTGGTAACCAGTAAGTAACCAACAGTTGATTTTCTTGAGCGTGGTGGTTTGCATGAACGTTACTGTTACAGGATACAAGATTAGGGCTGATACAGTTAGTTACGTGCTTGTTAGACTCCTCTTCGCAACTCGGAAGCAGTGACTTGTTCAGAAATAGAAAGGTGTTGGAAGATCGGACGTTGTCCCATGGCAGGAAAAACAGCAGCCCACTAAAATATGATTTTGTTTCTTTGCCCTCTGATTAACGCCTTGTGCGCTGAAGGATCGCTTACTACCCTCACTCCCATCCTCGGTTTTGGCCCTACTGTGCATTGGCACTCAAGTTTAAAGTACGGCAGGCACTTGCCCCTTCAGTAAACGTAGCCAGACTGTGGAGTGCTGCAGAATTTTAACACACATTAATACAAAACAGTCCCCGGCGCTATAAAAAAAAAACACAACAAGTTTTGTCAGAAACAAAACAGCATTCGTTTTGCAGATTATATTAAAAATATGAACCCATGAGTAATAATTTAACTTTGCTTTTGAAGCACGGACATGCTGTTTTGTTAACACTGTGCTTTTGAGTAAAGATTGTGCTTTTGAGTAAAAAGGCGGCAGGCTGAAACTCGCCCGATGCCGAAATATTTCAGGCCTCCTGGCCTCGCCTCGGGGTCAATGTCAAACTGTGGTTAGTTTCAGCGATAGCCGGGGCTGTTGAATAATGATGGCGGCTCGCAGTGAGACCAGTGTCCCGGCGCAGTGGTGAGTGTCATGCCTGGCAGGGTCCAGATGGATGTCAGCCTTTGTTTTGGGCACATAGAACTGCAGCGATATTTCTGGCCTTGGAATTCACCTAAAATGGGCTGAGGTGGAGAGAGGAAACTGAAAGCATCCAGGTCCGCATTCCCAGGTGAATGCGTGTGCAGCCAGCTCTTAAGTGCAAACTCCACGGGAAGTCACTGTCACAGTGAGGCCACGGTTTAACTACTGGCCTGACGCAAAGTAATGGGGCCCCTCTGCAGAATGTGGTGAGGGACCACCGAGACTCCAGTCTCTCAGTGAGATTCATAAGCAGGGTCGGATTGGAACATAATTAGGCCTGGGCACTCCCCCAAAAAACGGCCCACATTCCCGGATCGTCCGTTTCATTAATCACACCAGAGAGTTAGTCTCATTAGAATCTGGCAGGCTATTTTTTGTTATTGTTTTTGTAGTTTTATATAGCGTGAACTCAGCCCATTGGCACTGGGGCAGTGTACATGAGCACCAGTAACATTACACAAGATCCACTTTATTTTTCTTTTAGGTGAGACAATCTTATTTTAAGGGAGATTACATGATTTGCCCAGAATCACAGGAAGTTGAGCTGACGCCAGGACTTGCACATCGTTCTGTCAGCAGCTCTGACTATGAGCGACTTCCAATTTGTTTTTTCCCCTGGGAAAGGTGGTCTCACAGCGAGGCTTCTGCAAGAGCTCCGTATTCCCCCATCCCTCCCAAAAAGGCCCATAAGAGGTGACAAAACCCGGCTTAAAACAGGAGCCTCATGCCGAAGGTGTTCACTGACCGAGAACTCAGCTGTGCTGCAAGAATGTGCACCATGCAGATCACATAAATGTATTTTATGTGCATAGCTCTGTGGGTTACTACTTTTGTCACAAAAGATCCTTTTGTTTCTGTACAGTTCATATGTTACAATAATAATCTAGCTCAGTGAGCTATGAACTGCCATCAAAGAGCTGCATGCAAACTACATGGTACAGGTTACAAAGTTATGTTTTTTCTCAGTCTTTCATTATCTTAATGTTGCTAAAAGGGTTTGTTTGGGCAGAAGTAAATTCTTATTAGTAAATGTAACCCTAACCACTGTACTACGTTTTGAATCCCAAGTTTGTGCTTCTCCAGCCCAAGCACTCTTAAAAAATGCCTACACCGGGTAGTGCCCTTGGTCTTATGTAACATTTCCTATACACTGACTTACACATATATTAGTCATTGTCTTTGTGTGTTTGATGTAAAGTGCTCCGTCACCATAATCTGGTATGAGAAGCGCTATAAAACAAATGAAATACATGAGAAAGGGGCTATGGAGAGATGAGGGCTGGGGGACTTCCTATCAAAACTTTACTTGAAGAAGGCTCCTATGCTGAAATTCAGATCGCGTATTACATCTGGCTTTCAGCAGTGCCAGTTGAAGATGTGGGTGGAGCCAATAGAGTGAGTGGGTGGAGCCGGGGAAAGTGGGTGTTGGCCTCCGACAAACATTTGAGCACCTGGACTTCATATTTTACAAATTAAGCACTGATTCATAGGACAGGATTACTTTTGCTGATGAGATTGTAGAGAGGGAAGCTTGAAAGGGAAAGAAGAACTTCATATCTCTCTCTATTCACATTCTCAAAGAGCTATTATTGGAACACCTGCCTCTGGTTGGGGAAGGGCTGTCAAGGCTACAACAAAAAGTGTCACTTTGCGAAAGGGGTGATATGGAGTGCACGAATTCCTTAATTCCAACCCACAGCTGCCTTTCTCACAGGGGAAACATTTCCTCTCGGGCAAGAACAAGGACAGTCGGTAGCAAACACATTCATAATATCGATTTCCCTGTGAATTTCAGGAAAGGGAGACACCTCTTCGGAGACCACTGTTTCCTCACGATTCGCAAGCAATAGACATGTTAACAAGATTTTTACAACCAGAAAATGATAGAGGGAAGCCATGTAAATGCTACAATAAAATACAACGCTCTAATTAGTGTTTCTTCAAGCAGGTGCAAAGCGTCACAGTACTGCTGATACATTTAAATAAGCAAGAAAATGGGCCACGGAGGCTCCCTCTTGTGGGGATTATTTTATTAGCATCTCTTCCTGAGACGGGATTTATAGCAGCAGTGATGTAAACTGAAGCTGTGAACTAAGTTTTAACTCTTTAGTAAAGTTGTTAAACAGAAAAGAAAAAAAACACACTATCAATAGTGCAGAAGGTGCATTGACCCGGGGCCCCTCAGTTTGAGCCAGGTTTGGGGCCCACTTGACCCCAATCATGACTGTTTTTACAACCATGGGATGGGGTTCGATTTTCTATTTTTGCAATAGGGCCCACGGCACTGCTTTCCTACTGTACGCTTTACCTGTTTTTTAAGAGAAGTCACTAACAAGTGTTTCATACTTCAAGCCCTCCGAGAATAAGCATGCAATGTAATGAGTGGTTTGCGTTATGTTGCACATGAATTTGAAAGTTTTGTGACATACATTTTGGTGTGAGGGTCGGTACATTCATGCAGCTCTAATTATAGAAAGCCTATTATATAATGTTGGTGCAGCGATCTTTGTGCCCAGCAAATTTCAGGGGATAATAATGTCAAGCTATATCTAGTGGTTAATCCACTTCCTGGAGACATCAGTGGTTTGTCCAGCACAATTTTGACTCAAAGCATTGGAGCAGCGCAATTTAGCCTCCATCCTTACAGGTCACAGAACTGCAATTATATACGTGCATTTGACATTAGAGTCACGGTATGCCTTAACTTCATTAACGTGTGTGAAGCACTAAAATATATTAATGAAATGCATTCACTGTAGAGACTAGAAATTTATATAAGTGTACTATTGTTCAGTCTAAAAATAAAATCATATATTCTTTATTCACGATTTTACACTTATACTTCAAGTTATATTTGCATATGTAAACATGTACTCTTGCTCACGTCTTTCTTTTATTTTTCACGTTACACATGTGCATGTATGACTATATATTCGAAGTGCATGTTAAATGTTTAGTTAAAGTTAGCCTGACTACATGCCTCAGTTGAAATGCATTTCGCTTTGCCAGCATGTTTTCCTTTTCTTGCAGGTTTATTAATTCATTAGTTAGAGAAAGGTTTATTTTTCTTTATTAGACTGCTGAAAGAGAGGTCTGGAGGGAAACTTGGCAGTAAACTTAGAGAAACAATGGTCGAAAGAGGCCTTCTGTCCATCATGTACCAGGATTGCAAGATGCTCAAGGTTCAGAACAGCAGTCTCAGTTCGATGTGTTGGGAACATTTAGCTATGTTGCAGATACACTCAAGTACTTGTCTGATTGGTCCCTGGTGGTGTGAAGGGAGATATGGACTTTCTGAGTCTCCTATTACTTTTAAATTGGTGTTCACACAGTTGGAAGGCATGCAGATTCCCTTTAAACTTACAGAGGTACAGACCACTCTGCTTGCCATCTCGTGTGTGAAGCTTTATGCTGAACACTTATTTCCTTTTTCCAAGACTTCTACTGAAGTCTGAACATGCTGACATCGTCTATGCTCCCGAATTAGAAACCCTTGATAGATGACCCTATATCTGAAGAGAGAAGGGAAGTTTCTTTATAGAACACCTGTTTGCTTTAATTTAATTCTGTATCTCACTCTGTTGTGCCTTAACTTTCCGAGATATTTCAGCTTACCTACTATATTGATTTTTTTATTTTTGGTTTGCATGTGTACTGGATTGATTGGTAATTCAAATGAAACCCTTTAACCATATTCAGCGATTCCTGGGCCTTATTGTGGAGTCACATGAGGTTCCCAAGTTAGAAATGTATTGCTGATGTTTTCTCCCTTTTAATGCTTCATAGCAGCTAACAAAGATCCATATAACCAATGGGGGAAAAACTTTAACGGCTTGACTAAGACATTACGTTGTAAGGCCCAGTGCTCTTTCAGTATACAGTGTTAATGTGTCTCCTGCAAAGCACATCACTTAACATGCAGATCACACATTTGAATTTTATGTAGGTAGGTAAATGTGTTACTACTTTTGACATAGAGTTCCTTTTGCAACTTGCAGTCCATAAGGTTCAGTCCTAATTTGCACAGTAAGTTATCAACCATCATCAAGGGGCTGTATGCATAGTGCAAGGTGCGATTTAGAACCAAATTGTTTTTTTCTAAATCGGTTGTTATTCTAAGGTTGCTAAGAAGGGTTCTTTTGGGTAGTAACAAAGTCCTACCGTTACAGGAAACCCGACCATTGTGTCACATTTTAAATCCTGGCTTTGTGTTTCTCTTGAGCATGCACTCTTAACATATAATGCCTACCAGTAAGTATATGACTCCTACACATTGTAACTCTCATTGTCCATGTAACTTATCCTCTACATCGATTTATGCGCCTGTATGATTTATTGTCTCTGTAAATTGAATGTGTGTGTGAGATGCAAAGCGCTCTGACGTCTTATATTAAAATGAGCAGCACAATAAAAGAATTACATTAAAATATAACTTAGTGAATGCTATTCAAATCGTTATTTGTGTAATTACTCACACAGAGACAAATACATTTGACATTCTTTATGCATACATATCACTTATATACATGCGTTGAACAAAGTTAAATACCTACCTCCAAATCATAATGTCCCTTATTTACTCGTGAAGTGACAACAAGAGGTGTGTCTTTGTTTCCTTCCATTGTTTTGGTATCTAGATGTTAAGTTCATGATAGTTCCCAAGCAGGATGATACTCAAACGAAAGGAGGGTTGATGGCCCTCAAAATCAGGCCTTTGTTTTGTGCCAATCTTGGGCGTGAAGAAGAAAGAAAGCCCCCTCACTGCTTGCAGGTTGCTGCTCGGAATGGAATGTGCGGGCGCTTCTTGACCTGTATCGGTGTCAGCAAATTAAGCAGGGGCAAATTCAACATATTTCACTGGGTCTAGTCTGGATCCGGCTCAATAATGGGTGCAGGATCTGTGATCTGTCTGTATCCCCTTTTCCCCATTTCATGCAGTGACTCTAAATAATATTCAGAAAATATTTAGTTTCTTTCTTTCTGAGCCTATCTAATCTCCCATCCTGACCTCTCAGTGGAGTTCGGGAAGTCTGTCTTTGCCCCCGTTAACTAGATGTGCCAAAAATCATACTATTTTATCTTATTCTACACAAGCCCTTGAGATATATTTTCTGACATCCAGACAACACAGTCTTACCAGCATCTGGGTATATTTCTCCTTCTCTTTATAATTTTGCAAACTTATTTTTTTCGCTCTCTCATCTCGTCATCCGGTTTGGTCAGTCCTCTTTTAAGTAATGGCCCACTGCCACATACTGTTCTAATACACATACCCCTGACCACAAAGTTGAACTTTTACATAATCATTTTGAAGTGGAGTCTAAACCCTGCGTTCTCAGTGAAGTAACATGTGATGACTTTTCTGATTGTATCTTTCAAAACTATGTTATGGAGAGTTTGTGGTTGCAATGATCCGACAGGTTTAACCCAAATATTTTATGTTTATGCTCAGTCTGACAGCATGTTTAGATGTCAAAAACATATCTAGAGTGTAGAGTGCAAAGAGTAAAATAAGATGAATATTTCCTACCACTAGGATGCACATCCCTCCAGGTATCTCTCCAATGCAGCAATCCAGCCACTCCCTACATTGTCTCACTGCTGTAACACTAGGTGCTGCTGGAAAAGACAGGAATTACCTGTCACATGTTGAATTACCACAGTAATAAAGGTACCACCAAATATCAATGGGGTACTCACCTCAAATGGCCATTGTGAACATACCATGGGGAGAAATTGTTCCGGTGGTACATTTAGAGCCTATTAAACGATTAGGACAATCAGTTCCCTGTCCAACTGTCCCACCACCAAGAAGTATCTTAGGTCTGGGTCTACTATACGATTAGTACAAACAAATGGCATGCCCAGTTATATTCACCTCTGGAGTAAGGAGAACTTCTTGCATTGTACAACTGCCCCTTTCATACCTTTTGGAGTTTCTACTCTTTAGTATTAAAGATTTGTGTTTTCTGTTAATGCAATTCGAATCCCTTCTCATTTTAAATATGCATGTATCTTATGTCCATTGGCAGGGCCTGCGATCCCACTAACATTCTAAGTAATTAGGGAGTACATGAAGTCTATAACCATAATTTAGTTATGGAATAATCTTCGTTGTTGTGTCAGGACCTCATAGATTGGACCGGTTATCCCCAAGGACTAGGAATGAACCTTGTTATCCTTGGCAATATGCTGTATCTATCTGAAGATATTTCCAGAGAGCCATGGAAGCCCCGGATCAGATATGGTTTTACCCCGTCCATTGACCCCAACTTATTAAACTTTCTTTTCAACTTCAACTGAGTAGCACTTAAATGGTAAAAGCGTCAACACTGCCACGAGAATGAGGAATAGCAGCCATATGAAGGGTGCTCCAGTTAACTATCAACTAAATAAACTAAATATGATCCAGCACTGGTAGAGAGATGAAAATATTGCAGGTGGGGGGTCTCACAGCTTTTGATACCTCTATCCTGCTCCTCTGGCCTATGACTGTATCAAGAAAGAAGGATCCTCAATATTGTCAATATTGCTAACAAGTAGGCAAATGCGATGCACCTGCAGAGTTTAGATTCTTCAGTTTGGATCCTATTTGTCTCTAGATTATATTATAGTCACTGAAGCGCTCTGCAGAACACTACCTTCAGAGGAGTCCATGTCATAGTCGTGGATCTCGAGGTGGCTGTCTTTGTTGCTCCTGTGTTATTGTTGTGGAATGTCTTGCATTTTTTCTGGGTCATCTATCAACAAGGTTTTTGTAAGATTCAATTTGCTTTATTATTGGGTTTCCGAATTTGATGCAGCCTTTATTCCTACTCTTTGCTCTCCATTGTCCCATCTTTCACATTAGGACCCAGGTTTACTAAGATTTTGCGTTGGGGTTGCGTCACTTTTTTGACACACCTGGAGGCAAAATGTATTTTGGTATTTACTAAGCCACACAAAGCCCAAATTACTTTGTAAAAGGGAAAAAAAAGTAACGCAAGGCATTACCTGGGTGGAGCATGGGTGTTCCCTGTGCATCCATCCATGAATCTTGATGCAAACTAATATTTGCTAAAGTCAGTAAACATGGATTTGCCACAAAATTGTGTGCCTAACTGAGGGTGGTGTAATGAGGAGACGTCTTTATTTTCTCTGTTTTTTTCATCTTTGCACATGTGCTGCCTTCTGTAGCACACATACACAGAGGAAAGAACCTCAAAGGAATGTTACTGTTCGGGAAGATATCCCTTCCTGCACAAAAACTATCCTGGCCACAAAGCACACACCCTTGCACCATGGCGCAAGAGTCCCTGCATTGTTGCTATGCATTACTCATTTCTGAACCTCCTGTTTCTGGTTCCATAGCTCAGTGACATCAGGGTCTTCCTCAGATGATTTTGTTTCGGTATCTGATACTCTTTCTGCTCGTTTGCGGTGGTCTGCCCTGAATAGGTTCACCTCAATTGCCACTGTATCAATCTTCAGCTTTGCTAGCATCCCAGTTGGCTCGGACTACTTGTTTAAATTAGGGTTGTATGACAGAGGCACGCATGGCTAAACCATGCGTGTCTCTACCACGCAGCCTGAACCACGAATACCACAAATTTTCATTGTAAAGGCATGAATGGTAAAGGGGTATGCATGGTTAAGGTTCGCCACTATTCCACCCCTCGCCCTGAGCCCTAAAATTCAAATCCCCTACTTCAGCCCCCCGCTCTGAGGACTAACTCTGCCCTTAAATCTACCCCTTCCCATCCCCCTACCCTGAGGCCTAAAACCATACCGCTTACCATATACTAACCCGACCCCGCCCTAAGCCCTAAAATTCAAACCCCTACCTCGCCCCCGCACTGAGGCCTAAACCTGCCCTGCCCTTGAAACTACCCCTTCCCCTCCCACTGCCCTGAGGCCTAAAACCATGCCTCTTACCATATACTACCCCGACCCTAGCCACCCCGCGCTGTCCCTAAAAGTACCCTGATCCCGCCCTGAGCCCTAAAAACCTCCCCCTTTCCAAATCTACCCCAATCTTCCACTCCTCTGAGGCCTAAAACCCTGCCCCCAATTAAAAAAACGACCCCCTTTCCCAAAGTACCCCAACGCCCTCCCCCTGCCTGACCCCTAAAAGCGACCTGCGCCCCTAAAAAATTCCCCCCAAACCTGGCCCCAGCCCCACTTATCTGCCCCGCATCCGGAGCTTCCTGTTCCGTTGCTCCCCCGCCCATTCTGAACACGAGAGCGCTATCTGCGTTTAAGGTAGATGTGTTGTTCAGGCAAGCATGGTTACGATTGAGGTTTTCCGGAATGTGGTGCCCGTGCTGTACCGGGCAGTCCCCTTAAATTAGTCTTCAGTGTTCTTGCCAGCAGAGGTCGCAGGTTTACTGTGCCACCATATAACCCTTGTCACCCTCTCTGTTTTCTTCAAACCCTCTTTCTTTGGTTCAGGCTCTAGTCGTCTAGCTGCGAGTTTCTCTGTTATAAGTGCTTTTGCGCCATCCATTTGGTCAGCAGGAGGGATTAGGTGCGAGGGCACTGGCCCTCCCCAAGGGTAGTTCTACTCTTCTGCATTTCAGTTGATGCCTAGGGTGGTCCCCTTCATTTATTGAAGAGCAATACTGTGGTTTGCTAAGGATAAACCTGTGTCTCCCAAGAATTAAGGGGCCTACTATCTTACCAGATTTTCCAGGGACGCAATATCTGCAGACACTTTTTGCACAGCACAAAGTCTCCTGGGGCAATAAGACTATAACGGAGGATTTGGAAAGCCACACCAAATGACAGAGCATGTGTACCTCAATTCTGACAAGGAAGCCAAAAAGTTGCTGAATGTTCAGATCGGAAACAGAAAATTCAGGAACTAGTGAAGAAAAAGGGAGTGGAAACCCAATTCTTCTGCTCAATTTCAGGGGTTTGCTTAGGGTGCAAGTAGGAGTGTCAAGGTGCTACCGCACCTTGGGCTTGCTGATTCTTGCAGTATTGGTAACTCCAGGTGTGGAAATACAGCATTACAGTTGCTGAGCAACCCCATTGAGAACCCTACTGCCTTTTGGGACTGTTGTCTTGGACTTTTTCTGTGCACCAACATTAGCTAAGATGCTCGCAAAGTCTCCTTCAACAGCAGTCAGGTTGTTGGTGTGCAGCAAGGTCACAGCCAGTGTGGTAATGTCCTAGTGATTCTTGCATTCTGACTGTCCTGTGCTACAGTCCTACATAGCAGGGCACACAGCAAGTCATTTTCACAAATAAGGACTGGATGAATATGTATCAGTGCAGGGTTGGAACACCATGTTTGCAGTCATGGGAACCATGCAGGGGTTTAAATCAGTCCGTACATCATGGTATGTACACACACATCATGCCAATCTCAGAGGAGATAGTGCACCACAGGCAAGTCACACTCCACAATAGTTTGCCCTGTTGGCAAAATCTAAGGGCCTAATTATGACTACGGCGGTCCTTAGTCACGATGTCGGTGAGGGCACCGGCGGTTGGATGGCCATGGGACCGCCGCAAGCGACAGGGATCTGATGTTGGGGTGGGCGGTTGTGGCAGGCGGTTGTAGCGGTCTAGAGGCTGCAATATGCTTGGCAGTGCTGGTGCGGCACTGCCAAGCATATTACAAGTTTCCTCTACACCATAAGTTTCATGGCGGAGAGGAAACAAAGGGGGCCCTACAGGGCCCCTGTTGCCTCAGGGCCATGGGGTGCATGCAGGGGACACATGTTATGTGCATGCACCCCAGTTCCTGCACAGCATGGACTACAGAGTTCATGCCGTGCAGGAACTGCCTTTGATGCTCCCATTGCGGTTGACTTTTTTAGAGGCACTGCTGTGGGACCACCAAAGAAATGTCTGCCAGACATGAGAAAACTTGTAATCTGGTGGGTGGTGCTCACATAGCTTTGGCGGTGGAAGAGGGGGGCGGCAGTATGGTGGCCCCGCTCCAGCCCCGCCAAAGTCATATTCAGGCCCTAAATCTTTTCTCTTACTCCTGACAGCAGTTAAAGGTGATCTTTACTAGTCTCACAGCACATCTTTGTGAGAGCTCTGCTCATGGCTGATGGCAATGTTAGCCTTGGCATCAGACTCGATAGTGGCAGACTGTTTTTTTCCTCAGCAATACTCCATGCTTTCATGATCCTCACGCAGTCCTCAAGTTTCAACCACAAGGCCTTGGATAGCTTGAGAAAGTGCCTATCAAGCAATGCAGCCTACTTATTTCTCCCCATCAGTTGATAGCAGCACAAGCTTTCTCTAGTGTCAGTCAGCCCAGATGAGGGCCTCAGTGGAACAGCCAACATTTCTAACCCCGGTGCATTCCTTCTCCGGCTGTCCACAGAACTTCCATTAGGCGTTAATGTGAACACATTTTCCTTGTGTACATGGCCAGCTTATATCCTTATAGTATGGTATATGGAGGGATGCAACCAGCCCTCAGAACTAATACAGCACTCAAACTTATGGAGGATCGAATTGAGTTGAAGTACACCTTTCTCAAGGTTCAAGATGTTCTCTTGGTAACAGACATATCCTAATGTTATCAGAGTACTTGTCCCATGGAACTGCAGCCATCCAATTATCTCCCTAGGTCATGTGAATTGTACTTAGGCAGCCCTTCAGTCAATCAGATCATTCTTACTGTGCTTCAGTCCTCTTCTGCTATGGCTGACCACAAACCTTTGTTGTTCAGAGGTTTCAGTGCCCAGGCCCCTGGCCAGAATTTGTCTGGGTGATGTTTCCTCTCAGGTCCACGCCCCTCTGCCCTACATGGTCTGAACAAGTGTGGCAAGCATACGAGATTTTGTGAATCAGGGCCAGACAGACAATAACCTAGTGAACATGGTCTGTGCAGGGAAGTAAGAGAAGAGTGAGTAGTTGAGGGAGATGCTGCAGCACAGAGGAGGGAACTAATTTGAGGCTGTTGCTGTCAATAATGGCAACCCAGCTTCTTGGGGCTCACATACTCTTGGGGGGACCAAACCTGCAGCAACCC
The DNA here is from genome assembly GCA_963921515.1 of Calotriton arnoldi. Taxonomy (NCBI): domain Eukaryota; kingdom Metazoa; phylum Chordata; class Amphibia; order Caudata; family Salamandridae; genus Calotriton; species Calotriton arnoldi. Next base: position 489,883 of record CAWUFW010002100.1, read on the forward strand.
ATCCCTTTATGTACTCCGTGGTCATTACGCACACATCCGGGGAAGCAAGGAGTTCCAGACATGGCAGACTATAAATATTTACCGAGGGGAGCTATTACACACCTTCCCAAGGTTAAGGAGCAGGTTAAAACACCCACGCCCAACGTATAGAATCATCTACCACCGTTAATGACGTTATGACTTAGACATGTGATGGGTAGTCACTCTTTTTAAAAAGAGTGCCATTTTGAGTGAGCTACTACATTGCCTGACATATAACATCATTTTGCTACGAGCCTCCAGACCCCCCTTTTTAAAAATTGAAGATACCCCACCCTTTTTTTATTTAAATATCCTTTACCCTTAACTAGTTGATGACGTAATGCCAGGTGATTTGGTGGAGGCATTGTAGTGATCAGGAGATGCAGTAGAGGCAATGTAGTGGGGCTGTATAGTCTGTAGGTTGCAGGCATGCTCTAGACTGTGAAGAGCAAGAGCATGCTTTAGATTACAGATAGGTCCAAATTCAGAGTTGTTCAGAGTAATAGATGCTAGTTATTGCACCTGATCAATATCAATACCGTGGGGTACATTATTTATCACTTTGTGATAAACAGCACCTATTATGAGTTTTTGGGGGATAACATGGTGATTTTGGTATTTAATGCACCAAAATTCGGATGGCACAGTAAAAACCATACACTTTTCCATTGTAAAAATCATGCAGGTTTGACCTGCTAAAATGTATCAACTGGGAGAGAAATTTAATGCACCCTGTAATTACCGGGTGTGGTAATTACTACCCAACTTGCAATTTTAATCCCTGCTTTAACATGAATTTGGGCAGGGTTTAGAAAACTCCAACCAACTCTGAATCAAGCCCTTAAGTTTTTGTAATTTCTTACTTCTTTATTTTCCAGACTATTTAGGTATAATGTGGTGAGATCTTGGGATGTAAATGCAGATTCTTGTTTACACAATTACGTATTTTTTTCCATGTAGCTGTACCTAGTTAATACTCTACTAGATTTTAATGTAGTTCCTCGTTGATATTTCATGAGAATTAAAGGTTGGTTTGTTTATACTTCTAAAAAACACGGGGCCAGACTAAATTCACAACTGGCAGAGAAATTTTGCACTGGTGTCTGATTAATTTTGCAATGCCATTTGCACTGACTGACATAAAATGTAATTTACCCTCAATGCAACGGTCCTTGTTACTCAAATATTCCAGTTCAAATGTCATTTGGCACTGGTCAGCCACTCCAAGAGCCACCTTTAGTAATGTTTCATGCAATGCAGTGCAGTAACCAAATTTATTGCACTGCAATGCGCAAAGGGGAAAACTCGGCGCAGAGCCATGTCTACTAAGAGTGTCCTGACGCTGATGAGCAAGCAGGCTCTCTTCTAGAATGCACAGCATTGCACCATGATGCAGAGATGAGGGATTGCTGTCCTGCATAGGATTTATATTGGAAGTTTACCCAGCCATTAAAAATTCTTATCCCTAGACCAATTCAGAAGGATCACAAACACTGGAGGCATGTTGTTCACTGCATTACACATGAAATGGATGTCTTTTTTTAGTAATAAACACATTCCACTTATTAACACCTGGTTCAAGATGATGTTAGTTTTTGGACCACGGCCCACTCTTACTATCCTAGTAGATTTGGCTGCGTGTCAAAACCCACAGATCCACCCCAATAACATCCGCGTAAAGCCCCTTTATATGAAATGATGCAAAGCAGCACCAAGATTTTTTGTACTGAGAGAAGGGTCTGTTTCTAGCGCAAAACACCTTTTGCGCTCAATAGTAAATTCTCTTGCTAGACTTTGCATCGATTTATGTCACATAGCACCAGTGCTATGCTTTAGTAAATCTGGGACCACATTGTCAGAAAGTTGGTTATTAGTCAGAGTGGATGGTAGTCCACCACAAGTAATAATACCACTGTTCTTGTTAGGTCCAGAAAAGGTTTCAGTCATTTAAATCTGAGCTTAACCCCTGGTAGCTAGGCACAGAGCAGACATTTTGAAGACCTAAAACAGTTAAAAGGTTCAAAACAGCACAATAAAAAAAACTCACTCCAATTTATAAAACTTGTTACTATTTTAATGAATGTAATGAAACCAAAACAGCAAAAACCCAATAAGGGAAAACAAGATGATTTTTTAAAATTTTAAATTAAAATAGCACCAAATAGTACACCTTGCCAAATGCGGGCAACTAGTCACGCTAGGCCCAGACAAGAGTAATGTTTGAGGCCGACTACGACAGAGTGTGGGTTGAATATGAGGACCAGGTTGGTCCCAGTCAAAGAGTTGTCTTCGGCCGTAGAAAATTTTCAAGAAGACAGATTCTTCAGTGAGGCAAGACTGCAGGCTTGATCTGAAGATGGGCTTGTCAAAGACAGGCCAACAAAGTACAAGGTCTTGGAGAAGCCGTCAACAAAGTTGGGAAAAGCAGAAAAAGTCCAGAGTTCATGTCCAGGAAGTCGCAACATTTATCAGATGCTGCTCGGTGTCGGGCATGGTGAAGATGTCTATTTTTGGACTTAGACTTTTTTCTAGAAGTTAGATTTCCTCTGCGGAGTATGACTGCAGGCTGCAGTCAAAGAGGGCTTGACGTCATTGAATGCCGGTTGGTGTCAGGCCCGCTAACTCAGATTTGCTGCTGTCAAGTAGACGTAGCAGAAGCTGCGCGTAATCAGGCCCACCTGCGGTGCACCCTCAGCACACCAGCTGGCAGGTTGGTCCTGGTCCCACAATGGTTCTACGGACAGAAATTCAACAAAAAGCTTCTAAGTCCCAGCTTTTAGGGCTCGGCAGCAGGAGTGCACTCTGACACCAGCCAAGGGTCTCAGGACCTCAGGAACAGCACTTGGGGGGTGGGGGTGGGTCAGGACTCACTTCAACAGAAGCCACCAACAGGGTCCACGGCCGGTCCAGTTGAAACTGGTCAACTGGACCCTTTCTGGAATGTGGGATTCTTTCAACTCTTGTGTTTCTGTAGCTTAACAGGAGGTCAGTCATCTGACTCTTGGAGTCCGCTTCTTTGACCTGGGTACAAGTGGGAGCAGGTCCAGCCCCTAGGGTTCTCCTCACAGATCTCAACAATAGGTTCAGTTCTTTGCCTGCCTTCGACAAGTCCAGTAGTTTCCTCAAGAAGGTACCCTGTGGGTGCCACATTTATACCTGGCACTAGCTTGTGGGCGGGGATGACTCCTGGCCCCTCCCTACCCAATAGGGAAAATGTTCCCAGGAGTAACCCTACCCACATTTGCAGCTGTTCCTGTGTCCCCACTGCAAACGAAGCCAGAGTGCTCCCCTCTCCCTGAGACCAACATTATAGAACATTTCTTTCCTTGTTCAGTGCTCTTGTGCCCACCTTAGAGATGTAATGTAATGTAAATGTTAATGTGATTTGTAACGCGCGGCAAATGCCCGAGGGAGTCTTGGTGCTATAGAGCATGGGCGGAGGTACAGAGCTGTCAGAGAAGGGGTATTTCTGGCAGATGGTCATGTGCCTTTTAGTCCTGTGAAAAGAGCCAGGTCTTCAAGGCCTTTCTGAAGGCCAGTAGGGAGGGAGCAGCTTTCAGAGACAGTGGTAGGCTATTCCAGAGCACAGCTGTGGTCCTTAAGAAGCTCTTCCCGCCCCAGGTTGTCCTCCTCAATGGGGGAACAGTCAGGTTCATGGCCGAACCTGGGCGGAGAGTCCTCCCTGGGACATACCATTTGAGCTTCTCCTTAAAGTAGGCTGGCCCCTGCCCATGCAGTGATTTGTAGGCCAGGCATAGGGCCTTGAACCTGCAACGTTGTCTGACTGGTAGCCAGTGGAGATTCCTAATGGCTCCTCTGGCAGATTCATATTTTAGGAGTTTAAAAATGTGGCCAAGAAAGGAGCACCACTCCTCTGTGGTCACTCAAAACCAGTTCTCGGGTAGCTCCTCCCCCACTGGGATTGCAGTCTGGATGGCTAGGAAGAAAAAACTGAGGCAGAGCCAGGTGTGCGCTATATCTGCAAGTGACAAGTTAGGCATCCTTTGAAGATATGCAAGGGGCTGAGCACAGCCCCCAGGTCATCTTGTAAAGGGATGGTCAACCTCTCTCCACACTCAAGGCCTTTGTCTCAGCTCTATGAGCCAAATCACACTGATCCAGAAGCTATTACCTTCTGGGTGACAGTTGGAAGCGCGAGACAATGGGCCTCCAGAGGCTTTATGCAGGTTAAGGGTGGCTTTTTTTTAAAGTACCTTTTGTAGAATATTTAGAGCAAATCCGACATAACCAATACATTGGATTTCTAATAAATATTTTTTTAAAGTCCAACAACTAATTTTTTTATATGGTTCCTAGGCAAAGAAAACATTATTAACTTTTAAGAATGTATTTCATGGCCTTCCTATTGAACAGCTAACATTGCTACAGTAGAAATAACGTTTAGGGAATTGTCAGTGTAAGGACATGTTTAACAATAAACTTTTACAATTCCCACATTTTAACATCATGCACCCTGCCTAATGGGCATTCAAGGCATACTTAGGGATGATTTATTAAAATTTAAAAGGAGGATTTAGGCCTGTCAAAAGGGGTTATTTTGACTGGTGGAATTTGCAGTTTAAACCTGGACAGCCAAAGTTACTGGAGGCAGACCTGCATTCATGTTTGGAATTGTCACTTTAGTTGTGGCATAATATGTACTGCAGTCCACTAGTGACATTTAACTTACATGCCCTGAGTACACTTTGTACCATATACTAGGGACGTATAGGTAACTTAAATTTGCCAATCAGGATTATAGCCAATTTGAACATGTTTTATGAGTCAGAGCACATGCTCTTTGGCCTGGTTAAAAGAGCCACATCACACAGAGTCAAAAAACAGAAGCATCAGTCCAAAGAAAATTAGTGTAATCATGCAAAAAGAGGCATTTTCTTACACATATGTTTGCCCAAAATTGCCCAATTGCCAGTGCAAAATTGCTTAGTCACAGGTGCAAAGGTTGCTACCCGGCACTTGGTGTTAAATACCCGAGCCTATGTCACACATAGGTGACATAGGCCTTGCCTGTGCCATGATGCACCTTTGGCTGAGTGTGCTAGGTGCAGACCATACCAGGTTGCCCTATCCCAATGAACGTGGTGCCAACAGTGCTGCTTCGCGTGTACTCACTCCTGCACTGGGACCTAGTGAAAGGCTGTTTGATGCAACCAGTCCACCTTTCACTGTGCAGGCGGCACCCAGACTGCATTTACAAGTGGGACAGAAATCCTCCTGCACACAAGTGCAATGACTGACTGCAGTCACTTTCAGAGAGATACTGGGGGGGGGGGGGCGTCAAAAGGACCTCCTATATCCCGTTCCAAGGAGCACCCTCGGGTGGGGTACATTGACTGTGCATCACCTCTATGTGGTGAACGATCAGCGTGCCCCCTGACAGCTCCTTTGCCCCTGTGTCTAGATCTAGAATTCGCTACAGGCATAGAGATGAAGAATTTCCTAACTTACATAGGGCCACACTCAATGCAAATGAGGGAATGAATGCCTTCTCATGATCACTCTAGCGCTAAATGTGCATCTGCAAAAACTGCATTGCAGATGGGGTTGCACAAGCACTTGCAGCCCCTTCTATTATATCAAAGTGCTCCGGGGTGCAAAAAGCAGGTGCACATGCCTGTTGTGCCCCGGTCTCACTGGGGATAGATAGGATTGGGTCTGATTTTTGGACTCATGAACATTTCACCTAGGACATGATACACCTATTTCCATTCACACAATCGACGTTTTCAAAACACATAAAAATGTAAAAGAAAGAGTAAAGTAAAAATGAAAATTAAAGAATTCGTGCAATAAAATGAAAAACAAATATAATTACCATTGTAAAATGTTATCGAATCAAAGGCGCTGGAAGTTATCACCAACTCGTGCAGTTATCCCATTTGACAGTAGATGGCAGCAAATGAAAGGGTTTGAATGAACGAGTTGTAGGTAACCATCATCGCCTGAGCGAAACGGACAAAATTGGGTTTTCGCACAGACACAGCTCCTCAAAATAAACGTTATATATCAATGGTTGCATGTTATGCTCGGGTTATTTTCAGTTAAGTTGTATTTTTAATGGAGCTGGCACTGTTGCAATGTATACATTTCTGAAGTTTTAAATCGAGTAACCACGCTTGAGTTCCACCGTACACACATTCAGAAAGGATTGCTATCAATACACAATCCCAAACAAAATGCGAGCCCAAATTAAAACAAATACAGCTAAACCACCATAAATTTCCCGGGGCTGACATGTAGTGATGTTAATGTTAGTCAATAAATTCCTGGATTAATTTGTTTTTCATGTAACACTGTTCCAATCTTGAAAATGTGTAACAAAGTAATTAAAAATTGTTGTTACTTGTCAACGCCAGTGGCGGTACGAGCGGGTGTGGAGGGTGAGGGGGTGCAAAAATAATTAAAAAAAATAGAAAAAACGTACCTGCTTTCTGCATCTCTCCTCCCTCGTTGGCTCTCCCGGCCAGAACAGGAAGGAGGAAACAGCAGGCTTCCCATAGCCAATCACAACGCTGGCCTGAGCACCATGGTTCGGCGCTCAGCCAGGCAGTGGGAGCCTGGGCTTGTTCTCCACCCATGCTGTAATGCATCCTGGGTGGAGAACATCCAAAGTGCACATGAATGAGACGGCCAGCCAAACATTCATGTGCACTTGGAGTGGGCAAACCACTCCTCCCTCTGCTCCGGTGTGAGCAGTCTGGCCCTGCCCGCAAAGCTGCTGCAGCAGGAGAACATAAAATGATAATAGCATTGAGGTATTATCATTTTATGTTTCCTTTATTTCACTGCTGCATCCCAGTGGGGCGACTCTCCTCCACCTTTAGCGGAGGAGCCGCCACTGCTAAACGCAATGGGCCATATTTATGACCAAGTAACGCAGTGCAGCGCAGCAAGTCACCTTGCTGCGTTGCACTGCATGACAGGGAAAGGGCAGGGATGCGCCATATTTAAGTCAATAAGGTGTATTCCTGCCCTTCCCCTGCGCTGGTGCTCTTTTGGCTAGTGCCAACGCAGGCACCTTTGCACCCTGGGGGTGCAAAAACAATCCTATGAGGCTTTTTCCTCTTTCTAATGGGCCTGCATTCTGCAGCACACATAGAAAGAGGAAAAAATATATTTCTCCTCGTTATGCCTCACCTGGGGAGGCATAGGTTTTTGGTGCATTCCCAGGTGTACCACTTCTAGTAAATCTGGGAATGCATCAAAATCGATGGCTGTTGCGTGGGAACACCCATGCAACGCCCATGGAAGAACGTATGACATTACTACGCGAGCAAATACCACGCGGTAGGTTACAACGCGTGGCTTTACATCGCAAGTCGTTTCTACGACTTGCGCTAGATGGCGCGCTGGACTTAGGAATAGTATAAATTACTATTCCTACTCCAGTTAGCGCAACAGCAGGGAATGTGTTGGACTTAAAATCCAACACATTCCCTGGTGTTGCACGCCACCTAGCGCAAGTCGTAGAAACGACTTGCGATGTAAGCTCACGCGTGGTAACAACGCGGTCGTTGTAACGACCGCGTTGTTACCTACCTGCGTGGTAACAGCAGCATTGTAAACGCTGTTTCCCCCATGGAAACGCCTCCCTGGCGCAGAGTAGTGCAATGCAGCAATTTGCGCTGCGTTGAATTACTCTAGATTTATGAAGCCACTCAGGGCCACGCAAGGTGGCTTCGCGTGGCTTCATAAATCTCATTTTGAAGTTGTGTCGCTCTTGCACCACGTTGTGTGATGCGAGGGCAACAAAAACGGGCTTGTAAAAATGCCCCTAAATTACCTTGGATTATAAAAGGCTGCGGATCCTTACTCAGATCATTTGAACCTTCAACCAGAGGGTCCAATCATAATGCACTGATTAGCATCAACTGTTGCAAGTAATGAACAGTAATCAGTTTAGGCGTTAGCACACTCTCTGTGAAATCGCATTTACACTGACACATACCTAATTTTGGAGTCCTGCTTGAAACTGGCTGCCTGGCCACGTTCCTCAGACCCATGTGTAACTAGCTGCTCTAGAGCTGGCTTTTCTGTGGATTCTGAATTTGTAGTCTAGTTTATTCCATTATAAAATCAGGACTACAAGTTCCAGAATTCCAGAAACCTGTACTGGAAGTAGAAAACTTGGCACCTAGGAACTGAATGTGAAAAACGACATAAATCAATGCACCTAGTTGTAGCCAAACTAAGCTAGTATAGCAGAAAGCTGGGGCTGAGGTATTTTTATTGAATGTTTTTGTTCTCTTTTGTGATCATTTTCTGCTTTGCTACCATTAATACAATGTAATAATCTCGAAATGTACACAAAACATTTGTACTAGGCCTCAGCGGAATTTGAATTAGGTAATTAGGTGATTTTGTTAATTCAACATTACTCTTTGACGTGGAAGTACCAGTCATAACGCGATTGTGCCTGCTCGCATAATTAAAAATAGGTTGGGAGAAAAAAATCCTACTGTGAGAGCACATTTAGCTGCTTGCACTCACTATTCATGTTCTTTTGTATTTAACGCTATTTCTTAGTGCAAAATGCATCCGCTCATCCGTTTTGGGCGTGATGCTGCATTTTGCTCTGAGAAACGAATGCAAAATGCAGGAAGTAAGTTGGGGAAAAATACTCCCCCTAATGCATATTTAGGGAGTTAAAGCAGCAGCTTGTGCTTACTATTTGTAATCTGTTGCATTTATCACTATTTCTTAGTGCAAAATGCACACTTGTATCCATTTTGGATGCGAATGGGCAATTTTGCACTAAGAAAATAGAGCTAAATGCAGAATTATTCTCCTTGCGTAATTTTGCATAGTACTTCAGACTGTTTGGGTAATTCTGCATGCTTACACTACACGGAACTACGCTTGTTATGCTCACCTTTAATGTTTATGATTATAAGCTTTTACAGCTTCTACTGACAATTTATGACTAAAGGTTATGGTTTGTGTGGCAATTAATAGATAGCAATTTAATTTGGAACTGAAATGCACTAATATATGCTTCATCCCTATCTGGTACCTTTAAGGTAGGGCCATTTTGGTTGGGGTCACACATCTTTCTCACTGAGTGTTGTTGTGTGCTGGGATTTAGTGGACTGTCATGTGAGAGAATATTGTATATGCCCTATAGTTGCTGGTGGTTGGTGCAGTGGCTACAGGTAGAGAAACCCAGCTCCTGGTGAGTGAGATACTATACTTGCATTCAGTAGCCTGTTATTAAGAAAAATAAAAAAACACCTATTGTACTGTTGCCTGGAGTCTCACATCGCTATTTGGGAATGAGGCTACCAGACTGCCTACCACTAAACAACATTACGCGCTTTATCCTGGCGATTTGAGTCCTTCTACAATGGGGTTGTAGTTTGCCAACATGGAGGTAAGGGAGGACACAACACTGGAGAGCAGTGGATGAAACCCAGCACTGATGATGAGCTATATTTCAGCACAGAGGGCAGTTAGGTCAACCAGCCAGTCGAAGCCCACTCAGAAGTGAGAAGAACCTGTCTGGTCCCGGAGACATATGGGAGACATTTTGGGTGAGGAGTGACCTCCTGGGACCATCAAAATATTTGTGATCAGAATGTGATGCTGGAGGTCAGGGAATTTAAATCTCTGAAGGATCTGCAGTGGAAAGTGAATCTCATTTTATAGTATTTACTATCACATGTATGGGGTCCATCTAACTACCTCTGAATACTGAGTGGATGGCTACTGGAACTGATGGAAGTACTAGGTTGTGTTCATCCATTGCAGAGAATTCGAAGATCTTCCATATCAGAACATTGATAAGTGTTCAGTACAGTAATTGAGAATTACCCTCTTGGAGCCAGGCTCACACAAAATGTGAGCCTGGCATGCGGTTGATAAGGTTGGTTTTGGAAAGCATGCGTGGCAAAAAGTTTCATTGATTTGAAGGACAGGTTTAAATTGTGTGAGGCAATGTTTTTAGCCTTGATCAATGGTGGAACCATAAATCCTGAGAACAATGTAAGGTATTTGTTGGTAGCACTGAGGAGCATTTCACAATGTAAGCAGGAAGTTGTGTGTCAGTTGTGTGCACACACCACAATCGAATACTTCACCAACATGGAGAGGGCCTACATGAGGAACCATTTCACCTTTGAGATAGGGCTCTACTGATGTTATTCATTTCACAGTGGAGCTGTTTCAACATAAGAAAGTGTGACGTGCCTGAGTTTTCTCTGCTTTTTGGAAAGTAGAGGATGCTCAGTGTGCATTGAGGGTGGGGGTTGGTGAGGCAATTTTGTATGTATAATGTGCAGGAGGGATGTTGATTCAGTGAATAATGTTTGGGCTGCTAAAAATGTAGAGGTTTGATAAACATAGGAATTCGAAACTTCTCGAGTTCATCGATGTTATTGCAAACTTGTATTGACTCACCGTAGGCGTTGTGCACCATTGAGATACTTAGAGTTCCTCTTAGCTCTGTTCTGATATTGAATAACCACTTTTCACTTAACTTGGGAGCTCTTTCAGTGCCTACGAAAGCTGCTGCGTTGGGCAATGAGGAGAAAGCTGAGCAGAGTCATGTTTATTGAAAATGGCCTGGTGATGCTTGATACCTCTACGCTGGCACACAAACAGGCTGTCTAGTCCTATGCACAACATTTGCACCATGGTGCAGAGGTGTGTGCATCATATCGAGCATTGGATTTGCACTGTAAAAATATGCCTCAAGTACAACATCCTATGCCTAGACAAATTTGTAAATATTCCATATGCTGTATGTGTTCTATACAGCGCAGCACACATGCAATGGTATATTGCTTGTCGAAACGGAAACATTTCTCCTTGTTAGCACCTTCTTCCAGGAGGAGGTTTTTTTTAATGTAAAATACATTTTGGCTATCTCAGAAGATCGGGCTGTGTCTCAAAAACAATGGGTGTTTGTGTTGATCTACCCAAGTTACACCTCTTGATGCAAAGTGACGCAAAGCAACTCAAACCACAATTTGCACTGAACAAAAATTGCACCTTTACAGTACAAAATACATTTTGCACTAGAAAGCAAATACCCTTGCAACAATTTGCGCCACTTTGCATCACTTTCCTTACGTTGCCCTGAAGTAATTCCTTGGTAAATCTGGGCCTTATTGCTGCAACTGGTTGTTCTGCTGCATCTTTCTGAGACCAGTGGACAAATGTAGGCAATAAGTAATATTGATACGCACAATGGCAATAAACAGGGGTAAGAAGGATGTCCAAACGAGATGTAAGACCATATACAACGGGATACTTGTAAATTCAGAACGTTTATATACATAAATCATCACAGTTATATTCAAAACAAGTGCATGGTGTCCCCAAGTGCACATGGAACCTATAAAACAGTGCGTGACATTTTGTGACATAAAGAAATGGTTTCCATAATGACAAAGTCGACCATCAAGTTAGTACATAATGAACACAGCCTTCTAATATGATAATAGAGATTGGTGAATGGTTCGCTTTAAGTATTGTCGACGGCGTTTCAACCCTGTTACCAGTGGGGGGTCTCTTCAGGACCTAGCAATGCAGGGACATCTCTAAGATGATGATAAAATAGAATAAATCAGGGTGGTGCCAAACACAACCCAAGGGCTGTTACTATATGCTAATGAGCGATCAAACCGGTACCTGAACAAGGAATATGCTGTCCAAGTGACAGTAGTGCACCCCAAGGAAGTGAAAGTATTGGAAGGGTACTCACGTGGGACCAAGCCGGGAACTAACAAAAATGAGAAAGAGGGGGCAATGAGACCTCATTTTAAAACTACTGCGGTAGAGAAGTGAATACTGATGGTAAAAAACAAAATCATGATGGTAAAAGGAGACTTACCCCAGTGAGGGGAAGGACAGTCTTGGTATGTGCTATGTACAATAACCAGCATCCGTTTTTCATAAAACTGACAATCCATGAGGTAGATAGGTAATTAGGCATGAGTAAACACGACAATGCGTGTAGGTTAGGTGTGTTTCTGCAAAAGTAATACATAGCAAGACTGTGGCACGCTCAGCCCTGAATTATTTTCTGTTTCTAATTCTTGACACCGCATCCTTGGGTGCATTGGTATTTATTACCTTTGCAGAAACACACCTAACCTACACACATTGTCGTGTTTACTCGTGCCTAATTACCTATCTACCACACGGATTGTCAGTTTTATGAAAACAGATGCTGGTTATTGTACATAGCACATACCAAGACTGTCCTTCCCCTCACTGGGGTAAGTCTCCTTTTACCATCATGATTTTGGTTTTTACCATCAGTATTCACTTTTCTACTGCAGTAGTATTAAAATTGCCCCCTCTTTCTCATTTTTGTTAGTTCCCGGCTGGGTCCCACTTGAGTACCCTTCCAATACTTTCACTTCCTCGGGGTGCACTACTGCCACTTGGACAGCATAATCCTTGTTCAGGTACCAGTTTGATCGTTCATTAGCATATAGTAACAGCCCTTGGGTTGTGTTTGGCACCACCCTGATTTATTCTATTTTATCATCATCTTACAGATGCCCCTGCATTGCTAGGTCCTGAAGAGACACCCCACTGGTAACGGGGTTGAAACGCCGTCGACAATACTTAAAGTGAACCATTCACCAGTCTCTATTATCATATTAGAAGGCTGTGTTCATTATGTACTAACTTGATGGTCGACTTTGTCATTATGGAAACCATTTCTTTATGTCACAAAATGTCACGCACTGTTTTGTAGGTTCCATGTGCACTTGGGGACACCATGCACTTGTTTTGAATATAACTGTCATGATTTATGTATATAAACGTTCTGAATTTACAAGTATCCAGTTGTATATGGTCTTACATCTCGTTTGGACATCCTCCTTACCCCGGTTTATTGCCATTGTGCGTATCAATATTGCTTATTGCCTACATTTGTCCACAGGAACCACTGTTTCTGGTTATAGATTATGTACCCTGGTTCCTTGTGAGTAGAGTGTCCCTTGTTTCCTTTACACGCATCTTTCTGAGAGGCAAGTTTTCCCTATGTGGCAGTTCAGCGCCGTATGAAGAGGGAGTGTTGTCTGCAGTTGTGTTGCTTTGTTACTCTGAGCAGGTACACTTTGTCTGTGTGGCAGGCAAGCCCCACTGGATGATAGAATTGTGATCTGCGCATGTGCTTATTTTGCGTTGCTTAATTTCTCTACTGAGATATATTTTACTGCATGTTGGATGAGTCTTAAATGAAGAACAATGTGTGACATGTGAGTCTGGTCCAATAGTGACCGTTTGTGCATGGGAACTGTTTCAAATGTGTTGCTCCCTGTAGTTGGGTTATATTTTATGATATGTGCGGTACACAGCGTAGCGTGGGTTGCCAGCGCACAGGGCAACATTTTAAAAGAAAGTATTGCACCCCTCAACCCATGTACCGTTAGCTCAGGAAGTGCAAATGGTCTACGGGTTAGGGGGCACAATACTTTCTTTTAAAATTTTGTGCCCCTAAGAATGTTGCGCCCGGGACAACCGCCCCTTTGGACCCCCCCACGCTACACGATTGGTGCGGTATTTAAAATATTAGGTTGTTGCTTCTGGTATTTGTTGTTGTGTTTAAGAGGGTAGGTGTGTTATACCCTGTATAGGGTCACATATCTTACCACGTTTTCGCTTTGATGTAATAGAATGTTGTGAGAGATCAGTGGAACTACTCTGTTGACGAAGTACCTGTTCACAAAGTAGGCCTCTGTTAAAGCTCTGGGTTATTTCATTAATGGTTATGTGTACCTACGTCACTTCCATTGAAAAGTGCCACTCTAATGCACAATAAACTCGAACTCAAAGATAGATCTTTATCTTATGATGCCGAGTTATAGAAAATACCTCAAAGAAGCGTAAACAGTTTTAGAGTTATGAAAACTGCTAGCAACATAGAATCAAGGCCCATTAAAAATGTATTGATATAAACAAACCCATCAGGAAAAAATTGGACTTTGGCAGTGCTCAGACCGAACTCTTGCTTACACCTCTTAAGAACACAGTTAAGTCTAATTCGAGGCATCCTCTGGTAGAGGTGGGCTGCAGCCGTGGCCCGTACAGGTAAGAGCGGTGGGACCGGTTTGGGGGGTATTCGACAGAGGATTACGAGGGAAGATTAAATAAATAATTAATTTTCCCTTGTCGTCTGTCGAAATCCCCCCACCCACCCGGCTCCACCGCTCTTACCTGCACGGGCCGCGGTTGGTGGGCTGTTCTCTTTTAAGCACATTTGCGAAGTTTGAAGTAGCTACTAAAAGAGATCATTCAATTTCAAGCAGAAAATCAAGTGTCAGTTTTTTAATATGCACACGCCTTTCAGAGGACCGAGGTTGTCCTGACAATACTGTAATAAGACAGCTCCTCCAAACTTTTTGTTATAAAACTGCATTTATATCAACATCTTTGCTGTCTATCTCTGTTTTTGTCACTGGAGACCCCTTCTCCTACCTTCTTTTAATGAAGCAATGACACTTTCTAATATGAAGCCATCTTGGTTCCACCTGTTCATCAACAGAAAGAAAGCCTATCGATCAGCCTAGACTTCATCGATCTGAAGGCGGTAATCAAATGACTTCCTCGTGGCATTAGATGTTACTCCTCTTATCTCCTACTATTGACATGGCTGCGACCAATGAAGCACCTTCAACGAAATTTCCATGAGCTGCAAACTTAGGGGCATATTTACAAGGGGATTGCGCCACCGGAACGTCACTTTTACCGATGTTCTGGTGGCGAAATGCTCCACACCACATCTACAAAGTGTTGTTAAGCCACGTTTTATGGCTTAACGTCACTTTATAAATATGGTACCCATTCACACAGGTATCTGCATGAAAGGGGAGTGCAATAGGTGTTGGTGTGTGCATTCCACCGCAACACCCATTGCTTTTTGACGCTGACCCAGATTTACAAGGATCTGTAAATCTGAGGCAGCGCCAAAAACGAATGCCATGCAGTAGCAGGCATTAGAATAGAGCAACAAGGAGAAATACCTTTATTTCTCCTCATTTTTGCTTTTTCTATACGTGCTGCATTCTGCAGCACACATAGAAAGAGCAAAATTCCATTAATGATTGTTTATGTGCAGGATGGTGTCCCTTTCTGCACATAAACAATCATTAAATAATGACAATTTACTACTTCTATGTGTGCTGCAGAATGCAGCACACACAGAAGTAACAAATTGCCATTATTGATTGTTTATGTGCAGGAAGGAACACATTCCTGCACATAAACAATCATTCCCTGCAATGCATGCACCCTTGCACTATGTGTGTCTGTGTTGGAGCTAGGCAGCTATTTTTAGAGGCAGCGCTAGGGAAAATACAGGGGTGCACATATTGTTGTAAATGCGGCACATCCCTGTGTTTTAGAAATGGCAGAGTGCGGCACTGCAAAATATGCCGCAGCTGAGCCATTTCCTTGTAAATATGCCGCTTAGTGTCTGCTCACTTATGTAAACTTTTCTCTACAAGTTTGCTTATGCTAATCCTGGAACCCTGAATCCCATGCAAGCCAACCTTTCGAAGATCACCTCTTTAACTGTGCATCCAACCTTTTACAGCTAGGCACACTGAATTACTGAATGTAGAAACGGGCTGCCATCCTAAATTTTCCAAACACCAATACAGATATTAATGCCATCACAGGATGCTGATCACTCTCCTCATACTGGGTACACAATAGCAGTCAATTCAAATCAAATCAAAAAGAGCTTTATTCGATTTCAGTCATATAAAATCACAAAAGCGAACAGCTGTCATATTGGATTACTCTCAAGGTTCCCCACAATACATTGGGCAATTCCTAATGTGGGACAAGGTATATCCTATAGTCCTCTGCAGAACAACAGCAGACGAACTTTATAAAAAAAAATCTTCATTAATTCTGTAAACCCAGCGTTTTTGCTCCGCTTCCTAACAAATTCTGCCCACAACTGATTATAACCACAAATTCCTCCAGCTTTCCAAAAGAAAATTCAGTCAGCAGTTTTCCGATAATTTCGCCCGAACCCTTTGCTCAGTTCACTTGAAACCATTCTTACATCCGACAACACCAGCTGAGTTCCAGCTGTTCGAAACTCAAAGATTAACCCTAACTACTTCTTTGTTCTTGTCCATCCAACAAAATCTTCAGACAAAAGTAGACCTTGATGGCTGAATGTCCCCGACACCCACATTCAGGAAGTTCACCCCAACTCCTCCGCACGGACTCTTTGCCATCCGATAAAATCTTTATCTAGCAGGAGACTTTGGTGGTAGAATGTCTCAGACAACCATTTTCTGAAAGCTTCCTCTTCTCTAACTCCACTGCCTCTCAAGCAAACAGATTGGCTTTCTCTGCTCCCACTCATGCAATCAAGGATTCCCAGATTTTCTGAACTGCTAAGTTACAAAGTTGCATCAGTCTGCCACATGCCCAGCCTTCTCACCTTCTTCTGAGCTTCTAAATTAGACATGGTATCCAACTTGCTGGTGTGTCTATATCTTTCACATTCTGCATTTTCAGCTCTCAATTGCTCCTCTCATTACATAATTTCCTGAAACTCTCAAGGACGTTCTTTTTAACACTCACTCCAATACTGAATCTTGGCACACACCATGTGTAAAGTGATCGGCCACACGCCTGTAGCCACTTTCACACTTGCTCCTCAGATGCTCAGTTCATTGCGCTGGATGCCTTTCTGTTTTACCTGTAAGTCCCTAGCAAAGTGGCACTACATGTGCCAGGGGCCTGTAAATTAAATGCTACTAGTGGGTCTGCAGCACAGATTTTGCCACCACTTAAGTAGCACTTTGAACGGGTCTCAGGCCTGTCATTGCAGAGCATGCCTGTGCAGTTTTAAACTAGCATTTTGACAAGTCAAAGTAAACCTTTTGCCAAGCCCAATCCTTCCTTTTTAATACATATAAGTCACCCCTAGGGTAGGCCCTGGACAGCCCAGAAGCAGGATGCAGTGTATTTAGAAAGTGGGACATGTACTTTTAAGTTTTACAAGTCCTGGTAGTAAAAAACTCTTCAGTTCATTTTTCACTACTGCAAGGCCTACCTCTCCCGTAGGATAACATTGGCGTTACCTTATTACATTTTATAAGTGTAATTTCCAAATGGGAATAGGTAATCAGTTCATGTTTGGGGCCTCTGGAATCCTAATTTAAAATCCTAACTTATGGTGAAGTCGGATTTTAAATTACAGTTTTGAAAATGCCACTTTTAGAATTATATTTTTTTTTCCCTTGGCCATTTAGTGCCTGTAGCCTATTTCTGGTCACATGACTGGATGTAGCGGACAGTTGGGCTTTGTGTATTCCTCCTAGAGAGCCACACACAATAGGGAGCTTAGGCATGCCTGGGTGGTCCATCACTTGCAGGAAGAGAGCGAGGAGCAGGGCACAGTCACACTTACACGTGAATAGCATATGTCCTGCCTCCCCACAAAGGGCTGCATACCACCTGTAGTTGGCATGCCTGGGGACTTCAAAGGGAAACCTCTAGAAGCTTCTCTCCCACTGCAAAGGCAGAACCGGGTATAAATACTGGATCTCAGACACCACCACTTCAGTACACTTCTGGACCTGTGGATACTGTGCCAGGAAGGAGGACTGCTGTGCTGCTACCAGGACTGCCACTCTACTGGACAGCTGTTCTAAAGGAACTGCTGCCCTGCTATGCTGATCTGCTGCCCTCTTGCCTGGGTGAGAAGGACTGGACCTGCAACTCATGAACCCAGAACCCAGAGTGACTCCAAGGGCTAGTTGGCTGGACCTTCTGATATGAAGCATACGGGACACAACAGGCTTCCAACAACCTTGCATCTGCACCTAGACTCTGCCATCTGCGAGTCTACCCTGCCAAGGGGTACCACCCCATCCTGGACCCTTGGAAGGGGGCTTATGGTGATCTGCCAACCTCTGTGGATCCAGCGGAATCTGTGCATCTCCTCTGCTGAGCAGCGCAAACCCGAGCAGAACCGATGCATCGCTGCTGCTGTATGGATTGGACCCATTCAACAGAACCACATCACATTGCGGCTCTATGGAACCACTGCATCGCCTTGACACCATGACGCATTCTCAGCGCAGTCCCATGTATCCCTTGTCGACGGCAGCCTTGACAATGGACTCTGCATCGCAGCCTCACAGCTCCTCGTAACCGACACATCCCTCAATTGCATGTTGCAACCTTGACGTCAGACTTCACATCGCAAGCCCTGTCGATGGCATCCTCAATTAAGATGCAGGCCCCTGTACCACAGCCTGGTTGCATCTCGGAACCAATGCATCGTTTCTGCAGCATGACTGATCTTCAACACGTATCCTCGCAAAGCTCCGCAAACAAGGATTGAAGATACTCTGTTCAGCGGGCCTACCTGGGTCCCTGTAGCTAGCCCGCGCTCCATCACAGTCGGCCTTTACTTGTGACTTTGTCCCGGTCCAGCATGACCAGATATCCAAAGTTGATGCTTTACACCTTTTGATGCAATTTTCATTAAAATCTTTAAAATTGAATATCTCCAGTTCTACCAATTGGATTTTTGTAATTTCGGTCTTGTTTTATTTATGAAAAATAGTTCTAGTTTTTTAACTCTGTTCTGGGCTCCCTTTTGTGATGTGGTTTCACTATGTTACTCTTTGACGTGTTGCACAAATACTTTACACTTTGCCTCTGAGTTAAGCCTGACTGCTCTGTGCCAAGCTACCCAAGGGTTGAGCACAGGTTAATTTAGGGTTTCTTATGACTTCACCCTGAGAACGATTGTGGATGTTGTTTGAGAAGAGTTTCACTCCCTTCAAACAGTAACCCAAATTCTTGCACATGCCATCTTTTTTTTTTTTTTTAACTTTATTTTCAATTTTCAGAAAAACAAAAAGAAACAATACATTGGCATCAATAAAGAACGTATGCATACACATCATTAAATGCAAGTACAGTCGCATGAGACACATGGCCGAACCAAAGAATGTAGGTACAAGGGATTCTGGAAAGCCCTCCAGAAGCCCAGCCCAAAGGGACGAGGTCGACAGGCAGGGCAGGGCAATCCCCAACATCATGCGCCCCATCAAGGTTAAGTGTCGCTTTCCTCCGCAGGGACAATCCCCCCGGGGAGTTCTGCATCACTCTGCTCACTCACAGTCGCAGCCCGTGAGGGCGAGTCCCCCTCCATCAACCCAGTGGCACACAGGGTCCGCCAAGCTAGCAGGTCATCCTGCAATTTCTCATCCCGCCGGGAGAGTTGCATGTGTACCTCTTCGGCCAGTGACCACTCTCGAGCATCCCTGAGCCAATTCGAAAGATCAGGGGCCCTCTGCCCCATCCAAGTTATTGCCACCCTACGCCTGGCGAGCACCAGCATCAGCTGTAGGAGTTTATAGGAGAGTTTCTTCCTCTTGGGCCTACGAACCATCCCCAGTAAACAGTGCAAGGGGTCGAGATCCACCTGAATCCCCGTGGCGGTTACCACCCTCGTCACCACCCCCGTCCAGAACTGTGCCACCAATGGACATTGCCACGCCAAATGTAGGAACCCGGCGTCATCTGCGGCACAGCGAGGGCAACCAGCGCCCCTGGTATTGTCAATGCGCCTCAAAGACACCGGGGTAAGGTAGGTGCGATGCAGATAGTTAAAGTGTGTAAGTCGGAAGCGGGCATTGCATGAGACAGTGCGAGTAAGGGAACCAATGCGCATCCACTGTGCTTCCCCCTGCGGGGTAGCAAGGTCCCGCTCCCAGGCAGCCCTAGACGGTGGGACCGGAGGGGCAGAGTCCTGTTTTGCACATGCCATCTTAATGTGGGTGAGAGCTATTGTCCTATAAATAACACATTTTCACGATTACACTGTTGCTTCTCTTCTTGTTATAATATTCAGGTTGACCACTGATCATTGTGCCACCTACATCATTTTCAAATGATTATGTGCCATTGTGTTAATGCATGATAGCCATATGAATGTTCCATTACCGGGTCCTAGGCGAGTGGCAGGGAGGGCTACTGGCAGCAGGGTCCCTTGGTGGCTATAAGGCCTGGGACCCCAGGAGACTGGGCCTGCGGTACCGAGGATTTCGTACCCCAAGGAGATCAAGACTCCGACCTCTCCCCCAGGGAAACAGGACTCAGTACTCCCAGGGGACCCAGTTCCCAGTACCCCTGAGGTACGCAGGACCCAGCCCGAATAGCCAAATACATCACTGGGGAAACACAGCACTGAACCATATCTAACTAAGTCTAGTCTGTTACTGCAGTCAGCCCCTGTACTAGCGCTCAAGCAAGGCTGCCTTGTACAATGCGCATCCTGTCATCATGGTGCAGAGATGAGAGGGCTCTGTCTAACCTAGCATTTTTACAGGAGACAAGTGTGAATTCCTATTCCTAGACAAACTCAGAAGGATCCTTTGCATTGGATGTATGCTGTGCATTGCAGGACGCATCCAGTCCATCTTTTTTTGAGAAATAAACATATTTTCCTTCCTACGCTTGCGTCAAGTAGGCTTATTAATTACACAAAACCCTGTCTGGCCATTTTAGTAGATTAGACTGTGCAACAAAGTCTATAGGTTTTTGCACCGATTCGTCCCAAAAATGCCTTTTTAACACATGGTGATGCAAAGCAGTATATTGGCGTTTCTGTACTGAGAAAAGGGCAGCTTTCCAGAGCAAAACACCTTTTGTGGTGCATAGTAAATACCAGGTGCCATCTAGCATCAATTTGCGTTGGCACAAAGCTTTAGTAAATCTGGGCTCTTGCTGGATTTAGTCTCCCTTTGTGGTCTTCTACTTTGGAATTAACATTGCTCATCATCTCTTGGGAGTGACAGAGAAGATGGAAGACCATGTTTTTTGGTATATTTGAAACTAAACCTTTGAGTGTGAAGTAAAAATATGTAAAACCACACGGGTGAAAATGGAAGACTTTTGGAGAAGCCTTTGGTTGGAGTGAGGCGGCATATTAAATTAATGCTGTGATAAGGCAGTAAAGTTTGTGCCTTTTAAAAAATGTGTGGCTTAACATTTAAGTGAAAAGTAGAGCCAATAGTCGTAAGTTAGAATATTTCTTTAAATTGTCTGAGACTGTGACAATATGTGTAATAAGTATAGTATTGTTAATACTGATAATGTAGATCATGTAAAAACTGTAAGGGCTGAAACTTGATTCTATCCATATTTATCAAAAAAGAACCATTAAAAACTCAATAAGCTACATAAATGGGGAAAACGGTTACATTTCAGAAACATAACATGGAAGAAAATAAATGACTAAAAATAGACAAGAATTATTAATGTTGTGGAACAGTGGCTCAAAATTATCTTGAATAAGTAGTCTACAATTATCGATAAAACTTTTTCATGCCTCAGTAATTGGAGCTAACATGTTCTGCTGATTTGCATACATTCTAAAGATGATAATGTAATGGTTTTGGTTGGTTCTCTAACTGATATTTGTTCTGTTCTTAAAGCTCCGAAAGCTCCTGGCAATAAAGAAAACCTTCTGTCACAACATGTAAGAAATTAGGTTGTTGGTTGACTGGGGTGTGAGCTCTGGTCAAGCAGCAACCACAGTCCTTGTCAGGATGAGGCACAAGCCAACCGGTGTCCAACCCTCTGGTAACTCGGCACAGAGCAGTCAGGCTTAACTTAGAGGCAATGTATACAGTTTTTGTGCAACATTTTAAACAGTAACACAGTGAAAACACACCACAAAAGGATCCCACAACAGATTAGAAATAGAGTTATTTTAAATAAATAAAACAATACTAAAATGATCAGTAGAACCAGAGGTATGAAATTGTAAAGATTTTAGTGAAAATAGTGCCAAAAAGCACTGTGGATATCTGGTCGCCCTGGACCGGGACTGTTAGAAATGGGGGTCTCTAGTCTCTACCTTTGTCCAAATAGGGACCCTAGCTTCAGGATAAGGGGGATACACACTTTAGATAACCTCTGCTCACCTCCTGGGTAGCTTGGCACGAGCAAACAGTCTTATACCAAAGGCAATGTGTACAGTATTTGTCCTGTGATAACACCACAAATGGACACCACACCAGTTTAGAAAAATAAAGTATCTTCATCTAAACTCATTAAGACTAAAATGATAAAAATACAACATACAGGTAATAAGATATGACATTAGAACAGTTATTGCAAAAATAGAGCTTGTAGAAAACAAATAGCTCCACCTGGGGCTATTATGACGTCGTGACAGCAATAAATCCAAAGTACGGTGCTGACCGCGAGGTGTGTGGCATCGGGCATGGAGTCACAAGGACCCCCAAACAAACAGTACCTTTGGATAACTAAGTCTATGCCGATGCATGGCATCGTGGAATTGAGGCATCGGTGCTTAGGTGAAGACCGGCTCCCTGGCTGCCACCGGGGAGGCGAGGTGTCGTGTCCGTGAAGAGGCGACATGTCGAATCAAGGAAAGGGGAAGTCAGTTGCGTTGGCGGTGAGGCGTCGGTTCCGATGAGGCAATGCGAATTCGGCAAGTTTGGGGAGTCACCCTCTGTGGTTATCTGTGCCACGATAAAAGGATGCAGGAGCTGGTGATGACAGAGTCGGTGTGAGCGCTGGCATCTGGAAATGCTGGTAACAACAGGTGTCGGCAGGCATCGAAGGGCGTCATAGCTGTGGTGCAGGCCAGGCGGTGCATCATGCACTTCACGAGTGGTGCCACTGGCCTCGGTGCAGGTCGTGGCGTCACAGCGACGTCGCTGACGGCGTTGGAGACAGGTTTTCTTGCTTCTTTCAAGTTCCTTCCAGCTCCCAACAGCAGGAACAACCTCCAGAGGCCCAAAACTGGAATAGGCACCTCCTGGCAGGTCAGAACTCTCAGCAATAGAGTTCAGGGGAGCTGTGGGTGAAGTCTTTGTGTCCCTGAGACTTCAGAACAGGAGGCCAGCACACACAGTGTTGCAGGGATTCTGCACAAACACAGAACTATGCGCAGGATTATAGGACCTTGGTGTATAGGGACTGGGTCTTCCTACCACCTTAGTACCCATGAGCCCAGGACCGACTAGCTATAGTGTCTCACTTGCTCTCCTACTCACTCACAGAGAAACAAATGATTAGACACCCCAGAACACAACACTGCCAGATCTCTCAGGAATCGCGGTAACAAGACACACCCTTTCACTCGCACTCTTGTACTTGTCCACAATAAAATCTGACAGCGACACAAAACAGTTTAAAATATTTATTTTAACTAACGTCCCCTAACATGCAGTATACGAGCCATAACAAGCAGGAAAATGCATAGTACAAATATAGTCAGCCTAGCAGCTAGTCCATAAGTCATGAAGGGAGATGTCATCATGGAAAGACAATAGAGCCTAACCTCCCTCCCCTTGCTACAGAGCAATATTATTGTATGTTAGAGGATCTCTGGGCTTTGTCAGCAGACCCCATACCTTAGCCTATAGATGGTAGATCTACATATAGGTTCTGTCTCGCTCTTCTCCCTGGAAAGGTCCCTCTTCAAGTGGAATGCTACCTATTTGTGCATCCCACTAAAAAACCAAAGTACATTGTCCAAACAACAGCTGCATCAGTACGTTTTGTCTAAGGGCGAAGGTCTGGCCAGAACAAAATAACAAGAGGCATTGTTGTTCAACCTTGCACATAATGTTCAGTCAAAATCCCAAGAGCATGCAGAGAGCGAACACAGCGATGAGTTCTCATGTGAAAGCAGCCATAGAAAATATTGCAAAAAATAAAGACATATAGTAACGTGAGCAAAGCAGCAGGCAGGCTGCAACGTGCTCATGCTAACTTAGTGAAGACGACAATGTCCCTATGGGCAACATGACACCCTCCCCTTGGCCAGGTCGTTAGCTCTATGCTAAGACAATACTTGAAAGGTAAGCAGAGGCAAAGCGTCTAAGTGGTATTCCAATTTGGATAGTCATAAAGCCGGGTGAAAAAATTATTGCAAGATTAATTTTTCACAAAAAATTTGGCCAATTGGGCACTCAAAAACCCATCCAATCATAGTTAGTCTTCGGATACAAAAATGTTGCGGGAAAAGCAGTATGCCATGAACTCCAGAATGTTGTCTGTCCCTTCCATAGTAAAAAGATATGCCATCCAGTTTAGTAGATCAAACGAGCACACATGCTCCTCATATCCAGAGGCTGTTAGGAACATGCCAGGGAAACCTGCGTCATTGCAGAGAGCGAACACAGCGATGAGTTCTCATGCGAAAGCAGCCATAGAATATATTGCAAAAAATAAAGACATATAGTAATGTGGGCAAAACAGCAGGCAGGCTGAAACGTGCTCATGCTAACTTAGTGAAGACAACAATGTTCCTATGGGCCACATGACAACAGGCCCTTGGAGATTCTCCTTCAAGCAGGTTCACAGCAAAGTTCCAGTCTTTGTCCTTTCCTTGGCAGAAGCAGCAACTGCAGGCCAACCCCACACAGCAATGGGGCAGTACTCCTCCTCACAGCTCTCCAGCTCTTCTCCTTGGCAAAGGTTCCTCTTGAGTTCAGAAGTTATCTAAAATTCTGGGGTTTAAGGTCTTCTACTTATACCCCATTTTGTCTTTGTTCTCTTTGTGCAAGGGTCTCTGAGCCCAGTCCAAACCAGTTCTGTCCTCACTGGTGCAGTATGACCACAGGGGGTGGAGACAGCATTGCGCAAGGGAGACAGGCCCTATTCAGGTGCAAGGAAATCTCCTCCCACTACTCTAAATGCAGCCTAGCCCGATTCAGCTCACCTCTGAATCATCCAGGAAGGGTCAGGCACACCTCAACCCCACCCCCCAAGTGGCTGTCTACAGTGAATGCACATCCCCAGCCCCTGTCACTCCAAAACCAGACAGTCAATCCACAAACAGGCAGAGGCACACACAATGGTTAAACAAGAAAATGCCTACTTTCTAAAAGTGGCATTTTCAAACACACAATTTAAAAACCATCTTTACTAAAAGATGTGTTATTAAAATCTGAGTTCAGAGAGCCAAAAATGTATTTCTCGATCGTGTCCCAATGGGAAGTTATACTTGTAAGATGTTACCCAGTATCTCCCATTCTATCCTATGGGGCAGATAGCCTTTCAATAGTGAAAAACGAAATTGGCAGTATTTAACTACCAGGACATGTCACACACACCAGTACATGTCCTACCTTTGACATTCACTGCACCCTGCCCATGGGGGTACCTCAGGCAGACCATAGGGGGGCTTTACATATAACAAAGGGGAAGGTTAGGGCCTGGCAAGTGGGTGCACTTGCCAGGTCGACATGGCAGTTTAAAACTGCACGCAGACACTGCAGTGGCAGGTCTGAGATACCTTTTCAGGGCTACTCATGTGGGTGGCACAATCGGTGCTGCAGGCCCACTAGTAGCATTTGATGTACGGGCCCTGGCACACTCAGTGCACTTTACTAGGGACTTGCCAGTAAATCAAACATGTCAATCAGGGAGAACCAATTGTAATAACAATTTACCCAGGGAGCACTTGCACTTTGACACTGATCAGCAGTGGCAAAGTGCTCAAAGAATCTAAGCCAGCAAAAACAAAATCCAGCACAGCATCCAAAACACAGGAAGTAGAGGCAAAAATTCAGGGGAAACCACGCCAAAGATGCCAAGTCTAACAGGGACAAAGTCACAAGTTCAGGCCGACTGCGATGGAGCATGGGTTGGCAACAGGGAGCCACTTAGGCCCACTGAACAGAGTACCTTAAATCCTGGTTTGCGCAGTGGTGCGAAGATGCGTTGCACAGCCAAAGCAATGCGTCGGTTTCGGTATGTGGTGAGGATGCGGTGCGAATTCCTGCGTCGTCACTGAAGATTCCATCGACGAGGGCTTGCAATGTGAAGTAGGTCATCAAGGATGCATCGTGCAGTTGGGGCGATGCATCGGTTCAGAGGAGCTGCGAGGCTGTGATGAGGAGTCTGCAGTCATCGAGGCTGCCATCAACGAGAGATGCGAGGCCCGGCACTAAGGATGCATCATGCAGCTGTGGGTCCAAAGGAGGCTGCGGCAACGATGTGGGTCTTTGAGGCGCATCCAATCCACTCATCAGCAGTGATACGGCTGTGCTGCTCGAAGTTGCGCTACACAGCAGAGATGATGTATCAGTTCTGTTGGATCGACAGAGGCTGGCAAGCAGCTTAGGCCCACTTCCGAGGGCCCAGGAATGGGGTAGCACTACCTGGCAGGGCAGACTCACAGATGGCAGAGTCCAAATGCAGAGTTGTCGCAAGCCTGTTATGTCCCTGGTGCTTCAGATCAGGAGGCCAGACTACTAGCCCTTTGAGTCATTCTGGGTTCAAGAGATAAAAGTCCAGTCCTTTTCACCCAGGCAAGAGGACAGCAGTTCCTATAGAGCAACAGTCCAGCAGAGTCGCAGTCCGTCTTTCTGGCAGAGTATCCACAAGTCCAGAAGTGTACTAAAGAGTTGGGGGTCCGAGGTCCAATATTTATACACTGCCCCTACTTTGAAGTTGGAGAAGCTTCTAGAGGTTTGCACCCCCTTGAGGTACCAGGCATCCTCTCCTCCATGTCCTGGCCCCAGCTTGTCCGGGGTCACAATAGACTAGTGACACGCCCTTTGTGAGAGTGCTCCGGCAGGGCATTTGTGATGTGCAAGTATGGTATGTGACTGCTCCTCCCCCTCGTTAACTCAGACTGGCCCATCCCGCCAACACCCATCTTCCCTTTGTTTCAATGCCTGGGAGCAATACACAAAGACCAACTGCCATCTACAAAATTGTAATTTCAAATCCAACTTCACCACAAGAGAGTTTTTTTCATTACAAATCTAAAGACACCAAACAAAGTGGTAACCTGCTCCCATTTGGAAATCATTGCTAATTAAATGTAATAAGGTAACTCCAATGTTAACTCATGGGAGAGGTAGGCCTTGCAGTAGTGAAAAACGAATTAAACAGTTTTCAATACCCAGACATGTAAAATGTAAACGTACATAGCCAACTTTTTAAATACTCTGCACCCTGCCTTCTGGGCTGTCCGGGCCTACCCTAGGGGTGACATATGTATTTAAAAGGAAGGTTTTGGGGTGGCAAAGGTTTATTTTGCCAGGTCGAAATGGCAGTTTAAAACCGCACACAAAGGCTGCAATGACAGGCCTTAGACATATTTAAAGTGCTATTTACGTGGGTGGCGCAAGCAGTGTTGCAGGCCCACGGGTAGCATTTAATTTACAGGCCCTGTACACAGGTAGATTAACCTTACTAGGGACTTATAAGTAAATTAAATATGCCAATTGTGTGTACGCCAATTCTACTATGTTTTAAGGAGAGAGCACAAGTACTTTAGCACTGGTTAACAGTGGTAAAGTGTGCAGAGCCCAAAAAGCCAACAATCTGAGGTTCAGAAATAAGGAGGGTGAAAGCAAAAGGTTTGGGGATGACCAGGCAGAAAGGGCCAAGTCCAATACATCAGAATTAAAGGAGCACTCAATTGTCAAATATGAATGTTGACCTCAGAGGAGTAAGTGTAATTGATCATCACCAGCCATTAAATATTCCTGCTGCGATGACCTGCCTTTAAACCAGGTTATGTCTCTTAGATCTCATTTAGCATTCTGCTTAGAAATAATATCTTCTGGCTCCTGAATGGTCATCTTCAATTGCAAAAACTTAATCATATGAATTTACTCCAAAATCTTCTCCGTATAAATCCATGGCACATAATGTTAGGCTCTCAAGAGCAACACAAACTCCAAGTTTATGTTACTACATTTGTGAAGAAGAAACTTCCATGGCTGCTACTGGTCTCTTTGTCTTGGGGAAAATTAAAAGATTTGGAAAACGTGGAGTAGTAATAATAATACGTTTTATGACCAATGGTATCACCCCTGATGCATACTGCCTGTTGTTGTTGAGGTTTGGCTTCATAGAGAAGGAGTACCTACAAATGCCACAGTTAAGGTTAAGAATTTGTTCATGTAAGATGATTTTGACATAATGTTTGCATGAAAATTGTATGTACAACTGTTTAGGTGTGATGCTAATTTATGGATCGAGTCTTATGATCTGCTGCCTTTTACATTATATATGAATTCATTTTTGAACTTTTTGTGGTAACTCCAATGTAAAATATGTTTTGATAATTTATATAGGTAAATTCACGCATCTTTACATATACTAAATAATAGGAAGCACCTTGTTAAATTAAGCAATATTTTAATTGCGTGTCTATTGGTGTTGGAATTGTCTTAAGTTAGTATGCAATACATATTATTTGTCATTCATCAAGGATCCATTGAGCATTCAAATATTTTGCAGTGTGGCACAGGCAAAGTGCATCAACTGATGTAACAGGACTAAAAATGGCACTGCAGTAGTACTGAGTTGTATTTATATCTGCGAATTAGATAGACTTTTGAGAAATTACAGCTTTGCTTCTAAAATGAAATTAATGTTGATGATCCTTGTTAGACCTGGCATCATTGGCGTGGGTTTCCCCTGCATTTTTGTCTTTGCCTCCTGTTATGTTGCTGTGTGGGACTTTGTTTTTGCTGGTCTAGATGCTTTGGGCACTTTGCCACTGCTGTTCAGTGCCAAAGTGCAAGTGCTCCCTGTAAATTGTTGTTATGGATTGGTGCTTCCATGATTGGCATATTTGATTTCCTAGTCAGTCCCTAGTACAGTGCACTATGGGTGCCCAGGGCCTGTAAATCAAATGCTGCTAGTGGGCCTGCAGCACTGATTGCGCCACCCACATAAGCAGCCTGTAAATGTAACTCAGACCTGCCACTGCAGTGTCTGTGCGCTGTTTGGTACTATCATGTAGACCTGGCAAGTGCACCCACTTGCCAGGCCCTAACCTTCCCTTTTCTTACATGTTAGTCACCCCTAAGGTAGGCCCAAGGTACCCCTGTGGGCAGGGTGCAGTGTGTGTGAAAGGTAGGGCATGCCCTGATATGTGTGGCATGTCCTGATAGTGAAATACTGCCAATTTCGTTTTTCACTATTGAAGGGCTATCTGTCCCATAGAATAGAATGGGGAGCTTGCTTATAACATCTTATAATCATAACTGCCCGTGGGAACAAGATGGGAAAAGAAAGTTTATATGCCTGAACTCAGAATGTTAAGATGCCTCTTTTAGTGAGGGTGATTTTTACATTCTGGGTTTGAAAATACCACTTTTAGAAAGTAGGTATTTTCTTGCCTAACCATCCAGTGTGCCTCTGCTAGGTTGTAAATTGACTGTCTGGCTTTGGAGTGACAGGGGCTGGGGATGCGCATTCTGTTAAGACAGCCACTTGGGGGTTAGGTGTGTCCTGCCTTTCCAGGGTGAGTCAGGGCTGGGCTGAATAGACCTGGGCTGCATTCAGAGTAGGGGGAGGAGATTTCTTTCACACCTGAATGCGCCTGGTCTGCCTTAGACAATGCTGTCTCCACCTCCTACCAGGAAGCTGCACCAGAGAGGACAGAACTGGTTTTGGCTGGGCAAAGAGCTTCTCTGCCACAGAGAACAAAGGATTTTGTATTATAAAAAGAGGGGCCCAAAACCCAGACTTTTAGATCACTTCTGGGAATCAAGAGGAACTTTTGACATGGAGAGGAGCTTTAGAAACTGAGGAGGAATACTGCCCCTGTGATGTTTGCTCTCTGGGGTAGGCCTGCAGTGGCTACTTTCTGCCAAGGAAAGGAGAAGGACTTTGCTGTGTGCTGTGTCCCCTGCTTGAGGAAGATCTCCAAGGGCTTGAAATAGAGCTTGCCTCCTGTTCTGAAGTCTCAGGGACACAAAGACTTCACCCCGAGTCCCCCCTGAACTCCTTTGCTGGGAGTCCTGACCTGCTGAGATGTGCCTGCCAGTGTTCTGGACCTCTGGAAGTTGTTTTGGGACTGGAAACTGCAAGGACTGTGAAAATCGACGCATCGCCTATTTCCGACGCATCACAGCGGTGCGAGAAGAATTTTCCGACGCATCACTGCCACCAAAGAATCAACACAAAGCCTGCTCGCGGCTGAAGTGTCTGCCATGCGACGAATCCTGTGCACCAATCTCCGATGTCCGAGATCACCGCACCGATTCTGACGCAGGTCCTGTTGTGGCATTGCAGCGTACCGGATCGTCACGCATCGCATCGAAGTATCAAGTCTGTTGCATTGTTGGGGGATGCAGTAAGAAACCGATGCATCACCTCCCCACGCAGTAAGAAACCGACGCATCACCTCTTCTCTGATAAGGAACCGACGCATCACCTCCCCTGCTCAGCAGTAAGGAACCAACGCATCACATTCCCTGAGTGTAAGGAACCAACACATCACCTTCCCTGAGTGTAAGGAACCGACGCATCACCTTCCCTGAGCCCCTTTTTGCCTGCATTTTTCGACGGATCCAATGTACTTTGTGTAAAAGTGTCGCATCCCACATTTTCTTGGAACAGAACTGTTTCTACCTTTCAAGAATCATATTTTTAGTACTGTATTGTGGATCTTTGTCATTTTTGGTCCCGTTTGGTTTAGATAAAGATTACTTATTTTTCTAAACATTTGTAGTGTTTTCACTGTATTACTGTATGTGTGCTGACATGCTTTACACACTGCCTCGGAGATAAGCCTGTCTCCTCGTGCCAAGCTACCAAGGGGGTGAGCAGGGGTTATTTTAGAAGTGTATCCCCCTTACCCTGATTAGGAAGAAGGGTCCATACTTGGACAATGGTGCAAACCATTGCCAACTAGAGACCTCTATTTCTTTTTTTTTTTTTTAGTTTAAAGATTTTTATTTGATGAATGAAGAATAAGTATAACATAATACAAATATTACAAAATTAGTATCATAAACTAGAAAAAGGTAATAATACATCATATTAGAAAGAGAAAATGGGAAGGAAAAGAAGGGGGAAGGAGAAAAAGAGGGAAAGAAGGAAGAAAACAGTAGTACAATAAAATGTTCCTAATGCATTATACCAGCATATAACAATGAAATGGAAATAATTAAATCAACAATGGTTACAAAAATCAAGGTGGTTTGAGTACTTCTTCAATGGAGGGTTCATGTAAAGACATCTTTTTAGCAGATACATTTAAAAAGTCTGTGACAGGCAACCAAAGTAAGTCTCTTTTAATTGCAAGCGAGATGGGATATACATAAGCTCTATCTAACCTATGATTATAGCAGACTCCGTACCACCATGCCTGAAAGGAAACCGCAGAGGTGTCCTTC
This sequence comes from Calotriton arnoldi, assembly GCA_963921515.1. Taxonomy (NCBI): domain Eukaryota; kingdom Metazoa; phylum Chordata; class Amphibia; order Caudata; family Salamandridae; genus Calotriton; species Calotriton arnoldi. Next base: position 521,064 of record CAWUFW010002100.1, read on the forward strand.
CATGATTTTGTAATTTGCTGAAAGGAAAATGCAATATGGGTATGAAAAATATTGTTAATGTGTTGCCAGACACGTGCCCAAAAATCATGGATGAGTGGACAACTAAATAACATATGTTTGAGGTCGGCGGGTGAAGCAGTACAAGACCAACAAGTAGAGGGAATGCTAGGGTCAATCTTGTGAAGTCTAGCAGGGGTAATGAGAAGTCTATTATAAACAAAAAATATGGTCTGAGTTGTATTGGCTGCTCTAGAGGACCTCCGTATTTTTGCCCAGATTTTATTCCAGATTAAAATGGGGAAGGATTCACCGAGATCAGATTCCCAACTATGTTCCACATCCAACTTGTCTCGTAAAAGAGGGATGTTAGTTAAATATTTATAGACTTGAGAGGCAGATGGTGTTTCGCATAAAATTGATATTAAGCTAGGGGATGAAGAGATAGGTGGAGGGTTAGAGGATAAATCATTATAAAAAGATTGAGCTGTTGCAGTCAAAGATAAATATCTGGGTTGATATGATGAGGGAAGGGAAAAACGAGACTGCATTATTGGGAATGGAATACAAACGCCATCCTGAAAAAGTTGAAGAGTCCACTGACTCATTGTCAGTGAAATTGCTCTCCCACCCTCGCAGCTCCACCATTAAGTGAGGCCTGCCCCTGCCCCTGCACTCTCGAGTGTTGGTGATCGAGGCCCTCCTCCACCCGCAGGTTTCCCTGCGCCTCATCCCTGGTGGTCCAGTGGACCTCCGTCTCCTTCCTCTCACTCTGCTCTTTGACTCGTTCTTATACCCTTTTCTATCTTTCACCTTTCTGCACTTTTCTGCATCTCTGCTCTTTTGTGCCTTATTTCTGCTCATTTTCCCTTCCTCTCGCTCTGCCCTTTCACTCGTTTTCACTCGTTTTTCTACCCTCTTTTATCTTTCACCTTTCTGCACTTTTCTGCATCTCTGCTCTTTTGTGCCTTATTTCTGCCTATTTTCCCTTTTTTCTTTATCCCTTATTTCCTCCCTTTACCTTTCCCTGCCGCTGCTGCCCCCGCGGCCCCTCCCCCCCAGCGCGACCGGCCCAATCCAGCTCCCCTCCCCGCTCCCGCTTCCCAGCTGTCCAGCCCTCCCCGACCCCTACTTAATGGCGGCCACTGCAGGGACAGGCGAGCAAGACCACTGACTCATTGTCAGTGAAATTGCTCTCCCACCCTCGCAGCTCCACCATTAAGTGAGGCCTGCCCCTGCACTCTCGAGTGTTGGTGATCGAGGCCCTCCTCCACCCGCAGGTTTCCCTGCGCCTCATCCCTGGTGGTCCAGTGGACCTCTGTCTCCTTCCTCTCACTCTGCTCTTTGACTCGTTTTTCTACCCCTTTCTATCTTTCACCTTTCTGCACTTTTCTGCATCTCTGCTCTTTTGTGCCTTATTTCTGCTCATGTTCCCTTCCTCTCGCTCTGCCCTTTCACTCGTTTTCACTCGTTTTTCTACCCTCTTTTATCTTTCACCTTTCTGCACTTTTCTGCATCTCTGCTCTTTTGTGCCTTATTTCTGCCTATTTTCCCTTTTTTCTTTATCCCTTATTTCCTCCCTTTACCTTTCCCCGCCGCTGCTGCCCCCGCGGCCCCTCCCCCAGCGCGACCGGCCCAATCCAGCTCCCCTCCCCGCTCCCGCCTCCCAGCTGTCCAGCCCTCCCCGACCCCTACTTAATGGCGGCCACTGCGGGGACAGGCGAGCAAGACCACTGACTCATTGTCAGTGAAATTGCTCTCCCACCCTCGCAGCTCCACCATTAAGTGAGGCCTGCCCCTGCCCCTGCACTCTCGAGTGTTGGTGATCGAGGCCCTCCTCCACCCGCAGGTTTCCCTGCGCCTCATCCCTGGTGGTCCAGTGGACCTCTGTCTCCTTCCTCTCACTCTGCTCTTTGACTCGTTTTTCTACCCCTTTCTATCTTTCACCTTTCTGCACTTTTCTGCATCTCTGCTCTTTTGTGCCTTATTTCTGCCTATTTTCCCTTTTTTCTTTATCCCTTATTTCCTCCCTTTACCTTTCCCCGCCGCTGCTGCCCCCACGGCCCCTCCCCCCCCAGCGCGACCGGCCCAATCCAGCTCCCCTCCCCGCTCGCGCCTCCCAGCTGTCCAGCCCTCCCCGACCCCTACTTAATGGCGGCCACTGCGCGGCCGCTGTGCGGCCACGGGCGCGCCGCTGGCGCGCTGCTTACCCGACCGCGACCAGCGCCAGGAACCCTGGATCTCCGCCCCGCCAACGCTACGACCCAGCAGCACTCCACGCACTCAACCCAGGCCGCAACAACAACTGCAAGCTAGCATCACCAGCCGACTCCCACGGACCCTTCAGCTGTCACCGCTGCCGGCACACTTGCAGCACCGCCAAGAACACGGATCCAGCACAACCCGCCCACAAGACCACAACCGAACCGAAGACCCTGCAATGCATCCTCCTCAATGTCCGATCCCTCCACAAACATGCCACAGAAATCTGGGACCTCCTCGACAGCACCACCCCGGACGTAGCGTTCTTCACCGAAACCTGGACCAACACCACCTCGGGACCGGACATCGCCATCGCCATCCCCCAAGGATACAAGATCTCCAGGAAGGACCGCCCCACCCGCCCAGGAGGAGGAATCGCCATTGTCCACAAATCCAGCCTCCGCCTGAGCACACTCCCTGACGAGCCCACAGAACTGATGGAACACCTTCACTTCAAGATACTGGCCAGCCCCACCGCCACCCTCCAAGGAACCCTCATCTACCGACCCCCTGGACCCCGCGGACCCTTCGCCAACTCCATCACGGACATTATCTCCCTGCAGGCCATCGCATCCACCAACTACACCCTGCTGGGAGACCTCAACTTCCACCTCGACAACCAACTGGACCCCAACACCACATCCCTCCTGGACAAAACTGGACCAAAATCACCGACGACCAGCTCACCTCCTCACTCAACAACTCCACCCCAACCATCGCGGAAAACGACGACCCCAACACCGCAGCCCGAACCCTGCATAGATGGATCTCGGACAGCACCAACACCATAGCCCCCCTCAAGAAAAACAACAATACCCGCGCCAAGAAAGCCAGATGGTTTACCACCGAACTTCGAGAGTCCAGAAGAACATGCCGCCGCCTCGAAAAGGCCTGGAGGAACACCAAATCCACAGAAGCCCACGACAACTTCAGAGCCGCCACCAACGCCCACCATCAACTCATCAGAGAAACGAGGAAAAAAGCGATTGAAGACAGAATCTCCACCCACGCGCACAACAGCAAGGAACTCTTCAGCATCATCAAGGAGTTCGCCCAACCCACTAGCGAGTCTACCAACATCCCTCCCTCACAAGACCTCTGCGACAAACTCAGCACCTTTTTCCACCACAAAATCAAGAGCATCTACGACAACTTCGACGAAGACAACCAACACACTGAACCCTCACCAACCACCCCCGACACCCGGAAACCAGCGATTGACGACTGGACAGCCCTCACCACCGAAGACACACTGAAGACAATGAAGTCAATCCACTCAGGGGCCCCCACGGACCCCTGCCCCCACCACATCTTCAACAGAGCCGCCGACACCATCGCACCCATGCTCCGCCACACCATCAACCGCTCCATGGCGACCGCCTCGTTCCCCGACGACTGGAAACACGCTGAGGTCAACCCCCTCCTAAAGAAACCCTCAGCGGACCCCACCGACCTCAAAAACTACAGACCCATCTCCCTGCTCCCGTTCCCAGCGAAAGTCATCGAGAAAGCCATCAACAGCCAACTCGCCACATTCATTGAAGAACACAACATCCTCGACTCCTCCCATCCGGCTTCAGAAAAAACCACAGTACGGAAACCGCCCTCCTCGCCGCAACAGACGACATCCGCACCCTACTGGACAAAGGAGAAACAGTAGCCCTCATCCTCCTCGACCTATCAGCGGCGTTCGACACAGTCTCCCACCGCACCCTAATACACAGACTCCACGACGCAGGAATCCAGGACAAGGCCCTCGACTGGATCCGCTCCTTCCTCTCTGGCAGGACGCAGCGGGTCAGACTCCCCCCTTTCCTCTCGGACCCCACACCTACCACCTGCGGAGTCCCCCAGGGCTCCTCCCTCAGCCCGACGCTTTTCAACGTCTACATGGCTCCACTCGCCCCCATCGTCAGAACCTACGGACTCAACATCGTGTCATACGCAGACGACACCCAGCTCATCCTCTCCCTATCCAACGAGCCCAACACCGCCAGACGCAACTTTCGAGAAGGCATGGAAGCCGTCGCCAAATGGATGAAAAACAGCTGCCTACAACTAAACACCAACAAAACAGAAATACTCATCATGGGCCCAAACCCCGATGCCTGGAGCGACACCTGGTGGCCCCCCGCCCTCGGAAACCCGCCAACCCCCACGGACCACGCACGCAACCTGGCAATCATCCTGGACTCCGAGCTCAAAATGGACCGCCAGATCAACTCTGTCTCGTCTTCCTGCTTCCACACCCTCCGCCTCCTTCGTAAGACCTTCAAATGGATCCCCCTCGAACACCGAAAGACTGTCACTCACGCCCTGGTCAACAGCAGACTCGACTACGGCAACGCACTCTACGCCGGAATAAACAAAAAACTCACACGCAAGCTACAGAACATCCAGAACGCCGCCGCAAGACTGGTCCTCAACCTGCCAAAACACTGCCACATCTCCCAGCACCTGCGCACACTCCACTGGCTCCCTGTCGAGGCGAGAATCACCTTCAAGATGCTCACCCACGCACACAAGGCCCTCCACGGCACCGGACCAGCATACCTGAACAGCCGACTCAAATTCCACGCACCCCAAAGGACCCTACGATCAGCCCAGCTCTCCTACGCCGTCGTCCCCCGCACCAGAAAGACCAGATCGGGAGGCCGCTCCTTCTCCTTCCTCGCGGCCAAAGCATGGAACGCCCTTCCGCTCCACCTCAGACAGACAACATCGCTCCCCATCTTCGCAAGAAACCTCAAAACCTGGCTCTTCGACAGACCCCCTCCTTGATGGATGGAACCTGCACCCCCCCCACCCTAGCGCCTTGAGACCCTTACGGGTGAGTAGTCGCGCTTTAACAAACCCCTGATTGATTGATTGATTGATTTAAGACCATGAGCAAACCAATATTTCCAAAAGAAAAATGTATTATTAAATTTGATATGTTTATTGTACCAAAGGGATGAATTTAAAAATTGTGTACGGTCATCTTGTGAAGAGGAGAAAAGTGGTTGGAAAGTTTTACGAGCATTCTTAAGAATGGGAAAAGTTAGAGAGGAGGGAGTGTGGGAAAGTGAGATAAATTCTTCAAAAGAAAACGGATGAAAAAGAGATTTTTCAACTTCCACCCATAAGGGGTAGAGTATAAAGTCAGACTGAATGTTAGATAAAAGAAAAGCAGATTGTTTAAGAAAAAATACAGAATGATAGGAGTTGAAATCTGGGAAATCAACACCTCCCATATATTTAGGTTTTTTAAGTTTACAAAGGGACATTCTTGCTTTTTTGTTATACCATAAAAACTTGGATAAAATAGCATACAGTTTTTATAATAAGATTTAGGGATATTGACTGGGATATTAGATAAATAAAACAATATGATAGGGACTAACATCATTTTTATGGCATCTAGTCGACCCCACCATGATAAGTAAAGGGGATGCCATCTCGAAGTAGACATAGATACAACTGATAATAACTCCTTCAAATTTAGAGCAACAGTATCTTAAATAGAGGTAGTGAACCATAAACCAAGATATTTAATCTTATGCGGATTCCAATGAAAAGATGAGGTAGAAAAATCAGCATGAAAGCATAAACTATTTTAAGGAAGGATTTCACATTTATCAGCATTTAATTTATAACCGGAGACAAGAGCAAAATCATCTACTTCTGACAGAAAGGCTGGAAGGGAAGTTTGTGGATTAGAAATAAATAATAAAATGTCATCCGCATACACTGAGAGCTTTAAATGTTTGTCACCACATGGAAAACCTGTAATAGTTTTATTTAATCTAGTCTTGATTAAGAAAGGTTCCAGGGCAAGAATAAATAATAATGGAGAAAGGGGGCAACCTTGCCGGACTCCTCTATGCAATGGAAATGAAGGGGATACAAGCCCATTAGCTAAAATAAAGGATTTAGGAGAGGAGTATAACAAAGAAACATAATTAATAAATTTTAGGCCAAAACCAAACCAAGCAAGTGTTGAGAAAATAAAAGGCCAGCTGACTCGATCAAACGCCTTTTCGGCATCTAATGAAATCGCTGCTAATGGAGTTTTATACGTTTTGCATTTGCTTAACACATTAAAAAACAATTGAGTGTTATCAGATAAATGCCGTCCTTTAATAAAAAACAGCATTGTTCCTTCCCAATCAAATGGGGTAATAAAGAGTCTAAGCGAAGGGCGAGTATTTTTGCAAAGATTTTGTAATCTAAATTGATCAAAGATATGGGCCTATAGTTTTTGCATAAAGTATGGTCCTTGCTTTCTTTAGGGGGGAGACATATTAAGGCCTCCTGAAAGGATCCGTCTGATTTTTGGGAAGAGATAAAATGTTGGAATAATTGATATAGTCTAGGAAGAAGGATCTGGGAGAAGTGAGAGTAGAATTCAATTGTGAACCCATCAGGACCCGGAGCTTTACCTTTTTTAATAGAGTGAATGGCGGACAAAATATCATTAGATTGAATGTCATCCTCTAGGGAAGAAAAGTCTACCTCAGCAGGAGAAGGAGGGGAGATCGAAGATAAGTAATGAAGGATATCTTCTTGGTGAGAGGGAGATTCAGGAGTATAAAGGGATTGGTAAAAATTAGTAAATTCTAAAAGCATATCTTCGTTTTTATGAACCCTAGTGTTAGTCGGAGTTAGAATTGAATCAATTTTAGTTCTTTCTTTTTAATCTTAAGATAATTAGTGAGAATTTTTCCAGCCTTATTTTGGGCGCCATAATATTTAGCACTGGATTTAAGTAAAATCAGATTAGCAGATTCTGTTGAAAGTGTATTAAACGAGAATTTGGCTTTAAGAAGCGCATCCAGGTCAGATTGGGATTTAGTAGAGTGGAAGGAATGTTCCAATTGTTTAATATGCGATGTAAGTGTTTGCAATTTTTTGGAAGAGGATTTTCGTTTCTGAGCAACAAAAGAAATAGTGAAGTCTCTAGAAGCAGCTTTGAAGGTATCCCAAAGTATTGATGTGGAGATATGTGGGGACTCGTTTTCTAGAAAAAATGTATTAGAAAAATATTGAAAGGGTAAATGTGGGATCCAATAGGAGGGAGTTATTACATCTCCATCGTTTAGAACCCACTATAGGAGGAAGTAAATCTAAATTGAGAGATACAGGAGCATGATCTGAAAGCAAAATAGATCCTATATCGGAATGTGAAATGTGTTGTGTAAGAGCTTTAGAGATAAACAGGTAGTCTAAGCGTGATTGAGAGGAATGAACAGGGGAAAAAAACGTATATTCTTGAAGGGTAGGGTGACACAACCTCCAGGCATCAACAAGGGAACGTTGGGCAATAGTAGACATGAATTGAGAATGGACATTAGAGGGGATAAATCTAGATTGTGAACGTCTATCAATAAAGGGGTCGACAATCATATTACAATCGCTGCCAACAATCAAATAATCACTATATGTCATGAGTTTGGATAAAATCTGGGGCCAAAAAAGTTTATCAGGGTTAGTGGGTGCATATAAATTGAAAATAGTCAAAGGAATTTTGTTAACTAACAAAGAGACCGAGACCCATCTACCTTCAGTATCTGCTTCTTGGGGAACAACATGAATATCTAAGCGTTTGTGACAATGAATAGCTACCCCATTACGTTTACCCGAACCAGGAGAAGCAAAAACATGGCCCACCCATTGTCGCTGAAGTTTGGATATTTCTTTTTGAATTACATGAATCTCCTGCAATAAAACAATGTCACCTTTCAAACCAGCAATATGTGATAAAACCCTTTGTCGTTTTATAGGCGAACCCAAACCTTTAACATTCCAAGATAAAACTTTTAACAACATCTTAATTTATCTAACAATAATTCAAAAAGTACAATAATATAAAGGAGAAATAGTAACCGGGAAGGAAGTAACAAGAATAGTGTCGATGAATATGAAGGAAAAAGGAACATAAATGAAAAAGATCATGTAATAACTGATGGAAAGGAGGTTGGAAGGAGGAAAGGGAGGAAGAAAAAAGAAAGGAAGAAACAGAAGAAACAGTTAGAATATATGGAAATAAATAGAGAAAAGAACCATGGAATAAATATATCGTCCAAGAGAAAGACTAAAAGAGGTTAGAGAAAAGAAAAAATAAAGAAAAAACAAAAAGACATACCATGCACATACAATGCAAAACGGGGGTGGTGGAGCCACATAAGGAAGACAGCACAGCCAATCGGAAACTCCAGGACGAGGACGGGAAAAGGAGGAGGATATCCAGACTGGGTAACGATCACAGATCAGGGGACCACAAAAATCTTATCTAGTGGTAAAAAAGAAAGAAGAAATACATTATATAAGAAAAACATGACTATATATCTGAAAAATATGACAAAGAGGGAGAGAAACAGATAAGAACAAAGTTAAAACAAAGCAATCAAATCCAAGAAAAAACTAGTAAGCGCCAAGTCATTCCCTCCACAGACAACGGAACTGGAAAAAATATATGAAAGAAGAAGGGAAAAATAGATAACAACAGTGTTCATACAACAGGCAAATCAGTGAAGAACGAGGCAGTCTCCATATCTTCCACCCTACAGGTATCCAAAAACTGCTGTAATAGAACAGGATCTTCATAGTTAGTGGTTTTATTTTTATAAGTCACCTTAAATAGGCATGGATGAAACAAACCATATCTGGCATTCAAAGTTCGAAGTGCAGGTCTCATGCCTAGAAACTGCTTCCGACGGTCTGCAGTCGCCTTTGCATAATCTTGAGCAAAAAACAGATTAGATCCTTGCCAAGAAATTTTTCCCTTAAGTTTAGCCGCCTGTAAGACCTTAAGTAAGTCTGTGTACTCCAAGAAATATAGAATAACTCCTCTTGGTTTAGTTGATGTAGAGGAGGCTTGTGGAGTACGACCCAGGCGATGTGCTCTTTGGATATTTAGCGGTGGGGATTCTGGAATATTAAGAAGTTTTGGGAGAATAGATTGGAAGAAAATAAGAGGGTCAGAGCCCTCAAGTCCCATAGATGCGTAGGTTATTGCGCCTATTTCTATTTTCTAAATTTTCCACTTGTTGTTCTAGGCGGGAGATTTTCTGACGCATGGAAGGCACTTGATTGACAACATCTTGAACAGAGTCTACTCGATGTTCCAAATGAATAACTTTTTGATTGGTATGTGACCAGTTGTCTTCGAGACTTTGGAGACGAGCATTTGTTTCCGTCATGTAGGGTTTAAGAGCACGAATCTCTTCAAGAAGTAGTTCCATAGATATAGATGCTGGAGAACTAGTAGGAGAAGGCGGGTCTTTTTTGACACGCTTACCTACAGCTGATGATGATACAGAGGGTAATTTAGAAGTTGGTTTAGGCACAATTCGGTTAGTAGCAGATGCCGTACCATTTGTGGCGGAGGATGTGGCGCTTGATTCCATGTCGTCCATGCTGTCCTGTAGAATACTGAAAGGATTATAGTCTACCAAGGTAGCAGGGACAGGAGGAGGAGCTCTGCCACGGGTAACTCATGCTTTTGCCATAAACCATATAGCAGAAACCCTAACACCCTCGTGTTTATAGTAGGAGAGACGCCAAAAATATGATGAAGAAAAACAGGAAATAGAAGAAAATTTCCTCAAGTCCGACGGTAGGATCTACAACAGTTTTGTATTATGAGAAAGGCAAACAAGATTAAGCCATGAAGATGTTGAATTGTAATTTTGAGTCCTGAGACAGGCCAACGAAAGCTCCAAGACGTCAGCTGAGTGGTCCTATATGCTACATGAGAACTGAGTAAAATCAGCACGCCGACAAAAAATTCTTCAGCCAAGAAAGAGTGTGCATAGTTGTGAGCAGTAATAAATGAGATATTCCAAGACTGCCATATTTGAGAATACAACTGAAGGGCAAATATTCCTCAACAAGCGGGAGGAGAATGTGGCATTGAGTATTACTAGCGAGGGATACCGCTATACAAATAAGGCGTATAAATGAAGCTGTAGGTATTCCAGGGTTCCAAAGTCACAGTAATGCCTCCAAATGCAGTAAAAGTAGTAAAAACAATGAAAGCAGCCAAAGGGATGAGGGCATTCCAAAAAGGATCAGAAGCGTTACTTAGGAGAGTTCATACGGGCATTATAGGCAAAGTTGAAAAACGAGCGCTAAAAAACGCACAAAATGGCGGCTGTGAGCTGACTGAAATGGAAGTCAGCAAAAAGAATGCAGAGCGCTCACCCCAAACGAGCAGAAACGTCTCCAAAGATGCAGAAAGACTTCATGTTTACTCGCTGCCAGTCGGGGCTGCGAAGCGACGAGAAATGCCGTCAGGAATTTCCTCCGTCCCCGCTCTGCCGCGGAACCTCACGGAGAGGCGGCCATCTTCTTCGGCGCCGAAGCCACGCCCAGAGACCTCCATTTCTAACAGTCCGTCTTTAAGAAAGAGAGGACCAAATCAAAAATGCCCCAGCTAAATGTCTGTCAGTCATTTATTTTTTCAAATCGAATGAAGAAAACATGCCTCACTCTTCTACTACAGTTCAAGAGATGACAGTGAAGTACATCAAATAATAGATGTAAAATAACAAAATGCTTTGCTAGTAAGAATGTTATTTGAAGTTCCCTGAATATAAAAGGCCTAAACTGTCTTCAATCTTGAAAACAAAGTACAGATAATTAGGGAAAGCTGAAGGGTGCAAACAAGTCGTGCATCTGTGGGTCTCTTGTAATTGCTTCGATACAACAATGTGCATATTGAGGCATGAAACCAGCAGATGATGCCGTGTTCAGTTTGATCTCTGAATGTGTGCCTGTTCATGAACAAATCGTTTAAAAACAGCATCGGCAATTTTACCATGATTGTCAATTAAATGGAAATTACCTGTAGCTGCAAAGGTTTTATAGGAAGAGCACAACCATGTCTTTGTACACAAGTGCTTCAATTTAGTAGTGTATTATGTGACAGAGATACTTTTCTAATATTTCCCTCTTCTAAGTATCCTGGGGGCCTCCTAATTATCTTTGAAAAACGTTTCCACTCTGTTTAATATTCTGGGAGCCCTGGAACACAGTAAATAAAACCTGTTACATGCTGAGTGCTGGCACAGATAATTAGTATACTGAAGTGTACACCCCCTGCCTGTTCCCTGTCTTTTCTGTAGCAGGAAAAAAAAAATCACTCTGTTCGCTCATTTACTTTCAGGCAGTAAACTACCGACAAGTGCTATCATTTTATTTGAAAACACAACTTAAGCGTATTAGGAGCTGGAATGATATTATCGATAAATATTAAAATGAAAAATTGAAGTGGCAAGCCCTTAGAGCGCCTTAACAGCGGCATACCTACATGGGCAATTCAACTAATTTCACGAAGTCCAGAGTGCCTAAGTCCTTTTCGGAGGTACAGTCTATATATCTATTTATATAACTGATCTCAATGCTCAGTTCAAGCTCAAATCAGAATCCTGAATTCTATAATGCATGATTCGGGAGGTTGTGGTTAGGACGTTCTGTCTCCTTTCTTCTTTTGTGTTTTTATGAATGCTGCAGAAGAGTGGCCATGGTTTTAAAGAGTTTAGCGAATACCGACCAGAAAAGTGAGAATGAAGGTCAAAGACCGACAAGGGGCGAAGATATATACAGTATCTGGTTTTAGGCAGCTTTTCTGTGGAATTCTTTTTGCACGTTTTACTTTTTAGCGTTTGTTTTTTAATTCTCTTGCTGTGGGAGCTTCCCTTAATTTAAAGTGGTGCATTTGATTTATCTTGTTCTGGGTCTTCAGTTGTTGGTTTAGTTTTGTGGCTACACTTTATTTTTTCTTTGCTTGATTTAAAACAGGGGATCTCCGGGCAAGTCAGCCAAGTAAGGAGCTGATGGAATCGGTTCCTTCTTGTATTTGGATGGGCCAAAGGCCCTGGATAATCTCCTGGTGAGGAGCTAACTGCTGGCTCAATAGAGTACATCCTGTGAAACTGGATATGTGCCACATTTACTGTGCTAGTAATCAGGGGCGCAACTAGACCTGAACTTTAGGGGGGGATGGGGGGGGGCTGGGGCTAAGACTCCCAGCCAGGGCCGGCTCGAGCGCTGCTGGCGGCTGTTACAACAGTCATTTTTGGCTCTCTTCTCCCCCATATTCTCCTTCTCCATGAATTCCCTCACTACCACTCTCCAACAGTGCACCTCAACTCTCCATACGTCTCTCTGATGTACATTTCATTTTTTTATAGTGCTATTCATAGTTCACTCACACTCAGTTCTGTGATCTGCATGGTACACGTTCTTTGAAGCAGGCACATTAACCCTCTGTGCAACTTTATGAGGAGCCAAAACTGCAACCAGACAAAACTCTCACTAGAAGGAACATTAATCACCAGAGTTATCTTGATATTTTTATTGTTGCCTGAAAACTACCTGATTCACAAGGAAGTTCATGTGCTTTTAAACCCAAAAAATATTTTATACGCAGCACCCCTCACCAAAGTCAACGCCAGGTGGGGCTGCACCATTCGCACTACCCTAAAGACAGTCCTGCTCCCAGCAATGGGGCAGGACAAGCAATTCCAGAAATGGGGTGAGAGCTTACCTCATACCCATTATATGAGAAAAATGATCGATGTAAGTGGTGAGGTGTGATACTTCACCCAAATTCCAGCAAGATAAACAAGTTAACAGATTTCTTGTAGATGACTTATGGGAGAGTAGACTTCTCCCCTGAGAATGTTTTGAAACTTTTGGGATCAAATTTGCTAAAACGCCGAAGACCCTTATGGACATTCATGAAACATTCCAGTACTTTCATGGAGCACCAGGGAAGCCTGGCCTTTCCTAGGAGTGGATTTTGTGGTTTTCAAATGTCTTTAAGTCCGAAATTACTTCCAGTAAACCAAAGTCATAATTTTTTCATGGGTGAGCCCCATATGCCAAGGAGTACATTCAATATGACAGTGCCAGAAATGTACAAGGGTCAGCATTTTGCTGTTGACACCCCCTATGAAAATGAGTACAAAGAAAACTTATGTCAAGAGTTAATTCAAATGTCAGTTCCAACATTTTGCAATGGATCCACCACATATGCTAAGAATTACGTGCATCATGTCAGGGCATTCTACCAGGTGTGGTGGTGTGTGTTCTGTGTCCCTGCCGCTGGGTATGACTGGGCTAGCAGCTTTCTCAGTTAGACAGTTCGAGTCCCCACAGCCAATGATGGTGTCTTAATAGAAGCATGTCAGGACCTGAAGTTTGCCATAGTTAACACCTCCCATACATATTCTATTAGGTGCCCTTGTCGATATGGCAAGAATAACCTCCAGTATGCCAGACCAGCAGCACACTTGCACGCATAACTCACATACACCGACACACACACATTCTCTTACCCACACATTCTCACAATATCTCTTGCACTCTAGTACATTTGTACTCTGTCACACTCACACACAGACACACTGCCACTCACACTTCCATTAGTCAATCTGCCTTTAATATGTTACAAAAGCTTGCCCTGCTGCTTCTGCTATACCGGTCTTGCCTTTCAGTGAAGCTTAATAAAAAACATATTCTCTACACGCTATTCCAAAATAATTATATATTGTCTTGTCAATGTTTGTTACAATTATGATGTGAATGAAAAGTACACCTCCTTACAATAGCTGTACGGGGCTTATATTTGGTTTACCGTGTGGCTCAAGCAGTTACATTATTGGAAACTAACAAATCCACATTCTAACATGTAATATCACCACATTCAGATGATCTTATGAAATGCTTGACGTCTTCTGCAACCATGGATTTTATCAATAACACCTTGCATTTTTGGGTTTATGAGACCCAACTTACAATTAAAAAAAAAAAAACAAGTCCCAGAACGAAGCATTGTGGTGACTGGAAAGCCAGGACTGGCTGAAGGTGTCATACGATCCTCAATCCATCAACATACCCAAAAGCCTCAGCCCTAGTCTCCCTCCTCATGCCATCCCACATTCTCTGCCCACTCTCCCCTCTTGCACCAGCCCCGTTGTTGCAGATGGAATTAAGTAGGCATCTAGTACTACGGAAAGAGCAGGTATTCTGTAGGTGCCTTTGTTGAAATATGTGTATATTCATGAGAGTTGTGTAATTTTTATATGTGCAGAGTAAGAGGTGTGCTCATGTAAGTGCTGTGTGATGGTGAATAGTGTGAGTCAGTGCAGTGTGAGTGGTGCAAGTGCAGGGTGAAGAATGTGCCGATGTGAGCATCGGGTGAGCTGCATGAATGCAATGTGAGAGGAGGGCCCATGTGAGTGTCGGGTAAGAGGAGTGTGTGCAGAGTGAGAGGAGTAGGTGCAGGGTGGTGTGAGCGGCTGAAAATGCAGGGTGAGTGGTGTGCCTGTGTGTGGTGCAGGGTGAGCAGCGAGAGTGAAGGGTGACCTGTGAGTGCATGGTGAGAGGAGGCAGGATATTGTCCCTGTGTGCAGGCAGAATGAAGAGAGTGCCTGTATGAATGCAGGCTGAGAGGTTTGTCCGCTTGAGTTCAGGGTGAGAGGAGGGAGTGCGGGGTGAGTGCTGTGCTTGTTTGCGTTTTGTGAGTGCAGGGTGAGTGCTGTGCCCATTTGAGTGAAGGATGAGCTGTGTGAGTGACAGGAATGCCTATGTGAGTGCACAGTGAGCGATGTGACAGTGTGAGAGTAGAGTGAGAGAAGTGACTGCAGGGTGAGTGATGTGACATATGAGTTTGGGTGAGGGTGAAAGTGCAGAATGGGAGGAATTAATGCAAGGTGAGTGATGTGCTTGTTTGAGTGAGATTGCAGAGTGAGCAGTGAGAGTGACAGGTAAGTGATGTGTCACATGAGTGCAGTGTGAGTAGTTTGCCTGTGTAAGTGCAGGGTGAAAAGTGTGAGTCCATGGTGAGTGGTGTGATTGCAGTGTGATCACTTTGATTGCAGGCTGAGCAGGGTAGGTGGAGGGAAAATGGCATAAGTTCATGGCAAGGGGCATAATTGCAGCGTGGTCGCTGTGAGTACAGGGTGAGTGGTGTACTTGTGTGACCACAGTGTAAGAGGAGGATCAACGGTCTGCGTGCAGGGTACCAGCATGTGATCATTGTGAGTGTAGGGTGAGCGGTGAAAGTGACAACCGAGTGGAGTGTCATGTGCGTGCAGGGTGAGCGGTGTGTGTGCTCGTGTGAGTGCAGGGTAGGAGGAGGGTGAATGGCGTGAGTGCATGGTGAGCAGTGTGATCGCTGTGAGTGCAAGGTAAACATGAAAGTAAAAGGTGAATGGTGAGAATGAGGAGGGAGTTGTCTGAATGCAGAATGTATTCCCAGACACTTCGGAGTTACTCCGCATTGCATTGACGGCTGTGGTTTCAGATATAAGTTAAACTATTGCTATTATGGCATCAATCAGGGGTGGAGGAAATAAATAATGTGCTGATCCTGCAACAAACTTTCAGTCTCCTGATTAGGGTTGCCAGCTGATCGGATTTATACTGGCGCCACCGGTATTTTGATGTCCCAGCCAGTATAAAAATAAGCAAAATCATCTAAAGCCGGTATTTTTAGCACTTATTTATGCATACTTCAAAACGAAAATATAAATAGCACTTTTAAATGTGTTCTAAGGCTGCATTAATGATCGATGACTAATAATTAAAGGAGACAGACAGAAAAGTCATGTTACAAATGAATATATACTATTTTATTTACAGCCCTATTTAGTGTCAGGGTGAGGCCTTTGTAGACTCTTTGAACAACAACAAATTGTTGTTCTTTTTCTCTTGGAAAGATGGCATCCCTACTCCTGAGATGCCTTTTCACGAAATGCACTCTCCCAATATGGCAGTAAAAATAAAATACAAATGTAAGGAAAAGGCAAAGTGTGGACCCAGGTGTTACTGGAACCAGTGAAAAAACACAAAGCCTTGTTAACCAGTTCACAAAGGCATGTAGATTGTCTTTTAAAGACCTGTGAAAAACTTGTGTGGCGGAGCAAAGACTACAGACCACTTCCCAGCCGAGCCCACAGCAGCTCAAGCTGCAGCAGCCCAGGCTGGCGATACCCGAGGGTGGGGGAGGCTAAAGCCCTTTTAGCCCTATGCGCAGTGCTCACCTGCTAGTAATGCTAACCGTCATACAGAAAGTCGATGGCTACACAGACCCCCAGCTTTTAGCCAGCCCTGCCAAGTACCATGCATCAGGCGTCAGACTAATGCATTTCAGTGTGGCTTTCCACGTCACTGCACTGAAATGCATTGTCATGCACTTATAGCGCCTCAGCCGTCTGCTGGAGTGCTGCTATTTAGGCAATCTCACACACGTAGGTGTTCTAGTTGTTACTGCTACATGTCCCTGTGGTGTAATGCGACATCCCCGCCATGGGCGTGTACCCTCATTTTAAACTAGGAAAAGCGATCCCGTGGGGTGTAGGCGTGTTACATGGTAGAGCACGGGAAAGCAATTCGGGTGCTACATTAGATTGAAGCAGAGCTGGTAAGACACTGCAGACCTGTTTTTCCTCCTTTTAATTTTTCAT
The DNA here is from genome assembly GCA_963921515.1 of Calotriton arnoldi. Lineage (NCBI taxonomy): Eukaryota > Metazoa > Chordata > Amphibia > Caudata > Salamandridae > Calotriton > Calotriton arnoldi. The sequence goes on from CAWUFW010002100.1 coordinate 537,779, forward strand.
TAGTGTTACTTTATCTGCCATATTTACAGGTTTTACAATAATGTATGCACTACCCCTCCATGTAGAAACACGACCTGACTTTTGATTGAGGGTGCACCGAGACGGATGTTGGTCATATGTCCTTGCCATGAGCGATGTTAATAAATGCTCAGGAGGTATTTGACTAAGTGGATAAGGGGACATCACAATGCGGTAATAAGATAGGGGGCACGAATCAAACAGACTCAAATCAAAATGTAAGCGGGCTACAGAAATATTAACAGCTTGTCAGGATGAGTCCCTCCTCCCCACCCCAGAGCTAAAAAGGGTCCTCCCTTCACTCCTTGGGTGACCCTGCCCAAGAGGCTCTCCTCCTTTCTAATACCACGCAGAGCCAGCATTGCTCCCTTGGGAAACACCCCAATACATGCAGCGACCCAATAAACGCTCCCACCCTCTGTGGGAGCGGCGTGAAAGATGCCCTGTCACTCACTCCTGGGCTCTTTAAATACACACATTTTTATTGTTTCTATTATTTTGGGTTAGAACATTTCAGTTTCTTTTTTCTTTTTATTTTGTAAATATTCATAAGAATATGCTGTAAAATGATGGTCTTTCCCCATACAATGGCCATTGCTGCAGATATCTGAAGCTGCCCCGTGCCAGGTGCGAGCAGTTAATCCAGTCATGCCTTTTATGCTGGGATACTTCAGGATTAATGCAACTGCTGATGGAATCCTAATGCACCTGCTCGTCACCCGATTTAATACCGATGAAGCCAGCATAGCCTTTCATCTTCTCAAGGTCAATAAGTGAAAAACAAGCCCATATTATTGTTGGTTCTCGACCTAGTGGGTCTGCTTGTCCCCAGTATTTATGGCACCTGCGTGCTGAGACAACTTTAATGTGTTTGTGTTTTAGTAAAGTGCAGTGGGTGGCTTCTGTCGTGCCTGCGCAGCCCGTAGCGAGCCGCGGCGGGGAGTATAAAACTCCCTCGACCCCGCATTAGAACGCTTTGTATTCTAGTGTTTCGGTCCAATTCCAGCACTTCCTGTTCACTCAAATTTGCTTCTGGTTGGAGCGACGGCGTCTTCGTCCTTTGCTCTGCTTCGGCGTCCGTGGTCTCTCTTCTTCAGGGAATTCGGGTTTCCCTGCACGGCGTTGCAGCATCCCATCTACGTTTCCTGCCTCTGCTTGTCTTCCCTCGGCTTCTCCTGCGTGACGAAGCATCCCTCTGTGGTCCCGCCTGCGGCGGCGTCCTCGACCTCACTCCCTCCCCACTTGGAGGAACTTGGATTGCGGGGAGGGCGCCGTGGCTGTGGCTCTATTGGGACCAGTCAATTTAAACACAAAAAAAGGAAAAGAAATTAACTACTACGGTCGATAACTCATGTGCATTAAATTGGCCATGATATAAGGCCATACATAAACAATACTTATCTTTGCGTGTTCCTCTGTCTTTGGGGACCTGCCTTGTTCTGAATTTGTCTGGGGACAGTGAGTGTGGTAGCAGGGTCACATACGTAGTTAAGAACAAACTAAATATTCTGCAACTAATTTGTTGCCTTTTACATGCAACTAACTGTAGATTATAACACGTAATGCACACACCTTAAATGACAAAAATGCAAGTTAAACCTATCTGGGTGAAATGCTTTGTTCAGCCGGGAAAGCTCAATTGGTTAGTGCAATCACTTCAGGCTTCTGTGTGTGTATCGAACAGGTCAGTCATTTGAACTGCATTGGGGAACAGTGATGTCGGTTTATAGTGTTATGAGAGCACGGTCTATTACTGAAAGTGTTGTCAGTCTTTAGTCACAGTTTCAACAGTCTACTACACTCACTATTAGATACACTGCAATGGATGGATGTCAGGGGGCAAACCTGCTTTTTAGTCCTATTCTCCCTTTAACTATTCCCTCCCACGAACCCTAAAATTACCTTTCTTCCCATGAACTATAAAATTGACTCTTACCTTCCTTTGCCACAACCCACCCCTAAACCCTAAATGTACTCTCATCTACCTTTATTACTACCCTTCCCTGAACCCTAAAATTTCCCTTACCTCCCTCTACCTCTGCCCACCCTACCCTAAAATTACCCTTTCCACCCGTTACCACTACCCTCATCTCTCTTTACTACTACTCTCCCCTGAACCCTAAAATTATCCTTACCTCCCTGTATTACTACCCTCCCCTGCACCCTCAAATTATCCTTACCCCCCTTCTCCCTCTACCTTAAGTTACCCTTTGGGATGTTTACAACTACCAACCACAAAATTGCACCCCTTTGCAAATTATATATATATATATATACACGTTTACGTGCATATATATATATTCACTGAAAAACCATAGGTTTCAGGGACGTTATAGTTACAAATTAGCATTTAAAAACCTTTGAAATTCACTGAAAAAACCATAGGTTTTAGGGACAGTTATAGTTACTTGGACATTGCACTCGTACAAAACCCGTGAAATTCCCCCGTTATAGTTAGTCCAGCTAACTATAACTCGTGCCCCCGCAATGCACTGCTGATGACGTCACATATTACATCACTCATGACATGGTCAGTGACATCACTGATGACATCACTGATGACATCTCAAATGACATCACTGATGACATCATCCAGTGACTGTGTGTTTCTGTAAAGTTTAAATATTTTTAAAATATATAGGAAAAGACGTATTGAAGAATGAGTGGGTGTGTAAGTGTCTGTATGGATGATTTAGTAGGTGCGTGACTGACTCTATAAGTGAGTGATTTAACGTATCTTACTGAATGCATGGGTTAGTGACTAAACTGGGTGAATGTCTGTATCCGTCTGTCTGTTGCTGTGTAAGTGGCTGCATGTGTTTGTGAATAGCTACATGAGTGTCTATATGAGTTATTGAATGCTTATCTGAGTATCTGTATGGGTGCCTGAGTGTTTGTGTGGGAGGGGTGTGTGCAACTCTGTGCATAGATGTGTGAGTGGGTGATTCACTGGGTGGATGGTTTCAAGAGTGCATCTGTGATAGACTGTATGGGTGGGTAAGTGTGTGTAAGAGTGTGTTAGTGAGTGAATGTATGTCCCAGTGGTACATGTGTGAGTAACTACATATGTGAAAGGCAGTATATATGTGTGTTGGAGTATATAAATAGCTATAAGCGAGAGTGAGTGATTGTGATAGTGGCTGTATGGATGAGTGTGTGCTTGTATCAGTGATTGTATAAGAGCGTAAGAATGTGCTAGTATTTGTATGAGTAAGTGAGCTGGTGTGTGTATAACTGTATAGGTGAGTAAATGGTAGTGTGTTAAATTATTTGCATGACTGACTAGGTGTGTGAGTACCTCTATGGATGAGTGGCGGTGTTTGAGTGTCTATATAGGAGTATGAGTGCATATGATAGTCCTGTACTGAGTGACCGTAAGTATGAGTGACTGTACGGGTGAGTTAGTGGATGTGTGCGTAGACCTAAGAATCAGTGAGTGGGTATGTAGTTATTGGTGTTGGAGTGTCTATGGTTTTGCGAATGGCAGTCTGTAATTTAGAGTGGGTGTATCAAAGGTTATATTGGGGTGTGTGGAGGTGCATCAGATTATCACGTGGATGATGTCATCAGTGATGTCATTTGAGATGTCATCAGTGATGTCATCAGTGATGTCACTGACCATGTCATGAGTGATGTAATATGTGACGTCATCAGCAGTGCATTGCGGGGCGCGAGTTATAGTTAGCTGGACTAACTATAACGGGGGAATTTCACGGGTTTTGTACGAGTGCAATGTCCAAGTAACTATAACTGTCCCTAAAACCTATGGTTTTTTCAGTGAATTTCAAAGGTTTTTTAAATGCTAATTTGTAACTATAACGTCCCTGAAACCTATGGTTTTTTCAGTGAATTTCAAAGGTTTTTTAAATGCTAATTTCTAACTATAACATGCGTGAAACCTATGGTTTTTTCAGTGAATTTCAAAGGTTTTTTCAATGACAATTGTTTAATGTATTAATTATTGATTTTTTTTTTTTATATTAATTTACTACATTTTTTTAAACTATTTAATTTCAAATTTTTTATTTAAAAAAAAATTAATAATTTTTCTATAAATTGAAAAAATTTTTTTAAAAATGTTGATATTCTTTTTCATTTTTTATATTTTTTTAAATATTATATTTACTTTTTTTTTAAAAAATTAAATTTTTTGAAGACGCGCACCCAAAGCGCACCTTCCTCGACTACCACGCGGAACCTAACCTCCATTTTAGGATTCTTGAGTGGATCCGCGTACGGTGTGCGTTGGGTACGCATTTTACTGCGCGTTTGTAACGCGATCCGTACGCGATTTCAAGCGCATACGCACATAATACGTTTACGCTACGCGACGCTTGCACGTTTCCGCGTGACGTCATATATATCTTCTACGCGGTAGGTACGCGAATCCCGCGAAATGTTTTATTTTCTTTAAACATATATATATGTATTTAACCTAAATATTAACACAAGAGATTATCTGAGATAATTATATAAATAGTATTTTGGGGTTTTTAATAAACATTACTTTGAAATCCGTTTTCGCGAAATCGCGCTGGGTGCGTGCTGCATGCGTGTACTGTACGCGGATCCCATGTGACCATAAAAAAGAGATTTGATTGGTTCATAACATTTCCTATTCTAAGTATTGAAGGACCCCACCCATTTTAATCACTTTTGTTAGATCTTCCTTGGGACAACATCTTCAGTTACAAGACTTCCATACTTTTGTGTTGGACACCTGTACTGCTGATTTTACAATGGCTTCTGGACAGCAACCTGCCTCCAACTCTGATCATTCATCAGATGATGATTTTGTTGCAGAGCCACCACGACCAGAAAAATACACCTCTGTGGTGTGGAAATTTTTCACCATACCCGAGGGGCAAAAAAAAGTAAATGCAGTTAAGGTGACTTTGAAAATATGCAGCAGAGTATTATCGAGAGGAGACCCCACAAAAAAGTATTCATGTGGAACAGGAAGTATGCTTAAGCATCTCAAGACACTGCATCCTGTGAACCTGGCAAGAGAGGAGTGCCGAAGACTGCGTGTTATTCCAACTGCAGCAGTGGCCAGTACATCTACGGCAGCCTCTTCACCTGGCCATCCTGATATCCGTCCTGAATTTGGCCAGTTAAAAATTGTTTGCATTAAATGTAACAAACTTTTATGCTATGGGGAGCAGTCTATTGACTTAATCTGCACAGCACAAAGAAACCACCGATGCTGATTTTTTTGGGTTTTCTTTTTCTAAAATGACAGTTTTTTTCATCTTGTTGGCTTTTTTTCATGGTTTTGTTGGTCCCGTTGACTTTTTGTTCCTGATAAAAAATAAATAAAAAAATAAAAAATTGTTCAAAAAAATAAAAATATATATAAAACAACAAAACAAAACAAAAAAGTTCTTTTCAGAACTACCTACTCTGGTTAAAAAAAGAGCTAAATTTTTATCCTAGTGTGTGAAAGTTTAGAAGAATGTATCTGTAGTGCATAATTGACTGAAAGAATGCATTTGTGGTGTATGGTGAATGTATAAGTGCAGAACTATAAGGAAATGCTGCAGCATGACACTGTAAGCTCTTTAGCTGCAATGTACTGCAGTACTTCCGAAGCACAGGCATGCAACATATGTACATAAATATGTTGCAAGTTTCTGCTTCCTTCTGCACTGTGGCTTAAACTGCAGCCATGTGATGACACAGGCACCCTTGCACCACGGTGCAAGGATAGCTGTGTCGTGTAGAGTTTTTTTGTGCAGGAAGACACAAATTCCTGCACAAAAATCAATAAATGAAGGCATTTCTCTCCTTCTATGTATGCTGTGCATTGTAGCATATATTGAAAGTGAGTAAATGAAGAGAAATAAAACCAATTCTCCAAGTTGTGCCTTCCTTCATCAAATCCTGAAGCTTCCAAAACCCTAGTAGCCACTACGTCTCTCTATTGAACACCATGGGGCAGATTTACAAGCCCCTTGCGCCACTTTTGCATCACTTTTAACATGGGAAAAGTGACGCAAAAGTGACGCAAAAGTGGCGCAAGGGGCTTGTAAATCTGCCCCCATATACCTATTTTGCAGATATGTGTTCTAAAACTATATCCCATTTTATATGTCTCTAAAATACAACTCTTTGGCAGTTACTGCACATATCTGGTGGGTTTGTTGGCTCCCAGTGACACTCAGTATTCATGTTAACTTTATCGTGTAACTTAAAACACGCACAGAGCATCTTTCTACACATATCTACTACATCCATCTCTCCTTTCTTCACCTCTGTGCAAACACAGGCTATTGTGCATTTTAATACTTAGTTAAACTTACCTTCACAGTAATACAAATAAAAAATGGTACACATTATTTTTCAATTGTTTTTTATAAAATAAATTTCTAAAAATGTTATTTTAGAATTACGATCTGTGAAAGAGAAGAAAAAATAGTTATAATATATAATATTATATTTTTTACAATACAGCATAATTTTATCATTTTACAAATTATTTTGTTTGTCTTTTTACTGTCATCAGAATAAATTGAAATTCACTAGAAACAGTGTTTTCAATCATACTCATCACATAACAGAGGGCAAAAAAAAACAATAAATAATATTGTTTTAAAAACCCAAGACTACATCCAAAAATAACATAGCATATAATGCAAATCACATATATATAAAAATGCTAACTCCTAAGAAAATTTTCAAACGTAAATTTATATACACTGTAAATGTTGTTGGTTAAAAATATATGCAGAGAGAATGTGCAAGAAAAAGTCCACAATTGAAACATACACCTTTCCTCTTGGCCAAATGGTATTGTTGAAGTCCTTTACATTAAAATTGTCCAATAGTAATCGTATTAATACATATTAATAAATTCCTCAGAGGCCAAATTATCTTCCTAAAACTTTGGTTTTAAAAATATTAGGTAAGAATTTGGTAATTCACTTGGCAAACGTTGTTTAAAAACCAACTGAGCATCATTACAATATGTCCAGCCTTTATTACATTTTAGATACACAGTGTAATGTCCAGATGTAGTGGAAGCACCAAGATGGAAAATAATTGCTACTGCAACAAAAGTCCTTCCTGATATTGATAGTTGAGTTGCTACAAAATTTTTTATGAAAGTGTCCAATTTTCTTCCATCAGCTGTACAACGTTGCATCATTAAAATTACATATTGTCCATATTTTTGTGTAAATAATGTTGATAACATTTCAGATTTGCATTGGGTACACTTCATGTTTTGATTTGCTGCTTTAACCCCTTCGCTGCTAGGCCTTTTCCCCTCCTGTGCTAAGCCTTTTTTTGGCCATTTGGGGTAGTGCGCGCTTAGGTCCCTGTAACTTTTTGACCACATAAGGTATCCATGCCAAATTTGCGTCCTTTTTTTCTAACATCATGGGGATTGTAAAGGTACCCAGGGTTTGTGGGTTCCCCTGGAGGGGACCCAGAAATTAGTCAAAATACAACTAAATTTTGGTTTTTTTTGGAAAAAGGCAAAAAAAGGGCTACAGATGAAAGCGTCTTGATTTTTCCCTGCAAATGGCATCAAAAAAGGGGTTGTGGGGATGAAATCACCATCTTCCCAGCGACAAGCAGACTTTTGTCAGAAAACCAACTTTTTTACACAGTTTTGGCATTTTTCTGGGACATAGCCTATTTTTGCTATTTTTTGTGCTTTCAACCTCCTTCCAGTTAATGGTAGAAATGGGTATGAAACCAATAATGGATCCTAGAAAGCCATACATTTATGAAAAGTAGACAAAATTCTGAATTCAGCAAGGGGTCATTTGTGTAGATCCTTAAAGTTTTCCTTATAGAAACTAACAGTTAAATAAAGAAAAAATTGAAAATTAGTTGAAAAAACAGCCATTTGTGTCAACGTTTTCACCTGTAACTTCTTCTAATTATGACAGCTATTTGAAGGCAATATACCGTTATATCCGCTGGACCTTTCTGGTTGTGGGGATATATAGGACTTGTAGGTTCACCAAGAACCCGACGAACCCAGAGCCAATAATTGAGCAACATCTTGCAATGATTTTTTTTTAAGTACCGGGTATATAGCAATTATTTTGGGAAAATGTATACATGGAAAAATTGTTATGAAAGACACCTATGTATTTCTGAAATGGGAACAAAATGTAGATTTTAGAAACAGTAGATATTTGCACATTTCCGAAATTGGGAGTACCCATACTAGCATGAGAATTATAGGTCATTTTTCAAAATGACTTATTTTTTACACATTGTCTTTCATTTGGAAGGCAGAAATGCATCGAAAGTCAATAGGTAATAACAGTTGCTCTACAATTCTGTGTTACCCTAAGTCTCCCGATAAAAATGGTACCTCACTTGTGTGGGTAGCCCTTGTGCACACAACAGGAAATGGCTCAAAATGCAACGTGGACGTACCACATTTTCACAATGAAAAATTACCCTTTTTTTGCAAAGTGCCTAGGTGTAGTTTTTGAACCCTAGCTCTGCCGGCACCTAGGGAAACCTAGCAAACCTATACATTTTTGAAAACTAGACACCCAGGGGAATCCAGGATGGGGTGACTTGACTGCCTCCCACCAGGTTCTGTTACCCAGAATCCCTTGCAAACATAAAAAATTGTCAAAAAATCACATTTTCCCCACATTTCTGTGGTGGAAAGGTCTGGAATCTGCGTGGATCCACAAATTTCCACCCACCCCGCGTTCCCCAAAGTCGAACGAGAAAAATGGTACCTCACTTGTGTGGGTCGGCCTAGTGCCTGCGACAGGATACGGCGCAAAACGCAACGTGGTCACACCTCAATTTCGCAGTGAAAAATGACCCTTTTTTGGCAAAGTGCCTAGCTGTAGTTTTTGAACCCTAGCTCTGCCGGCACCTAGGGAAACCTAGCAAACCTATACATTTCTGAAAACTAGACACCCAGGGGAATCCAGGATGGGGTGACTTGACTGCCTCCCACCAGGTTCTGTTACCCAGAATCCCTTACAAACATAAAAATGTCAAAAAACCACATTTTCCCCACATTTCTGTGGTGGAAAGTTCTGGAATCTGCGTGGATCCACAAATTTCCACCCACCCCGCGTTCCCCAAAGTCTTACGAGAAAAATGGTACCTCACTTGTGTGGGTCGGCCTAGTGCCTGCGACAGGAAACGGCGCAAAACGCAACGTGGTCACACCTCAATTTCGCAGTGAAAAATGACCCTTTTTTGGCAAAGTGCCTAGCTGTAGTTTTTGAACCCTACCTCTGCCGGCACCTAGGGAAACCTAGCAAACCTATACATTTTTGAAAACTAGACACCCAGGGGAATCCAGGATGGGGTGACTTGACTGCCTCCCACCAGGTTCTGTTACCCAGAATCCCTTGCAAACATAAAAAATTGTCCAAAAAAACACATTTTCCCCACATTTCTGTGGTGGAAAGTTCTGGAATCTGCGTGGATCCACAAATTTCCACCCACCCCGCGTTCCCCAAAGTCTTACGAGAAAAATGGTACCTCACTTGTGTGGGTCGGCCTAGTGCCTGCGACAGGAAACGGCGCAAAACGCAACGCGGTCACACCTCAATTTCGCAGTGAAAAATGACCTTTTTTTTGCAAAGTGCCTAGCTGTAGTTTTTGAACCCTACCTCTGCCGGCACCTAGGGAAACCTAGCAAACCTATACATTTTTGAAAACTAGACACCCAGGGGAATCCAGGATGGGGTGACTTGACTGCCTCCCACCAGGTACTGTTACCCAGAATCCCTTGCAAACATAAAAAATTGTCCAAAAAACACATTTTCCCCACATTTCTGTGGTGGAAAGTTCTGGAATCTGCGTGGATCCACAAATTTCCACCCACCCCGCGTCCCCCAAAGTCTTACGAGAAAAATGGTACCTCACTTGTGTGGGTCGGCCTAGTGCCTGCGACAGGAAACTGCGCAAAACGCAACGTGGTCACACCTCAATTTCGCAGTGAAAAATGACCCTTTTTGGCAAAGTGCCTAGCTGTAGTTTTTGAACCCTACCTCTGCCGGCACCTAGGGAAACCTAGCAAACCTATACATTTTTGAAAACTAGACACCCAGGGGAATCCAGGATGGGGTGACTTGACTGCCTCCCACCAGGTTCTGTTACCCAGAATCCCTTGCAAACATAAAAAATTGTCAAAAAAACGACATTTTCCCCACATTTCTGTGGTGGAAAGTTCTGGAATCTGCGTGGACCCACAAATTTCCACCCACCCCGCGTCCCCCAAAGTCTTACGAGAAAAATGGTACCTCACTTGTGTGGGTCGGCCTAGTGCCTGCGACAGGAAACGGCGCAAAACGCAACGTGGTCACACCTCAATTTCGCAGTGAAAAATGACCTTTTTTGGCAAAGTGCCTAGCTGTAGTTTTTGAACCCTACCTCTGCCGGCACCTAGGGAAACCTAGCAAACCTATACATTTTTGAAAACTAGACACCCAGGGGAATCCAGGATGGGGTGACTTGACTGCCTCCCACCAGGTTCTGTTACCCAGAATCCCTTGCAAACATAAAAAATTGTCAAAAACCCACATTTTCCCCACATTTCTGTGGTGGAAAGTTCTGGAATCTGCGTGGATCCACAAATTTCCACCCACCCCGCGTCCCCCAAAGTCTTACGAGAAAAATGGTACCTCACTTGTGTGGGTCGGCCTAGTGCCTGCGACAGGAAACTGCGCAAAACGCAACGTGGTCACACCTCAATTTCGCAGTGAAAAATGACCCTTTTTTGGCAAAGTGCCTAGCTGTAGTTTTTGAACCCTACCTCTGCCGGCACCTAGGGAAACCTAGCAAACCTATACATTTTTGAAAACTAGACACCCAGGGGAATCCAGGATGGGGTGACTTGACTGCCTCCCACCAGGTTCTGTTACCCAGAATCCCTTGCAAACATAAAAAATTGTCAAAAAACCACATTTTCCCCACATTTCTGTGGTGGAAAGTTCTGGAATCTGCGTGGACCCACAAATTTCCACCCACCCCGCGTCCCCCAAAGTCTTACGAGAAAAATGGTACCTCACTTGTGTGGGTCGGCCTAGTGCCTGCGACAGGAAACGGCGCAAAACGCAACGTGGTCACACCTCAATTTCGCAGTGAAAAATGACCCTTTTTTGGCAAAGTGCCTAGCTGTAGTTTTTGAACCCTACCTCTGCCGGCACCTAGGGAAACCTAGCAAACCTATACATTTTTGAAAACTAGACACCCAGGGGAATCCAGGATGGGGTGACTTGACTGCCTCCCACCAGGTTCTGTTACCCAGAATCCCTTGCAAACATAAAAAATTGTCAAAAACCCACATTTTCCCCACATTTCTGTGGTGGAAAGTTCTGGAATCTGCGTGGATCCACAAATTTCCACCCACCCCGCGTTCCCCAAAGTCTTACGAGAAAAATGGTACCTCACTTGTGTGGGTCGGCCTAGTGCCTGCGACAGGAAACGGCGCAAACGCAACGTGGTCACACCTCAATTTCGCAGTGAAAAATGACCCTTTTTGGCAAAGTGCCTAGCTGTAGTTTTTGAACCCTAGCTCTGCCGGCACCTAGGAAACCTACCAAACACACACATTTCTGAAAAGTAGACACTCGGGGCTCCAGGAGGTATGGCTTGCGTGGATCCCCCAACGTTTCTACCTAGAATCCCTGCAAACCTCACTTTTAGCTGGAAAAATCACTTTTTCACACATTTGTGTGTGGAAAGTGTGGCATCACTGGCCTCACACAAATTTCCTACCACCCAGCGTCCCCCAGGTCTCACGATAAAATGGTGCCTCACTTGTGTGGGAGGCCTAGTACCTGCGACAGGCAACGGCTCACAACGTGAGGCGACCTCAAAATTGCCTATCTCAAACCACCTGGTTTTGCAAAGTCACCTGGGTTTTGACCCTGCTCGGCGGCCATCTAGGGAAACCTACCAAACCCACACATTTCTGAAAAGTAGACACCCGGGGGCTTCCAGGAGGTATGGCTGGCGTGGATCCCCAACGCTTCCTTACCCAGAATCCCTTGCAAACCTCAATTTTAGCTGAAAAAATCACTTTTTCACACATTTGTGTGTGGGAAGTGTGGCATCACTGGCCTCACACAAATTCCTACCACCCAGCGTTCCCAGGTCTCCCGATAAAATGGTGCCTCACTTGTGTGGGAGGCCCAGTGCCTGCGACAGGCAAGGGCCCACAACGCAGTGAGGCGACCTCAAAATTGCTATTCAAAACCACCTGGTTTTGCAAGGGGTCACCTGGGTTTTGGCCCTGCTCTGGCGGCCATCTAGGAAACCTACCAAACCACACATTTCTGAAAGTAGACACCCGGGAGGCTTCCAGGGAGGTATGGCTTGCGTGGATCCCCAACGATTCCTTACCCAGAATCCCTTGCAAACCTCAATTTTAGCTGGAAAAATCACTTTTCACACATTTGTGTGTGGAAAGTGTGGCATCACTGGCCTCACACAAATTTCTACCACCCAGCGTTCCCTCAGGTCTCCCGATAAAATGGTGCCTCACTTGTGTGGAGGCCCAGTACCCGCGACAGGCAAGGCCCACAACGTAGTGAGGCGACCTCAAAATTGCCTATCTCAAAACCACCTGGTTTTGCAGATCACCTGGTTTTGACCGTGCTCGGCGGCCATCTAGGAAACCTACCAAACCCACACATTTCTGAAAAGTAGACACTCGGGGCTTCCAGGAGGTATGGCTTGCGTGGATCCCCAACGTTTCCTACCCAGAATCCTTGCAAACCTCAATTTTAGCTGGAAAATCACTTTTTCACACATTTGTGTGGGAGTGTGGATCACTGGCCTCACACAAATTCTCCCCAGCGCCCCCAGGTCTCCCGATCAAATGGTGCCTCACTTGTGTGGGAGGCTCAGCTGACAGGCAAGGGCCCACAACGTAGTGAGGCTGACCTCAAAATTGCCTATCTCAAAACCACCTGGTTTGCAAGGGATCACCTGTGTTTGGCTGCTCGGCGGCCATCTAGGAAACCTACCAAACCCACACATTTCTGAAAGTAGACACCTGGGGCTTCCAGGGAGGTAGGCTTGCGTGGATCCCCAACGTTTCCTACCAGAATCCTTGCAAAACTCAATTTTAGCTGAAAAATCACTTTTTCACACATTTGTGTGTGGGAAAGTGTGGCATCACTGGCCTCACACAATTTCCTACCACCCAGCGTTCCCAGGTCTCCTGATAAAAATGGTGCCTCACTTGGTGTGGGAGGCCCAAGTACCAGCGACAGGCAAGGGCCCAAAACATTTTTTGATAGGCAATGTTGATGTTGCCTCAAAACGTTTTGTGTCCTTGCCTGTCGCGGGTACTTGGGCCTCCCACACAAGTGAGGCACCATTTTTATCGGGAGACCTGGGGAACGCTGGTGGTAGGAAATTTGTGTGAGGCCAGTGATGCCACACTTTCCCACACACAAATGTGTGAAAAAGTGATTTTTTCAGCTAAAATTGAGGTTTGCAAGGGATTCTGGGTAAGGAAACGTTGGGGGATCCACGCAAGCCATACCTCCCTGGAAGCCCCCGGTGTCTACTTTTCAGAAATGTGTGGGTTTGGTAGGTTTCCTAGATGGCCGCCGAGCACGGGGCCAAAAACCCAGGTGACTCCCTTGCAAAACCAGGTGGTTTTGTGAAAGGCCATTTTGAGGTCGCCTCAATACGTTATGGGCCCTTGCCTGTCGCGGGTACTTGGGCCTCCCACACAAGTGAGGCACCATTTTTATCGGGAGACCTGGGGGAACGCTGGGTGGTAGGAAATTTGTGTGAGGCCAGTGATGCCACACTTTCCCACACACAAATGTGTGAAAAAGTGATTTTTTCAGCTAAAATTGAGGTTTGCAAGGGATTCTGGGTAAGGAAACGTTGGGGGATCCATGCAAGCCATACCTCCCTGGAAGCCCCCGGGTGTCTACTTTTCAGAAATGTGTGGGTTTGGTAGGTTTCCTAGATGGCCGCCGAGCACGGGGCCAAAAACCCAGGTGACTCCCCTTGCAAAACCAGGTGGTTTTGTGAAAGGCCATTTTGAGGTCGCCTCAATACGTTGTGGGCCCTTGCCTGTCGCGGGTACTTGGGCCTCCCACACAAGTGAGGCACCATTTTTATCGGGAGACCTGGGGGAACGCTGGGTGGTAGGAAATTTGTGTGAGGCCAGTGATGCCACACTTTCCCACACACAAATGTGTGAAAAAGTGATTTTTTCAGCTAAAAGTGAGGTTTGCAGGGGATTCTGGGTAAGGAAACGTTGGGGGATCCACGCAAGCCATACCTCCCTGGAAGCCCCCGGGTGTCTACTTTTCAGAAATGTGTGGGTTTGGTAGGTTTCCTAGATGGCCGCCGAGCACGGGGCCAAAAACCCAGGTGACTCCCTTGCAAAACCAGGTGGTTTTGTGAAAGGCCATTTTGAGGTCGCCTCAATACGTTGTGGGCCCTTGCCTGTCGCGGGTACTTGGGCCTCCCACACAAGTGAGGCACCATTTTTATCGGGAGACCTGGGGGAACGCTGGGTGGTAGGAAATTTGTGTGAGGCCAGTGATGCCACACTTTCCCACACACAAATGTGTGAAAAAAGTGATTTTTTCAGCTAAAAGTGAGGTTTGCAGGGGATTCTGGGTAAGGAAACGTTGGGGGATCCACGCAAGCCATACCTCCCTGGAAGCCCCCGGGTGTCTACTTTTCAGAAATGTGTGGGTTTGGTAGGTTTCCTAGATGGCCGCCGAGCACGGGCCAAAAACCCAGGTGACTTCCCTGCAAAACCAGGTGGTTTTGTGAAAGGCCATTTTGAGGTCGCCTCAATACGTTGTGGGCCCTTGCCTGTCGCGGGTACTTGGGCCTCCCACACAAGTGAGGCACCATTTTTATCGGGAGACCTGGGGGAACGCTGGGTGGTAGGAAATTTGTGTGAGGCCAGTGATGCCACACTTTCCCACACACAAATGTGTGAAAAAGTGATTTTTTCAGCTAAAAGTGAGGTTTGCAGGGGATTCTGGGTAAGGAAACGTTGGGGGATCCACGCAAGCCATACCTCCCTGGAAGCCCCCGGGTGTCTACTTTTCAGAAATGTGTGGGTTTGGTAGGTTTCCCTATGTGGCCGCCGAGCCCCGGGCCAAAAACCCAGGTGACCCCCTTGCAAAACCAGGTCATAATGAGATAATGTGTTGTTTATTTCTGCAGCGTGAAAATGTTGGCACAATATTGCAAGGAAAATGTGACAGACATTTTGAGGTTTGCAGGACATTGTGGGTACCATAACTTGTTGGGATCCACAAGAGAGATATCACCATGTACTCCCATGGGTGTTTCGCTTACTGACAATATCTACAGTTGGTAGGTTATTCTTAGACGGAATGTACACCTTGGCAGACAGACTAAAAAGACAAAGATTACTGCACAGCCATCTATTCCTCAAGCACACACACACATACTGGTTGGATTTGGCACGAGGGCAAGTGATGGTTCAGTATATACAATTTTATTAACAAGAGATTTCACAAAAATGAAATGCACTGTCAATAATTGAAAGGACAAAAACGGAACCAGTGACTCGCAGCTCGTGAGCTGTAAAGCCACGTCAAGGCCCCAACCGCTTTACAGGCCATTCACACACCTTTCATACGTGATACACACAAGACCATTCACACCCCCAGGCACGAAACAAACACATTACAACATTCACAAAAAGGGACAAGGTACACCCTGCTTGAGAAAGACAAAAAAAATATTACTGCACAACCATCTAATCCTCAAGCACACACACACATACTGGTTGGATTTGGCACGAGGGTGAGTGATGGTTCAGTATATACAATTGTATTAACAAGTGATTTCACAAAAATGAAATGCACTGTTAATAATTGAAAGGACGAGAAACTGAACCATTGACTCACAGCTCGTGAGCTGTAAAGCCACGACAAGGCACCAACCTCTTTACAGGCCATTCATACACCTTTCATACGTGTGACAAATACAAAACCATTCACACCACCAGCCGCGGGCCCATCACATTACAACACTCACACCAGCAGACAGCGCCATTCAAGGGCCCATCACTTTCACACGCCCACATTCCTAACACAGCAACCACACAACCTGATGGATTGCGTGGAGTGTCGCTCGGCTAGCAGTGTGTGTAGTGACCAGCAGCAAGTCACTACTCACACACTGCCAGCCGAGCGCCACTGCACGCACACCGCCAGCCAAGCACCAGCCTACACACACCACCATCACATTTAGGATTTTTTTATACAAAAAGAAAACACAAACAAATTGCAAATAGATACAAATCTACTAACACAAAATCAGAAACATTGCACTAATGCCAACCTTGAAACAGAACAACAATTCTTAAACATTACAGACCAGGCAGTTCACTTTACCACTCATGGTTGCTCCCAATAATTCTTTTGCTTGTGGTACGCTCTATAACAAGCAGGCACACACAGCCCAGGGTTAGAAGGACACTCAGGGCAGTACATACGAGTCTCCTTCCGCGTACCTCTTCGCCAACAGACTCTACATCTCCTAGTGGGAAAGTCTTTTGAGGATGTAGGAGGAATGTGATGAGGAATGTGATCAGGAAAGTGGCGATCTTTCAATCGAGCCACATCCTCCACCACTCCAACTCTAGGAACACTTGCCTGTTCCACAACAACAAGGCTGCCTATGACAGACTCCTGAAACTGAACAAAAGTCAACTTTGACGCAGGAGAACACTCCTTGAACACAACAAAAGCATTGAAAGTTGCTAAATTGAAGAGATGGATGGCCAACTTCTTATACCAAATGTAAGACTTACGAATAGCAGTGTAAGGTTCCAACCTCTGATCTACTCTATCAACACCACCCATGTGCTTATTGTAGTCTAAAATGCACACAGGTTTGCGCACTTCAGCAATCTGACCCCAAACAGCCACAGGTGAAGTACTCTCATCATGGATGGTAGTCAGCATGTACACATCCCTCCTGTCCACAAATTTCACAGCTAGCAGTTCCTCACTACGCAAGGCACTGCACTGTCCCCTCTGAAGTTTTTTGCAAACAAGCTCTTTTGGATAACCTTTACGGTTAGAGCGGATTGTGCCACAAGCAAAAGTGTCCACTTTGAACAATTCCTTAAACAATTGCACAGCAGTGTAGAAGTTATCAATGTACAAATGGTGGCCTCTGTTAAACAGTCCTCTAGCAAGTTCCCACACAATTTTCTCTGAAACTCCTACTAAAGTGGACGGACAACCAGGGGGTCAATAGTGGAATCCCTACCAGTGTACACACGCAAATTAAAAACATATCCTGTCCTACTCTCAGACAACATATACAGCTTAATTCCATAGCGTGCCCTCTTGCTAGGAATGTACTGCCTAAAAACCAAACGGCCCTTGAACAGCACCAAAGACTCATCAATAGATATTTCTTTCCCTGGAGTATAGATCTCTGAAAATCGATCTACAAAGTGATCAAGAACAGGCCGAATCTTAAAAAGACGGTCACATTCAGGGTGATCTCGTGGCAACGCCAAACCATTATCAACAAAATGCAGCATCCGAAGCAAAAGTAAATACCGATCACGAGTCATAACTGCAGGAAATATGGCCGTTGCCATCAAGGGACTGGTAGACCAATATGAACTCATGGACGGCTTCCTTATCAAACCCATCAAAAAAGTCAAACCCAAAAACTTCTTCATCTCTTCCAGATTTGTGGGACTCCACCGGGTAGCTCTAGAATGGGGCCTAAGTCTGGCACTGTTGTCCCTCAAAAACTGTTCAGCATACAAATTAGTCTGCTCAACAATCTCACCCAAAAATACATCATCCATAAACAACTGAAAATACTGTATAGGCAAATAATGTTCACAATCCACTCTACACCCTGCATAACCACTAAAGGCAGGCAACACCGGCTGCACCATGTTTGGATCAACCCAGAGTCCAGCACTTCCAGTAGGAAGCCTAGCAGCCCCAGGCTGCAATCCAGATGCCTCTTGCACCATCGGCACATTAGTATCCTCCTCTAAATCAGGCACTTCATCTGCACTGAGAGTACCTTCATCATCCGATGATTCCATGTGGAGAGAAAACTCACTGCCTGAATCTTCCCTCCCTCCTCTCCCTCAGACGCACTGTCAGTCTCATAATCCTGCTCAGAGGAAGATTCAAGAAGCAAACCAACCACCTGCTGAGCAGTAATTCTACGGCTAGCCATAATGCTTACTAATAAAGGTTACTTGTCAAACAAGTCAACAACAACAAACCCTTTGTAAAAAAAAAAAAGAAATAAACAAAATGTAGCTTTATCACAAAGACCTATATACTCCAACACTATACCACTCACGTGACAGAAGCAGCTAGACTCACCACCACCTACTCTGCACAGACACAGTAAGGATCAACAATATCCCACTAAAAAAGAAGGAAAAAAAATTACACATAAGACAATGCAAAACATCGCAAAGAATTTCATGCTCTGAACACTAACAAATATGCTGCCATTATGGCACCACTTACAAAAAAATTCATTCATGCATGACAATAATACTCATTTGGAGTACACACAACAAAAATATTTTTCTTACCAAATAAATGCAATTACGCAAAACTGCAGAACCACAACTGCCGAAACCGCAAACAGGAATCAAAAGCTTTACACTAGAATAAAAAGGAGGAAAAAAACATTACAATCACATATGCAAATAATGCACCAGTCCACACACAATCCACCAGCCAAGCTAAGGGGTAGTTGGGCCTAACAGTATAAATAAAATATTCACACCCGTAAAAGGGGAGCAACCCGTGCCCTTTTGGCCACTCCCCAACACAAAAATTAAAAAACCCTGGTGCCTAGTGGGCATTCCTGCTGCACAATCACATGATCGTGCAGCAGGAATGCACAAAAGAGGCATCGGGGGAAAGGAAAACCATTTCCTTTCCCTCGATGCCTCTTTTGATACAAACCCCCCTCCCCGAGCCAAACCTCACCTGATTTCCGACGCGCTGGAAGCAAATGGCTTCCAGCGCGTCGGGGAAGAAAGGGAAACCTCAATGATGTCAGCGCGCTGACGTCATTGATGGGGCGGGGGAGGCAGGGGAAGCCCTTCCCCTGCCTCCCCCAAAAAAACCTAACGATCAGATTCTCACGGGGAGCGCCAGCGCTTCCCGTGGGTGGTCTTATGACGAGCTGGACTCGTCACGAGCACTGTGTGCCATGACGAGTCCAGCTCGTCATAAGCACCGAAGGGGATAAAGGGTCAGAGCAGGATCTCAGCGGCAGACGAGGAGAAGGAACCTCCTGGTCACAGGAACTACACGAGCATTGCGCTCGAGAAATTCAAGGATGCAAAGACCTCCATCAAGGATTACAGCTAACTTTTCAGGGTGTAAATGGAGAGAAGGCACATCTGCCCTGCATATTTATCCACGAAGATGCCACCGTTTTGTGCAATACCTCTACTCAACTGGAGTGCTTTCTACTGGCTAATCAGTAAGTGCTACCTCGTTGGGTAAATGTATAGTGCCTTTCCTACACTACAGCTGCGTAAAGGACCAGAAGAATTGTCTCCAGTGACCTGTGTGTCTGTAACTTTGCCACCGCGCCGAAAGTGCCGGGGTCCTTTGAGTAAGCTGTCCATCATAGTGGGGAAAGGGCGGGCATACGTTGCATACCGCTAGTGTATGTGTGGCGGGGCTTCTAGGCCCGTTCACATGCCTCTTGTTTATAAAGGGTCAGAGCAGGATCTCAGCGGCAGACGAGGAGAAGGAACCTCCTGGTCACAGGAACTACACGAGCATTGCGCTCGAGAAATTCAAGGATGCAAAGACCTCCATCAAGGATTACAGCTAACTTTTCAGGGTGTAAATGGAGAGAAGGCACATCTGCCCTGCATATTTATCCACGAAGATGCCACCGTTTTGTGCAATACCTCTACTCAACTGGAGTGCTTTCTACTGGCTAATCAGTAAGTGCTACCTCGTTGGGTAAATGTATAGTGCCTTTCCTACACTACAGCTGCGTAAAGTGACCTGTGTGTCTGTAACTTTGCCACCGCGCCGAAAGCGCCGGGATCCTTTGAGTAACCTGTCCATCATAGTAGGGAAAGGGCGGGCATACGTTGCATACCGCTAGTGTATGTGTGGCGGGGCCAAACGAGCGGGGCTTCTAGGCCCGTTCACATGCCTCTTGTTTATAAAGGGTCAGAGCAGGATCGCAGCGGCAGACGAGGAGAAGGAACCTCCTGGTCACAGGAACTACACGAGGATTGCGCTCGAGAAAATCAAGGGTGCAGAGACCTCCATCAAGGATTGTCTCCAGTGACCTGTGTGTCTGTAACTTTGCCACCGCGCCGAAAGCGCCGGGATCCTTTGAGTAACCTGTCCATCATAGTAGGGAAAGGGCGGGCATACGTTGCATACCGCTAGTGTATGTGTGGCGGGGCCAAACGAGCGGGGCTTCTAGGCCCGTTCACATGCCTCTTGTTTATAAAGGGTCAGAGCAGGATCGCAGCGGCAGACGAGGAGAAGGAACCTCCTGGTCACAGGAACTACACGAGGATTGCGCTCGAGAAAATCAAGGGTGCAGAGACCTCCATCAAGGATTACAGCTAACTTTACAGGGTGGCAATGGAGAGAAGGTACATCTCCACGCTCACGAAGATGCCACCGTTTTGTGCAATACCTCTACTCAACTGGAGTACTTTCTACTGGCTAATCAGTAAGTGCTACCTCGTTGGGTAAATGTATAATGCCTTTCCTACATTACAGCTGCGTAAAGGACCAGAAGAATTGCAGGATCGCAGCGGCAGACGAGGAGAAGGAACCTCCTGGTCACAGGAACTACACGAGGATTGCGCTCGAGAAAATCAAGGGTGCAGAGACCTCCATCAAGGATTACAGCTAACTTTACAGGGTGGCAATGGAGAGAAGGCACATCTCCACGCTCACAATCCCGCCTCGTGGCATTCCTGCTGCACGATCACATGATCGTGCAGCAGGAATGCACAAAGAGGCATCGGGGGAAAGGAAAACCCTTTCCTTTCCCTCGATGTCTCTTTTGAATCAAACCCCCTCCCCGAGCCAAAACTCACCTATTGCTCCGACGCGCTGGAAGCAAATGGCTTCCAGCGCGTCGGGAAGAAAGGGAAACCCTCAATGATGTCAGCGCGCTCGCGCGCTGACGTCATTGATGGGGGCGGGGGAGGCAGGGGAAGTCCTTCCCCTGCCTCCTAAAAAAAAACCCGACGATCAGATTCCCACGGGGGAGCGCCAGCGCTTCCCCGTGGGTGGTCTTATGACGAGCTGGACTCGTCATGAGCACACGAGCACTGTGTGCCATGACGAGTCCAGCTCGTCATAAGCATGGAAGGGGTTAACTAGTTTATTAAAAGATACTGATTTACACTCTGGTAATGTCAAATATATAAATCTTTCTGTGTCTATATCAGTGGTACATGTAAACATACAATTTTCACATGCATGTTCCCATTTATAACAAAGGCCGAAAAGATTTTCAATGTCTATCCCTTCATTTTCCAATACAGTAAGCATATACATTAAAAATTCCTGAGCATCTTGTTGCATATTTTGTCTAAATTGTGTTGATCCACAACATATATCCAAAACTTGACGAATATCAGAAACGCTTTGCATTTTACTTTTATCAGTTCTCAATTTTTCATAAACAGAATACAACAAGGAGCAAAATATTTTTTCCCGATTCTCCATAATTTGTTGTTGCAAACTTTCAAGAAAAAAACAACATTAACTACTACGTTAGCATAGCAGTTGATACCTGAACTATTTTCAAACTGATAACCAACAATGTCTTCATTAGCGTCCTTTGTCTTCTTGCTTGCAATTACAACATTATCTTTATTTTTTTTCTTTGCTATAACTTTACTACAAATATTGTCATGTGTTCTTTTTCGACCTACCACACGCTTTTCAAATACAGGAAACTGACCTAAATTGGGAGCATACGCTCTTCTTAATCTATTATACTCTTTTACACAGTTTGTATCTGCAATAATCTTTGAGTCATCAAAATCAATTAAAAACAAACCAGATAAACTTCTGACTCTGGACAAAGCAACATATGCCATACCCTCTTTAAACACGGTACTTCCAATGTTCACCAAAGCACTATCTACACTTAATCCTTGAGATTTATGAATAGTCACTGCATATGCCAAAGAAAGTGGAAATTGTTTTCTACGGACATATAAATCTTTTACAAGCAAAAACGAACTGAACAACGACCAATTTGTTTTACTTCTTCAATTTCATCAAATTTGATTTTTAAAAATTCAATTCCATCTCTTTTTGATAATTTACAAAATCCACAAGTTTACCCATTGCTCCATTAACTAAACCTTTTTCTACATCCAAATTACGCCTTAAAATTACCCGACAGTTTATACATACATATAGATTCTTTTCTAAACCAGCAGTTTTAGATATTGAATTTTCTAAAGAATGCAATTTTGTTTGCAATTTTTCGGTCAAAATAATAGTGATTCCTTCATGCTCTATTTTATCAATGGCCTCCATTTTTATTATTTCTTCATTTTCGAGCTTCAAAACTTCTATGTTGAATATAGAACACTCTCGCAGTGTTGGCATTAAGCAGATTACAGATTTGGTTTCTGCAATTTTCTTATATATTTTCTCCTGAACTATATTTTCATTTGGAAACAAATTCAAAAGTAACCGACTCTGTAAAGCCTCTTTCCCATGTTCTGTCAGTACTCCAATTCTTACATCTTGAAGAATAGTTCCATAATCAACATCATTTGCCTGTCGCATATTCGTAATGAGTTCTTTGTATTCAAAATATGACCAAATGTTAACGTTTCCAACACTACCCTTAGACTTTCTGGTGTCTTCATGCACAAGCGTTTTAAATACTGGTTGTCCTTTTACGGGAGTAAGTTGCAGTAGATCTCCAAAAACTATAACATGTTTTCCTCCAAATAACACATCGTACTCTGTTTTAAGAATTTGCTGCATTCTTAAATGCACAAAAGCAAGCATTAAGTTTGAGACCATGCTTACCTCATCAATAATCAGAAGTTTCATTTTCTTCAGCACTCTTGAAACTTCATAACAAGCTTCTCCAGATAGCTTATGATATTCCAATTTGTTTTCATGCTCCACAGGTAGCATCAGTAAACGATGTAATGTAATTCCTTTAATGTTGTGTGCTGCCAACCCAGTAGGAGCAGTTACAACACAAGACAAATGTGACTCAGTTATTTTGTGTAGATAACTGGTCATTACTTTTATTAAGAAACGTTTTCCTGTTCCAGCTTGTCCACTCACATACATCCGGATAGGTTCAAAAGATGTGCATGAGCATTCTTTGTTTTCATGAAGTAATCCATGGTCAATCTGTTGCTTTACTTGCTGATATATTTCTTGTTGTTCAACATTTAGTTGTTCTTCCAAGTTTGTTAAGTCCATAATATCTTCTCGACCTTGAAGCATTGCTGTTTCAACTTCCTTCATAGCAATTGCTGCTTCATTTTCAACAATTGGTTGTCCTAGTGGATCTTCACTGATCGCAGCAGAAGTTTGACTGTCTTGAGAACTGTCTCTAGCAATCTCAGCTGCAATAGTAGCTTCTTGGTCAATTTCATCGTTCAACATCTTTACATAATTTGCAAAAACAGTGCATTGTATGGTATCTTTACAAGCATTGAAGGAATCTTCATAACTCTGAAATTCTCCAAGTAATTCCAATTCTGAACGCCACGGTTTGAACAGTTGCAAAAGTGCAAAATAGTAAAATTCTCTTTTATCAGTAGTGTCACAACTCAGTTTTCTGTGATTAATCAAATTTCCTTTCCTTTGTTTCACCAAACATCCTTCGGAACCAATTACTGCATATTTTCCATCAGTGATGTTTTCTGTAGTATTCCGTTTAAAAGTGTAGTTTTGCAGCACTTCATAGAGACATATGTTCTCAAGATGATGACTTCTATTTGGATAATATGTGTCCAACATATTTGTTTTCACAATATCTGTACTTTCCGGCTCTTTTTCTGCTAAATATTCAATTTCTTGAACAGATTTAAGTACTCGATTTCACGTGCAGCAAGATCTAGACTCACCCAAATGATTCTTCTAGATTTTGAGTATAAACTTGCAGATGATAACCGATCTGAGCATTCATACGCTCCAATTTCTCGATGGGATGACATCTTCAAACTGAAACTGTATAATTTCTTACTTAGACTCTTCTCGTGAGAAATCTCTTCCCACATTTCTTTCAATTCTGTCTTTTCAGATTTTGTTATATAAGATGTCACATACCGGGCAACAGCAATGGAATTATCCTCAACATACTGAATATCCATATTAGCATTCCACATTGAGAGAATAACAGGATTATAATCATTTATATATTTTGATTCTTCACTTCTTCTCAAATTGTATGTATTTTTGGAGACTTTCTAGTGATGGTATGTCTCATAGCTGACATAAAACTGTTTACTCTTCCTTTGGATATTACAGGACGTGGAAATCCAAAACGACATTTGGTATAAAACTTTTCCTTACACTTGTACTTTCGTCGACAGTATTTTCCACATCGATGGCTTTGGAATCGTAAAACTTGTTGTTTTAAGTTGTTTTCTTCTGTTCTTTTGGGTATAGCACATGGGCATATTCTTCAATAAAAGACAAAACAGTATCATCAGAATCAGTTCCGAATTTAGGAGCATCTTTGATCCATATCAGCATATGTATATGAGGAGCACCTCTAGCTTGATACTCCTTTCTCCAAAAAAATCCAGAACTTCTCCAAGAGGAGGATTTTTTTATTGCAGATAAAAGACATCATAGCTTCAAATCTATGATTAAAATACCTGCACACATTAACAGGATCCAAAGAGCACAATTCTCCAGGTGTCTTGTATTCAATATTTTTTACATTTGAATTTGCCTCACGAAGAAATTCAAGTAAATCATCCCAAGCGTATTCAGCACAGCTTAGGGTAAGAAACCATGTAGGAGTTCCTAAGTTCCTTAGCATGCATTTAAGTTCTCCATGACGACGGTACCAATGCTCATTAGTACCACGCTGACATGCCATCAAATTAATCAACTGAGATTCTAGATGATCGTCTCTCTGATGTACTTTATCCATAAATTGCTTTGCAGAAACATTTTGAAAATGTACTCCTGTTTTCAAAATGTGGTTAACTGCATATGAAAGTCCAGATAAGTCACTCTCAAACAAAAGATGAAATATATATGGGATACATTGTCGAAACCTTGGATCTTCTGCATACAATCTTGTTGTCCGATATTCAGATGCAGGAATCTGCACAGGTCGTTCATCATATCGTCCACCTTTTCCAGTTGGAAAAAGCTGCGGAAAACAACGAGCTTCCAAACTTTTCTCCCATACACTGATGGGAGTACCCTTTGCTTCCTTCATTTGGAATAACTCAATAGTATTTCCCATCACTTCTTTTGAATGAAGTGGATGTACACTATAATGTTCATAGATTTCTTCATTTTTCGACATGTCCACTTTTTCAATTTGACCACTTGACGTTTCAGTGTCATCATCTAAAAGTATTTCTTCTTCTTCCACATACACATTTTTATAGTACTCATTGTTTTTTATTAGATATAATGTTGCCTTTTGCACTTTTCTAACATCCACTAATTCTTGCCAGATTTTCTTACTCTTAGTAGGAACACCATTAACTAGAATAACTAATGGTTCACTTTCTACATTCTCTACACCAATAGTGTCAATATTTTTCTTTAAATCCAGTGGTAAATATACAACTCTTCCTTTTAATCCTCTCTGTAAATCACTCGGAGGCAATTTACCTGTTTTTGGCTCCATACGAACAATAGCCTGAAATGGGTGTACACATTGAATCAAAATAGACTCATACGTGTTTAAATCTATTAGTTCCGAAGGAATAGTTATCAACTCTAGATCATTATGAACAGCTCTAGCAGGCATTTTATTTTCATCCAATTTGTTATAACAATATTTACAAATACGTTGATCAGTACCCAAATCAAAACAATTCTCTACCCACAAATAAGTTGCAAAATTCTTCCACTCATCATTATTTTGTTTTTCACTTTTAAAATACAGATCAACACTCCTAGTCTGATTTCTATAGTGAGTTCGCCGGCAACAAATACAAGAATAATTTGGCCTTTCACCTGAAATCACCTTAAACTTTGTAACTTGTTCTTCAAATTTTTTTGGAGTAGTATGTTGCACATTCTCTTCAACATTTTCTTCTATTAATGTGTCAGTTTCTGCACTTTCTTCTTCCGGACCAAAGTAACAAAACTCAATTTCATCACAAACCTTCTTCACATCAGATACTGACCCACACAAAAGAGCACTGTTCAACTCATTTAATTTAAGTGCTGGACTTTTTGCATAATACAATCTTCTAACTAACTTCCGCATTTGAGAATGATGTACTGCTAACATCCTAAAATGATGAAAAACACTTTCAAATACTTTTCTAGAAAGACAAGCCAGAGAATGACCTTGCAAACCAGTATTTTTCTCACTCTGCAAGGGTCTAGTCCTTGCAACATCTTAATCTTTTGTTTAACACTTTTTTAGTATACTTCGTAAGAAATTGCGTAAAATATCAATAGATTCCTGTTGTACACTACAAATACTACTGCAATCCCAAGTATACACTGGGGCTTTAGGACGTCTCCCTAGAGCATCATCAGCTATCACTTCTTCTACATTTCTGGAAACCATCTTCTCTTTCTCAATTGCACAACCATTTCTAACCTCATAAGCACGACCACTGGTATCAACTGCATGCAATAAATTATTGGTCTGAAAATAACTCTCTTCATTAAAGAACGGCTCTGAACTTGAACTATGTTTCCATTCACCCCAAAAAAATTCACAAAAATTAGTTCTGTTAATTACTTTTTTTTCCTTACTTTTGGCCTTCAAAAAATTGATTGGTTTATGTAGTGATCGAATTCTATTTAAAACTAAAATAAATAATTTCCTTTTTAATTCCAAAGCTTTTTGAACAATGGATTCAATATACTTTTTCTTTTTATAAAATAGTGCTCTTCTTCTATATTTTTTAACATCTTTAAGCAAGTTAAAAACAACTCTATAATAAAAATCTTTTTCCTGATTTCTTTATACTGATTTTGCCTTCTTTTACCATTCATTGTATCGTTTGAATGTAATTTTCCATTTACTCCTTTCTTTTTACTCATATTCTTTTTTCTAGTTGAAGCATTGTTTTTACTTTGTACAATTTGTACACTATTTCTAGGCTTTGAAATTTTTTTAAGGAATTCTTTTGTTGTCTTACCGAAAGACTTTTTCTTTTTAGCCACATGATGTTGGTCATCCAATACTTTTTCTGCAGATTTGTTCAAATAATTTTCATTTTGCTGTCGTTTTCTCTTTCTTGATTTTTGAGGCATGATAAGTTTGTTTTAATGATGATAAACAATATCTGTAAGAAATAATTATAAATAAATTAATTTTAATAAATTTACAAATTATACCCTTCAATTACTATAGAAACACATTGCATGTGTTAAAACCTAGCTCACTGTATAAGTAGTTGGGTTGTAAAACAATGATTAGAGTAGTACACGGAGAGTGCCTTGGTGAATTTAAAAGTGATTCAGTTTTTGCACAGTGAATGGATTAGTACATAGTGTTGAATGGGTCACTACAACACTGCAAGGAGAGTTACAGGATGTTTGCTTTAGTGTATGGATACTGCCTGGGGAAATGAAGGTGTGTAAGATAAGTGTGTAAGTGATTAAAGGAGTGCATGCATATTCGATAAAGATTTGTAGCAGTCCATGTGCTGAAGCCAGAATCACTGCATGAGTACTTGTGTACTGATTAAATGATTAGAGTACTGCAAAGAGAATGCCCGGGTGAATTTATAAGCGGTTGGGTTTTGGCAGAGTGAATGCATTAGTACATGGTGCTGAATGGGTCAATACAGGATTGCAAGGGGAATGACAGGGTGTTTCTTGAAGTGTAAGGAGACTGACTGGGGAATTAAAAGCCTTAAACACAAGTGCATAGATGGTTAGAGGACGACATGTATAGTGGATAGGAGTTTGAAACACTGTATGTGTTAAGGCTCTAAATCACTGAATGAGTATTTGGATAGTAACTGAATGTAAACAGTACTGTAAGGAGAGTGCCTAGGTGAATTTTTAAGTGATTGGGTTTTAGCGCATTGAATGGATTAGTACATGGAGCTGAATGGGTCACTAGAGGAGACTGCTAGAGTGTATAGATACTGACTGGGGAATTGAAGGTGTGAAAGACAAGTGTGTAGGTAGTTACAGGACTACATGCGTAGTGGATAGGTGTTTGAAGCAGTCTATGTGCTAAGGCCTGGGTCACTGCATGAGTAATTGAACACTGACTGAATGATTAGAGTACTTCAAGGTGAGTGCCTGGCTGAATTCATAAGTGTTTGGTTATGGCACAGTGTTTAGATTAGTATATGTGCTGGATGGCTGAGTGGAAGAGTGCATGCGGAGTAACAAGGTGTTTATTGAAGTGTATGGATAGTGCCTGAGAATTGAAGAAGTGAAAAACAAGTGTGTAGGTAGTTACAGGACTACATGCATACTTGATAGGTGTTTGAAGCAGTCTATGTACTAAAGCCTGGGACACTGCATGAGTAATTGGGTACTGACTGAATGATTAGAGTACTTTAAGGTCAGTGCCTGGCTGAATTTATAAGTGTTTGGTTATGGCACAGTGTTTGGATTAGTATATGTGCTGGATGGCTGAGTGGAAGAGTGCATGCGGAGTAACAATGTGTTTATTGAAGTGTATGGTTAGTGCCTGAGAATTGAAGGAGTGAAAAACAAGTGTGTAGGTAGTTACAGGACTACATGCGTACTTGTTCGGTGTTTGAAGCAGTCTATGTGCTAAAGCCTGGGACACTGCATGAGTAATTGGGTACTGACTGAATGATTAGAGTACTTTAAGGTCAGTGCCTGGCTGAATTTATAAGTGTTTGGTTATTTTTTTTTTTTTTAGTTTAGAAAGCTTTATTGAAGTATTAAACAAAGTATAACATTAATACAGCTGATCTGATGAGGAGCGACAATAGAGAATAAACATTTGCAGTAGAATAGAAAATAGAACACACCTCAATTATGAGAACTGTACAAAGTCAAATGCATTTTTAAACTTATTAAAAAGAGAAGTAAAGGAAGAGAAGAGACGAGAAGAGAAGAAAGAGGGAAAAGAAAGAAGAGAGAGGAAAGGATAAGAAAATGATATCAGAAGAAACACAGAATATGTAATAATTTAAACTACAATGGAAAATGAATCATGTGCATACTAATCTTCCGACCTGGAAAGAAAGGAGGTCAAGGGTAACCATAACAAATCTTTTTTGATCAACAGAGCAGTGGAATTAGCAAAGGCACGATCAAGTCTGTGATGGTGACAAAGTAAATTCCACCAAGCTTGTAGTGAAATTTTGAAGTGTCCTTCCAATTGGTAGTTATAATTTGGAGAGTAATAGCAAAAAACAGGTCAATAAATTTACCCACAGGACCAAGAGTATCCCAAACAGGAGAACAACTTCCTAGAAAAACATGTGAAATCTCAAAAGGGACATTAGACATTAAAATATCATTCAATTTTAACCAAACCTGAGCCCAAAAACTTTAACCCGAGGGCAGTGAAAAACATGTGCATGAAATCACTATTGTTATTAGGGCAAGACCAACACTTCGGGAATCTAATAACTTAAATTTATACATATCGCAAGGGGTAAAGAAGAGTCTGTTGTAGAAATAGTATGAAGTCTGTGTAGTGCTAGCAGAACGTGAAGCAGTATGAATCTTTTTCCATAAGGAGTTCCATGTGCATAAAGGGATTTCTAGGGAAAGATCCTTTTCCCATGTGAGTTCCAGTTTGGATTTGGTTCTGATCTTCGCAGAGTTTGATAGTATTTTATATATTGAGGAAGCACTAGATTGAGCAGAGAAATCAATGGAAGTAGGTAGTGTCTGATTAGAAGTAGTGGTGCAGGGATCCTGAAGGAAGAGAGTTGTGAGAGATTCCTTAAGCAGGGGATAGTGAAGGGCATGAGAGGAGGAGACATTATAGGAGGTTTGAAGATCTGAAAAATCCATAAAAGAACCATCTCTTATTAAGTGTTGTGGTGTAATAATTCCCTTATCAATCCATTCCTTCCAAAATAAAGTACGTTTGTTAATCTTAATGGATTTGTTGTACCAAATTGGGGTATGTAAAAAGGGATCAGCAGACGGTAAATGTGAGTGAATCAGAGAGATGGAAATTGCTTTGGAGTGAATAAAAATAGGGGAGGAGAAACGTTTCGGAGGTTGGGACATTAAGACAGCAGAGGTAAAAGAGAAAGGAGAATACTGAGCTTGCTCCAACAATCTCCATGCAGTTAGAGGCGGATCAGAGGTCTCAGACAGGGAAGTCCATACTTGCTTTAAAGTGAAAGCAGAGTGATAGTGGCGAATATTAGAAAGTTGACACCACCTAAATCTTTGGGAGATTGGAGGCGGACCAATGAAATCCTAGGTTTACGATTATTCCAGAGGAACTTGGAGAGAGAACTGTTAATAACGCGAAAGAAGGGGTTTGGGAGAGAAATGGGAAGCATGGATAAATAAAAATTTATGATAGGGAGAAGCATCATTTTAATGGTGGCTAGTCTACCCCACCATGAAAGGAATAGCGGTGACCATCCCTCAGTCAGGGCAGAAATTTTCTTTAGAATATCCGCCAGGTTGATTTTGATAGTCTCCTTAATGGTGTTAGCATATAAGAAACCTAGGCATTTGATATGTCTAGAGGTCCACTCAAAACCTGTATTTGCAAACATAGAAGGGAGGCAGAATTTGTTGAGAGGTAAAATTTTCAGACTTATCAACGTTTAATTTATAGCCAGATACTTTTGAGTATTCCTGCAGGAGTGAAAAAAGGCTGGTAGAGAAGTGGATGGGTTGGAAATGTATAAAAGAATATCGTCAGCGTAAGCGGTGAATTTAAGGTCAAGTGACTTGAGTTGGAGACCTGAATAGTGAGGAGAGCGTCTGATTGTTTCTAAGAAGGGTTCCAGCGCAAGGATAAAGAGAAGGGGAGAAAGAGGACATCCCTGTCTAGTCCCTCTGAGAAGGGGGAAATAACTAGACAGGCAACCATTAACCCAAACAGAAGTGGTCGGGACTGAATAAAGTAGTTGAATATGTTGAAGGATAGGAGGGCCAAAACCATGCCATTTGAGGACACTGAAAATAAACTCCCATTCAACCCTGTCAAACGCCTTTTCAGCATCTAATGTTATGGCAGCTAACGGAGAGTCCAACTTCGAGGCTAAATGGATAATATTAAGAAAAGTGCGCGAGTTGTCAGTAATAGAGCGGCCTTTGACAAATCCGGATTGGTATATATTTACAAGGTCAGGGATAACTTTATTAATTCGTATGGCGAGTAATTTTGCGAAAATTTTACAATCTGTGTTGATCAAAGAAATGGGCCTATAGTTTTTACATAAGGACGGATCTTTATCTTTTTAGGTATCAGACAGAGCATAGCCTGGGAGAAAGTGCCTTGCGCTGCGCCCGTAGTAAGAAAGTGCGTAATTAAGGAAAGGAGGTGAGGAATCAGAAGTGATTTAAATTGGAGAAAGAATCGAACAGTAAAACCATCTGGGCCCGGTGTCTTATCTTTAGGTAAAAGGGAAATAGCGGCAATAATTTCTTGTTCGGAGATAGGAATATTTAAAGAAGAAAGGTCAACCTGATTCTCAGGATTTTTAGGAATGCGTTGAAAAAAGGAATCGATAAGATCGATAGAAGGGGAAAATTCTGGGGTATACAGAGAGGTATAGTAGTCAGTGAAACACTCAAGAATCTTGGCATCTGAGAGATGTAAAACTCAGGAAGGATCCTTAATGGCAGCTATTTTAGATTTTTGTTTTTTAATTTTTAAGTAATTGGCTAAAGCTTTGCCGGCTTTGTTCCTTCCGCCATACATTTTTGCATTGAATTTAAGGAGGTTATTACAAGCCGAATCCCATGACTGTTTGTTATATTGCATTTTCGCTTTAATCAGATTAGGTAATGTGTCAGGGCAATTGGCCGAAAAATACTGGTGTTCCAACGTTTTAATTTGTTTGAGGAGGGATACAGACTCAGAGAGAGTTTTCCTCCTTTTTCGGGACACAAAGTTTATTATAAAACCTCTGGCAGAAGCCTTAAAGGCATCCCATATTAAATGAAATTGAGAGACAGAAGAGAGATTATGAAGAAAAAATTCTTGAGCAAAGAGCGAAAACTGTTCCACAAATTGAGAGTCCAGGAGAAGAGAATTGTTAAAGCGCCAGCGCCGAGATGAGGGTGTGGGTAAAGGGTAATCTAAATCTAAAATGATGGGGGCATGATCGGATATAAGAATGGAGCCAATCTCGATGTCGTTCATGAATTGTAGGGTATGTTGAGTAAGAAAAATGTAATCTATACGGGAATGAGATTTGTGTGCAGGAGAAAAAGGAAAACTCAAGAGCATCCGGGTGTGAGGTTCCTCCAGGCATCAACCAGTCCTCTTGTAGTAATCGCCTTGTGGAAAGTTTTTGCATCTTGTTGGGAGTGTATCTGGCTTGGGATTTTCGATCTAGAAAGGGATCCATTAGCTGGTTGCAGTCACCACCCACAATCAAATTGTTGGCAGAATGTGAGGAGAGAAGAGTGGAAAAATCAGACCAAAAGGATAAGTCAGTGCCATTCGGGCCATATACATTGCAAAAAGAGAGTGGAGTGTTGTTAACTGTAACATCTAGAAGAAGCCATCTACCATTGGTATCTTTAGATTCGGTTTGTAGGTGAACAGACAGCGACTTGTGGAACAAAATAACAACCCCGTTCTTATTATTATCAGCTGGGGAGCAAAAGATGTCACCCACCCAATGTTTACGTAATGAAGGCAAATCTTGTAATCTGAGGTGTGATTCTTGCAACAGAGCAATATGACATTTCAGTTTGGCCAGGTGGGACAATACTTCTGTTTCTTAACAGGATTACGCATACCTTTTACATTCCATGAAATGATTCGGAGACTTTTCATAGGTACTGTACATAGGAGGATAAACAATCTCTAAACTTAACAAATGCAGAAAAGTTAAAAAGTGAAATATGGAAATTCATTAAAAGGGAAATTGTAAGAGACAAAGAGGATACAAGTATGGCAAAAAGAGGGAATGGGTTAAAGAGAGTAGCAAAAGGAAGAAGAGTACACAACATTTTTTGGTATGGCGAAGGAAATGAGCGAAAAGGTAATTGTACAAACCTTGTTATAAAAGAGTAAAAAAGGAACAAAAAACTCTGTGCAAGAAAAAGATCCTGAAGGAAGGGATAGAAAAAGTGGAGAGAGAGAAGGGAGTGAAAAAAGGGGAAAAAGGCATAATCGCCAGCTAAGAGAGGGAAAGAAAGAGATAACAAGCAAGGAGAAAAAAGAGGGGAATCGAAAAGCAAGGGAGGATAACATAGTCTCCCAAGGAAGGATAACCAAGAGAAGATGACAAAAAACCGAGCGGCTTTAGTCATAAAGAACAATATGAAGAAGAACATTGACGAGTGAGGGGGCGGCGAGAGACAGCCACACAGGCAAAGAGACTCCGAGAAAAGTCAATATTGCCTTCTAAAAGTAAACAAGGAAGCAAGTATAAGAACATGAGGCAAACTTTACGGAACAAAGGGAAGGGAACTTACCAAACATTGGGAAGGTATTGCAGCCACATGAGTCACACATTACAGACAGGGGGTAACAAGGGTGGAGAACAACTACAGCAGTTCCGTGCTGGGGAAACCTGGGAAATGAGAGAAATAACAAACAAGGACATAATTAGAGGTTACAAACTACTTACAGAAGCATACCAAAACAGAGCACAAAAGAAAAAATTAACGAAAAGTAATTAAGGCTTGTTAAGTTCCATGGATTCTCCTTTATGGGCGTGGATGAACTTCCGGAGGTCGGCAGGATCTTCAAAACTGTAAGTTCTGTCCTTGTAGGTAACTTTGAAGAAACAAGGATGTATTAACCCATATCTGGCATTCATAGATCTCAAGGCAGGCCTTAAGTCGAGGAATTCCTTACGTCGAGTGGCAGTTGGCTTGGAGACATCTTGACTAAAGAAAACTCTGTGGCCAGACCAGAACATCTGCTTGTGCTGTTTAGCTGCGTTGAGAATTTCCATAAGATCAGAGTAGAGAAGGAAACAGGCAATTATACCTCTGGGTTTAGACGAGGAGGATGCACTCTGTGGTCCCAGTCGATGAGCTCTCTGGATGTTGAAGTCTGTGGATTTTGCGCAACCAGTAATCTGTAAGACTTGAGATTTCAGAAATATAACCATATCTGATCCTTCAGAACCTTCCGGAATACCATAAATGCGTAGGTTGTTACGCCTATTACGATTTTCTAAGTCCTCTGTAGATTTCTTTAGCAAACTAACTTCTTTAGTAAGGCAGTCAACTTTGGCAATAACATCCTGAGCATCACTGACTTTTTGCTCCACATCCGAAAGCCTCAGATCTAATCCAGTCCATTTGTCGTCTAACCTTTGCAAAGTAGCAGCTGTGTCCGACATGAAAGGACGAATGAGGCGCAGTTCCTCCATTATATCCTCTAATGTGAGAGGGAGCGGTGATTTTGACGGAGAGGGCGGGTCCTTCTTTGTACGTTTGCCAGACCAGTCGCAGTGTCTTTTCGTCCACCCGCAGCACCCCCTGGGGTTTGTGTGGATGATGGGAATCCATAATATAAAAGGAGAGGAAGCACCAACAGTCTAGTATTAGAAAGCAACACAGCAGGAGACAACTTTGTTAATATGCTGGAGAAGAGCCAAGCAGAAATGACCAACGAAATGTCCACAGATAAAAGCGGTCTATAAACAAAAAGATTTTTACTTCCTAGATACCGCCAGAATTGAACACTATAGCTGATGACATCCGTTATAAAAGGAGGGGGCATATGTCCAACAGAGCGCCATCTGTATATATGCTGTTTTATCTCTTTTTCCCTTTATGTGAGGCACAGCATGGTCAACTCGAAGGACACTCTCCTCCCGGTCGAGTGCAGTGTTGCGTGAAGAGAAGCACAAAATGGCGGCCGCTGCTCAGCTGAAACTAACGCAGCCGTTCTTGGGGAGGACACAAGGACCAGTGTACATGCTGGTCTGTCTCTTTTGATATGAGGCACAACAGAGTCAGCAATGAATGCGGGGAATAATGCTAGGCAAAGACATTATCCGTAGAGCATTCTCCTGATAGTCAGTTGAGGTGCTGCATGAGGCAAAAATACAAAATGGCGGCCGATGTCGAGTGGAGACAAACGGGCCTATAACGAGGAGAAAAGACCTTCCCAAGGTCTAAAAACTTGCCATCATGGTCCTGTGATGCTCCTATGCAGGAAACCGCAGTTCCGGTATGCAGGTGCTGCTTAGGAACAGTTCCTTCGTTTTCGAGCGGAGCTCGAATTAGCGGAGCTCTTCAGGTGGCGGCCATCTTGAATCGCCGCTGCCGCGCGCCTTAAGTGTTTGGTTATGGCACAGTGTTTGGATTAGTATATGTGCTGGATAGCTGACTGGAGGAGTGCATGGGGAGTAACAATGTCTTTATTGGAGTGTATGGATACTGCCTGAGAATTGAAGGAGTGAAAGACAAGTGTGTAGGTGGTTAGAGGACTTCATGCGTAGAAGATAGGGATTTGTAGCAGTCTATGTGCTAAGGCCTGGGTACTTGTATGAGTACTTGGGTAGTGACTGAATAATTAGAGTACTGCAAGGAGTGTGCATAGGGGAATTTATAAGTGTTTGAGTTTTGACGCACTGATTGCATTAGCACATGGTGCTGGATTGCTGACTAGAGGAGTGCATGGGAAGTGACAGCGTGATTCCTGGAGCATCTAATACTACGAAAACTTGACAACATGACAGGTTTTAAAACGGTTATCTGTCTGCAAAGATATGAACTACCCAAATGCTTCTCTCACAGTGGTTGCCCAAATGCACACAGATTCACAGTGTGATTCTAGACAAGCAACACAGTTCCTTGGACCTTTCCAAAACACATTCACTAGTATGGAAGGGGTAAGGTGACTGCTCACATTTTACAAAATTCACTACTGCATTCTACTGTGAATGACTGTCCTCATTTCTGCGAATGCACAAGCAATAACTGGCTTCTAATACTACTAAAACTTGACAACATGACAGGTTTTAAAGCGGTTATCTGTCTGCAAAGACATAAAGTACCCAAATGCTTCTCTCACAGTGGTTGCCCAATTGCATACAGACTCACAGTGTGATTCTAGACAAGCAACACAGTTCCTTGGACCTTTCCAAAACACATTCACTAGTCTGGAAAGGGTAAGGTGACTGCGCACATTTTACAAACTTCACTACTGCAGTCTACTGTGAATGACTGTCTCATTCTGCGAATGCACAAGCAATGACTGGCTTCTAATACTACGAAAACTTGACAACATGACAGGTTTTAAAGCGGTTATCTGTCTGCAAAGACATAAAGTACCCAAATGCTTCTCTCACAGTGGTTGCCCAATTGCATACAGACTCACAGTGTGATTCTAGACAAGCAACACAGTTCCTTGGACCTTTCCAAAACACATTCACTAGTCTGGAAAGGGTAAGGTGACTGCGCACATTTTACAAACTTCACTACTGCAGTCTACTGTGAATGACTGTCTCATTCTGCGAATGCACAAGCAATGACTGGCTTCTAATACTACGAAAACTTGACAACATGACAGGTTTTAAAGCGGTTATCTGTCTGCAAAGACATAAAGTACCCAAATGCTTCTCTCACAGTGGTTGCCCAATTGCATACAGACTCACAGTGTGATTCTAGACAAGCAACACAGTTCCTTGGACCTTTCCAAAACACATTCACTAGTCTGGAAAGGGTAAGGTGACTGCGCACATTTTACAAACTTCACTACTGCAGTCTACTGTGAATGACGGTCTCATTCTGCGAATGCACAAGCAATGACTGGCTTCTAATACTACGAAAACTTGACAACATGACAGGTTTTAAAGCGGTTATCTGTCTGCAAAGACATAAAGTACCCAAATGCTTCTCTCACAATGGTTGCCCAAATGCAGATAGACTCACAGTGTGATTCTAGACAAGCAACACAGTTCCTTGGACCTTTCCAAAACACATTCACTAGTCTGGAAGGGGTAAGGTGACTGCACACATTTTACAAAATTCACTACTGCAGTCTACTGTGAATGACTGTCTCATTCTGCGAATGCACAAGCAATAACTGGCTTCTAATACTACGAAAATTTGACAACATCACAGGTTTTAAAGCGGTTATCTGTCTGCAAAGACATGAAGTACCCAAATGCTTCTCTCACAGTGGTTGCCCAAATGCACACAGACTCACAGTGTGATTCTAGACAAGCAACACTACTCCCTGGACTTTAGCAGGAGAAAAACATTAGTCTTATTAAAAACAAAGACACAACATACAACACCTCACAAATTAATAACTCACCTTTCAAATTAATTTGTTGATTAAGAAGTATGTCAGTCACACACCAGATGTTCTTAAACCAAATGTCTGTACTGCACTGCTCTTAGCAAAACCAAAAAATGGCAAACTTTCCCTCTCTTTCTGCACACAT
The DNA here is from genome assembly GCA_963921515.1 of Calotriton arnoldi. Lineage (NCBI taxonomy): Eukaryota > Metazoa > Chordata > Amphibia > Caudata > Salamandridae > Calotriton > Calotriton arnoldi. The sequence continues at coordinate 575,475 of CAWUFW010002100.1, forward strand.
ATACATGTAAATATCAAATCACATTACTTCCCACATTAATTCAAAAGCTAACACACATTTCTATTGGTTACACATTTCAAGCCTATCCAATTGATATAACTTTCAACCCTACCCCCAATCTGCTTACAGCCTGTTACCATAGTAACAGTTCATGGAACACTCAACTGAACTCACAGGTCACAAGTTCAGCACACAATGTTGCTAATCCAAACAACAAGTGCGCTTGACTTTTCAAAATATCAGCTTATCCTGTCTAATGTTCCTTTCAAACGCTTTTCATTAACCAATAAGAAACGTGCTCTTGAAACTCAGAAACATGCACCCTACTTTTTAGTCTATAATCTTCTCAAACAGCCAATCATTTTTTTTTCAGTTTTTTTTAAACTGCATCTTATCCACCATTTTAGAAAAACTTTAGTAGTCAAACTGCCATTTCACATACAGACACCTTCTGAGTGCATCCAGACCTCCTTTCAAGATGCTTAGAGTGTGGATTGTGGGACACAGCTATATTTTCTGGAGCCAAAGGTATGCAGAAAACAGTGGCATTGACAAAGACCTAGCTTTGCCAAATGTAGACATTAAATGGATTGGACAGAGAGGATTAAAGTGGCACCAATTGATGCCATTGGTTAAATCCTTTTGCATCTCCAACACCCTGACCTCATAATTGTGCACTGTGGTGGCAATGACCTAGGCACTTTGACTGGGGTAGGTCTGGAAATGCTTATGAAGGACACCTTTGGAGAATTGATATCACTTTTCCCCCAAACTGACTTTGTATATTCTAATATATGTCAAAGACAGAAATGGAACTGGTCCAATAAATTTTGTCCACAGATTGAGAAAGCTAGGAAACACGTCAATAAAGCTGTTTCTGCTTATCTCAGAGATTATAGAATGGGCTCCATTTACAACAACAATCTGCGTTTTAATATGGACGGCATCTATAGGAGAGATGGTGTACATTTTACAGATGAGGGTAACAGAGTCTTCCTCATCAACTTTAGACTCTGCATCGGTACTTACTTGTAGGTACCAAAATATCCCAAAAAACAGAACAGCTCTTTTTAGAGCCACCCAAGACCTAAACACCTAAACTTCATTTATATCTGAAATTTTTGTACATTTGTTTTTCTTGGATTCGCGCACCCAACGCGTTGGAATCGTGCACCAAACGCGTTAGGGGTCACGCATCCAACGCGTGCACACCAGGGTCTCCTTGGATTCGCGCACCCAACGCGTTTGATTCGTGTACCAAACGTGTAACAGGTCGCGCATCCAACACGTGCACACCAGGGGCCGCGCTGGATGCGCGTCTCCTAATTTTACCGTAAAAAAAATTAGCACCTTGCACTAATTTGTATTCTCCCCGGGACCCCATCCCCCGGGGCCTATATACAACGTTGGGAACCGTGGGGGGTCCCCAATACCCCCACAGTCCCAGCCGGCTCCCCGCGTCCTACGGGAGCAGGCATTGCTTTTCCACATGGGGAGCAGCTAACATGTTGCTCCCCATGTGGAAAGCTAATTGGTTTGCATTTTGAAAGAGAGAGCAGGTTTCCTGCTCTCTCTTTCAAAATGCAAACTAAGTTTGCTATGACAGGACGGGAGCCGCGAGGCTCCCGTCCTGTCATAGCAAACTACAGTGTCCCGGGGTAGGCACCCGGGACACTGCAGGAGCCGGCCCTGGGGGTGGTGATCCCCAGGGCCATCAAGGGCTCCAGGAGGGGGCCGCGCGGCCCCCTCCCAACAATTTCACAGCCCCGGGAGGTGGTGGTCCCCGGGGCTTCAGGGGTCCAAAACGGACCCCCATTTTTAATTTTTTAGTGCCCCGGGGAGGTGGCGGTCCTCGGGGCTGCGGGAGGGCCGAGAGCCCTCCCGCACCATTTATTTTTAAAGCCCCGGGGGTGGCGGACCCCGGGGCTTGGAGGCCTTAGAGGCCCCCTCATATTATAAATACCCCCCCATGCCCCCGGGACTTGGCCCACCCGGGGGCCAATTAACATCGAAGCGCGGGAGACCGCGCTTCGATTTTTTTCGGCAGGATCCGCGCACCCTGAGCGCATCCTGCCGATTTAAAAAAAAAATGCTTTTTGCCCAGGGGGTCCTTGTGGGACCCCCTGAGCAGGCCTAGGGGTTAGGGTGTTTCTACCCTGCCCCCTTTTGCGCTTTGCGCACTTGTTTCTGTCCCTCGGTTCTACCGAGGGACAAAATGGCTGCCAACACTTCCTGAATCGGAATGTTGACAGCCAGCTGACAGCCAATTAGCATGCAGCTCGTGATCGGGACGGTGCGCGCAGGGTGCGCTGAGGGTACGCGGATCCGACGCGCCCATAGATATATATGTGACTTTACTTGTGAATTTCTCAGGAACTACTGAACGGATTTACACCATTTAAGCAAAAGGCACCAGTCTGAACCAAGGGCTACCTCTTTGCCAAATTTGGTGTAATTCCGTTCAGCAGTTCGGGCTGTAGCTGCGACTAAAGGTTCCTATGGAAAAATGAATGGGGAAAACGCGTTTTGGGACCCCCTTTTTCTCGGCCCCCGCTTCACGTATCACCCCGAGACTTTCAGGGTAGGAGCGGAGCGGAGCGCCCCAACAAGTTGGAAACTTTCACGAAGATTCGTCAACCGGCGCCAACGTTATTTCAAATAGAATGTCGCGGATTTCCTATGGATAATAGGTTGTAACTATAACTATCTACTGGCGACCGCCAGTAGATAATATCGACGTTTACGTATATATATATATATATATATATATATATATATATATATATATATATATATATATATATATTCATTGAAAAAAACAAAGGTTACAGGGATGTTATAGCTAAGGTCAGATTTCACTCATACAAAACCGTTGAAATTCAGCAGCTATAGTTACTTGAGCTAACTATAACTTACTCCCCCGCAATGCACTGCTTATGACTTGACATATTACATCATTCATGACATGGTGCCCTAAGGTTACTAAACTTGCGCACCTACCATGCCCACTTTTGTCATCAATAATTTTATTTGAAATGTTACAGTGATATTATCAATGATGTCATAGAAGATGTCATGACTGATGTGGGATAATTAGCAGTGCATGACAAGGGTGCGAGTTATAGTTACCTTAGGGCACAAGTTATAGTTTCTTAAGATAACTATAACTGCTAAAGTTCTATGGTTTTGTGCGTAAAATCTGAACCTAACTATAACGTCCCTCTAACCTTTGTTTTTATTGTGAATTCTTAAGGTTTTTTAAATTCTATTACCAAACTGTAACATCCCTGTAACCTTTGTTTTCTTCAGTGAATTACTATGTTTTTTTAACGTGAAGTAATATTTAATTACCATACGTTAATCCAGCCTCGCCTGCGCACGGATGAAGACTGTGCGCAGTGGGGGCTAGGAAGCAGGGCCTGGCCGCAACCCCCCCACATGCAGCCAACCCCAAGCCGTGAACAGCCTTTGGGGGTGTGAGAGAGTGTGTAAGTAGATCTGTGAGTGTGTGTATTTATTTTTCATTGGGGCTGGATCCGCGGGTCCATCTCGAATTCACACGGATGGGACGCGCGGAGCACCACAATGGATCCGCTGATCCTCGCACATTGGGGGGGTAATTTCTTTCCCATAAAGGGTCACTCAGCAACCTTTCTATCACACCCATGGGGTCACAGTACCTCTACCCTGACGCTGACCCCGACCCCTTCTATTACTTTTCACGTTTTACTTCAGGCCCTAGGGCCATGTACTGATACATAAAATGGCGGCTGCAACTTGTGAGTTTCTGTGTGGGTCTGTGAGTGGGTCTGTGAGTAGGTCTGTGAGTGCCTGTGTGGGTCTGTGAGTGGCTGTGTATGTCTGCGAGTTTGTCTGTGAGTGCCTGTGTGGGTCTGTGAGTGGGTGTGTGGGTGCCTGTGTGGGTCTGTGAGTGTGTCTATGAGTGGCTGTCTGGGTCTGTGAGTGGGTCTGTGAGTGACTGTGTAGGTCTGTGAGTGGGTGTGTCAGTGTCTGTGTGGGCTTGTGAGTACCTGTGTAGGTCTGCAAGTGAGTGTGTGAGTGGCACTATGGGTTTGCTAATAGGTTTGTGAGTGCCTGTGTGGGTATGTGAGTGGGTCTGTGGTGGCTGTGTGGGTCTTTGAGTGGGTCTGTGAGTGCCTGTTTTTTTTTTTTTTTTAATTACAGCAGAATTTGCGGATCTGTCCTGATTTTACATGGGGGACCGTGCTGACCGCTGCGGATGATTCGCGAGTCCCAGCACGTGGAAAAGGAAACTAGTTTTAAGACAATTTCTTGACCTTCATGGGTCCCTCTTCAACCCCATGGTGTCAGTGTACCTCACGGACCTCTTCAATGACTACACACTTACATTTTGAGGCCCCAGGACTGTGTCCAGATGCATAAAATGGCAGTCGCAACATTCCAGTTAGGTTGCAGCCAGCCAATCACGGCATTGTTGTTGGCGAATGGATTCATGGACCACCGCGGTGGATCCGCAGAGGTTCCGCGTCCATAGATATCTATATTTCTTTTTTCTATAATAACTTTACAACTACTGAACGTATTTACACAAAATCACAAAAAGGGCTCTTTCTGGACCAAGAGCTAGGTTTCTGCCAAATTTGGTGTAATTCGGTCTATAGTCGTGTTCAAAATCCCTACGGTAAATTGTATGAGGGACATACCTATACCTTTTGAGACCCCCCTTTTTCTCGGCCCCGCTTAATGGATTAACCTGAAACTTTCCAGACAGCAGCTGACGTGAGGTGTACACTAGGTTTGAAACTTTTGTGGAGATTCTACAAATGGCATCAAAGTTATTGGCAAAACAAAAAAATGCTTTTCCTGTGGAAACTAGGTCCTAACAATAACCATCTACTGGTGACCGCCAGTAGGATTATATATCCACTACCCAAATCAATCCCCCACCTTTGCTGGGAAAGAAGGAGTCGGGCCGCTGCCCCTTTGCATTCAGTGTGAGTTTATTTCATTCAAAGTAATGGCAGGAAAAAACAGCCCAAAGCCTTTCGGAGCAACAGGCTCCTTGATTAGGGGAGATTATATATAATATATGATTAAAGAGGCTTGAGGGAAATCAAAAGTATGTAACCTTGGTATCCAGCACCCTGACCCTCAAAAGCTGCAGGCTTCTGAACAAAAGAATAGGTCCAGAACTTATTCTTTTACAAATTAAGCACTGGCTATCTTAGTTTAGAAAATGTATTGCACACAGTGTAATAAAAACTGCATGTAGGATATAATAGGCAGCCACAAAATGTTCGAAAATAGTTAAGCATATAACTGATTACAATGTATCCAGAAGTTACAGTGAACTATATCAGAGAAGTGTGACAAAAGAGGAAGGGTAGGGTGATGGCAGAGGGTAGTGAGGACAGAATGGAATAATGACTGTAGTGAGGTAATGGCAGAGGAGCAGGAGTGTGATGGTAGAGAAGGTGGATGACGATAACACAGGAATGGGAGGAGACCCCCCCCTTTGTAGCGGAGGGGAGTGGTGACATATCAGTAATGGTAAGGGAAGGTGATGATGTGAGTGTGGTAGAAGAGGAAGAGGAAGGTGGCGCTGAGCAGGTTAATGGCAGGAGATGGTGAGGTCTTGGGAGTTTTACACTGTGATAAACCAAGAAATATGAATGAAATAAAACATCTCAAAATTGCCGCAAAAAATGCAACATTGTCTTATAAAATATCCATTTTGGTGCCGCAGAATTTCCATTTTGATGCAGCAAAATCCTGGGGGTATGACTATACACATCTTGTTCTCTCATTGTGTGGCTGTAGTTTTTCATCTTGAAATTTGATACAGAGTTGCAATTCTCATACATTTTTCCTCACCAATGACTCAACAGTGGACACTTGCATGGGATCATCGTGAAATCATTAAACTCAAGTGAAACAGGGGAGTGGCAATCTGAAACACGAAAGTCCTGAGTTTCATGTGGAAGGCTTCCCTTTTTAGGACCTGATACACTCTGCGTAAAATCCAGTGTCCTAGTGAGAAATACATTTAGCACGTTGTAATAAAACTACACACACACACCCGTACCCCTGACTCTGAACCTCTTCTTCTATTTGATTCTGCAAGACATTTCTGTTGTAACCAACTTATGCATGGAGAAAGCTTCACGATCAGCATAGGGGTAAGTATAGTGTGAGCTGTACATATCCCAATAAAAAGAACATACACTTGTATAGGAAAACATTTGCACACTCCTAATCAGAGGTGGACTCTTGGTAGGAGCTGTGGTTGTAGCCAAAGATAGATATGAAATTATGATATACCGCAAGCTAAAAAGGCAATGGACAGGTTGAAGTGCAGGAATGAGACTGCCTCACCCACAGCTCCAATGAAGGTTACCATGGGTGTGTTGAAACTGTTTGTGGTGAGTGGACAAGGTGCAGAGGCCACTAGCATAGTTTCCACATAAGGTAATGCTTGTGTGCAGAGAATCAAGACAGGGGTGGTTATTCCTTGGGCACAAAGGTTTTCATAACAAAGTTGTGGCACCTCCAGGAGAAAGGTGAATGAGAGACGATTTTCAATTGAGAAATATAGATTTATGGTTTTTCTGCAAATGTGCCACATATCTCCGTTTGCGGTGTCTGAAGTTGCCACTTGCGTCCCTCCCAACACCACGACAGCTAACATCACCAATGAAGATGTGATCAATTCTTTATGTGCACATTTAGGCGCACCTCTGCGCGTTGCTCCCCAGATTCCTGTGCACTAAATTTGTGTTCAAAGGCTTATGCTGCTGTGACAACTCACAACATGGAACAGCTGACAGATATTTTGGTTCCAGTACTGCTTTGCTTGCATTTGAGGGCAGTGCTTTGGACAACATTATCTGGCCAACAGATAAATTGTGTCTTGTGTAAAGCATGATCCTGGCTAGGCCTAAAAGGTCAAGACTGTACACATAGGAAGTAACTGATAGCACTTAATTGACCACTACCTGGACTGCATGCAAATTAAAACAATGGGTTCTATGTTAAAGCCTTTTTAATTGTAGACTGTTTTGACTATCTTTCTTATTTCCTGACATTTTCTGTCACTATTCTTCAATTTTGGAACACAAAGTAAAAGAAATCAGAGGGAAGGAGTAAAGATTTCTGAGTGAATGGTTGCACCATTCGGAGCCTCTGGCGTGCTGCCTTACATCTACCCTTCTTGGTATGGTATGGTCAGGGTTCATTAACTTGTAATCTTTGCCAGCTGCTGTGGGGGCGATGTGAATTCATTGAATCCCCTGCTTTATTGTTAGATACCAGTTTATACACAATATGGTGCTCTGCTCGGTGATAGTGGGGGAAATGGGTCTTGGGAGGTGGTGGAGAGTGCAGAAGCCCAATGAAATTACATTACTCCTAAGTGGCTTTTCTTCTTTTGAGTTTATCGTATTTCAAATCATTGATAGCGTTAGCCCTGCACTTACACAAAAAAATATATCACTCTAGTTTCAAGAAGAGTTTTGAATTAGCTTAGTGTCTAAACTAAGCAGGTTATTTGGTGGACAGAGTACTCCGTCACAAGCGTTGAAGCATACTAACCAGTCCACCCTCTCTATTATGAGTTGGGCAAACTGCCATGTTTCTGCCAGCAGAGACCCTCCTAGCTCCACTAGGAGAATCCTTAGACTGACGGCCCCATGGACATTCAGCTGTTCTTCTAAGTACTTCAGACCACCCGCCATATTTAGGGCAGACATTCTAACAAACTTTGTTTCTTGTTTGGGACCACCTGGAAAACCCTGGTGGTCCTGAACAGAAAAAATATAAAAATTACTCCTACACACTGGAAGAAAGTTTCCAGAACACCAGGGCCATCAGGTCGGACCGGCCTATAGGGCAATCAGGCAGTGCCTGCTGGGCTGGCAAGACAGTATGTGGGCCAATTTATTTTAGCAGTTTATGGGTCTGTTTAATGGCCATATGGGCCATTTTACACTGTTCCTCTCCCTGGTATTACAACAAGCATTATGTTCAGCAAATTAAAATGTATGCAGTCTTCAATACCATGCAAAACACCTATAAGTGTGTGATTATAAGTAAAAGTACTGGCCTAATTTACAAATTTGGGCTACTTTTTTCACTATCTGGTTTGCTAATGGGGGCTATTTTTATTTTGGTGCCCGGTCCTATTTTATGCCCCAGTCTGAACCTGAAGGCCATTAGTTTTTTTGTTTTTCAAAAACAAGCTTCCACTTTGAGAGTGAAAAATGAAACGTGGTGGCCACTCAGCAAACTTACAGTGCCTTCTGAGGAACTGCCCTGGCAGCCCATTCACTGAAAGCACAGAGATTACTGCCTGGCAGACAGAGATCTCGAAATATGGCGGGTGGTCACAAACCAGGTAGGCAAAGATTATGACATTACCACTCTGGAGCGATAGTGGGCCACCTGGCATACACTAAATAACCCCCTACATCTCTACCTGCTTAGATATTTACTCTTCTCGAAATGGAACAAATTCTTCACTGTTTACGCAGACATTTCCTGCTTTGTTTTATAAATCTTAAAATTGAACAGTTCCTTCACTGCTTCTTATGCTGACGGGGTTCTAGTTTTGCACCAAACTATTACTGCTAGATGACACAATTTGTGTTAACAATTGTCTCTCAAGGTGATGACTTCTATCCTACTAGCTTCATAGGAAAAGATGTGCGAACAATATTGTGCTAATTTGGGTATTATCATTTGTCTGCTCTTTACAAATACATACTTATAGACTGGGCTGTCTTCGTATGCGCCCATAAACTTTGCTTTGGTCTTTTTTGCACAATAAAAGTTTTTCTTTGAGAAACCAGGCTTACTCAAGAGTACCGATAAGGGTTCCTCATTGGAGCTTTGTGATAGGGAAGTTCTCTCCTCAGGAAATCTGGAAGCCAATCTCTTATGTGAGGTTTGAGTGTAGTTTATATAGACTACCCAAGATGGCACCCAAATCTTGCAGCCTTTCTGCAAATTCTAGTAGTGTTTCCTTAAGAATTATTACCAGTGAGAGATCACTGCTGTCCCTGGCATAAGCGCGATCCTTGGTGCTGGGTACCAGGGACTGGAGGAATGGAATCTGCCCATTAGGAGATAGGTTGCCAAGCTTCACTATAGCTTGGGCTCCCACAGCACTACCAAGGTAAGGGGTGAGCGGGTGCCGTGTCAGAGACTGGGCAGGGGTCATGGCAGACTGGAGCCTGCGAGAGATATTATGGATCTTGGCCTGGAACAGAGATTGACCCATGGTGCTCATGGAAAACTGGGACAGTTGAATCTGGAACTTTTGAATCGGGCCTGGGTCTGGGGTTGAGTAATTTGGAACATAGACGGGTGACTGTAGGACTGAGCTGGCTCATAACAGATGTAAGTTCCACATACCCACCAAGAATGGGATTCCACTGCCCCAGTTGTCAGAGGAGTGGTTTGCAGAGAGGATTAGGCAATGGAAGACTGCTTGTGGCAGCTCCTTGATGTTGCTAGTAGTGGAAACTTGCTAGGCAGGTGGTGGAGATCCCAAGACAGTGGTGATGCAGGTTTCTTCTAATATGATCCTAGAAGGGCACAAGGGTGGGTGCTCTGCTGGCTTTGGTGAATGTATGTCATTTCACATGTCGTCTACAGACGATTATGCCCCCCTGCCCTTTACACTACAGTGGGAGCTGCCAAGATGCAAAAGAGGGTTTGGTTGTACGTGCAAAGTGGGACAAAGCTGGTGTACTGACTTAATGGCCTTCCGGGAGTGATGTTGGCAGTAACATTGAGCAGGTGCACTGCAGATCAACAACCATAACCAAATTGCTCTTTTTACTAAACATTATGCTTTGTAAAGTTGCAAATTCTATGTGGTAGCAGCTTCTCACATACAATGATGCTTTCGACATGAGTGTGGGGACAAAATGGACAGTATTAATAGTGCTTTCGGTATCCACATGACACACACTGCAGCACAGAATCCAAATAAACAAGTGTAACTATCTGAAGACTCCCCAACACTGCCTTTTTTGTTATCTAGGTGGTAGTGTATGCACCAGAGGAGTGCCTTTGTTGATGGGGGACAGTCCCACCTCAGATGCCCTCAGGGAGACCACTAAAAGCATGCAATACCATTTAAGAAAACCTAGCAAACAATGATGCCCGGTTGCACAGAGAACATCAAGTTGAAAGAGAATGCTACAGCAGACTCACAATCACCTTCTAATACTGACCTCAGTCAGCTTATACTAGATGGAAATAAATTAATTATGGAGAAAATAAAACTACCTTGTGCAAATGTGAGGTCGGTCAGACAAGATATGTTAAAATGGTGTGCACACTGAATATCGACCTCCAGAACATCCATGGGAATTTCGAGGACAAAATATCGAAAAAATATATCGACAGGCAAGTAAGTCTAGATTTTCTATATCTAACTCCACATACATCTACCTATGCAATACATATATCTTCAAGGTATGTAGGGGTGTATTTAACAAAAGTAAATCTATAATTCCCTATATGCACTTACCTTTCGATATTTCATCCTTGATATGCTGTCCTCCATAATCTGCACCACGATATTCTGGGGGTCAATAATCAGTTGTTCAATCGGTTAAAGTATATTAATACACATAAGCAGCTGATAGAAAAATTTCAGACCTCAAAGATGGGACAGTGGAACACAGTACCCAGCTAGAGGAGCTGCTGGCCATCCTAAAGAGACAGGAACAGAAATGAATTACTATCAACACTGTTCCTAGACCAGGAAGTGCAGAAGGACAGATAAGTGGACCAGGTGCACAAAACGCCAACAGAGTGATAGCTACCCAGCTCACTTACCAGGATGATCATCATCCGGCTATAAAGATACAAAGAAAAGGTCCAGAGCTGTCAATAGCCAGGCAACAGGATGAAATAAAATGTAATGGTACATGGATCTCCTTCTACCCAGATTTGGACTTCAGAAGCTAAAAGTAAATGGAATTTTTAATGAGGTTATGCACAAACTGCATGAGAAACACATAGATGTGCAGAGTGAGTGTCTCTTGAAGTGGTCATGTTATATTCAAAGGAGGAGAAGAATGCTATGGTTCCTGTGGACTTATAGACCCCCACAAGGAATTTCAGAAGTATGACGAAATGTAGTCCGAGGTGTTTTAGATTCATTAGTATGGTCATGGTATGGCATTTCTTTTGATGTTTGATGATTCAAGCAACAATCAAAAATACTGCTTTCATGGGGGGATTTGTATAGGTTGGAGATGGGTGCTTTTCCTTGATTCCTCTGAATGGGAGTTTTAAGGACAGTTGCTAGGGCGCTGCGAATAATGGTCCTGTCATGGCTTATCCATGACACTTGTCAGCGGCATAGCTTCTGAGGGATGTATAGGATGGAACGTCCCCCCAAATAACTGCTCTGTTGGTTAAGAGGCAGCATAGTCGGTTCTGCTGCAGGTAATCGTGTGTATTTTATTAAGATTACTGGACCCAGGAGGAGGAAGTGCTGAGAGCACAGGTAGGGCTCTGATCTCAAAGCTCACATCTGAATAAAATTGACACAATCTCGCCAGAGCAATGAGGCACTCTCTGCCTGTCACTCACTACACTGTGCTGCTTGGCTGACCCCTCAGTGAACTAACCTCATTCGGGCCCAGTGCTTCAGCAGCATCGTAACATACACTGTTTCTGCATGCCAGTGATTTTATCTACAATTGGAATTCTACTTATGTGTTCTGGATGTGATGTGCTCGCGAGAATGTAGGTGGACCAGGCAGGTGGGGGAGACTGACACGCTTCAGGTGTGTATTCTTAAAATTGTTGTCTACCACTGGCCACATGTGCACCTGCCATTTAGGTGTACTCGAGTTGTTCGGAAACTGTGATGTAGGTGTTTCATGTGTGTATGTATTAGCCTGTGCCTTCAAGTGGCTGTCAGTTATCAGCAGCACTGTAAGAAAGTCAGACGATAAAAAGTGAATTCTTACGTGATTCTGGTGTAGTGCAGCTCCTATTTCCCTAATAGGCTCTGCGCATTGGAATAATATATCCTATAGGTTTGACATAGGACTAAGGTCAGTATGTCCCCATCGAGTATATTAAACTTAATTACTTGTGCCAGCTAGCTCAGAGGCCACTAGAAACTCCTTGACAACAAGAAGGGAGTAGTTTCTGGCAGCCGCAAAACATGACCACTTTGTTTCCCTTTAGAATCAGAACGTGTCCCAGAGTCGTGGAAACAATAGATAACTATTTCACTCAGCTCAGTCGTGCATGCTTAGTTTTCTCCAAGTTACACAGAAAGAAATAGACGGGCGTTTCAATAAAAGATTTATTGAACAGTCTTGTTTCTGGTGTAAGTAAAATGTGCTGTTACGATCACAAGACAGTATGCGAGATAAATAATGTACAGTGTGAGCAGTAGAAATAAATAATACTGTGATAGCATTATCTTTTAGTATATATGCATTTACATAAATAACACAGACTAAAAATGCGAGTACTCATACGATGCGTTTCTAATCTAGTTCTACCCCAATGTACCTAACCTAACCTAGGTATAGGGAGAGGTATGAAGTAGGTGAAGTATTCCTTACTATGGTATACTAAGAGTATGTTTAAGCCTAGTATGCCTAGTATGCCAAGAGTCCCTCTAGGTTCTAGTCTGCTCCATACCTGAAGAATGAGAGAGGTAGGAATCTCTTTGCCAGACTCGAACTCCAACACCCCGCAAGGGAAGTCAGATCACTGGAAGCTGGACTCTCTGCGTGCAGGGAGGACAGCGTCTTCTCAGTGCGTCAGGCCGGGAAACGGGCTCCTCTGAAGTCGAGGTCTCCTCTGATTTACAGGGGCTAGGGAAGGTATATTTATACCTGAGAAGTACCTAAGAATGTTAGTATTGACGTGAGTCGGACAGCGAAAGACGTCATGAATGAACCCCTAAGGAATAATGGTTCATGCATAATATACGAGTCCTTGAAGAAATCAATAGTCCTGGGCTAGGGAAATTCCCGCAGCCTAAGGGTCTGTTCTTCATCAACTCGTTGTGACGTTAGGGTGGACGGATGTCGGAGACCATGCCTGTATTTGGAGTGCACGGTTTAATGCCTAAATAAGGGCTGGGATTTTATGCCTATATAAGGGCAGGGCGAATTGTGCCTATATAAGGACATGATACTGGAAAGCCCGTTTATGGACACCCTAAGAGGAATACAACACTGGTAACAAGCATTTGAAGTCTAAAACTTGAGCATGTCATTTTGGGTCACCGACAGCTGGGCATCATTTATAGCGCTGAGTTCGTGGGTCCTAAGTTGGGGGCACTGTGTTAGGAAATAACTTGGATTAAATGCACCTGCTGCAGAGTTCTGTGTGTGATTAAATGTTATGTTCCTGGTGGAGAGAGATAGGAATTTTGTCTAGTTTGAGTTTCACTGTAGCGCAGAGGGTTAATGTGGTTTCTGCAAATAACGTGTACCATGCAGATGACAGAACTTTAATTATGTGGATAGCTCTGAGAGTTTCTGTCACAGAGATCCTTTTGTTACTTGCTGTTCATAAATTACAATCCTAATATAGCACAGTGAGCTATAAACTGTCATCAAAGAGCTGCATGCAAACTGCATGGATAGGTTAGAACGTTATGTTTTTTTCTCCAGTCTTTCATTATCCTAATGTTGCTAAAAAAGGGTTGGTTTGGATAGTAATACATTCTTATTAGTAAAGTCAACCCAACCACTGTGGCTACGTTTTAACTCCTAAGTTTGGGTTTCTTCAGACCAAATGCTCTTAAAATATGCAGCCTACTAGTATGGATGACATATGATTCCTACACCTTGTAATCCTCATTGTTTTATGAACATTTCCTATAGACTGATTAACACACGTATGATTCATTGTCTCTGCATAGTTTATGTGTGATGTAAAGTGCTCTGACACCCTGCACTGGTATGAATAGCGTTATAAAACAAGTGAATTGCATTTGGGAGAGGGGCTATGGCGAGATTAAGGGCAATGTTGGATGGTGGTAGTGAGGAAATCTGTGGAGAAAGAGGTCACTGGGGACGCCGAAAATGATTGTCGTTCCGGCATTGGAAAAAGTTGAATATACAGAGGGAAAAAAAATTAAAAAACACCCCATTTAAAGTACAAGTGTTATTTTGTAATTTGAACTTTTTGTTCCTTTGTGACTCAGTGACCTGGGTGTAGGTTGAAATTTAAAACACTCAATGTTTTTCTTCCAGTCATTAAAAAATCGAGCTCCACAGAACTGGTTCGCATTTGAAGAGCTAAAGGAATCTGATTTGGATATTTTGGAGACAGAAGCCTAAATGAAAAAGTAGAGACATTACTAAATCAGGGAAAACTACTCTCTATGAAGCAGCACAGCTCCTATCTGACAAAGCTAACATTTACCCACATCTTGCTTTGGCTTACAGATTGGCATTGCTTGTACCAGTTACTGCTGCCAGCAACAAACGTAGTTTTAGCCGACTAAACTGGTAAAGAGTTACCTTAGATCCACAATGACTGATGAGCGCTTAAATCATTTGATGCTCATCATTTGTGAAGTAGATATCGCAGAAGAACTAAACTTAGACAGCATGGCTTCAAGGTGAAGCATTTTAAATGATCAACACATTTCAGTTTAAGGTCCCACTATATTTTGCTCCTAGCCACAAACGATGCTTTATTTTTCCAATGCAGGTTCCACGTTTTAGGATTTTGGACCAATTCTGTGAATTGGGGTTTATATGGCCTAAAGGTTTATCATGGTAAAGATAAACCGATCCACAGAAGGCTTCCAAAGGACACTTAAACTAATAGAGAATGATAACAGACTAGTTGAATGCTAATAAACAGTGTTCTGATAGTTCCAGACCCGTGGAAAAGAATCAATAACATTCATTTTTCAGGTAAAAGCTGTTTGTTTCCAATTATAACTGTTTTATTGCTCATTTTAAGCCCCTGCTAAAATACTTTAGCTATAGTATACTGCAGTTTGCAATACACAGTAGACACTTTGAGTTCTACGCTAACTTGTGCTGTGGCTTATGACTATATTATTGTGCCCAAGAATGTCCTTGCTTTACTTAATACCTTAAAACTAATGCCCTTAAGCTCGTCCGTTATTCCTGTTCAGTGACCTCAGCCTGTCACTACTCTTTTCAGTTGGGTCCATCATGTTACTAGTTGGGAAATCTTAAACCCCCCTAACATTTTTGACTAAGCTACACCCCTGCCACTTAGGGTAGCTCAGGTACAATAATGATGCATTTGTCCAGAGCAATTAGTGATGGCATAAGCTGATTTAAACAATTAATGCAATCACTTTTGTGTTACCCCTTTGAAAAGTGTGTTGCCACTATTGATGTGTGAAAGTGATGGACTGCTGAGTAGCAATGATGTTGGCAGGTGGGGCCTAATCATTCAATGGAGGTGCACCTGGGACCATACAGACTATTCATTTTGGTAATGTATGCTTTGTAGGAGAATAGGATTTTGTATGAAAACCTAGGGGTAGATTTATCAACACATTGCATCACCACAAAGTGATGCAAAGTACTGTAAAGTATTGGTAAAGGAATTACTTACAGCTTGAAACTTTTTTTGCTCTGGTTCAAAGCCCTTAAAGTAATCAAATCGCACTTTGTGCAGCTTTGTGCTACTTTGGATCAAGTGGCATCCCTTGGTTGGTACCGGTGTTCCGGAGCTACCACCCATGTCTTTTTAACATAAAGCCCTATCTACTAAAATTGTTAGAAAGAGCTTTGTGCACTAAGTAGGAGAAATCTGTTCATTTCTCCTAACGTATCACACACTGCACATGTGCTGCACTGTACAGCACACATAACATGTGGGAAACGTTTTAGGTGATGTCTAATCATAGTATTTTGTACTGGTAGGCTACTCTTCCTGTACAAAACCTATGATAAACATCAAACACACACCTTTGCACTATAATGCAAAGATGGGTGTGTGGCACTAGGCAGCCTGTTTGTGCACCAGTGCTGGGGATGAAAGCAGCAGTGCCATATCTTAGTAGCTATTGCTCTGCTCTCGCCCCCCTAGCGCAAAGCAGCTCAGTACAATTCAAATTTAGAATTACAAGTATTTCCAAAGTCCAAAACTACCTTTTTATTATATATAAGTCACTCCTAAGGTCTACCCTAGGTGCCCCAAGGGTAGGGTGCGCTGTTATAAAAAAAAAAAAAGCAGAGACAATGTAAAACATGTTTTATATGCCCTTGTAAGGAGAAACAGCCAAAGTTGTTTTACGGTATTGTAGCACTGCTTGCCCCATAGGCTAACATGGGTAGGCTTTATTAAACTTAATAAAGTCTAACTTTAGATTTGGAGCTAGCTAGCAATATCATTCAAAGTATCAAAATAATGCTTACAATAATTCCAACAGCTTACCAATTACGGATTTATTATAACTATTCAGGAATGTAGTTTTAGAATTTACTATCCTGAAGTTACCTAAAGCGGCCCCTCAGCAGCCTCTTCTGATTGGTTAGCCTTTGAATGCCTGGGCCAAGCTGCTCCCTGAGCAGGTGTGAAGACGCCTGGGACTGAAACAATTCAGCCAATTGGTGGGAGGAGATTTGTTTCCTGGAGAAGCCACAGAGAGGAAGGGGACTGGGAAGATGAGCTGAACTTCAAAGGCCAGAGAACAGGTATCACAGTATCCAGGGCAGCCCACACTTCCTTGATCCCTAGCCAGATGGAAGCCCCCCCATATCAGGTTAGGAGAAGGGATCGAAGGGAAGTGTAGTGAGTTGTTAGCCACACCTTTAGGTTGGGTTACACATACACACACCATGAGAGATTTTCTCTATTTTGATATTTGGGAGAACAGTGCATTCTGGGACAAAAATATACCACACTTCGCAGGAAGTGGTCATAGCAGAGGGAGGTAACTTTAATCCTATTGGTTAGGGTGCCCCCCCCCCTTGCCAGCCCAGAATAGAAGATAAATGTGGTAACGCTGCAGGAGCTTTTCAGAACACTGCCTGGAACAAAAGAAGAAGAAGGCATGCCCTGCTGGACCCTTGGACTGTACCACAGAATGCTTATTTTTATTTATTTATTTGAAAAGTTTTATAAAGTGCGAACAAGACCCATACAGGTATCAGAGCACTGTACAAAATAACTAACGTTGACATGAGGAAACAGCATGAGTACAATACAGTAAGGAGACATAAGAGGGTACCTGAAACATAAAAAAGTAAATGGGGGTGCAAGGGGAACTCAAAAGGACTGCACCTGCTGCACTTTCAAGGCTCCACACAGAAAGGACTATGCCTGACTCAAAGGAAAAGGAGTGTAGTCCCTGATCAGCAACAGGTACAACAGAGCTGGAAGAAATCACCTGCAAGCCCAAAGAGAGGGTCACCCCAGCAGACCAGCTGCAACTGGATTTTTCCTGGACAGTGCAGGTGCATTGTGGTAGATTCAGGCCTAACCCTAAAGAAGCAATCCAGAGGCTCTGAGCCCTTGACTGGTGGTGCTGGACATTTCTCTCTTTAAAGGAACCAACAATGATCAAGGGGCTAGATGGATGAAGCATTTTTGCAGTCACAAAAGGCCCGATTCGCAGAATCGGGCCATTTCAAACCGCAAAAATTTATTTTGGTATGTTTTAATCCCAAATTGCAATTCGGTAACCTGTTACCAAATCGTAATTTGGAACTGCGAACATAAACCAATTTGGTGCTTGGAAGGGGCGTGTTCAGGGCGTCCCTTCCAAATACCTAATCTGATTGGGATGTATGAATGTTTTGCCACCAAAAATGTGGTGGCAAAACATTAGCATTTTACCACCAACTCAAATTTGGTGGTAACCCATTTGTAATGGGAAGGGGTCCCCTTAGGACCCCTTCTCTTTTGAGAATGTTTAAAAAAAAAAAAATGTAATTAAACTTTTCATTTTTTATTTTTAAACGCATCAAGTTTTCCCTTAGGGAAAATGGGCTACATTTTATAAAAAATTATTGCTTTATTTAAAAGTAATCACAGACGTGGTGATCTGCTGACCCCAGCAGGCTACCATCCCTGTGATGACAGCGAATCCTAGTGGGTCACAAATTGTGATCTATCTCATTAATATTCATGAGATAGGGCTATTTGCCACCCACTGAATCACTATTTGGGGAATAGTGGCTAGATAACCCCTTTCGACATTAGTAATAGCGCTTACCAAATAGCGATTCGCACAAAAAATCGCTATTTGGTAACCACTATTACTACTGTTTGTACATCTGGCCCAAGATCTGAAAGTTTGGAAACATTCTTTTTGCTGAAAAGCTCCAGCAGGAGACGGACTCGATGTCATGAGTCAAGCCACCCTCGACTTACAAATCAGCCTGACTGCGCTAGTTTGCCCAGCTGAGAGCTCCAGAGCTCCTCGCCATCACCGTTAAGGACAAAGACTTCCAGAGGTTCACCGATGTATGGCACTGCAGCAGGCCGCCATTGTCGAATCGAACTTCGGATCCATGAAGCCTAATGACCCGTCGATGAGCCCGTGGTTGAGAGAAAAGCTCTAAGAAAAAGACTAAGGGCCTGATTTAGATCCTGGTGTATAGGATACTAAGTCACAAACATGACTGATATTCCATCCACCCCATTACATGTGCCATAGGATTTAATGCACTTGTAATACGGCGGACTGGATATCCGTCACGTTTGTGAAAGAGTATCCCATCCACCAAGATCTAAATCAGGCCCAAAGTCTGAAGGTAAACAATTGACCGGGACCTAGCACTCACCCTATCCAACCCGCGTTTCATCACAGTTGGCCTAAAACTTTGACTTTGTCCGGGTCCAGGGTGACCAGATAACAGAGAGTGGCACTTTAAGCTTTTGGCACTAGAATGCACAATTTTTGATTTAATCTTTATAATTGATATCTCCGGTTCCCTATATTGAGTGTTTGTTGTTTTGATGATATTTTAAAGATAAAAATATTCTAGATTTTGGGGCTCGGCCAAGACCCGGAGTGAAATGGCCGCCTGATCCTCTAGCTCCGTGAATCCTATCTCCCTCCCGTCTATCCGGCAACAGAATCCGACTCCCCGGGGCTGAGGAACGCAGCGGAAAGCAAGCGGGAAGTCTTCCTCCGACTTTCGCTGCCGAACACCGCCTGAGCCCGAAGTTCTGGGTCCCGCAAGTGACGGGCCTGCTTGAGCCTTGGAGCCGGGGGCTCAATTTTGGAGACTTGCCGCCGAGAAGACCGGCAAGTATGGCCTGCACAGTCCGCGCGCGCAGAACGCGACACGCTTTTGCGGACTGTCGCGTGTGGAGCTGATACCCGAAGGGGTTCCCAGAGACGTGACCGATCCAGGCGAGGAGTTGAAGACGGCACCCGGGACCTGGAGAGATCGCACGCAGCGGCCGGAACAGAGGCCTCAAGCGTGGAACAAGACCGGCGGCGGCCTTAACTCAATCGGGAGCGCACCGGGAGGGAGGTGAGATGGAGGGGGGCCCCCAAGGTTGTGGCTGAAGTAGCGGGACCCTCCCCTCTCCCCCCCATTTTCCACACTTTATAGAACTGGCCTACAGACCTCACGGGCGCTCTACTGGAGGCGAGGAGCGGGCCCTTCCCCCATCTTCTCTGGGACACGGTGGAAATGTGGTAGGCGGCGGGAGCCGCGAACAGCGTTAGGCATCTGCAATCCTTCCTGTGGGGCTAGGGGCTGCCCGAGCAACTGGCCTTTGCCTCTCACTCGCCTGTGAGCCGCGCTGGCGCTTCGAGTGGCGGTGGATGAAATACATGCAGTGTCGGGGGTGACCAGATCCGTCCTCCTTGGCTATCAACTACGCAAAAGACTGAACGCTTGGGGGGAAGTGTGGCGGTGCTGTCGCCCCTCAGTGCCCTCTTGCCCGCGGTACACCTGGTGACAGACAGAAGGAGACTGGGTCTCGCCAGCGTGCCGTGTAGGCATACGACTGGCACCAGGACCAGAAGCTCACGACTCTGTGTGATACCGGCGACACTTCGAGACGATAATGGAGAAGAGCAAATTCGCAGGTGCGAGGGGGCCGAAATCAGTGCAATCGAACAGGCTAGACCGCTACACCCTCCCCAAAGACATGCTCCAGGGACGACAATCAGGGGGAGGTACCGCCATCGAACAAGGAGGGGAAGACCAAGAGCGGTCATTAAAAGACGTTATGAAGGCAATCACTAATGTCCAAACCTCATTGGAACATAAAATGGATACCATTGCTGTTGAGGTCAACCTGATACGAGCTGACCTCACCAAACTTAATGAAAAAGTCAAACAGGTGGAACTCACCACTTCTAGTCTGGTGGGTGACGTCGCCCAGCTTCAAGGTGAAATCTGGGACATACAATCATTTCGCAAAGACACCGAGCTCAAACTAGATGATTATGAGGGGCGCCTACGTCGCAACAACCTGCGCATCTTAGGCGTGCCAGAAAAGGCCGAGGGACAGGCCCCAGACCTCTTTGTGGAGGACCTTATCCTACAACATCTACAGCCCAAAGGCCTCAGTAAGTTCTTGGTTATTGAAAGGGCACACAGGGTCCCCGGAGGTCGTCCCAAGCCGGGGCCCCCCGCGCCCAATACTGGCGAGAGTACTAAATTTCCGGGACAGAGACGTAATCCTTCAGAACGCTAGAATGGGGGCCGTCCTCCGCTACGAGAACGCAGACATCTCCTTCTTCCCAGACTTCACACAACGAGTGCAGAGGCAGAGACGGTCATTTATTATGGTGAAACAGAAACTCAGAGAAAAGGGACTGAAGTACTCCATGCTATTCCCGGCACGTCTTCGAGTGGAAGCGGAAGGAAAAACCTGGTTCTTCGAACAACCGGAGGAAGCGGCTGACTGGCTTGAATACCGGACGGAACGTGCCTCACGAGATCGCAATGCTGGAGGGGATGCTGCCTCTCAGGCCCATGGTTGACGGGGCCGAAATGGACACGATGGCTCCCCATCACGGACTGATTCCTTGGGCAGGCCGGGACAGGTAACGGGCTGCGTGGTGGCCGTGCCTCAGGGGGGTCTTTCCCTCCTGATGGCTGACACCCAGAACTGCGGTGTGTGACTCACCTAGGGGACTTTATGGTTTTTTACCTTTGGGGGGGGGGGGAAGACAGGAAAACGGGATGCCACGTCCTTACATTTTCTGCTTTTAGTTCTTCTACGGGGCGACAGGCACTCTGCAAGTTTTACATGGGCAGTTCCACGCCCAGAGTGCAAGGCAGCAGGGTGGGGGGTTGTTGGGTGGGGGATTTGTGTTCATTTACTGTTATGTTTTTTGCATCAGTACTTGACTTTGATTCTACTACAGAGGATACTGAGACTTATGAATTGAATAGTAAGTGCAAAGGGGGACAAAAATATTAAATATTGAGTTGGAATGTTAACGGGCTCGGGGACAAAATCAAACGCAGTGTAGTTCTCCAATATATTAAACGACAGGCCCCGGATATTGTCATGCTCGAGGAGACGCACCTGATCGGAAATTTATGTAAGGCGATGCACAGAGGGGGGTACAAAATGGTTGCACATGCGGGATTTACCTCCGGTTCCCAGGGTGTGGGTATCATGGTGAAGAACACGCTCCCCCTTGCTGTAAGCTCCACATGGACGGACGATCGGGGCAGATACGTTGGGGTTTTGGGCACATGGGAGGGTCGTCCCATCACATTCATGTCCGTATACGTCCCTACAGGCCTGCAGGGTACCACCTTTGCGGACCTGGCCTCGGTCCTACTCACCCTTCCAGATGGCCTCTTAGTCCTCGGGGACGACTTTAATGCAGTGGTCTCGGGCACACTGGACCGATATCCCCCACGGGAGGTAGGGCCCTCTTCATGCTGGTTACCTGACTTTCTCGAGGCCATGGGACTGGTGGATGGGTGGAGAACATATCATCCAGACCAGATACAACACACCTTTCACTCTGGGGCGCACCATAGCCTCTCCCGTTTAGACTACTGTCTAGTGCCCGCTGCACAAGTCACATACAT
Source organism: Calotriton arnoldi (assembly GCA_963921515.1). Taxonomy (NCBI): domain Eukaryota; kingdom Metazoa; phylum Chordata; class Amphibia; order Caudata; family Salamandridae; genus Calotriton; species Calotriton arnoldi. Next base: position 597,470 of record CAWUFW010002100.1, read on the forward strand.
ACACGAAATCAAGCACTTAGCTAGGGGCATCTCCGACCATTCACCGGTATGGGTCCACATAGTTCTCAACCAGGTCACGGTGGGAAGATTAGCCCCAATGAATCCATGGTACCTCCGCGATCCGAAAATCCGTAAAAACCTCATCAAAGCCATGGACGATTACTTTTCCGACAATGTGGGGTCCGTGTCCTCATCCCAGTCCTTATGGGAAGCATTCAAGGCTGTAATTCGGGGTCAGGCTTTGTCGTTGATCTCTGGACTGAAGAACGATAAACAAAAAGAAGTCCTAGACATCGAGGCCGAAATTTATAGGTTAGAGGGTGACCTGGAATCTGGAGTGACGCCGGAGAAGCTCCATTTCCTGAGCCTGAAACAACACAACTACAAGGCTCTAGTTACAGATAGGGCCAAAACTCTGGGTAGGGAGCGACAGGGCAAGATTTACGACCTGGGAGACAAAGCAGGGAAACTCATAGCGTGGCTGGACAGGAGGTATTGGGCGAGCAGACTGGTCCCGGAACTCAGGGTTGATGGGGACATCTCTCTTACTGAACCACAAGAAATAGTAGACAGATTCGCCAGTCATTTCCAGACTGTTTACACGACAGTAACCTCATACGCTGAAGAGGACTCTCAGGAATTGCTGCGAGACATTAGGCTCCCCAGCCTCTCCTTGGAAGACCGTGATTTTATGGATGGTGACTTGACAACGGATGAGATAGCACAAGAAATCCGCTCCTTAAACTCGGGGAAAGCCCTTGGTCCCAATGGCATCCCCATCGAGCTATACAAATTGCGACCCGATAAACTTGCACCATACCTGAAATCTATGTTTGAGTTATCCAGGGAAGTTGGAACATTGCCCAGGGAACAGAGGATAGCCACCATAGTCACCATACATATAGAAGGAAAACCCAAGACTGACTGTGCCTCGTACAGGCCAATTTCCCTTCTGAACGCCGAACCTAAAATCCTGGCCAAGCTCTTAGCCAATCGCTTGGTCAAAATAATCGGTGGCTTAGTACACCCAGATCAATCCGGCTTTATGCCCCACAGAAATACGGCCTTGAACCTGCGCAGAGTTCACGGGGTATTGGACAGAGCTCATACCATCCAAGAGCCAGCTGTGATCGTGTCCCTGGACGCGACCATGGCGTATGACACTATTGAATGGCCCTACCTCTGGGCAGTTTTGGCAAAGGTGGGATTTGGCCCGAAATACATCCAATGGGTACGCCTCTTATACAATGAACCTTTGGCTCAGGTGGTAGTCAATAATAAACGGTCAGCTACGTTCCTACTTAGGGGCCGATTCCGATCTCGGCCGGTAGTGCTCCGAATCGGATTCGGTTTTACCGGATCCGATCCGGAGCCCTATTTTCCGACCGAGTCGTACGCGCGTCCGGGCGAGCGAGTACGATGCGTATTCGCCGACCGACTCGTCCGGGCGACCCGACCGCTCCGACCGACTCGTTCCCGGATCCGACCGCTCCGACCGACTCGCTCGGACCCGATTCGCACCGCGCAATGGAGACGTTTTCCGGCCGGGTAAGTACGATGCGCACCTCGACCGCTCCGACCGACTCGCGCCGTCCGACTCGAACTCGCTGTCGGAGCCGTACTTTGGGGGTCCGTGTCGGACCCCCTGTGCACGCGTACCCGTGCGAGGCGCACACAGGGGGACCCATGGGTCCCCCCTACCTGTGCGTGTACGCCGCGAGCGCGCCGCGGCGTACTCGCTGTAGGGGGCGCCCTTGTCTGCCTCGCACCCATTGAGGCAATGGGAGCCCGCGTACGCGTTGTACGACCGGCTCCCATTGAGTTCAATGGGAGTCCGACCGACTCGTGTCCGGTGGCATACGAATGCATCGGACTCGTTCGGTCGGACTGCACGGGTCCGATTCGGTCGGAAATCTCTCCGAGGCCGGCTCGGTCGGAGAAATTACCGACACGAATCGGAATCGGCCCCTTAGTCGGGGAACCCGTCAGGGTTGCCCACTTTCACCTCTTCTTTTTGCCCTAGCCCTAGAACCACTAGCAGCCTGGATCCGACGAGATCCTAGGATACGAGGATTGAGATGGTCCCCCGACTTGGAAGACCGCATCTCACTCTATGCTGATGACATATTGCTTTATTTGGCTTCCCCTAAGAAATCCCTGATAATGGTGTTGAATATTCTGGCGGTATTCGGTAGATTTTCTGGATTTACTGTCAACTGGAGTAAGTCCCTATTATTCGTTCTTAGGGGGGATCCACCCATCCCCCCCGAGAGACTGTCCAATACAGATTAACACTGTTGGCTTTAAGTATCTGGGGATTTTTATTTCTCTTGACCCCTCAGTCCGCTACGCCCAAAACCTCCTTCCGCCCCTGCGTAAGCTTAAAAAAGATATTGCTAGCTGTAAATCACTTCCCCTCTCTCTCTTGGGCAGGGCTGCCCTGTTTAAAATGATGTCCTTGCCTAGGTTCCTCTACGCCCTGCAGAACACCCTGTACCCTGTTCCAACGCATTATTTTAAGGAGGTTGAAGGCCTCCAGAGAGACCTGCTATGGGACGGAAAACCTTGAATGGCCCTGAATAAGTTGACGTTAAACTGGTATGACAGAGGCATCAGCCTCCCAGACATTAAAAAATACTACTGGACAGCACATCTAGCAGCCGTCAACCATGGTACGTATGGTCGTATCGACGACCCCGGCTATGCCATGGATAGATGGCTTCTTCCCGGAGGCAACTACAACAGGGCATTATATTCACAGCCTAAACGATACACGTTAACGGGCCCCACCAAACATACCGTTCAAATTTGGCATAACGCCACTAATTCTCTTGGATGGGGACATAGATTGACATTAGCCACCCCACTTTGGGATTCTGAGAAACTGGATAACCTATGGAGGTCAAAGGGGTTCGACAGGTGGGACCTTATTGGCATTTCACATATTAAAGACATTTGGGGAGAGGGAGGGGTCAAGTCCTTCACCACGCTGCAAACAGAATATGAGCTGGCAGGCACGGAATATTTCCGATATGCACAGGTCCTACACTCACTCCAGTCTTTTCTACCTAAGGGGACTGCTCCTCCCGAGGCCTCACCCTTGGAGGACAGAGTTTTAGATGGTCACCTACCCGAAAAAACGATATCCTTAATATACAAGAAATTAATCAATAACATGACGGATCCCCTCCAATCGTTGCGGGAGAAATGGATGCGAGAAGGGATTGAGATGGATGTTGAGGACTGGCAGGAGACAGTGTCCTCCCCTAGAGTGGTTGCTATTCCGGCGTGCCTTAGGTTGGTACAGCTTAAAATCCTCCATAGAATATATATCACCGGGCCCCGTTTGATACATATGGGGAGGACCGATAGTGGGGAATGCAAACGGCGCTGTGGCCATATGGGAACATCATGCACATCATCTGGGAGTGTAAGTATGTCAGTTCCTTCTGGCACAAGGTACATGATGCAATCAACGCGGTGCTACATGTCTGTCTCCACCCAGAGGCGCGAAGGTGCCTCCTGAATATATGGGAACCCACAGACCTGAACACTCACCAGACACAGTGGGCTACACTAGGGTTCATGCTTGCTAAAAGAAATATTGCACAATTATGGGGCGCAACTCACTCACCCACACTAGAAGCCTGGGAAAAGGACCTTGATTGGTGCATGTATAGAGAGAAGACGGTGTAATCGGCCAGGGGATGCCCCAAAAAGTGGTCCTGAATTAGGAGCCCTTGGAATACCTACCATGGAGAGATTTGTGTGCCGCCCAGTTGTGCTGAACAAGATGACCTCCTCACCCCATGACATTCCCCTCCTATGTAATGGTATAACGCTTTTCCTCCCATGCGTCATTACAGTGCATAAACTGGCTGACTCCTCTGTATTGTTTATTTGAACCGATGTATGTTTAATAAAAAGATTTATTAAAAAAATAAAAAAAAATCTAGATTTTTATAAGTTGGTGTTGGACTTTTTTTGTGTTGAGTCTTTTACTTCTTTACTGTTTGGTGATATTAAATGCTTCACACATACCTGTCTCCTAAGTTAAGCCTGACTGCTCGTTTGCTAAGCTACCAAGGGTTGAACAAGGATTCCTTTATTGAGACTTGACTGGCACTTTTAGTGATTGTGGTATTATTACTAGCTGAAGGTGAATACCCCCACCTACTAACAATCCACTTTCCTACAGGCAGAATCACACAGTGGTATTTAGGAGGAGCTGAACTAGCTATTTAAGCATGGACCTATATTACGGAAGGTTTCACCCTTGTAAAAATGTATTTTGGGTCTCCACTATGTCATGTCTTAGCTGCAATCAGGAGCACAGCGTAACCATGTGTTCTTCTGAAACTTCAAAGCGTTTGTTAAGAGCAACCAGTCCTACACATCACGGGACAGGGGAAAGAAATAAAGTACTTAATCTGATGGCTCTGTAACCACCTACTGGTCCTTCCTATAACTGTGTCTCATCAGAAAGTAAGATTCTCTGCTTTCGATGGAAAGACGTGTGGTCTTAACGTGTTTATCTGTCAGTACTTTGGAGGGAAGCTCCCAGACTCGATGTCAAAATATTGTTTCTGTGATAAGAAAGGTGAGAGGAGAAGAAGAGTCTGTCATTCCTTGTTTTTCAGCTCTTCTGTTTTTGGGATGGGAGGGAGGTGGACATGAAAATATACAACATCCCTCCTTGAATGTTCATAATTTTACTGCTAAAAATACGAACTTTGCTTTAAGTCCTCAATGTGAAGGTTAAAAGTGGAGTACATGTCGAGATTTGCGCGTGCGTGCGAGTTAAGATGGCCGCCCCCCGGTGAGCTCTCCACCGTGTCAGTCCTTCTTTGATGACTTTCGACGTCGAGAAGCCAGAATTTTTATTTAAAATATTGGCAGCAGCATTTGGAGGCATTTACTTGCCGGTGAGGTGTTTGCCTGGTTCTACAGCATATCGGAAGCAGTCTTTTTCCTATTCTGGTTCTTTCTCGATCTCTTCACACAGGTACAGCCCAGCATTCCAGTCAGGAGGGCAGAGTAACACTCTGGAAAGGGCGAGGCTGTGTCCTAGTCACTCCCACAGTCAGTTTTAGCTGCTGCACCTCCTTATATTGAAAGAATTTCTTCACTATTAATTCTTTCCTACGTTTTTTATTATATTTTGCTGCTGAAATCCAATTTAAGAAATATGGAGAGCAAAAATGTGCAGGTTCAACATAATAAAATGAAGCAAAATGTTTCTCCTCCTCCTGTTAAATCTAAAGTGGTGGAATCTAACGAACCTTCTTTGGCTTTGCTACTTGATGAGATTCAGGCAATTCGCACTAGCACAGATACTATTGCGTCAGAGATTAAAAACTTACGAAAAGACATGGATAGTATGTCAATGAAAATATCTGACAATGCAATTAAAATTCAAGACAATAAAGTCAAAATTGATACTTTCTCGTCGCTTGTGGCAAATATATCTCCTATGTCTAACCTTCTTCTTGATTTGGAAAATCGAAATAGACAGCATAACTTGCATATTTTTAATTTACCAGAAGACGTAGAAGGTAATGATTGCAGGTTATGTTTGGAGAATTTATTGCCTGGTCTTTTACGTATAAAATTTCCTGAGAAATTTGAAATAGATAAGGCTCACAGGATTCCTTCTCATCGTAATCCACACCAAACTAAACCAAGACAAATGATCTTTAAAGTTTTACGTCATCATCATTTAGTCTTGATAAGAAAAGCGGCAAGAGAAATTCCTTCCTTAATGGTAAGCGGCAATAACATTTTTATTCACGAAGACTTTGCTAACTGTTAAGACTCGCAAAGAATTCATGGACCTTCATCCACGATTACGAAGCCTTGGTTTTAAATATGGTCTTTTTGATCCTTCGACAATGCAAATCTGGAAAGACGGTTTTTCAAAATCCTTTCAGTGCCCTGTAGACCTACGGCTATTTTTGGATCAACATTCACAGCTTCCTATAGATACGCATGAGACTGCTACTTGAAAATTAATTCAGTATTGTTTTCTGGCTAACCTAATTGTTTAACTCCTTACAGGGCTTCGATGGTTCGGTCATGCTTGCAAAGCGTGTGTGCATTTCAAGATTGTTATTATTGTTTACATGTTGTCTTTTTCTATGTTTGTGCGTATCTTTATTTTCCTTTTTCCCCTATTGTTCTTTTCTAGAGCTACTTTTTTTCTTTTATGCTTCAAACTTAATCTCTTCTTCTTCTCTGTATTTTCCTTATCTCATTATGGCTAGTTTTAACAATATTAAAATTGTTTCATTGAATGTTAAAGGTTTACGACATCCTGTGAAGCGTACACATTTTTTTGATTTAGGTAGTTATAAGGCAGATATTTCACATATTGATGATAAGGTTTTGGCTTTTCTGTAAAAAAAAAAAAGTGGGTCTCTTATGGCACATGAAAACAAAACCTTCAATTCCAAAATGTAAGAATTGGACAAACAAATCGCAAAATTCAAGAGACTTTTCATAACTTCTAATGATCTCCAATTTAAAATAAAATTACGAAAGCTGCGTTACGAATTTAACTCAATTTTAAGTAGAAGAGCTGGTATACAACTTTCTAATTCTAAAGCCAAATTTTGTTTTAATGCTAACAGATCAGGTCGGCTTTTGGCTAACTATTTATGTATTAAAAAGGATAAAACACAAATAAATTCAATTCATGGACCCAATGGAAAGGTGCACTGTCACAAAAAGATATTGTTAATGAATTTCTAAATTATTAATCAACTCTATATAATAAACCACAATTGGATGATTCCTCCCTGATTGATCATTTTTTATACAAATGTGGTTTACCTAAAGTTTCACAGTTAATCAATGATAAATTAGATTTGCCAATTATGATGAAGAAATTCAATTGGCTATTAAGTCCCTTAAACAAAATAAATCCTTTTTATTTTAAAGTCTATAGATTTCGTATTATATTGTACCTGTTTTATATTTAATTACTGTTCTCTATTGACAAGTTTCTTATACAGGTACTTTGTATGATAATCTTTTTGTAATGTCATTGTTCCTTATCAAATTTAATAAACTTTTTTTAACACAAAAAAGAAAAAGTGGAGTACATGTCACCACATATACAGCGTGCTGTTCTAGGTGTATGACAACCTCATGCATTCTGAGAGTTGTAGTTCTGAATAATTCAGTTGGATCCTGTTGAACTAAAACAGCAGAAAATATTGAATTGCAAAAGAAAAGCCCAGGACTGGAGCACTGCTTCATTGGTGACATGGAGTCACTTGGTTTCTTTCCTCTATATATCTGTTCATACTTTCCCATATATCTCTTTCAATAAAGACAATCCTGACTGTCGGACCAATATATATATTTCTGATTTCATCTTCTTAAAACTCCATTCAGCTAAATGCGGAAAGGCACATTTTTCAGTTATTGAATAGTGGAGGAAAGTGGCACAGGTAGAGTATAAATTGGAGTTGCGCATAATAAAAATCAACCCATGCGCATTCAGCTAAACTCAAAAAATTCTGTCATGCGTGTCCTATCCAGAGTTTTATGATTCTTTCCATCTATGCTAGTCCCACTTCCCATGACCATTTCCTCCCAACGATGTCCATGAATAGGTACCATGGACAATGTTTGGTTAGAGGAGAATCGTGTAATGGACTGTTTGTCAGTAGGCAGGGTTCAGATGGGCTAATTTCAATGGGAGGGACATTCTTATAAAGAATTTGGCTCAGATGGACGTGGTATGCATACCACCCAAAACTCTGTGCAGGAGGGTGAAGATGGGGGAGGAGTGTACACCAGTGTCAGTGTCTCCACACTGCCCTCAGCATCACCTCATTATTTTAAAGTACCAATAGATACATACATTACAGTAGTTTAAAAACAAATATGTAGGCTCTTCCTGCCTCCCTCTTTTTTTTAGCTGACAGCTTTTTCATTATCATTCAAATGTATCAAATAACCATGAAAACTGTAAATCATAGTTCGAATGTTTGTTTTGTCATGTGACCAAAAAAGAAAACAGGTGATTATGTACTAATTGGTGTATGTCCATGAACTTTAAATTGTGCATAGTGTAGTGTAAAAAGTAATTGTAGTTTATGTTTTGTAATGATTTTATAATAATAGTAGACATAATGCAGCTGTATTCTGCCACACCAGACAGAATAACATTAAAGTGCATTTCTTGGCTTTAATAGTCCTTCCACTCTTTCTGGTCTCCATTAGCATTGTGGTCTTTGTAGGTCTACAGTTTATAGTTAATCTCCTGCTTCACAGCTGCATCTAGTCCTTGGTTAAATAGCTAAGATACTCGAGCCCCAAAGCATTATGGCCATTGCAGGTGCTTATGTGATAAAGCATTCTTGCACAATTTGCTTCAATGCAGCACTCTAAAGTTATTAATGCGGACTTTAAAGAGTGCAACCACATTATGAGCCATGGTATTGCATGATTAATTGACAGCACAAGAAGCACGTTCTTGTGATCATGCTGTACACAAAGGTGATGGTTCAAGGCCTTTATTGATTAAGCCAGTGACTCTCATAGTGGTGCTCCCTCCGCCAGTCAGCAAGCAACTGCCAGTAAATGGAACACCACCACAGATGAAAATACACTTGGAATGCATATGTGTAAAGGGAAACAGCCATAACAATCCGGTCATTACCATCCGTGACCGTTACAATGATGCCATTACCACAGATATGCCTTTACCATGCATGTCTCTACCACGAATATGCGTTTACCGCGCATGCCTTTACAACAAATTTCATTCTAAAGCCATGTATGATAAATGCATATGCGTGATAAACGTTTTAGAATAGCAAAGGCATATGCGCGGACTCAACTGGAAAAACAAGGAATGTTGGTACAATGAGGGACTGCAAACCACATTCATGCTGAGATTGGGCTGCACGGAAAGCCAGGGCCAGTCGAACTCGAGAAGTGGTTGAGCTTGCAGGGAAAAAGAGGGAGCAGGCCTAAAAAACATGATTACATACAGTGACACAGATGTTTAGTGTTGTTATTGTAGTGTTGGCAAAAAAAAAAAGGCAATTAATTTGGTTGAAAATACGTACAAGAGCTGCTCCTCATTTCTGCCTTAGATGACGTACACTGTGCAGGAGGTGGTGTCTCCAGGTTTGGCCCTGATCTTGACAGTTCCTGCTGCAATTGGAGACGGTGCAGTCTGGCCCAGGATGAAGTTTGGTGCCGAGCTCCTCCTGCATAAATGGACAGCAGTTACAGAACCACTGCAGCAGCAGAGCCTCAGGCGGAGCTCTGGGGGCATGGGGGTGCACACCCCGCAGAGCCATGATTACCCAGCCAAGAAGTGCAAGCTCCACGGGAGGTTAGACTCTGGCAGGAACCGTGCACATGAGTATTTTTCTATCTCCCTGTAGTCTGTATCCCCATATTCATTCCCGTCAGCCACCGCCTTTATTATGCTGCATCCTGTGCTTTCACTCTGCAGCCACTCCAGTGCATGCCAACTGTTAGCATGACTGCCATCCTTCTAACCCGGACTTTAACTTGGTGCTACTGCTTCCCCAGCCCCTACCCAGCCTTTACCATGCATGCCAGATATTGAGCACATATATGCCTTGACAACAGCATTTTCATGTTAAAGGCATGTGTGATAAAGGCATATGTGTTGTAAAAGTGTGCATTGTAAATGCATGCATGGTAATGATGGAAGCGTTGTATTTACGGCATTGTAAAGGCATGTGTGGAAATGGCATGTGTGGTTTCCTCATACAACCATGTGTAAAGGGCATTCTGATCTTAAACCCACAGTTAAATACATGTAAATAAATTACAAAACATCTCTCTCCGCTACCACTGCAAGAAAACAAAATAATAAGGATGAGAGGATGGATAGTGTTGATAAATAACAAATATACCTGTTGACTATTTGATAAGAATGTAACAATTAAACTGATAACATTTCACAAAATAAAAAGTGTACACTGTCTCATGAGCCCTTGTGTATTGATAATAAATGAAATACACATTAACTATCTGATAAGAGATACAGTAAGTAAACAATAAACAAGTGTACATTATCTCACAAAGTTTTGTAGATACATAGGAGGTCTCCTTGGCCTGGGAATTCTACTGACCACACTCCTAGTCCTATTGTCAACATTTGAACCATTTGAACAAGCGCCAAACCTAGCACAAGCTCCAGCGCAACTTATGATGCAATTGCCACCGTCAATTCATATATCATTGGAGCCCAGCCAAAACTAGTTCTGAAATCATGCCCTCTACATCCAACCTGTTGGCTTCCACCAGTTGTGATAATCCCTTTAATCATGCAGTTTATCCGCTCCACAATTCCATTAACCTGGTGTTAATTGGGTCCCATTATCAGTAATAAGCACTACAGGGAAACCCTCCTCTCGAAAAACCTCACGTAACGCCCCTATGGTTGATCTTGTTGAGATTTCAGACTGAAATTTCACCACCAACCACCTTGAATGGACATCCACCACTACCATAGCAAAACTTCTTCCATGACCCAAGCTCAACATTGGACCATTGGACTCCTGTATGTGTGAAGCTAGTCTGGCAAGTCTCACTGACCCTTTCCCTGTACCTCCTGGTGACAAAATGTTCATGAGGGGTTTGTGGTCCATGCGTAGAATGATAAACACCCCCACACATATGTCCACAAATACTCAACACCCCATGCTGCTGCCAGAGCTTCTCTTTCATTGAATATACAATGACTCTCTGTCGTTGTTAGGAAGAATGAGGCAAAAGCCCCGGTCTTCTCAGTTGACCCATGCATTTGAGACAACACTGCACCTATGTCCATAGAGCTTGCATCAACCGCGACTCTCGTTTTTTTTCCGTATCATAAGGGACCAGTATGCCCGCTTTGCACACTTCATCCTTGGTTCGCCAGACGCAATATTGCTGCTCTTGCCCCCACACAAAACTCAGACCTTTCCGCATTAGCACCTTTAAACACTTTGTTTTGCTGACAAAGTCTCTGACAAACTTTAAATAATATTTAATTAGCCCAAGGAAAGAGAGCAATTGCTCTTTGTCCCTGGGCATATGTGCAGATCTTATGGCAGATAACAAGTAATTCTTAGCTTCAATTCTGTCCGCAGATGTGTGCCCTACGGACTACATCTCTTCCACCAAAAATTCACATTTCTCCCTTCTTAAAGTCAACGCTGAATCAGACAATCTGTCCAAAGCCAATTTCAAGGTGGCATTGTTACTCTCCACAATATCCCCAAACGCCAATATATCATCCTGAAAATAGATGGCATTGTCCAAACCCCTAAACACCTTGTTCATCATCCTCTGGAAGACACTGGCTGCAGATGATAATCCGAATGGCATTCTGGTCAATTGGTAAGTTCCTTCCATGGTAATAAATGCTGTTAAGGGTTTGGAACTACTGTGGAGTCATATTTGGTGGTACACATGTTTGAGATCTAGCTTTAAAAAGAACCTCCCACCTTTGAGCAACAAAATGAGCTCATTGATGGTTGGTAATGGAAAATTATCTGCGACAATGTTTTGATTTAGCCCTCTCAAATCAACACAGAATATTAATTTCACATCTTTTTTTTTCTAATCACAACAGGAGAGATCCAATTTGATGTCTCAATGGTTCAATCACCCTGCTCTCAAGCATTTCACCCAATAGTTATTTAACCTGTTCCCTCACCAAAATGGGTACTCTCCTGACCTTGTGCTGCAAGGGAAATGCTTCTTGCTTTAACTTTATTTCTTGTACGTATCCCTTTTAATTTCACCCATCTCCTTCCTGAAAACCTTTTTTGCCCCTGCATATATCCTCTACTGTGGTGTCTTCAACCACCATTACCTGGGTAGATGCTCGTGGCTTGATTATAGTGTGAAGATCATATTGATGAACTACCCTAAAATGGAAGGTCCCGATTTAGCCACATACACCTTGCCACCTGTCTTTCAAAATAATATCGGTATTTATGTACCCAATGATGCCAATTTGCTACCCTTGGTACCCACTTGGGTTGATATCCTTTGGCAACAAACGCACAGATGGGCACTCCTTTGTGAACTTTTCCTTAGGTATGATAGTGTATAGTGAACCTGGTCAACCTTTAATTCTACAACCTTGTTCCTAATGGTAAACACTACCATCTTGTGTTTGTCCTGCCCATCACCTACACACAAAACCCTGTCCATAGACGCACCACCATATGCTTTGGACGTTTCCTCCATTACCATTGCTACCTTTCCTTTCCCATTGTCTTTGTCACTGCACATCCTGGTGAAGCATCGTTTTCACCCACACTTCCTACACTCCTTTCCAATAGCGTAACAATTCCTGGTATCAGATGAGTGATAGTTACTGCAACACCTACTTCTGCATTGTACAATGAGTTAGACCCTAATCATTTCATCTGTCATGGCCCCAAAGCGGCCGTTGACTGATAGCCCCCTTAACATCATTATAAACATTTCCATGGTTTCGCCAGGCCTTTGTGGTTGAGTAAAGAATTTTTATCTTCTCATGACAACGTTTGAACTCTTTGCAAATCTCAACTCCAACCTTTTCCTCGATTCAGTGTAAACATCCCCGATAGGATGACCTGCATGATCAACTGCTGCTGGTAAGTATTTAAATACGTACAACTCCATGGCCAATACTGAGAATGTACTTATAATTAAACCGATGCCACGAAAACCTGCAACAGAACAAGGTTATATACACTTCAGTAACACTGTGCGATGAATAGCAAGTTCATTTACTTAAGCACTATGTTGGGTAAAAGCAAATCCTCCTTGTGTTTACTTAAAGAGCACAGACACCTCTCTTCCAACTGCTAAAGTATGTTCCAGACTGTAAACATTTGAAGACCAGCCTTTGTTCCAAGTTTTTTCTTTTTTTTATAGTTTTGTTCCTTCTTCCTATTTAAGCACTCCGTGAATGCCTCCGTAATATACAGCGGAGCACAGCAGTACAATGAGCCACTTCACTGCCCCGAGTCATGTGGTCTTTGCAGTGAAGACCAAACATTGCTGCAGGACATGAACTTCACTGGGGAAACCAAGACTCGAGTCCCTCGGTCGTTGCAGTGGTGACCTAACAATGCTGCAGGACACGAGCGATGGTGGGAAAACCAACTTGAGTCACGTGGTCGTGCTCAAGTCCCTGAGGAAACCAGTTCAGCGAGGAAACTGTTGCCATGGAGATGCCAGATTTCTGTATCGGCAAGCAGCAATGTAGCAGCAGCAGGCATGGAGGGAGGTCAGTTTGCAAGGAACTTAAAGGATACTCTCTGCTGCTCACGCAGAGGTTCGGGCCTTTAAAGTTAAACTCAGTACTTCGCTGCTGACGCAACAATTTTTCAAGGCCACAAAATGAAATATGAAGAGTGCGCACTGCAGCTCGCGCCAAGGTAGTCACGCACTAGAAACTCCAGTTCTTTAAAGTTAAACTCAGCACTCCGCTGCTGAAGCTGCAATGTTTCCTTGCGAACCCTCAGAGTAAGCGCTCGGAGTCAAATGCATAACATTAAAGTGCTAACATAACCCATATTAATGCGCTTCAAAGCATTAAACACGCTACTGATGCTCCACCAAATCTGTTTCCTTTACTTCCTAAAGAACGTGTGTTCTCTGCATCCATTCTTGTAGAGAGTCCTCTTGAAACCTGCTATACTGGCAAGTCGTCGCCAAAATCTTGCAATGACGCTGCACACAAGGGTGATGGTTCAAGGCATTTATTTGATTAAGCCAGTGACTCTCATACATGGTACTCCCTCCACCAGTCAGCAAGCTATTGCCAGTGAATGGAATACCACCGTAGATGACAATACACTTAGAATGCCTATGTGTAAATGGCATTCTGATCTTAAAGCCACATATAAATATGTATAAATTAACTACAACACACGTATGAAAATTGTTAAAGGTGTGAGACAGTGCACCCACATTATGACTCTTGTATTTTACAACACAGTGCTACTATCCACACCTCTCGTTATATTATGTTTTTTGATAATGCACACAATACTGTTCTATATACATCATCCCAAGTTTCAGATGCTCCTGCTGACATAAAATATTCTCTGTAAAGGTCCCAGTTGTTCATTGGAATTAGGTTAATGCTATATCAAAAACATAACAAAATACAAATACAAATAACTTTGAGGATCCACACACATGTGCAGCATGTGCTTTAACCCACTGTGCTCTCTTACTGTTATTGGAACTTCTGACTTACACACCACACCCTGCAATCTGTGTGATGCAAACAGACATTCAACCTCCAGAACTTTCTCATTGGGACTGGAGCCAAGCGGGGGGGACAAGATGTTGTTGGAACAAGTGATGAGCTGGGAAATAGACAAAATATAGGGGACTCCAGCCTGCATGCTGTAGCAATCTTGATCTCTAAGCATTAAATAACTCCCAGTTTAAAGAACCGAAAAAAGGGAAAGAATTGCAGGGACTGCAATTCCTTTTAAATAACATGTCAAATTAGGCACTGAAGTATTGCATGCGCAGTGGATTTTAATATGTTTGCAAATGAGTGAATGTCCGACAGAAGAGTCACATTCTCCTCCAGTAAGGAAAACTTTGTTACTGGCCCATTCACAATGATATGTAAAGGGGAGTGACCATAATTAATGAATGAAGCTGCTCCTGAGAGATTCATATCTACCAACAGGAAAATGTTTCACACAAGTGGTGAACTGAAATGTCAAGATAGGCAAAGAAATAATGCTGTGTATTAAAGACGCAGCTGAAGGTGTTTCAGCTATCGTAAATGGAAGTTGTTCTAATTTTTCTAAATGCAGCATTGTGTATATGGTGTCTTTAATCGCCATCAGTTGTTTTTTGCGTGTCAAATTAAAGGGCAGGAATAAATTACTACAATTCAAATAGTGCCATGGGACAAACCCATTTTTAAGTGTTTGAAGCATGCAACTAAACTGCACAATAGATCTAAGCTGACTTTGCCCATGATACAATGTTGACATGTCACTATGCATGACATCAATAAGAGATGATGCAATATTCTTTTAATTGTAAATACAAAAAGACAGCGTGTTAATGCTATTATCAACAGCAGCAAGCACTTAATCCAAATTATCTTGGTCAATTTGTCTTAAACATGCAGCAGCTTCCATCTGGGATAATTTCTAAATTTCATTATAGTTCTGCATAAATAAATCTTTTAGAATGTGGAGATTTGGGACCCAAAAGAAAATTTGATAAATTAATGTCTTCAGACAGGAACGAAAGATGTCTCACTGAAGACAGCATGTAATGTTCCAACCATTGTTGGCACAACTTTCCCACCGAATAGGTGGTGCTAATTCCAGAATGTTGTGATTGAGGGTATCGGGGATCAGGTCTGCTTGAATTGAACCCAGGTGTGCAATTGAGAAAACGAGTATGATATTAGTGTCTACTGGCCCCAATAGCCACCCGTCAGGACCTGAAAGTGTGGAATTGAATGCACCATTCTGCACCATGCTATTTCGTTGTTCTTCAGCGCAATTGGTCAAACTTTGCCAACTATCAAAGCGGGCAATAGAGGGAATTGTTGGGACATTCATTTCTTTCATTTTGGCCAAACCCAGATGTGTAGTCTGCGGGATGGTGTCATTCACGCAGATCATTTGTGTGGAAATTAAGCACATTCGAAATAAGTTTTCTGGTCTCCGAACCTGCCAAACTTTTGTTCCCCAAATTGATTTTAAATCAATTGTATTTTTCCATTAGTCATAGCCTTTAAGTGCTAACTGGTTAACAAATGAAGCTGTCTATAGGAGCTTGGTCTGTGTAAGCATATTGTTTTTGGTGGGGTAGGAAATAATTTGAAATATGACACAGGATCTGAAGTGTCATATCCTGTGAAATATGTGAATTTATCTTTATGTGTTTTAGAACTCCCTTGTGGGGGAGTCGAACAATGTTCCCATTTGGTATATTTAAACTATGCATGTTGAATATTGGCTCTGCAAAAAATGATGTCCATAATGGTGATAACAGAACATGTCAGCATACTTAGCAGAATTAGGATATAGGTCCTCTGATTCAAAAACAGTATAATACTCAAGCTCTGAAACCATAGAATTTACAGTTTCAACATCCCAATCATCCGAATGTAACCAGGTACTATTGCATCACCCATAGAAACTTTGAACACATATGGTATCTGCAGGGGCTCCATAGGGCCTAATATGTCGAAAGGAACTTTATTCCAAACACAGGAAAAAAAACAGTCACAAATCCAATCCACATAAACAGGAAAACCAAGGACAGTATGATCCAGACACATATCCAAGGCAGGGCTAGTGCATTTCAACCAGAAATATAAAACACAAATCCGTGATGGAGACGGTTGCAAAACAAAAGAACTTTCTGAAGACAAATCATCTTGATCCATATAGTATCCAGAGGTACTTAGTTGAAAAACTGGGTGCTGAGATTCAGTAGCAGGGCTCGGAAAATCCAACACAGAGGGATTCACCAATGGTGACTCACTATAACTAACATCCGCTGTAGAAGACGCAATAGTAGAAACAACTATTCTTGCAGTCATGTGCTTGGCAGAGGACTGAGCCTCCCTCCACCCTGCCCCTCAACCCCTCCACCACCCCCTCCCCCCCCCTTCAGCCAGGGAGAACCAGCATCGGCAGTGCTCAAGGGCTGCAAAAGAAAGTCTTGTGTTGGAGCACAAACACCCGGTGGCATACTATGTAGAATCTGCCACATGGTGTAGTTTGACATGTTCAATAGAACCAGGAAGCGGTGGCAAGATCACAGTCCTTGTACCTTGCAAGCCAAGGTCCAGAACTGGAGCATGGTAGGATGGGCCAATATCCTTTTTAAGCACCACCTTTTCTCAAACAAGACCTCCAATTTTTAGAAGCTAGGCGGAAACTGTAGTCTGTATGTCAGCAGTTGGAAAGAGAGACACAGGTAAGTAGTTGTTTGATTGAGCATCCTGAAACTTTTGTAGGTCCTGTAAGACAGCACAATGGTTATCTACGTCAAAGGTTGAGGAAGCCGCCACAATGTCTGGACCATCAAGGTCTTGAACATACATCTTGATGCCTAAAAGTACTTCTCATGGGTCTGCCTACCCAGAGATCTTTTAAGGAGGTTAATTAGAGCTCGTTGAACCCTGTAGAGATGGTTCAACCAAACACGCCCTGTACCCAATACTCTCGCTGTTAAGGACTGCTTTAAGTCATGGCTCATTCTTTCCACAACCAAATTGCCATCTGGCCTATAGGGAGAAGAATAATGCACCTGGACACCCAGGGATATCATTGAATCTTGGTACACTTTAGAAATGAAAGCCAGACCCTGGTCTGAATGGAATGCACAGCATGCATAAGTACAGACAAAGACTTGCAAGTCTTTAATAACCGTTTGAGCGTCAGCAGAGCACTGTGGCCAAACCCAAAGGAATCTAGAGCAAGAATTAACTGTAACCAGAATAAATTTGAACGCAGTATCTAAATTTAGTGGACCACAATGTTCCAGATAAATGCAGCCAAAAGGCTTTTTGGAAATTAGGAGGTGTGTTTGTGGAGAACGAGCCACTGTGGAGATTTTAATTTGTTGACAGATGTCACAACACAGTACAAATCTTTTGGCCTGTTGGTATAAGCCTTGCCACCAATAGCATTGTTGTAGCAGCACAATTGTGGCTACCACTCCTGTATGAGCTGAAGCAACACCTTCAAGTGCTGCTACAATTAAGGCACGTCTGCGGTCTTGGTTCGGACTCAAGCAATCGCCAAATCTAGGAATAGTTACGAAAGGAACATTCCGGTCATTTAAATGATAAGAGTATTTCAAGGGAAAACCCTTTGTGCCGTATTTTAATGCTTTCACAGAGCTAAGATATTGTTATTGATACGAGTTTTAGAGTGCGTAACTGTTGCTACTGTAGCTGTGGACACTGCTGATTTATCAACCAGAGAATTCCCTATAGCGTGTGCTCTCACGTGCTGATGACTCAGTGTATGTATTATATGAGCTTGTGGCAACATATCTTTAAGACCTGCCACTTTAACCCAATGCAATTTATGCTCAATTGTGCTACCCTTTGAATCTCTGAACCCATTTTGTTGCCAATAACGTAGATTATCATTAAAGGACTGTACACAGTAATATGAATCACACACAATAAGAGTGAGGAATGTGGAATTTGTATTTTCAAGTGCAAGAAGCAAAGCCTGCAGTTCAGCCAACTGTGCAGTGCAGTCTCCTAAAGACTGAGTGCGAGTTGTTTGAGGGTGTAAAACGCCATCTAACATAATACCAATAACGATGGCACACGAGGCTGAATATATTGCTGCTTAGAACCTATAGCAGGTTGAGCTGAACCGTCAGTATAAATCCTATATTGATACTGATCATGAGGCAAAACAGTAGATGGCAAGGGATAAACATGCTCATATTGTAGAAATTATTGTGTTTGCAAAGAAGGGTCAAAGACAAAGTTGACATCAATATCTGTTAAGGTTGTAGCCCATTGTATCCATCTAGGATGGAGGGCCTTAGCATTAGGAACGCTGGCTTTGATGACAGCTTCTAAGGCTGGTATGGGAGTAACGATAATGAAGCGTTTCCCTTGAGCAAGTGGCCTTTCTTTAAGGATTTCCATCTGCATGGCAGTCAGAATTGTTTCAGTGGAAGCAAAATGTTTTTTCGCTCCAGAATACAAATACGATATATATGCTATAGGGACTGTTTCACCTTCGTTAAAGGCGATTTCTGTAAATCCAGTTGTACCTGGTAAAATTCTGATGACCAGGTTTGTGGTATTGACACATGTATGTAAGTGACATTAGACTTTTTAAAGTTGAACTTGTAGCCAAGTTCAGCAAAATCCTAAAATTATGCAATCTACTCTAAGTAAGGATTCAATTAATCGTCTATCAAGTAGATACTGTCGACATAAGACAGAGCATCAGAGTCAATGTCATGAAGAATTGACACAATTCATGCTGCAAAGACTCCGGGGCTGTTTTTATAGCCCACAGGAAGTCATGGATAGCGCATCTGAAAACCTACGGCGCTGAAAGCGGACCAGTCACAGCTCTCAGGAGCCAAATTGTGACTGAAGATGCAGTTGGAAATGTCCAAGGTGGTTTTGTATTTTTTACAGACTACATTGTTAATGAGTCCCGTACTGTGTGTGTTTTGAACTGCAAATGTGCCTGTATGACTATTTAAATGACTATAATCTAAGACAATGCAATAGGATTGATCCAGTTTTAAAACAGGAAAAAGAAGATTATTTATCTGAGAGATGCAGGGCTCAATCACACCCTGGTACTCCAATTGGGAAAGAATTTCTGTAACGGGTGCGTTTGCATCCCGTTTAGTAGGATATTGTGGTTGTACTTGTGGGTTTAACATGATAAGGGGAATCCTTTTCCAACCAACATGATTGCACACCAATACCGCCGCAGCGCCGCTGTTGGATGTCACGTGATTGCTCCCCGGGCGGCCGGGCCCAAAGAAGCCTAAGTGTTTGCCAAGCTGACAACCTCACAGCCCTGAAGGCTGCGATGTCATCAGCTCGGCAAAGACCTAGCTGCAAGGCGCAGTCTCCACCCCCTGATGGCGTGGAGGTAAAGTTAGCCCCGGGCGTTTTAAATACAAGCCCGGGATCGCTAACTCTCCACGTCAATCAGAGAGTGGAGGAGAGCTTGTCACTGTGTCACCCCACCCTTTCCCAACTCGTTACAGGGCGTGGTGGGACCCACCCTGTGACGAGTTGGGAAAGGGTGTGGCAGGCGGGAACGGAAGCCAAGGAATTGAGTCTGCACAGACTCGATCTCAGACTGCTTCCCGCGCGCGTGAGTCTGCAGTGGCAGTTGCAGTGGCAGTTGGAGTGGCAGCCATTTTACTGCGTCACTCGAGACGGACTGCATTTTAGAGCCGAGGGGGCAGTCTGTCCTGTCTGAATCATCTTGCCGGCAGCAGCTAGTCAATGTGGTTGCTTGCTGCTGCCACAGCACTGCAGGCTGCCAGGTTGCTGTCCGGAGTAGGGCAGTAGGAAGGACTGGACTGACCAGTTGTGAACTCGGGCAGTTCACCAGGTAAGGCCCAGGCGGGCAGTTTTTAACTTATAGGCCCGTTTAGGGCCTTGTCATGGCATGGATGCTTGGATGTTGGGGTAGGGAGAGGGGGCAGACACACAGTGCAGTTTAAGCGTTTGCACCATATAGGCTGTTGCATTCTTTGGTGTAAGAAAATAGCTTCCAACTGCAGTTGGTGTTCTCCACGTCCGCGATGTCCATGATGATTTTTTCCAGGCCTAAGAAGTGCCTTTGTCTCTCACTCACTCCCTGTCACCTTCACACTCGCCCCATTTGGTCGCTGCACCTCTTCTCATGCCACCCTTATGTTACCCCCACACTTGCCCATTAAGTCATTGCACCTCTTCTCATGCCACCCTGGTGTTACCCTCACACTCACCCATTAAGTCATTACACCTCTTCTCATGGCACCCTTGTGTTACCCTCACAATCGCCTCATTTGGTCACTGCACCTCTTCTCATGCCACCCTTGTGTTACCCTCGCCCTATTTGGTCATTGCACCTCTTCTCATTCCACTCTCGCATGAGCCTCACACTCACCCCATTTGGTCACTACACCTCTTCTCTTGCCACTCTCGCGTGAGCCTCAAACTTGCCCCATTTGTTCACTGCACCTCTTCTCATGCCACTCTCGCGTGAGCCTCACAGTTGCCCATTTGGTCACTGCACCTCTCCTCGTTTCACACTTGGGTGGGCTTGACACTGAGCCATTTCTTCGCTGCACCTCTCCTTATGCCACCCTGGTGTGACCCTCACACTCACCTGATTTGATCACTGCATCTCTAACTGTTATGAGCACGGTTGATCCCAGCCACAATGAACAGCCGGATTGAATGGTAATGCCACGTGGCCCCTGTGCCATGAAGTAACATACTAGTGGGACATTATTTTACAGGCAATCTGGTCTGGCAGACACAGTTGCAGCTGAGCTAGGACAGTGTCTTCACATCCTTCACAGGAATATTGTAAGGATATATTGGAGGTGGGACTTTCTTTTTAAACACGTTTTATTCAGTTTTAACACATTTTGTAAAAAAGTCCAGTGTGTTCCTGTGATATTATTGTTCACAATAGTGTACATTTTGTTATCCATGGAAGGGAGTATGCAGGTATTCATGTAAATCACATTTTCAACCCACTTCCTCACTATAATTACAATCTGTATTTTACTGGACAACACAGGCATTTTCTTTATGTTGGTCCAAAATGCCGAATCCATCGCTCTCAGATACTTTCAGTAATTTTGGGTAGTCTCTGCTGTCATTTCGCTTCCCCAGATTCCAGTCAGCGGGCCGGGGCTAGCAGCGCATGCCGACGCGCACAAGGGCATACCTGCAGAGTCACTCACTGAGGGGCAGGGCCATTAGGTACCATGCAGCTCCGGGGACCTAGGCGTATTGTCCGAGTTGGGGCGCACCCGATTGTTTGGTCTCGTCCACTGGCACTGTTTAGAATAAGTATTCATATGTGGTATGCACAGGTCAGATGTAAGACATGAAGGACGCCCCAAAATAAGTCTTAGTACATCTATTTTCCGTACAATCTGGCCGTAAACTCAACTGGTACTTCTGCAGGTTGTATATGACATATAATATATAGCTCCAATAATTAATGTATATGCACCTTATTTTATCCATTAGTAAAAAACATTAAAAAATATATGAAACTGTAAAAAGCGTTATCGTATTAATGACCGCATCTCCAAATCTCTTGTGCAGTTCCAGTTATCCATTATTTGCTACTGTTGTACTGACATGAATCGGGGAAAAAAATGTGATGTCAGTCGCCCAGCCGGCATTTAGACTCGCTTCTGCCTGACTTGTCCTTTCTTTATTTCACAGTATGTGCCGGTTTGATCGGCTGTGATCCCGGCATCGGCATGGCGGCACTTGGGGTTCATCTTGGCTGCACATGTGCCTGTGTGGCAGTATAGTATATAAGGTAGGGCGCCTGCCTCAGATTTTATTGTGTGTCTGTACGTGTACACATTGCCGTCAGCATCTTAGCTCCTATTTTTCCAGCTGAACGCAGCAGTTTTGCCCATCGCATCTTCATGTGTTTAAAGATCATTCATCACAAGCATGATACCCTTTCTAGGCTCTTGACTCGGATAGAGTGTTAGCTGAAACCTTTATTCAACCCCAGTACAATGCCCCATACGTCGTGAAACTGTTTCTACCATAGACAACAATGTGCCATTTTCCATAGCAAGCCCATTCCTGACTTGTCAACAAACCTGTAATTTCTTCTCTATATTCTTCTTAAGTGGCCATTCCTTCTCAACATACTCCGTAACTTGACTTAAAGGTTTGTGCGCCACTCCTTTTCATTTACATCCAACGCTTCATTGTCCCGTAACCCAGCCACACAATACTCTCCCCAGACCACTTTGTTATCTTTTATGAGTGAGGGCATCTGATGGCACATGGGATATTTCATAATTATAATCCAACAGTCGCAAAGAGGCGAGCAAGTTTAGGAGAAACACTTATTAAATCCGTAATAGTTAAGCCCTTGTTAAAGGTCACAGCAACTGGAGACCGGTCTAGCGCACACATTGTAGTTAAAATGATCTAAAGCCCAATCCTTTGCCAAGGCTTCTCTTTTAATCACAGAAAATGTTTCCTCTCCAGGAGTGAGGGCACTAGAGGCAAATGCAATTACAGCTTTATATCCAGAGTTGTTAAAACTGCTCCAATGCCTTTACTGGGGTAACAAGCGCTATATATATATATATATATATATGCAAACCTTTTTCCCCTCTTCTATCCCTCCGCTATCCTTCTCAATCCAAATAACTGACTAACATCCACCACTCAAATTACTTTCATATTTCACTATACAAATTCAACACAAATCCTTTAATGGGTTCCGGAGTAGCGTGCTACTCGCCAAAAAAACGCTTGAATACCCCATCAGGGGTAACAAGAGCTATATAAATGCAAACCTATTTCCTCTTCTATCCCTCCGCTATCCTTCTCAATCCAAATAACTGATTAATATCCACCACTCAAATTACTTTCATATTTCACTATACTAATTCACCACTAATCCTTATGGGTTCCGGAGTAGCATGCTACTCCCCAAGAAAGTGCTTCAACACCCCATCAGGGGTAACAAGCGCTATATAAATGCAAACTTTTTTCCCTCTTCTATCCCTCCGGTATCCTTCTGAATCCAAATAACTGACTAACCTATCCACCACTCAAATTACTTTCATATTTCACTATACTAACTCAACACTAATACTTTATGGGTTCCGGAGTAGCGTGCTACTTGCCGAAAAAGTGCTTTGACGCCTCGTCAGGGGTAGTAAGCACTATATAAATACAATTACAATTATGAATACTTAACTTGAGGTCAGATTAACTGCTACGAAATGTTATGTTGAGTCATTTCAATGTTATTGCACTTTAGCTCTCGTGAAGTGCTGTGCAGGGTTTGTTTGCCTTGTGCGGGGCCTGTGGTGGGTTGTCATTTTGCGATTGGCCACTGGCGCAGTCTGTTATTCCGTCTGCCCCTCATAATGTGGTAGTTTTGAAATCACAAACACAGCCACATTGGGAACTCTGTGAGTCTGAGCTCCCTTGAGTTTAGTTAATCACGAGAATAACAGACATATCAGGTATTTTCGATAGCCATGGCAACCAAAACATCCATATATATCACAACAAAGAGGGTGTAGAACAGTACTGGTGTAAAAAGGATATTACTTGGGAAATGACTTGTAGAGGGCTTTTTTACAAAAGGGAATTTAGTTACAGAATATGATAGAGTAAATGACATTTGAAATATGTTGTAACTGTAGAATTATGGTTTTTAACTAAGTGAAACTGTTAATTTTGTGATAGAGGTGGTGTGAATGGAAAGCAGGATAAAGAAGAAGCTACTATTCAAAATGATTCAGGCAGCTTTAAAGCAGTATTGAATGTGATGAGATGGAAATGGTTTAATGCGAGATGTAGAGTTTGTAATTTGAATGCTGCTTTTTGAAATTTGTTACATAATTGATAAAAAAAATTGAATTAATAGATTTCATTTTATCAAAGCATACCCATTTCTGAATGTTATATTTTGAGAGATTCTTTTCCATCTGCACAACTAAAAAGACACATTTGCAAGGTCGCAGACATCAATATTTTCATGCAAATGAGCAGAGCTGAAAGGATGGTCAGTTAAAATGGCAGAGCATCGGTAATTCACAAAAGGCTGCATGCCTTCAGGCTGCATTCGTGCCTCCTTTCACTTAATGATATTTCAAGGTTAGCACAAATTACGAACCCTGAGCGAACATTAGTCCTGGCTATCAATATACTTTAGCAGGTCTGGTTACATTTCTAGACCTATAGGCACACAATTGAGATTTTGACACCAAGGCTGGTGAGGTGACTGCAGAA
Organism: Calotriton arnoldi; assembly: GCA_963921515.1. Taxonomy (NCBI): domain Eukaryota; kingdom Metazoa; phylum Chordata; class Amphibia; order Caudata; family Salamandridae; genus Calotriton; species Calotriton arnoldi. The sequence continues at coordinate 621,966 of CAWUFW010002100.1, forward strand.
CAGTGATGTAATGAAACCTAAAGGGGCCCCCATGGAAGGTGCATTAATCATGCCAGCGCCCCCCCAGGATATTCCTGTTGTTTTCAACTGTCTTATTCACCCTCTGAGTCTGTATACAGGAGTGTAGGTTTCAATTGTGCAGCAGGTGCAGGTCCACCATGTCCCAGGAGAAGTGCCAAGAGTACTACTCCGTGACTGCCTATATCATTTCATATGCTTCCACCACACACCCCGTCAATGTACATGAAACCTTTAAGAATGCATTTCACCCTATATTTTTTATTGTACTCACATGTGAGGGAGTCACCCGGTTTCATAGTGAGCTGAAGTCATCCCTGAAAGCCTCACTCAGACCGGCAATTAAGGCACTGGTTAAGGCACCTGCTGCAGCGATGTTTGTGTGCCCAGTAAATCTTAGTGAATGATAATAATGGTAAGATAACTCTGGGCATTACCATATTTGCTGGAGAGATCTGTGGTGTAGTCCCAGTTTTGAATTAAAGTAGCATAGAGAGTTAAGGTGTCTCCTGCAAAGCACATTCTGTAACAAGCAGATGACAGATTTTTATTTTAAGCAGATAGGTAAGTGGGTTACTGCTTTTGCCTTTTAACACAGAGATCCTTTGTTACTCACAGTTCATAAATTGTAATCCTTCTAATATAGCACAGTGAGCTATGAAGGACATGCGACTCCTAGACCTTCTAACCCTCAGTGCCTGATGCAACACATACTGTACATTGATTTACACACTTGTATGATGTATTGTCAATGTGAAAGAGTGGTGTGAAGTGTTACTGCTTGTGCCCCCAAAGCCATAACTGCCCCTCACCTGCATCCAATCATTTCATGGTAATGGGACATTGCCTTTCACCCCACCCCACCCCACTCCACGAGAAGCAAACGAAATCCAAGCTGTAGGTGCTGCAAAAGCCTCAAGCTCTTGTTTTTTTTTTGGTCTAGGTTTACCTATTGTGCCTTATTTCTGGTACAGTTCCAAGGGTTACTCTCATGTCCTGAGTCCCTCAAATGGTTGCCTGTCTCTGCTTTCGAAGACTTAAAGAGATGGGGATGTTTCAGAACTGTACCCAAAACTTAGGCATTGACATCCTGCAGAACGTGGATGCATATACTGCATCTCTGACCTCTGTCTTCCTTCTGCATCTGACTGGATGCAGGTGAGGGAGAATGTTAGATAACATCAAGGAACTGTGAGTAAGAGTGATGCCAAGGGTGAAGCATGCATAAGGTAATGTAATGATAATTTTACACGTGATATTTCTATAGTTCTAGATCCACATTACTGGCGCAACACTCACATTCTTCACTGCAGTAAAGAACATTACATATATGGGGCTTCATTGGGGCTGACACATTCGCAATCTGACATGTCCCTGAGGCTCTCACAGTAAGTTGGCTTTCTGCCACGACGAATGTCTGTTTGAGAAGTTAGGAATTAATTTGTATTGAAAACATTTTTCACATGGAGACGGCTGTGGAGTTATATTACTGAGAAACCTACACACCGCAGTCCCTTCTGACTTAACTGTGGGGGCATCAGGTTTTGATGCAAATGTGAAATTAACAGCTGCTTTAAAATCGTTCAAGCTGTTCAGTGGTTTCTGCTGTGTATCCAATGGACACTAGTCTCAAAGCTTACATCCTTTTTAAATTTTCACAGGCACCAGGGAGGAAATCAGCAGATAGTTTAAAGACAGGCAGCGGAGAGGAAACCAGCAGAAAGCTTTTCTACAGGAACCAGAGGAAACCAACAGATAGCTTGACAAGAACCAGGGAGGAAATCAACAGATAGTTTGACAAGCACCAGGGAGGAAATCAACGGATAGTTTATCAACAGGAACGACAGGCAGCAGAGAGGAAACCAGCAGAAAGGTTTTCTACAGGCACCAAAGGAAATCAACAGATAGTTTGATAAGCACCAGGGAGGAAATCAACAGATAGTTTATCAACAGGAACAAGAGAGGAGCTCAGCAGGAACGTTGTCTCCAGGTTACAGATCAACTCAGCAAATAGTTTAACAGGAGGCACCAGTTACTAAATCAGCTGAAAGTTCATCCACCATCGCTAAAAGGAACTTGAAGTACAGTTGAAAATTTGTATCACAAGTGATATACAAATCACAACTAACTACTGCTGCTACTTGTGTACTTGTTGACATTTCTTGTTAGTACATCTATGGTATTTTACATAATATACGTGGGTGACCTCTGTTAGGTGATACATCTATAATTTAGTTTAGGCTTTCTTTGTACTGTTCATTTTTATTGTTTGTCAAAATAAACACAGTTGACAGTTTACTCACAAAACCATTTTTGGGAATGACACACAAAGATAAACTTTGGGTAAAAGGACAAGGACCTCATAAACCTGAAATAAACATTGAACAGTCTACAAAAGACCGTGGAAAGGGTTACACATGTAGGTTTACACGAACTTGGTTTGATAAAATGGAGTGAATAACTGCCAGCTCTTCTAACAATGCCTTGTTCTGTTTCCCCTGCTTGCTCTTTGGGGGTGAAGTTAGCTGGACTAAAACAGGAGTTACTGACCTTAAACATCTGGCAGAAAAATAAAGAGGCATGATTCCAGTGAATCCCACTTGACCAATGTATTAAAGTTATCTTTGTTTGGAAAATCAAATATTGCACTGCAGTTAAATGAAGCCTACCGCAAGGGAGTAATTAAACATAATGAGGAAGTTGATAAGAACCGTTATATATTATCCAAATTGATTGACTGTGTAACATTTTGTGGAGCTTTTGAATTGGCATTGCGTGGCCACGATGAAACTGAAGACTCCCTAAATCCAGGAGTCTTCAGAGGGCTGGTTGATTTTGTGTCCAGTATAGACAGTGCAATGGAAGCACATTTGAAAAGTGCAACTGTGTTTAAAGGCACTTCTAAGACAATCCAGAATGAGCTGCTTGACTGTATGCTGGTTGCAACAAAAGAAACTATTGTACAGCAATTAAGAAGCACTGATTACCTAGCTATCCAGACCAATGATACAACTGATGTCTCTACCAAGACGCAGTCAGTACTTGTTTTCCGCTACATTGATGGCAATTCCAAGGTAGTGGAAAGATTTTATTGCTTTTCGAATCTTAAAGATTCAACTGCAGATACAATTTCGGCATCCATTCTTAATGAACTTAACCTTACTTTCCCAGAGCACTGTGGTAAAGAAAAGTTAATTGCTCAGAGCTATGATGGTGCCAGTGTCATGTGTGGTGCCTCCGGTGGGGTTAAAAAAAAAATCTGAGACATTTATCCAAATGCACACTATGTCCATTGCTATGTCCACCAATTAAATCTAATCATGGAAAAGGCTGCTTCAAAAATATCCAGAGTCAGAATTTTCTTTAAAGAGTTGGGTGGTATTACTGCTTTTTTTTTCCGTTCGCCAAAATGGACTGAAGTGCTTGAACAGATAGTGGCAAGAAGATTACCGAGAGGGTCTGCAACTCGCTGGAACTTCAACATGCGAGCTATCAATATAATTCACGAACACAGAGATGACCTTGTAGAATGCATGAAATCTATTACAGAAGACAGTACATTTGATTCCACTTCTGTATGTGAAGCAAAGGGCTTTACCAGAACTCTGGAAGACAGAGAGTTTATTTTTATTATTTTTATGTTCCACGGCATAATGCCCCATGTCAATATTGTGTACGATCAATTACAAAAACAAGTCATTGATACTGTATTTGTACAAAGGGCCACTTCAGACTTTGTGATCAGCATCAACAAGGTACGGGAATCCATTGACAATTTGGACTCTGAATTGCCATATGATACTTGACTTACAAACCGCAGATAAGTACCTTGATTCAGGAGGGAAAAGAAGTATGTGACATTATTGTGGTGCATGCCAAGGAGCGCTTTGCATTAAAAGGCATTTAGTCAGTGCAACACTACTGCATAGTGACCTGTTCCAAAAACATAGCAAATGTTTTCCTACTGCAGCTCTCAGTGAAACAGTGGAAGCATATCCAATGCTAAACAAGTCAAGATTGCACACTGAACTATCAATCCTGTATGGAAGACAGGACTTTCAGCAGGCTACAGGTGGTGCCATGGCTTTATATATATTTTTATGTCAAAACAACTTGCAGAATTCTTTTCTGAGACTCTTAAGTTATTGAGAACTGTCATTACAACACCTATGACAACATCTGAGGCTGAAAGATGCTTTTCCACACTGAAGAGGATAAAAACATCGTTAAGGAACACAATGACCCAAGCTCGACTAAATGCATTGGCCATGCTGTCAATGGAAAAGCAACTAATAAATCAAATTCCAGATTTCAACAAGAGAACTATTGAAAAGTTTGCTCACATTAAAGAACGGCGTGCAAACTTTCTGTATAAATAGAAACCATGGAAATGCACGTGATGCTGTGAATCATTGGTGCTAACAAATATAGTTTTTGTTTACTTTGTATTGCAAGTAACATTAAGCATACTGCAGGGACCTTGTATGAAAGTAAATGCACCATGTATTCAATGTATGTTTCAGCATCTTGCATCACTTGAGAGGAATTCAGACTTATCATTATAAAGCCACATAAGCTTGGTGTTGTTTCAGGGTATTAGTTAATGCACCTCTCTCTCATCCTTTTTTCAAAGTTCCCCAGCAAATATGGCCCAGTTTTGTAAATATCCTACACTCTGGCAAGCTTTGGACTAACTGACAAACTATAGTCAGACAGACTGAGACCATGTACCTTCCATGACATAGTTAAAGATGGTGCATACAGGGCTACAGTCAGTCTTGTAATAATTACAGGATATTGTTTATTGGTCTTATCTTTCCTGAGGGTATTATAGTCAGTCCTGATTACAGTCTCGTTTTGCAAACTTTTGCTGTACAGCAATGTACTTTAGGAGAAGTGATTTTCTTCTGGCTATCCGTTTGATGAAGCTGTAGTTTGTTTGCTCTTTTCCTAATTGCAAACTGATACACTGTAGTGTTTGCTGTGTGGTAGAGGCGTGAAGAATCCTGGACTTAATTTTTTTTTTACCATATCTATCACTGAGCATCATATGGACTGATACTGAGTGGATTTGTTAATAATATTACTTAATTTATAATGATGGGATTCATTTTTGACACCATTGCATATCTTTAGATCTACACAGGACTCATTACCTCAAACTTGATGTTCAACACATCATAAAAAAGTTCAAACAATTATATAAAGGTGGCAGCACTTCATGTTGATCAAGTCCATTACTTTAGCAGAATCTGATTCTAATTGCCATCTGCAGTGATGCAACATCTATAAGGGTGCACTTACATTTTCATGCAAGGGTTCTGAATGTTGGCTCATTTCAGTTTGATAAATGATATAACAATGTTGGTTTGCTTGTTGGAACATATAGAATTATCTACTAGTAATATTTTGTTGAGTGTTAGATAATATAAATGTGTAAACCCATACAACTTTGAGAACGTTGTTTTTCTTCTTTGTACCAATACATATCTCATGTAATTATTTATACAAGTTTTCTAAAGTACTGGTTAACCAGACTCTTTATCAGAGATGTACAAAGTATTTAACGTTAAAGTATATAAAACATACTTCTTGTACTATTAAACCTTCTCTACACAAAGATTTTGGTCATCTTCCTGCTCTAAATAATAATTTTTGAAAGGATTTTACCATACTTGATTGTTTAAATGTAAATCTATATAAAGTATTCTACATTACTGTTTGAACAATTGGCTTTGGGGTGATGAATATTTACTTTTCGTTTTTCAACTGTAAAGCTTTCCGGCTTAAAGTTTGCTTGGCTTTCTATAAGATTGAATTTTTTTTTTTCTTTGAATGAATATTTCTATTTGTAGCCAATTATATCATATGAAGATTTCATTCACCCCCTGTGTACTTGGCTTTGAACAAATGATTCATAAAGGAAACAGACATGCACAGGTAGGGAAAACATTTTATGTGTTGCATGTATATATTTTATCTCTGCATGCTTATGTGTTTTTAGTTTATGCGAGTTGCCTTTATGCATAATATTGAGTTTCAAAAAATTAACATTAACCAATATGATATTCTAGGTGGAAAAAGTAGGCATTTGACTCTGTTGGGCCATCTTGAATGCCACTTTATCTCACGTAGGCACTGGCTCAGTAGACAGATCCAACCTATTTATGCAACATTATTAAAATTATTTGTGTTTTATTGCAATTTAGAATGGTTCATTCACGAGGGTTTGGAACTGATGATAGTTTGAGGGGAGGCAGTGGCCTGTTTTTGTTTAGCACAGTGGCTTCCGAAAGTCTTGAGAAAGGTGATGGTGTTGTGGGGTGGAGGTATATGCTTTTTTGTGCAGTATAGTGCCTGCATGAGGGCTCGCGAGCAATGGTAGTTCTGTGGAGCAGAGTGCGCGCGGATTGCTGCTGCACACTACAGTGCATGCGCAGGCCTTTGGAATGGTGATAGATGTGTGGAGCAGCGATAGTGAAACAGTCTGTTGCTGTTTAGTATGGTACTGTCACGAGGCCTGACATCTTACTGGGTTGGAAGGTTGATCAAGGGAAACATTTGCGTAAAACTTGACAGATGTAGGATTTGTCGCTCAAAAACTTTAATATGCCCAGTAAAAGCCTGCAGTCCCGGCTGTCTCATCGGCAGAGCTGTGCCACAGAAACACAACTGATATTCTGTCTGCAAGAGAGATAAGTAGAGGCTCAATTATATAATTTTTTTGTGTGAGTCAGGCTAGGCTGACTAGGATGGGATGTATGTTTTTAAGCATCTACATAACCACATGCACTATACTCTTCACAGTCAGAAAGGAGGTGAGCGTTGGTCTAGACTAATTATTAATTAGTTTAGGCCAACCCTCACCTCGTTTTTGACTGTGAAGAGTAAAGTGCATGTGTTCTCAAATTTGCTTGAAAATGCACCACTTGCATACTCATTTTTCAAAATTTTCTCGGGGGGAGAACCCCACTGAACCCTCCTTAGGTCGTTCGGGCACACTCGCTACGCTCGCTCGCCGCGGTGTGCTCCACCACTAATTTTAAGCCCCACCACTTTCAAATTTCACCAGCCCCCACTGACCAAAAGGATGTCATAAGATGTAGTTAAGTAGTCCTAGAATATTGCTTTAATGGTGCGTTTAACATCACCTTCAATTTGAATATCTAAGTGATATAATCTGTCAGGATGGGCTACACGCGGATCCGCAGTTTCAACTGTAACAAATGTTTCAGCTGCTGTTGTTGCCGAGAAACTCATGGAGATTCTGGTGTACTATGGTGACTTCTGCCGCAGTGTTGAGGGTAGTTACCACCCAGCTCTTGTTCAGGAGGAGGGTTCTCACCTTCTGTGGCATATTTAGCAGTCAAAGCAGCTACTTTTTTTCTGAAATAGGGCTTTATATTGAGGAGTCGTGTCCTCCTTTTTTATCTTCACTTCTGTTGAGCGTTGTGTATCCCTTGTTGGTTTCACGTACTCTTCCTGTCTGTGTTCAAATCGCCCTCTTATCTCCTCATACTGCTGGTCAGAGAAGTCCTGGAAGGAACAAGGAGTATGTGTATTAGGAATCTGATATCTGTCTGGAGTCTTGATTTTAGTGTGATCACGAAAATCGTACCGTCTCTCAGAGTACTCCGAGGATGGAGAACCTCTGCGAGGTTTACCTTTCTGTTGCTGTTTAGATTTATCACATGGCTTTTTAGCAAACTCACGGGATGGTCTGGCATCCTCGTCAGCACTAGGCTTGCCAAGCGGTGGTGCTCACGGTCTGGTTCCCAAATTATTGTGTCCTAAGAGCGTATATAAATTAGCAATAATTATAGGCTACTGCCACCGCAGTAAGGCGCTGGCATATAGCCAGGGATGCTGCTTCACCAGATCTGCTTCTGTTACAAAGATTACAGGAGCTCCCGCATTACAGACTCCAAGTTGTGTTAAATGTGCATAGACTGCTAGTGGGCAGTTGGCGACAATAGTGATAGGTTGCGCCATAAGGAACCAGTAATGGATTCAAAGTGTAACACAGACTGGGTTGTAACCTTTTAATATTCAAGCTTGAAAAACCAACAGATCTAGGTGATCCTAAAAACTGTGGACGACCCAACACCACGGACATCTCTAGTAAAAGGTGCAAGGGTATTGTGGACAAGCACAAGCACTACTCACGATTCCCGTGAATAAGTACTTGACCAAAACGTTGGTGGCGCTATGTTGAGGAATTCTGCTCAGGAACAGAACTATGTTTGGGACCATAGAACATCAACATGCAGGGATTGAGTCTCCATACCACCTCAGTATCTATGAGCCCGAGTCCGACTAGCTATAGTGCCTCACTTGCCCTCGTAACCTTTCCAGAGAAAGAAGTGATTTGGCACCCCATAACACAACACTCTCGACCCTCTCTGGAATTAGCGGTAACAGAACACACCTTTCGCCCTCTCACTCGTACTTGTCCACAAGGAGATAAATAAGAGATGCAAAGGAAGTTCATAATACTTATTTAAACTATCATGCTCTAAGATGCAGTATTTGCACCACAATTAGAAAACAAATGCATACCACAAATATCATTACCATGGCTAACAAGCCATATACCATAAAAAGCCCGGTCATGTTATAAGACAGATTAGCCTAAATCCTCCCATCTCTACTGAAGCTAAATGATCACGTACTATAGATCTCTGGGATTAGTGAAGGACTCCGTACCTTAGCATACATAGGTGGATGTTTTACATTTCAGCTGATGCAGCACTCTTGCTTCAGGACCTTCGTTCAGTCCCTTGCTCTCAGTTATATAACAAGTGCGCATTCACAAACACCAGCTGCACTTTCTTGTAATGTCTAGGTGCTAGTGTCTGACCAGAGAGAATAACAAAGGACATTGTTGTTTGACCTTGTCTAGTGTGTTCAGACTAAATCCCATGAAAATAATACAATACAAAAACATGTGCAAGTTCTGTGTGAAAATGTTATGTGGCACAAAAACAAGCATGTCAAATGTTAACGGGTGCAAAATAAAAACGGTTTACAATGTGCACAGTTAGGCTAGCATAGGGAAAACAACAAGGGGCTATGCAGGAAACACACGGCAGGGCTTTGTATCAAAATCCATGGGTGGGTGCATGGGAAAGCCGATGTGCTGGGCATGACATCCTTAGTTTGGTTTTCCCCAACTTTTTGCCCTTTTTTTTGCTGACTTTGTTTTTGCTGGTCTTAGGACTCTGTGCACTTATCACTTCTAGCCAGTGCTAAAGTGCATATGCTCTCTTCCTAAAACATGGTAACATTGACTTCTACTCAATTAACACCTTTAATTTACTTGTAAGTCCCTTGTAAAGTGGCACTGCATGTACCCAGGGCCTGTAAATTAAATGCCACTAGTGGGTCTACAGCACCGATGGTGCCACCCACTTGAGTACCTTTCTATACATGCTTCAGGCCTGCCATTGCAGCATGTGTGTGCAGTTTAGACTGCCATTTCGAACTAGCAAAACAAACCTCTTGCCAGTCCCAAGCCTTCATTTTTGATACATATAAGTCACCCCTAGAGTAGGCCCGAAACAGACCATATGGCAGGGTGCAGTGTTTAAAAAGTTGGACATGTACGTTTGACTTTTACATGTCCTGGTAGTGAAAAACACTTAAATTCGGTTTTCTCTACAGCAAGGGCTACTTCTTCCATAGTATTACATTGGGTCAAGGGCAGAGAGTAAGGAAATTCCAGACACCTCTGTAGGGGGGAAGACTCTAGAAGCTTCCCCATTTCAAAGTGGGTACCACATATAAATAGTGGACCCTAAGGCCCGACGCTTCAGTACACTTCTTGACCTGTGGAAGACCCAGAAGAAGAACTGCTGTGCTGCTGCAAGGAGGACTGCCCTGCTGCCCTTCTACTTGACCTGCTTCTTGAACCCAGGATCACCAGAGGGACTGCAAGGGATAGTTGGTTGGCCTCCTGAACAGAGCCTGCACCTGGACTCTGCTTGCTGTGAGACCTAACCCCACAAGTGGTGCCCCTACAGCCCTGGACCCTTGAAAGTGTGACTAAATGTGCTCTGCCAGCCCAATTGTCAGAACCAATACAGCACAACGCAGCCACGACCCAAGGCCGCATTGCAGCCCTCACTGCTCATGGGACCTGCGGCTGGGATGCATCCTTGCCACGCAGCTCCTCATCGGAACTGACGCAGCATGATGCATCCTCGATGCAAGCCCACATCGCAGCCCTCGCAGCTCATCTGATCTGCTGCTGCAGGACACATACTTGACGCAAACCTTGCATCGCTCCTCGGGACTGCCGCTGCGAGGCGCAATGCTTCGCAAACAGGATTTAAGGTAAATTTCTTATTGGGGCTAATGTTGTCCCTTTAGGCCCGAGCTCCATTGTGGTTGGCCTGAATTTGTAACTTTGCCCCGGTCTGGTGTGACCACATAACCACAGTTTGCACTTTGTGCTTTTAAGAACTATTTTTACCTAAACCTTTAAAATTGCAAATCTCTGGTTCTACTAAGTGGAATTTTGTCATTTTTGTGTCAAATAATTTATTACATTTCACTCTATTTTTCAAAATTGCTGTGGGGTTTTTCTTTTGTTGTGTTTTCACTTTATTACTGTTTCTGTGCTGCATAAATACTTTTCTCATTCCCTCTAAATTAAGCCTGACTGCTTTTGTGCCAAGCTACCAGAGGGTTGAGCACAGGTTAATTTGGGGTTTGCTTGCGTTTCACCCGGACAAGAACTGTGGTTGCTGCTTTAGTAGGGTTTCACCCCGTGCCCCAACCAGTAGCCCAATTTCCTACAACATGTATATCCCATAGGACGCCTCTTTGACACAAATTAATGCAAAGCTGTGTATAGCGCTACTTTGTTTAACTTTAGGGTTGCCTTCCGGTGCAAAACAGATTTTGCACTGGAAAGTAAATCCGAAATCAACACTTAGTGCCAGTTGCATCACTTTAGTGACACTGTACCGGTGTAAAGTGTTGATACATTTGGCCCTCTATTTTGTAACATTCTTGTTCGTCTTGTGCTATTTTGTGTTCTTTTTACAGTCATGGTCGGGTGATCTATTCTGGTGGAGATGGGAATACCAATCAAAATGTACGTCTTCTGCAACTACCTTCTTCTCCAAAGCAGAACCTTATTCTAATCATGGCATTTGCTGTTTGTTATTGCGTCAGATCTCTTCTCATGCATTTTGTTAATAAGCTGAAAATCCATACAAGAAAAATATTCACACCAATTAGCACAGGCAAGCATCATTGATTTTCTCTCAGGCAAAGCAGCTAATAAAGGCTGAAAAAGGAGCGCTAGTCACATTGGTAATATGTCTGGAAAATTTGACATGATGGTGATGAATTTTGCCAATTGGAAAATGTAAATCAGATTCATTAGGTCTGTGCTAGCCTGGAAGAACATGCACTTAAATTGGAATAAAGTTTCTTAAGAACAAATTAAGTATTTCAAACAGACTGTCTTGACCCAGCAATTTGTCACCAGAGGACCATTACTCATTTTGCCGCCCAGGTCCGCCATGCCAGACATGGCAGATCCAGGATGGGAAAAGAAACAATGGCCTGGAGCACAGAGAAAACAACTCCTTGCTTGTCACGGCCAGTGCTTTATGCTTTTCAGTAAAAAAAAATAAAAAACTGCTTTGACTGTTTCTTTCACAAAAGCAAAATAATATGCTATGTGAGCCAAAACATTTGATGAAAGGGGTGGACTTCTCAGGGACTTCTCAGGAATACCCCATCCAACTTTCCAGTAAACTTCTAGCCAGTGCTCCAATCTGAAATGAAGGACTCGAGGGTGATAGAGGAAAGCGGTGGTGGAATGACAGAGGAGGAAATAAGCATCAGTGGCCGTATTACGTATTGCCATTGTTTGCACCCGGCGCACTTTTGAAAAGGTGCGCCGGGCGCAAACAATGCCAATGCGCCCCATAATGGTGAATGCGCTGCCCTGGGGGCAGCCACGAACTTGCGCTGGCATGGGGGCAGCGCATTCATGTGAAAACACGGACCAGCTGCTCCATGTTTTCATAGTGCAGGCGACACCCGCCTGCACTTTCAAAGGGGATTAGAGATTCCCTTGAAGGCGGGTGCAGTCAGTGACTGCACCCGCCTGCAAGGGGATGTCTGGGGGTCCATGGGACCCCCTTTACCCCCTGCAGAGGGCTGCTCTCAGGGGGCGCACTGACAGTGCGCCACCTTTTAAATGGTGCACTGTCAGTGCGCCTTCTGAGGGCTTCTTTGACTCTGCGCCCGCGTCTGTAATATGGCGCGGGCACAGAGTCAAAGGAATTCCCTCATAGGGCACGTCCCTATACAAATGAGGGAACACCCTCTGTTGATAGCGCTGGCGCTTTAAGTGCACCAGCACTATCGGTATTATAGAAGGGGATGCACAAGTGTCTGTGCCCCCTTCTATAATACCAAAGTGCCCCGGGGGCGTTCGAAAGGGGCGCAAACGACCGTTGCGCCCCCGGGGCACCATTTGTAATTCGGCTCCAGGAGGGGAGCCAGGAGAGAGGGCGAGAAAGGATGGCAGGACCTGCAGCATTGGGAAACACCCAGGAGGAACCAGAGGGAAAGTCTTTATCGCCCGGAGGAGTGTGGGATAGCAGGAGACACCCAGGAGGAACAAGAGAGAAAGTCTTTATCACCTGGAGGAGTGTGGGATAGCAGGCCCAGAAACAGTGCCAATGTGCCCAGCCACCTCAGGAGAGAAGCACCCAGTACTTAAATAATAAAAGAATGAGTGCCGGTGACCAAATCTCTGCTCAGAAGACTGAAGCTGGTGCAATTAAATGTCGGTGTGCCGAAAACCAAAGATGAGTAGTCTAGAATCCACCTCAATTCCAGCAAAATTACAGAAGGCTGGATTACTTCCCCATGCTAATTGCTGGAGATGCTCTAATACCTGTTGTGATGCAACCCATACTATATGTGAGAGTTCGATGGTGCAGTCTTTCTGGATCTATGTGGGTAAAGTTTTACACTCCACAATGCCTCTACATCTCCCACTCACACCTGCTAACATCCTCCTACACGACCTAAGACATTCACCAAAACTTTCAAAACCACAACACCGCCTTCACCATACTGCACTGGCTACAGCAAAAATATGTATATTGCGACACTGGAAATCTCCGTCCCCTCCTTCACAAGAGGAATGGCTGACAACTATGACACACATGGCATCACATGAGCGGGTAATTTATAATCTTCACAATCAGACCGACATATTTCTTCAGATTTGGTCACCCTTCCTGAATGCAAATAGTGATGCTGATAATAATTTCATAATAAATACTCCTACCCCTGCAGAGACAATGTCGTAAGATATCACTCTCTGGCCCAAAATCAGGAGTAAAGACCCCTTAGGTTTGATGTCATTTTCCCTTGTCTTCTTCACCCCACTAATGTTCCTAAATTCTTCCAAATACTTCATTTTACCCCTCCCCTTCCCAACCCTCCCTGGCTCCATTCCATTCTATTCGATTCTTTTATATTTTATTCTACTTTACTTTATTCTACTATTTATATACGCTAATCTACTTTAATCTATTTATTCTATTCTTTGATTACATTCCGTTATAATAACGAATTGTCCCAAGAATAACAAGCCGATTTGACACATTACTGATTGAATATAGTTGTATTTGCTTAATTTATTTAATTATAAGATCAAAGTGCGCCTTGCTTTTCCTGGATTCCTGTATGTCCGTTCAGTATTGGATTTGTGATTATCGTTTTTTATATCGCTTTTATTTACATTTGCTCTCAACTTCTCTGTACTCCTTCCTCCCTCTCCCCTTCTCCCTCTTTCCCACAGCTATTTATCTATTTAACTTTTTATGCATTTACGTTTATATTTAATATATGGCTATATATATTTTTCATATTTATATGTTTTTCTTCATCAGCAAGTGACACGTTACACGCATTTCCTTTTTCTTATTAACTTATTCATCTATTTATTATGAAATACCAGATGTTATTATTGTTCTCATGATGACATTTCTGCAAAATGTTAATAAAAAAATTACAACACAAAAAGATAATCCACCTCAAGCCTTTTTAATCTGCTACCAGACTCTTCCTACCCTTTTATCTCACACTGGCAGGTTCCTGCTTTCTCCCTTTGTGGCTGTTTTCTGTCTGTCTCTTCCTCAATCTTTCAGCTTAGTTTGTCTTTCCCTCTCTTGCTCTGGGTAAATGTCTGATGCAGAAAAATAAGTGCCGGCCCCCAAAAAAGAGTGTGAATGCCTCCATGGCGACCATTCGCTCAAATTAAGCACGGGCGGCGCGGGGTTCTTTATTGCTATGATTCCAGGAAGGAATCGTGGCCTGAGGCAAGTACTCAGATGATGGCTGACCAGTAAATGAAAGGGTTGGTAATTATTCGGAGTGAGAGTGGAGGGTTGACAACCGGAAATGGGCACGCAAAGAGTGGAGAGAAAAGAGCACTTAGGAACTTCACATGTTGAGGTGGTGGAAGCTTCTCACAAAACAGTTGGTGGGGTATTCGCAACATATAAATTGATGCCACAGTAGACACTCTCAAAAGTACTGGTTTCTTAGCTTTCCCAAGGAAAACCGCAAAAGTAGTCTTCTGCGGGTGACAAACAATCACGCAACATCAGCAAAGCTCTGAGCTATACAAATAGGATAACACATCTTTGAACATAGGGGATGACCTTTGTACTGTCTAACTTATTTTTGGACTACTAGAGTGTATCCAAATGGGCGATTTGTGGTCTAGACATAAATAAACTGAACAACCTTTTACCTGCCATATCTAATTCCAACCAGCACTGGAATGGCCTACAGTGATAGGGAAAATCTGTGCTGATTCTGAATACTTGACAGGCAGAATGGCAGCTACTGGAGTCTGGCTGCACTCTGAATGCTAAGTTATAAGAATGACATGGCATATATATATGTATGGCTGCAAGTGATAACTTCCGTTAGGAGGGGGCGGGGCAGATCTGCACGAGAAACCTGAAACACTGTCAGTATTGTGGTGTTCCCAAAAAAACCAATTCTCCATCTGGTGTACGGAACTTACCAACTGATTTCCCTGTTAAATATAGATGTTAAAGTATTTGTCTATATCTTGGCGTATAGATTGGCACCACTGATTCACATTCCAGTGTCTGCATGTCGAAATGGGTTGGTGCCTTGACGGGATCCAACGGATGTTAATGAAGAAATTATAGTTGATCTTGCTGCCAAAAACAATAGTCCTATAGAAATTCTGCTGCTGGATGAAGAAAACACATTCAACAGAGTGCCTTGGCCGTACGTGTGGAGGCTACTGCATCACGTTGGGATAGGCAATCACTTTTCTAGCTGCATTCAGGCAATGTTCACCAAAATTAGCATGATTGGCAGATCGTTTCAACACTAATCCTTTATGGGTTCCGGAGTAGCGTGCTACTCGCCGAAAAAGCACTTCAACACGCCATCAGGGGTAGCAAGCGCTTTATAAATGCAAATCTTTTTCCCTCTTTTGTACCTCCACTATCCTTCTCAATCCCAATAACTAATCAACATACCAACCACTCAATTTACTTTCATATTTCACTATACTAATTCACCATTAATCCTTTACGGGTACCGGACTAGCGTGCTACTCGCCGAAAAAGCGCTTCAACACCACATCAGGGGTAGCAAGCGCTATATAAATGCAAACCTTTTTCCCTCTTCTATCCCTCCACTTTCCTTCTCAATCCAAATAACTGATCAACATACCCACCACTCAATTTACTTTCATATTTCACTATACTAATTCACATCTAATCCTTTATTGGTTCCGGAGTAGCGTGCTACTCGCCGAAAAAGTGCTTTGTCGCCTCGTCTGGGGTAGTAAGCGCTATATAAATGCAATTACAATACAATACAATTTTCTCAAGACAAGGGAAATACAATAGAGATGCTCAATGCCCCCCCCATACCCCAGCACTGCTGTTCTCTATATTTAGAGCCTTTCAAAGCTTCAATTCAACTTCTTACACCAGTTATAGTTCACTACGTCCACACTGCCAATACAGATGATATTGCTGTTCATATAACATACCCTATTACTGCTCTTCCGGTGAAACAAGGGCTTGCAATGGAATTTGAGAAAGGGCCTCGCTACATTTTTAATGTGGGGAAACCACGGCCTTTGGTACCTGCTGAAACGTGTATGGAGATCCACGGATTAGCCTTACAGTATTTCAAGGTACTGCACAGGCAGATGCCCACAGAATTTTCATTACAAGTTACCTAACACTCCCAAAAAATATCTGGGGCTGAAAACGAAGTATTGGTCGCCAAGCTCTATTACTGGAAAGTGTAATATAATCAAAATCATCATACTCCCGAAATGTCTAGATTTTGTTCATTCCATGTCATTTTAAAATGTTTTAAGTGGCTTGACTCAGCCATCGCTAATTTTATGTGAGAACGCATGAATCCAAAATTTATTAAGCTTCTGCTGGTGGTCCATCCCTATATTAAGTTTTGGTTTTGAGGTGCTCTTAGCAGACATATTATATGGTTAATGAGTGCCTGATGATGTTTTCATAGAACATATTTGCTGAGATGCAGTACAGTTAAATGCTACAATAAAGGTAAGTTTAAAATAAGTGTATGGATCAACTATGGTGAGACTTCGTGAGAAAAATGGGCGTGACTTTGGGATAGTCAGACTCTCCCCCAAATGTGTGAGGATACTTCAAAGAGCTTATGGCAGAAAGTTGGCTTATTGCAAGCTGCACATGTGTGTAAAGGGGCGGTACTCAAATCATTCGCAGATATTTAGCAATAGTTTGGCCCCACGTATTTGCTTTTATAAATACAGTCAAGTAAGGACTATCTGTTGAAAAAAGTGCTGGAAAGCAAAAGTCAGGCTGGACACTAACAAGCTACGTGAGCAATTGTAAGGCAGTCCTACATCACTACCATAAGGGCATTCTATGCAACTATACTGGATGTTTTACTCAATTACCAGGAAGTTAGATGCCACTTTATCCCGTGAGGAAATATGCAGTCAATAACATTAATATATATGGTATTGCTTGCCATCAAACATGCAATGAAACAGATGCAAAACATTATATGTACTTTATTATATTCGGTATAGACTGCATTGGTGGCACTGTTGAGTGAATGCTTTGTGCCCTCCTGACAATTTGGAAGGTAATGTGCATGTCCAACTATGTTTCTGCCTGTTAGAACTGGAGGTATCTAGTTGGCCGAGGTAGGTACCTTTGACCAAATAGGGACCCTTGCTTCTACGTCAGGGCAAGGGAGTTACACTACTAAAATAACCCCTGCTCACCCCCTTGGTAGCTTGGCACGAGCAGACAGGCTTATCTCAGAGGCAGTGTGTTAAGCATTTGTGAACACATACAGTAATACAGTGAAAACTACAGATGGACACCACACAGGTTTTTATAAAAATAAGTATTCTTTATATAGACTTAACACAAGACCACAAACGACAAAAATCCACAATACTGTACTCAAAATTGACTTAAAGATGGTAGAAGTAACTTAGTTCAAGTTGATGGTAAGGGCGACAAAGTTCTCACAAAAGTACCTGGATGCGTAACGCAAAACAAACAAAAGGTTCGCAGGGATGGAGATGCGTCGGTTCCATGCTTCGGGGGAGACGATGCGTCGCGCCTCAATGCTTGCGCAGAGTAGGGGATGCGTCTTGTTCCTTACCGGAGAGGAGGTGATGCATGGATTCTCGGACTGCGTTCCGGTTGCGATGCGGCAAGATGGCGCTTCGATGCGATGCGACGATCCGGTGCGATGCGATAAGATGGCGCCCTTGATGCGACGACGTGGAGACGATGCGTGCACGCCCGGTGGCCGTGCGGCGACTCTGTAACTTTTGAGCCGCGACACGCTTCTCCGGTGATGCGCCGGTGACCTCTGCGGCGGCGACACGCTTCTCCGGTGATGCGTCGGGTGACAGCTTTGACGAAGGCTCGCTTCTCTGGTGATGCGGCGGCAACAGCTGCGACTGCGACACGCTTCTTCTCGTTGAGTCGCGCTTCCAGCTCCCAGCGACACGCAGGCTTCTGCAGACAGAATTCCCAGCAAGGGAATTCAGAGGGGAGCTGATGATGAAGTCTTTTGTCCCTGAGACTTCAGCAGGAGGCAAGCACAAGTTCAAGCCCTTGGAGTAATATTCTGCAAGATGATGAAAGTTCTTTAAAAGTTCCTTCTCCTCTCCTTGGCACTGAAGACACCACTGTAGGCCAACACAGCAACACAGCACACTGGCAGGGGGCAGTCCAACTCCTACAGCTTCCTTTGGTTCTTCTCCTTGGCAGAGGTTCGTCTTGTTGTTCCAGAAGTGATCTAAAGTTCTGGGGTCAGGGCCCCAATATTTATACCAGAAAATCCTTTGTCCTCTGAAGGCAGAGGGTCCTGTGGCTAGTCCAAACCAGTTCTGTGCAGTCCTGGAGCACTTTGTTTACAGGACTCCTTCTTTCCTTTCACAGTGTAGGCCAGGGACATCAGACGCACTACAGGAGGAGGAGCCAGCATTGTGGAGGGAAGGCACAGCCCTATTCAGGTCCCAGGTGCAACTCCTCCCACCCATCTACATGCAGATCTCTCTATTCAGCCCTGTGCTGACTCACCCTGCCTCCTGGAATCCCCAGCCCCTGTCACTCACAAAGCCAGACACACAATACACAACCTAGCAGAGGCAGGCTTGGACAGTTAGGCAAGAAAATACCTACTTTCTAAAAGTGGTATTTTCAAACACAGAATGTTAAAACCAACTTCAGTAAAAGATGTATTTTATCATTCTGAGTTCAGGCATACTAAATTCGTTTTTCTACCATGTTCCCTGGGTCAGTTAGGATTATAAGATGTTATAATCAAACTGCCCATTCTGGCCTATGGGGAACAGGTAGCCTTGCAATAGTGAAAAACGAAAATGGCTGTAATTCACTATTAGGACATGCCACACACACCAGGGCATGTCCTACCTTATACTTGCAATGCACCCTGCCCTTGGGCCTACCTTAGGGGTGTCTGATATGAAGATCAGGGAAGGTTTAGGGACTGTCAAGTGGGTGCACTTGCCAAGTCGACATGGCAGTCACAGATTGCACACAGGCTCTGCAATGGCAGGCCTGAGACACACTTTACAAGCTGCTTCTGTGGGTGGCACAACCAGTGCTGCAAGCCCACCAGCAGCATTTGATTTACAAGCCCTGGGAACACCTGGTGCACTATACTAGGGTCTGACAAGTAAATCAAATGATCCAATCATGGAGTCACTAATCAATACATCAATTTAACATAGGGAGCACTTGCACTGTGGCACTGAATAGCAGTGGCACAGTGCCCAAAGCATCTAAAACCAGCAAACAGATCAAAAACAGAGGAGGCAATCAGAAAAAAGTGGAAGGGAGACTCACGCCAATGGTACCAGGTCTAACACTGCCATATCCAAATATTTGGCTACTGTATTTGACAGACTGATCAGCAGACTGATCTATGTTCTGAAAAGGATGTTTTGCTTTGGAAGGTTAGCTAAAATGTCAGAAATGATAACAACTTGGTCTTTTTTCTGTTATG
The DNA here is from genome assembly GCA_963921515.1 of Calotriton arnoldi. Lineage (NCBI taxonomy): Eukaryota > Metazoa > Chordata > Amphibia > Caudata > Salamandridae > Calotriton > Calotriton arnoldi. The sequence goes on from CAWUFW010002100.1 coordinate 641,586, forward strand.
ATAGTGTCAGACCCCATTTGTGAGGCCACGGAGCAAGCTGGGGGGGTATTGGCCCTCAGCTGTAGACCTTTGCCTCTTTCCTGGGACCCGTCCTATAGAGGCTCTGCAAAAATGGCGCAAGTACAACAGGAAACAGCCTTTACAACGTGGGCAGAACCATGCATGCTGTTTCCCTGCAACCACACATGCCTTAGCCACGCATATGCGTGGTTAAAGCAGTGCACGATCTAGATGCGCGGGCACAGGAAGAATCGGGAGAGGACGAGGACTGGTAAGTGGAGCTGAGGCTGGGTTTTGGGGGGTGGGAGGCAGTTTTTAAGGGTTGGGGTAGTTTTTAGGGTTTGGGGGGATCAGATAGTGTTTAGGGCTTGGGGGGTCAGGTAGTGTTTTGGGCTCAGGGGGGGTCGGGGTAGTGTTTAGGGTCGTTTTAGTTTTTGTGGTCAGGGGTTGGGGTATTTTTAGGGCTCAGGGGGTTGGGGTAGTGTTTAGGGCTCGGGTGGGGTACTGTTTAGGGCTTGGGGGTCAGGGTAGTGTTTAGGGCTGAGGGTGGGTCAGGGTAGTGTTTACGGCTCAGGGTGGGTCGGGGTAGTTTTTAGGACTCAGGGGGTTGAGGTAGTCTTTAGGGCTCAGGGCGAGGGGGTTTGGGTGTGATCTTTACCACACATTTCTTTACCCATCATGCCTTTACCACAAAATTGTGTGGTAAAGGCATGCGCGGTAATGGAATGCGCTGGTCAGACGGATTCATTTTTGGGGCCGCGTAATAGAGGCATGCATGGTTTAGCCATGCGTACCTCTGTCATACAACCAAGTACAACCCCTTAAGCACTTGACTCTCAGTGATAGTGGTGGGGAACATTCACAGGCTTCTCAATGAGGTAATGTTAGAAATGGGATCTCTAGTTGGCAAGGGCTTGCACCTTTGTCCAAGTAGGGACCCTTCTTCCTAGTCAGGGTAAGGGTGTTACACTCGTGAAGTAACCCCTGCTCACCCTCGTGGTAGCTTGGCACGAGCAGTCAGGCTTAATTCAGAGGCAGTGTGTAAAGCATTTGCACATAACCAACAGTAATACAGTGTAAGCACTACAAACGGACACCACACCAGTTTAGAAAAATAACCAATTTTTATATACTCAAGACAAGACCAATTACGACAAAAATCCACAATACTATACTTTAAAAACGAATGCTTGATAAGGTAACTTCTTCTTTGCAGGAATAGTTCAAAAACAAAGTTCGTACGAGTCAGTAGCTCCGTCCGAGTCTACCACGATGCTGAAAACCACAGAGTCTAACAGTTCCAGCCGACCGCGTCGATACGCGCCAGCAGAGTCATGAACAGACTCGGTCACAGTACCTTTCTCGTTGTGGCTGGTACGTAGTGTACGAGCCGGTCGGCGTTCATCGCGGTTGCGGTGCAAGACGGAGCGATGCAAGGTGCGGTGTCCCTCGATGCGGTGCAGGCAGCGGCTCGATGAGCGTCGTGCAGACGGAGTCGGTGAGTCCAAGGCGTGCGATGCAGGGTGAGACGATGCTCGATGCGGTGCTGACAGGTTGCGATGCAGGCGACCAAGCCGGAGTGCGGGAGCTGGCGTCGGACAGCAGTGCGAGTCGGAGCGGTGCGTCGCAAACGTGCGAGCGGTGCCCCAAATGCGATGCGGTCACTACTCTTGAGCCAGTTGCAGCGTCCGCGTCGGTCGGGTCCGGCTGGTTCAGTGAAGCGATGCGATGCGAACTGCGGTGCCCACAGGTCACGGTGCAAGCAGCGGCTCGGTGTTGGCGGTGTCGGACGTCGCCCACGGTGAGACCAGGGTTGCGATGCGAAGCGGGCGATGCGGTCTCGCGGTGCAAACAGGTCACCGGCCAGGGATGGATTCGGTTGACGGAGTCGGTTGCGGTTCCCTTCCTCTGTGGCAACTGAAACAGCGTTCCAGAAGCGGTACCCAGAGGCTTGTGAAGTCTTTGTAGTCCCTGAGACTTCTTAACAGGAGGCAAGCTCGGTTCCAGGCCCTTGGAGATACTCAGCACAAGTTTGTAGAAAGTTCCTTCCTTTCACTGCCCACGGCAGAAGCAGCAGCTGCAGGCCAACCCAACAAAGCAACAACACAGCAAAGGGGCAGTACTCCTCCTGGCAGCTCTTCCAGCTCTTCGTCTTGGCAGGTTCCTTGATTCCAGCGAGATCTAAATTCATGGGGTCAGGGCCCCAATATTTATATCCCAAATTCCTTTGTTCTCTGAAGGCAGAGAGGCCTTTGCCTAGTCCAAACCAGTTCTGGAGCACTTTGTTGACAAGTCTCCGTCCCTTCTTTCAGGGAGTAGGCCAGGGACATCAGACGCACCACAGGAGGTGGAGCCAGCATTGTGGAGGGAAGGCACTGTCCTATTCAGGGCCCAGGTGCAACCCCTCCCACCCATCTACAGGTAGATCTTGCTATTCAGCCCTGTGCTGACTCACCCTGTCTCCTGGCATCCCCCAGCCCCTGTCACTCACACTCCAGACAAGGAATACACAACCTCGCAGAGGCAGGCTTGGATGGTTAGACAAGAAAATACCCACTTTCTAAAAGTGGTATTTTTCAAACACAGAATGTTAAAACCAACTTCACTAAAAGCTGCATTTTATCATTCTGAGTCCAGGCATACTAAACTCGAATTTCTACCATGTTCCCGGGTCAGTTAGGATTATAAGCTGTAATAATCAAAACTGCCCGTTCTGGCCTATGGGGAACAGGTAGCCTTGCAATAGTGAAAAACGAACTAGGCTGTAATTCACTATCAGGACATGCCACACACACCAGGGCATGTCCTACCTTTCGCATACAACGCACCCTGCCCACAGGGGTACCTTGGGCCTACCTTAGGGGTGACTAACATGTAGCAAAGGGAAGGTTTAGGGACTTGCAAGTGTGTGCACTTGCCAAGTCGACATGGCAGCCCCAGGCTGCGCACAGGCTCTGCGATGGCAGGCCCGAGTTACACTTTACGGGGTGTTTGCGTGGGTGGCACAATCCAGTGCTGCAGCCCACCAACAGCATTTGGTCTATAGGCCCTGGCACTCGCAGTGCACTTTACAAGGGACTGACACATAAACCAAATAGGCCAATCATGGAAACACCAATCCATAACACATTTTATACAGGAGCACTTTCACTTTCCCACTGGACAGCAGTGAGGAAAGTGCGCAGAATCATTACACCAGCAAAAACAGAGTCAAAACCGGGAGGTCAGAAAGCAAAAAGTCAGGGGAAACACGCCAAAAGATGCCAAGTCTAACAGGTAATGTGTGGGTGCGCAAACCCAGCAAAGCAATAACTGGATGTCCAACCCAGGACTTTACTTTGATAAAAGAAAGCAAGTTTAACCTACACAATTAAAACATAATACTTCACAGCACATAAAACAGGCACACTTCTTGTATAGATTCCTGGACTTTTGCACTTTGTATTCTAACCCATCGTGCCCTTCTCTCAGGTGTTACCCCCATTGGCATGTGTTGGCATGTTTTCCCATATGTCCGAGTGCCTCTCAGGGAAGTATAAAGGTGTAGGTCCAAATTACCCTTAATTTCAGGTCTTAGCATTTAGTGCCTTTGGAGTACGTGTAGACTCTGGTGAAAGAAGAACCCTCTTCTGGTTCATTGGTGAGTTGCAGTCTGTGGTCCACCATTGTAAGAGGTAATAGCAGCACAAGGGCAAGCAAAGTGGGTGTCCTGTGTGCAGATACACAGCATTCCTCATCTACAGTCATTGAATGCCAATGACACAGTCTGCCTCAGCACAAACTTCTCAATGGCAGAACACTCTGCCTTTGGGTTAGAAATTGGGTTACTGCTTGACTGGGGTGCAAACTCTAGTCAAGCAGCAACCACAATCCTAGTCAGGGTAAGGCACAAGTAAACCCCAAATTAGCCTGTGCTCACACTGTGGTAGCTGGGCATAGAGTAAGCAGGCTTAATTTAGCGGCAATGTGTAAGGTATTTATGCAACACTTCAAACAGTGAAAACGGCACACAAAAAGACCCCATACCAGGTTAGAAATATAGTGCTTAATTTAGTAACTGAAACAAGACCTAAACAACAACAAGCATTGGCATAGCCAATAGGTCTCGCCTTTGGGGCCTTATAAGTGTTTAGCCAGAGCTATTGACTTTGCCAATGTCTTCAAGCTGTGCTGTAGAGAAGTGTGGCTGCTGTGCGGCATGCTGAAAAGTTATAATAAAAAAGTGTCAGAAGCATTTTTGTTACTTTATATATGACCAAGAAGGCATTATGTAAAACTGAACGACCATATTAAAAAAGTATTTACAATAAAAATTCCTCAGTTTTCTTTTGTTCTTGCAATGCTGGCAACTTGTTTCTGCCTATTGCAATGGTTGTTTGTTAAAGCTTTTTTTTTGAGGGGGCATAAACAATCGGAGGGTGAAGGTTGGGAACTAGTACCTGTATTATAACACTAGCAGCGGCCAGACGCTAGGGGAGAATCAACAGTTGCCAGATTCCGAGAGCAGGCTGAGGTGGTGCTGAGTGATGCTGAGGTGGTAGTGGTGGTGGTGGTGACTGTTGCGGAGACGATGCTGAGGTGATGCTGAATGATACTCAGGTGTTGCTGAGTGATACTGCTGTGGTGCTGAGTGATGCTGTGGTGGTGCTGAGTGATATTGTCTTGGCGCTGAGTGATGCTGTGGTAGTGCTGAGTGATATTGTCTTGGTGCTGAGTGATGCTGTGGCGGCGCTGAGTGATGCTGTGGCGGCCCTGAGTGATGCTGTGGCGGCGGTGAGCGATGCTGTGGCGGCGGTGAGCAATGCAGTGGCGGCGCTGAGCGATGCAGTGGCGGCGCTGAGCGATGCAGTGGCGGCGCTGAGCGATGCAGTGGCGGCGCTGAGCGATGCAGTGGCGGCGCTGAGCGATGCAGTGGCGGCGCTGAGCGATGCAGTGGCGGCGCTGAGCGATGCAGTGGCGGCGCTGAGCGATGCAGTGGCGGCGCTGAGCGATGCAGTGGCGGCGCTGAGCGATGCAGTGGCGGCGCTGAGCGATGCAGTGGCGGCGCTGAGCGATGCTGTGGCGGCCCTGAGTGATGCTGTGGCGGCGGTGAGCGATGCGGTGGCGGCGGTGAGCGATGCGGTGGCGGCGGTGAGCGATGCAGTGGCGGCGCAGAGCGATGCAGTGGCGGCGCCGAGCGATGCAGTGGCGGCGCCGAGCGATGCAGTGGCGGCGCCGAGCGATGCAGTGGTGGCGCCGAGCGATGCTGTGGCGGCGCCGAGCGATGCTGTGGCGGCGCCGAGCGATGCTGTGGTGGCGCCGAGCGATGCTGTGGTGGCGCTGAGCGATGCTGTGGTGGGGCTGAGCGATGCTGTGGTGGCGCTGAGCGATGCTGTTGTGGTGCTGAGCGATGCTGTGGTGGTGCTGAGCGATGCTGTGGTGGTGCCGAGCGATGCTGTGGTGGTGCCGAGCGATGCTGTGGTGGTGCTGAGTCATCCTGTGGTGGTGCTGAGTGATGCAGTGTTGGCCCTGAGTGATGATGTGGTGTCGCTGAGTAAAGCTATGGTGGTGCTGAGTGATGCTGTGGTGGCGCTGAGCGATGCTGTGGTTGCGCTGAGCGATGCTGTGGTTGCGCTGAGCGATGCTGTGGTTGCACTGAGCGATGCTGTGGTTGCACTGAGCGATGCTGTGGTTGCACTGAGTGATGCTGTGGTTGCACTGAGTGATGCTGTGGTTGCACTGAGTGATGCTGTGGTTGCACTGAGTGATGCTGTGGTTGCACTGAGTGATGCTGTGGTTGCACTGAGTGATGCTGTGGTTGCACTGAGTGATGCTGTGGTTGCACTGAGTGATGCTGTGGTTGCACTGAGTGATGCTGTGGTTGCACTGAGTGATGCTGTGATGGCGTTGAGTGATGCTGTGATGGCGTTGAGTGATGCTGTGATGGCGTTGAGTGATGCTGTGATGGCGTTGAGTGATGCTGTGATGGCGTTGAGTGATGCTGTGATGGCGTTGAGTGATGCTGTGATGGCGTTGAGAGATGTTGTGTTGGTGCTGAGTGATGCTGTGCTGGCTCTGATTGATGCTGTGCTGGCTCTGATTGATGCTGTGCTGGCTCTGATTGATGCTGTGCTGGCTCTGATTGATGCTGTGCTGGCTCTGATTGATGCTGTGCTGGCTCTGATTGATGCTGTGGTTGCGCTGAGTGATGCTGTGGTTTTGCCGAGTGAGAGATAGAGTGAAGATATAATGCCCAATTAGAGAGGGTGGTGAGAGAGAAAGAGAGAGAAAGGGTGTTCATAGAATAAAGAGTGGAGCGGGATAGAGAGAGAGAAAGAAGGGGAGAGAGAGTGAATGAAGGAGTTTGAAAGAGAAACAGATAAAGGGGTGAGAGAGAATGAAAGGCTAAAAAAGATAGAGAGGGGAGAGTTAATTAAGTAGAGAGAGAATTAGAGATGGGAGAGAGAGAGAAGGAGAGAGACAATAAGAGTGGGGGTGTGGAGTTTAAATAGAGTGAAGAAGTGACGCGAAAAAGTAACCTTAAATATAGCTTTGTGCGAATAAATATTTTTTTTTAAAAGTGAGAGACAAAAATACTGGTAATTAGGCTGTGACTCCCAATATAAAACAAATAGCGATACAAGGTGAAATCAACTCACCGAAGCAATATTTCTAACTAGACAAAAAAAAGCTTGCATTTCAATGCTAATCGCTGTTGTTTTTCATGTGACTGTAGTCCAGGGCCCTCAGTTGGTAATGTGAGCTGCTGCTGCGATTGAAACATCAGAGTCCAGAGAGTTAATGAGCCATGACGAGGAAATGAGGAAGAGATAGGAAACCCAGATGCCAGCTGCGCGAGCACGCCATCGTGAACTCAAGCTGGTCGCCAGCCGAAAGCCAGTGTTTGCACTTCCAAAACCTGCTTACTAAAACTCTCGGCCAGACCAGCGCAAGCGCTGGTGCAGGCCGAGACCTAAAAATCCAATCAGTAGAACCAGAGTTATGAATTTTTAAAGAATAAACTGCAATATAGCACCTAAGAGCATAAAGCGCCAACCACAGCTATGTTGTCATGCTAGACTGTGTCAAATTCAAAAGTTCAGACCGACCGCGATGGAACGTGTGTCGGAAACATTCCCAGATTAGGCCAGCTGAAGGTTTACCTTCTCAAGTTTGGGCCAAGAGTCCCATTCGTGTTGGAGAGGGCCGCAGGTAACAAGGAGAGAGTCACTGGTGGTTGTCGGCGTGGCGCGAGGAAAAGGCCGGACGTTGTGGATGAGCTGGCTGGAGCCTCATGTTGATGGTCCTCTGCAGCAATGGATGCATGCTGTGCAAAGAGACAGGCTGGCGGCGGTTCACCCTGATTTTCGGTTCAAGCAGTGCGGTTCTGTTGTGAACGAGCTTGTTCGCGGTCACGAAGAGCCCAGCCTATTCAGGTGTAAGTGAGGCTGGGCCCACCTGCTCCGTCCCATCCTGCCAGTGATGGCCCATCCAGTCACACCTAAACTCCTATTGTGTATTGCTGTCTAGGAGGTATACACAAAGCCCAACTGTCGACTACACCTGGTCATGTGACCAGATACACACTGCATGCCCCAAATGGCTAAGGCAAGAAAATGCTAACTTTCTAAAAGTGGCATTTTCAGAATTGTAATTTAAAATCCAACTTCACCATAAGTTAGGATTTTAAATTAGAATTGCAGCGACACCAAAGATGAACTGATTGTCTCTTTCCATTTGGAAATTACACTTGTAAAATGTATTGAGGCAACTCCAATGTTATCCTATGGGAGAGATAGGCCTTGCAGTAGTGACAACCAAATTTAAGAGTTTTTCACTACCAGGACATATGAAACATAAAAGTGCATGTCCAACTTTTTAAATACATTGCACCCTGCCCCTCAGGGCTTTCTAGAGCCTGCACTAGGGGCATCCTATATGTATTAAAAAGAAAGATTTGGGGCTGGCAAAAGGTTTATTTTGCCAGGTCGAAATGGTTGTCACACACAGGCTCTGCAATGGCAGGCCTGAGACATGCCAAAAGGGCTACTTAAGTGGGTGGCACAATCAGTGCTGCAGGCCCACTAGTAGCATTTAATTTACAGGTTCTTGGCACATGCAGTGCACTTTACTAGGGACTTATAAGTAAATTAAATATGCCAATTGTAAATAAACCATTATTCCCATATTTTAAGGCGCGAGCACATGCACCTTAGCTCTGGTTAGCAGTGGTAAAGTGCTCAGGGCCCTAAGGCCAACACAAATGGGTTCAGCAAAATGGAGGTGGAGAGGTAAAAAGCTTGGGGGAAGACCACCCGAAGGCTGACAGGTCTAACACTTGGGTACAAAATGTTTTCGCAGCAGCGTACTGTGCTTTGGGACAAAATGTCTTGACGGGGGCATATCTGCCATTGGGCACAGGTTTCTTGGGGTCGGTCTGGAATCCCTCTGGGAATCATCCACTTGGGTAGTCTGCAGTCCACAACCCTCAGGGCATTCAGATCACTTTCCTCAGTCTTCCTTCTGCTGGCAGACCCGCCCAGCACTGATGGTCGCACTGCTCTAGTGCTTCAGGGCAGTCACACCTCTGCAGAGCTGCCAGACACCCTCCTCCCTGCATCAGGTTGGCCAAGTGGGTCAATGGCTCCTACTTTTATCCAGTTAAAGCACACTGGAAATGTGGATTCTCAGTGTGCACTTTCACAATGGGTTTGGGTGGTTTTCTTTCATCTGTTCTCCCAGTCTGTTTTCAAACACAGCCTTTGTGCAGAGTGATGCTCCTAAAAGTATTCTCCATCCTGGAGTACTAACACATGAAGCACCAAGAGGTGTGAGGTTTCTGCAAACATCAGCAGCCACATTAACAGTGATCAAAAAAACAGACTAAAGGACGGCCTCACCAAAGAACCCTTCTTACCCTTAACAATAGAAACTTTAGTTCCAACCTTCACCGTCACCATCTACCAAATGGTAGCGCTCAGAAAGACTGATCAACAGCTTCTCTCAGAAATAGGGTCTAATCGAATTTCTAAACAAAATGGAATCCAAAGGCCTCCATGACCATGGTTCATTTATACCACACAATGCACGCAAGACACAGGCCAAATACACTCACGCATAAGATACACTCGGGATGTTAGCACTAGGAACTGCTTTAGTGCATAGAAGTAGAACTTTACACAGCTGGGCCAATAGGCCTGCAATTCTGTGACATACATAAAAAGGTCATGGTCACAAAACACGGTATGCAGCAAACACTGCTTTAAAGCTCAAACCAAGAGAGGATTGGTAGTCCTCTGTCAATTAAATGGAGTGCATACTTTGTGCACCCCCCAGATCACAGGTCAAGGAACCCACTCATGTCCATGGACAGGTTTAGGCCTTCACACATGCATTAGATTAGCTCAAGGCTGGATCCAAACATAAAAAACCAAGATGCCAGATATTCGCAGTTGAGCAGTCAGGGCAGAGGAACACGACTTTAAACCATGCAAGGGACATTCCTGTACCAACAAATAGGATGACTAAATATTGACAGATATATTCGAAAGAGACCCCTCCACCACATTTGAGCACTTGTGGAATTATTTCACAAGTGCTACATCACTGAAAAAGCTATTAATAAGACTAATGGCAAAATAAACTCCATACAATGGTAGCCTATATGGAACAAAGTAGCAATTAACAAGTGAAACCTTGACTAGCTTATACTAGATAACGTCTGTTGTGTTACATATTTTCTGTCCTCTTTTCTGACACGTGAGTATTTATAATGTTTCAATTGAGTTTTGAATTCTGTTTCGTAATATTATGTCGAACTTGGTTTTGTTTCCTGTTTTTCAGATACTTTTGAGTACCACAATAAAATAGATGTCAGAGTGCGATAACTCTGTAGTCAATCTAATTTTATTATTTATGATATTTAGGTCTGGTGATCCCCCACCCAGAGTTACCAGATGCGGAAACGCAGAGCCTGGTTTTATCAAACGGAAAAGCCACCCATTAAAATCGGGGGCAAATGAGGCATGGGCCACCGACACAAGCACAGCCAAGTCCCTGCTCAAACCCCTCTTATGGCACGAGGAAAATGGAAGGCTCCCCAATACCGGGGACGCGCCTCTCTACCCGGGATGCTGGCCCCACCCCACATCTGACCAGCAGCAATCCCATCCCTCCCAGTTACTACCCGCACAAACTTGGCATTCCACGCGGAATGAGAGTGAAGATCCACATGCGGATTTGTATTTGGTAAAACCAGGTCTGCATGTTATTCCCCATTCCGGAAGGAATCACTCATAATTGGATGGTGTAAAAACGAAATTACCTCCCAGCCCCAGTAATTGCAGCTCTGCCTTTATCGGCCAGCACATAATCAGGCCGGTTGTCTGCTGTGAGAGCAATCTCCCTACAGACTAGTGTTCTATTATTCATATCCATAACAGACAAGGACTTTGGTTAAGGTATCCGAAAAATGATACCTTCATTACATTTTATTATTGATGTCATAACTGTTTTTTTATGAGAAGTTGGGCAGTATACACATAATTTGTCAACTGTATTTAATCATGACAGTGATGAATTTGTTTAGCTTCTATAATATTTCTTAGGCGAAATACATCATGTTCTTATTCAGAATCCTATACATTATTCATGAGAAGAAAGCCATTTACAATCATAAAACCTATACCCTCCCGATCAAAATTTGATTGCACTGTGCCAACAGGACATGCGCCTAAGAATAGACGTTCTGTTATTCACAAAACGCACAAATGGCACATCCGTCGTGATGGGCGACAGGGAGAGATCTAAACGGTGCTAATCAGTTTTAAGGTCATCCTGGTGTGATCATTATTTTACAAGCTACGTGGCAATCAGCACAGCAGAACACCAAGAGAGGCACACTCTGGATGCTACAAGGTGCAGGAGAAATGTGATTGGATCAGATGAAAAGGAGAGATGTCAAGCTGTGTGCGCAGTTGTGGGCAAAGTGACAGACCAGGGAAGCTAATGCTGCTGATATAGAGACTGTCAAAAAAATAAAATGGCATGAAAAGGGAAAATCATGCAAAGGAAATAACAATGCAAAAGGACATAATATGCTCGAATACTGCTTCATAATGTCAGCAGAGAGACGGCTGCTCAGTGCACTAGTTAGTCGGTCCTCTGGGGATGCACCTTCTGTGTCCACTATCAATGTCATTAAACGTAATGTAGATGTCAGCAAGTACTTCACGAGATGGTTGAAGAAAAATAACGAGCCTGGTGCCGGTCAGTCTGCGAACAGGATGAATTGAAGATGTGAAGTGGGTAAGAAGCACTGCTGGTGACAATAATGACTTGTAGGACAAACTGAAATCTGAAGATCTGTGGATTGCAATGGACTGAGGAACCTTTTCAGAGTAAGGAAATCAGACACTGAATCTTTAAAACTTTTCCTTTTACATGTTAGTTATTTCTCATGTCAGCTAGCAGATGTAAACACTTCTCATCTGGGCGGCAGAATACCAAAAACAAATGTGCTTCTCAGGACAGGGAAAAACAGGAAGTGCTATGGACGAGTTTCCCTTTTGGAAATAACAAGGTGAGGGGTCAGCTGGAGGTAAACCTCCTGCTTCCTAGTTTTTAAAGAAAATGGTAGAAAGATTGACAGGGTACGCTCACTAGGAAAGGACTTGGCCGAGAAAGACAGAGGAAAAGGTAATCGGGTTTTTAAGAAAAACAAATCACTTGGTGAATAACGAATGCAGTGTCATTGTTGGACATCTTCTCCACAAACTAAGAGAATTTTGTGCAGAAACTGTTTTCAGGGAAATGTTGCACTTCGAACTATACATGTGTGGCAGTGCATCTATATGCACACTAGTGAACTCCCTACCAAGCAACAACTGTCCATGCAGTGTAATACCAATGATCAATTTAAAACTTCAGTTCTGCGTCACCATTTAAAAGAGCTCAGCAGTACAATGGTATATGACGGACAAATTGTGTGATGAAACATATTTGAAGCCATGACAAGAATATACAGAATGTAGGGGCAGATATACTGAGCTACTTGTGGCAAAAAGTGTTCGCAACAAACTTCGAATCTGCTTTTGGGATCAGTATCTTTTTTGCAAACTGACTTACGTACCAACAGGTCGGTTTGCAAAATACTGAACCGTAGTGGGTCACAGTCCACCCTGCCTAATCAATATTAATTAGTCTGGTCATAGTTTGCAACCCACTACAATTGGCGACATTCACAGAGATGGTGGCCTGCAAGGGTCAGCAGACCATCATGACGGTGATTGCTTTTCAAAAATGAAACCTTTTTTTTAAAGCAGCAGATTTCCTTAAAAGAAAGGGTTCTGATTTAAAAAAAAAATCCTTTCTGAAAAACATCAGTCAGAGTTGGCAGAGTACTCCTGCTGAAGCTGCCACTGAAATTTGTAAAAGGGATGATGTGTGGTGACTTTCTCACCTTCGGCACTACTAACTCACCACTATCCACAACAGAATACAATTAACAGGGTGGAGTAGACATATTTGCCATAATCTTGGCACACGCTTTCTTTCACCTCTTTCACTTCACTCTTTACAAGCAAAGGTATTTGGTGCTGTCCAGGAAGGTTACCATTTCTTCTCTAATTTCATGCCAACCCTTTCTGGATAAATGAATGCTTATGGGGTCCTTGGCGCAATAATAAATCAATGCCTGTCATGGTCATTCTCTGCCATCCAAGCTTAAACCTGCTACCAGAACCTGGTGCACGCTCAGGAACTGCAGATGTATGGATAACAGCCAAGCCAGAGTACTCAGGTCTATGCAAACAGTCTGGATCTGATACACCCAAGATAGCCTGGCATTAGGGTTGCCACCTTTCTCAGAGGACAATACCTGCCATTTAAACATGAATAAAGGTTCTGAAAAGGCCAGCAGATAGTACTTAACTTAAAAAGTTTCAGTAGCATCTACTGCATTCATTTTTAGCACTGCAATTTAGCCTCCATTTGCTTTAAAACATGTTGGAACAATTTAGGCAACTTCAAAAATAGTTTTGACGTGTTGTATTTGTTGCTTTAAGTTTATATATCGAAGAGAAAAATACTGTATTTTGACAATTTAATATGCTAACTTTTCACCTACCCTGGCATGAAAATACTGGTCAGGTCGGTAAAATACTAGTAAGGTGGCAACCCTAGCCAGCATGCATAAGATTGCTTCCGAATTCACAATAAAGAGAGGCCCACACGACAATATAGATGAAGAGTGAAATCTAGGGGCGAGAGAGAGAAACTGGCTACAGGCAATTCTAATGCTTGTTCTACCACCACCCGCGCAAATAACACACAGGGAAGCCTTACTAAGTCATCAGGAGTGGTTCAGTGCCAGTGTGCAAGATTATTTCAACAGTAATGAATAGAAGAGCATAACGATCCAGTAGGAGGAGATTCACAAAAAACAGATGGGGGTGGAGGTCAATTATTAACAGCAAGTATTAATTTGGAGTTAAAATACCTGGACCTCAGAATTACAAAATGTCAGTGGCCTAGAGAACTTCCAACTTTGTGTGACTGAGACTATACAACCACGAGCTTACAGTAGCTACAAATCATATTTTTAAGTTCTTTCTTTAGAGCAGTATGCTGCTCTTCCTGGAGGTCATCCCAGGAGAAAGAGCCACAAAAAAAACCCAGGAAGAGTAAGCTGCTTGGTGCGTCAGGCCCTAATGGAGGCCATCACTATGACCTTCGGCTAGCTGTTAGAAGTGGAAGAGGCTTCATATCTTTGGAATGGTGGTAATAAATCCTCTTTAGTGGTAAAGTTGGATTTGACATTACCATTCTAGAAATGACACTTTTAGAAAGTGGACATTTTGCTGCTCATAACTGTGCTTGGTGTGCCTGCAGCCGGTCTCCAATACACATCGGGGCTGGGTGACAGCTACACTTTGTGCATTCCCTCTAGACAGTCACAAACACAGAAAGGGCTGGGTGTGACAGAGAACTCATCTGCATTCTGATAGCCTTCCTGGGCAGGAAGGGGGAAAGCTGGCTCAAACTTACATCTGAATAGGCTGTGTCCTGTCCTCACACAAAGGGCTGATTACCACCACAGATAGCCTGGCAGTCAGGGCTCGGTTGAAAGGGATTCTTGTGCACTTCAGAGAGTTCCTTTGAAGTCACCCCTTACATCAAAGGCACTTTGGGTACAAGTACTAGTGCTCTGACCCTACCAAATCAGCACACTAGGGACCTTGGAAGAACTCTGCTGGAGTAAAGATTGCTGTGCTGTAAGAATTACCACTTTGCTATGACTGACTGTTCTGATGAACTGCTTCTTTGCTTTGGAGAGCTGCCCTGCTGCCTGTTAATCTCTGCCATGCTGAGGACAAGGACTGGACCCATCTCACTTGAACCCAGAGTGACTCCAAGGGCTTGCTGGATTCCTTTCTGTTTTCTCAAGTCTCAGGGACACAAAATACTTCCTGCAATCCTGCATGGCGCTGCTGGACACTGTCATCTGTGAGTCCCATCCTTGCCTGAGGTGCCTTCTCCCGTCCTGGGCCTCAGAAGAGGATTCTGCGGCTGGTATCATCAAAAACTGATGCATTGCATCAACTGCATGAGAAATTCTGCCACATCGCCCTTCGACACAGACGAAGGGGCTGCCCGATGACAGTGGTTGAACAGCCTGCGCGGCTCGCAGACAATGCATTGCATTCACTTCAACAGAGTTCGACGCCGATGTGGAACCCCCTTTGCGTAGCTCGACGACGATGCAGTAGACTCTCAACATCGACAAAAGCTCCATCCAAGGTATTTCTTCAGCAGGCAGGACCAGTCTGGGTCCTGTAGCCGGCCTGCCGTCAATCGCGGTCGGCCTGAACTTTGGACTTGCAGTAGTCCCTCACGACCACAAGTAACCTTTTGACCGTTACTGACTTCTAAGCACTGTTTCCACATTTAATCTTTAAAAATTCATATCGCGACTTCCACTTATTAGACTTTTGTTGTTTTGGTCTTGTTTTACTCAGATAAATATTCTCAATTGTTCTAAACCTGTGGGGAGTCTTTTTGTGGTGTTTTCATTGAGTTACTATAAATTAAGTGTTCCACAAATACTTTACACATTGCCTCTTAAGTTAAGCCTTACTGCTCTGTGCCAAGCTACCAGAGGGTAAGCACAGGTTAATTTAGGGTGTGAATATTACTTACCCTGACTAGAGTGGTGGTCCATACTTGGACAGAGTGCAAACCCTTGCCAACTAGAGACCCCATTTCTAACACTGGTGGCAGTAGTGGGATAGGACTTGTATTTGTGCTATACCATATAGTAATTCAGTGTTCATTACAACTCTATACTTAAGACCAATTTGAACCCATTCTCCCTGATAAGCATTTTTTGCTCTGTCCTTGCTAATTGGCATTTTTTATTTTTCTAGTCTCCCTGATTGGCATTCTTTTTTCTATTACCTAAAATCATGTCTCTCACTGGTGAGTCAACAGCTACACAAGCACAATTGGAGTTTAAGCTGGCCAAACTGGAGAGTTACAAAGTGGCCCAGCTCAAGATTTTCTGCCAGGAGTTTCATGTCTCTATGAAGGGCTTCACCAGAAAGATGGAGTTGGAAAAGGCGCCGAGGGCCTACATGGAAGCAAGGGATGCAGGACCTGTGATCCCAGAGGAGGAGTGTGAGATTCTGGATGAGGATAAGAATCTAGACCAGGAGAATCTGGGGCTGCCTGCCAGCCAGGAGGCCGCCAACTTGCCAAGAGTAGTGAGCCCCACCAAGGCAGGGAGCATTGCCTCACCCAGGAGCCTGACCCCAGAGGAGCTGGAGGACAGGAGGGAGGAAAGAAAGCTCAAATTGGAGCTTGCCAAAATGCGATTTGAGAAAGAGCAGGCTTCAGAGTAGAAGAGGCTGGCTCTAGAAAAGGAAACTAACCCATGAGGTCAATCTCAGAGAGCTGGACATCAGAGCCCTACAAGTAGGGTTCAGCTAAAGCAATGGTGGCAGCATACCTGCAGTGTCCTCACATGAGTCCAGATTTCATATCATGCCCAGTTAGAATGTGCGGGCTGACATAGATAAATGTCTGGCAGCCTATGAAGTGGCTTTAAAGGTGCACAGGTTACCAGAGGAGTTCTGGGGGGGGGGGGGGTAGTCTTTGGCGGTACATGCCCACAGTGGGGAGGGATACACTCCTTACATTAGAAATAGGAGACCAGACCAACTACACTGCCATGAAGGCCATTTTAGTCATAAAGTTTGGTTTGGCACCTGAGAAGTGCAGGCAACAGTTCAGGGATAATCACAAACTCTCTACACAAACATGGGTGGATTTTCTGAACTATGCTGGTAAGAGAGTGAAGGGCTGGGTGAGGGGAAGCAAGGTTGATGCTTTTGGAGGGTTATACAACTTATTTTTGAAGGACCACATTCTGGATAATTGTTTTCCAGAGCTGCAGCAACACCTGGTGGATAACAAGCTGACTGAGTCTAAAAAACCTGCTGAGGAGGGAGACATCTGAGTCAGCACCAGAGTGTCCAAGAAAGTACCTGGGAGTGACCCCAAGAAGGGTGGCTAAGGTTAAACAGTGTCGGAAGACCCCCTGCATAGCAGGATCGAGAAGCGGGAGACGACAGGACTACACCGGCGAAGAAACAGCTGAGTGAGACTCCGGGGGAGAGACGGCCTGCCTGACCTCAAAATGGCGGTGCCTGCCCCTCGAGCATAATATAGACAAGGCCCCGGAAGAAGCTGAAACCCGAAAAGGGGGCCCTGAGGGCAAGGGAGCCCCCATATGGCAAAGTAGCTGCACGACGAGGCCGAGGTACGTGTGGCGTTGCCGGAGCCCACCCGGATATCACGGACTGCTCCTCTGCTGCAGCAAAATGGCGGCCTCCTCTGGGATGCCGGACCGGAGTTGATGGTGCCCCCCCGGAGGAGTGGAGAGCGCAAATCGCCTGAACATACCGGCGGAACGAGCGACTGAGACCCGATGACAGCGGGCATTGCAGAAAAACTTGCGTGAGTAATTTGACCGCCTCGAGCCCGGGAGAAAGTGGCTGCTCCCCTCCCCCCCATGGAACTACGATATCCCCCTACCGCAGCAGGCTAGAAGAGTTACTCTTTAGTGGCCACAACAAGGAGCCTGACTGCTAGAAGGGTACCTGCTGGAAACGGGGGCACGACAGAGGTTTTGGAGGGCCAGGAGGGAGCTGCCTGACCCTGTGCCTGACTTTAAGATGGCGCCGGATGTTCTCCAATACAGTGCACAATGAGAGCCTTGTCTACCCGGGTACTCCACTTACACCTGCGCGATCTGATGTAGAAGCACACCTATGAGCCAAGAGTGACAACCAGAAGGAAAGGGAACAACTGCGTCCGGAGGCCCCGCACAGCTGACGCATAACATGGCACCCGCCCTGCGGAAGACACACAACCCACATCATAAGTGGATCCCAGCGCTTGGCTCACTCAACTACAAGACACTGCTGTTTGAGTGGCTGATTTCTTCTCCACAGCTCTCTTTATGAGAGCAGTGCCTGTCCCCAAAATTGCGTCCGTGACTTTGTTCTTAGCACTCTCAATTCAGAGTTATGGCCTTGTAACACCAAGATGGCTTCCACAGTGGGCGCTACCACGTTGTGCCACTACTCTGGGACAAAAACCGGACATCGACCAGAACTCGAACCTATCCCCCACCCGGCGTACCCATCAGGACATAGAATATGTGAAATCACCTCCGACCGTGGAGACCTAGCTATTTGGCCGATGCCCGGTGGAGCTACCTGTTAGTTAAAGAGGAGATGGGTTGTGGACTTCCCCCTCGGCTGTCACCTAGCCAGCCGGACTTTGGATGGACTTTCCTTTCGTCTCTCCGTCGTCCCTCCACCCAACCCCTTTACCCTACCCCCTACCCTTCTACGCTCCATCTATCTCATCTTCTATACTCTTTGAATGTTTTTCAGTTGAGACCTAGCTATTTGGCCAATGCCCGGTGGAGCTACCTGATAGCTATAGAGGAGATGGGCTGTGGTCTTCCCCCCCGGCCGTCACCTACCCAGCCAGACTTTGGGCAGACTTTCCTTCGTCTCTCCGTCGTATTTATTTATTTGATGAGTTTTATATAGCGCTGGCTAGACCCGGAGGTATCAGAGCGCTTTACATGAGGTTCCACAATGTTACAAAATTACATCAGTTACAAGTTACATCAGTTACTAGTAAAACATTTAAAGAGCATAGAAGACGAGATAAATGGAGCGTAGACGGGTAAGGGGGTAGGGTAAAGGGGCAGGAGGGAGATACGACGGAGAGATGAAGAGAAGTCTGCCCAAAGTCCGGCTGGGTAGGTGACGGCCGGGGGAAGACCACAGCCCATCTCCTCTATAGGGACACAAAAGACTTTCTACAATCTTGCTGGTGCTGCTGGGCTCTGTCATCTGTGAGTCCTACACTTGTTGGAGGTGTCCCCTCCAGTCTTGGGCCCTCAGAAATGGTTTATGCAGCTGGTTTCATCAAAAACTGATGCATTGCATGGACTGCTAAAGAAATTCCGCCACATCGCCCTTCGACTCCAACGCAGAGGCTGCCCGACAACTGCGGTTCCATAGCCTTTGCGGCTCAATGACGACACTCTGAGCGGCTCTACGACAATGCATTGCATTCACTCCAACAGAGCTCAACGCCAACGTAGGATCCCCATTGAGTGGCTCGATGATGACGCAGTAGACTCTCAACACTGACAAAAGCTCCATCCAAGGTATTTCTTCAGTGGGACCTGATTGAGGCTTGTAGCCATCCTGCCGTCAATCGCGGTCGGCCTGAAGTTTGGATTTTGCACCAGTCGCTCGTGACCTCAAGTAACCTTTTGACCACTAATGACTTTTAAGCACTGTTTTCACAGTTAATCTTTAAAAATTCATATCTCGACTAATACTTATTGAATGTTTGTTGTTTTGGTTTACTCAGATAAATATTCTCTATTTTTCTAAACCTTTGTGGAGTCTTTTTGTTGTGTTTTTCTTGAGTTACTGTAAATTAAGTGTTGCACAAATGCTTTACACATCACCTCTTAACCCCTTCGATGCTTGTGACGGAACCATGCCGTCATGAGTCACGGTTGGGCTGTGCTCATGACGGCATGGTTCCGTCACGACCACGCCCGCGATTGGAATGTCCAGCACCGGGCTGGAATTCCTGCCGCAGGCAAGGTGTTAAGTTAAGCATGACTGCTCTGTGCCAAGCTACCAGAGGGTGCACACAAGTAATTTAGGGTGTGTATCCGAATAGAGTGGTGGTTTCTACCTGGACAGGGTGCAAACCACTTCCAACTAGAGACCCTATTTCTAACAGTCACCATTCCATTACCAGACCAAATAGCTGTGTCCTCCTTGATTGTCTGTCTGCGCCTTGCACACTGGTCCATTTAGCTTTAGTAACACTTCTTGGGTCACCAAATAAAAAATAAAAAAGAGTCTTTTATTGTGTTTGCTTTTTTATATAAAAGACATTTCTGTTGCATTACTAGTGTATTTCTTTTGTTTTTTAGTACAGGATGTAGCGGTCATCCTCATATATTGTGGCACAATCACTGCCCATAACTGAGATGTTTGAGAAATCTTTCTCATCCAGTGCTGTATCTTCTGGAACATGATAAATTTTGGAGATTAAATCTTAATTCTTTTTGAATTTCATCAGTCTCTTTTCGATGTAAGGAGAAAGACAACAGCACCAACTGCATTGAAAGCCTGTGCAGAGGATACACTGACTGCAAGACCTGCTAAGCCTGAGATGAGGCCACAGTTCTGTTTCCCATGTCAACCATGCCTCATCAATGGCTCTTTTGCCACACTGAATTCTATTTGGTGATCCAGATATTCTTGTAGCATCTTTGCTTTTTCTAAGTGTACTGAACCTGTGTGCGTTATGTAAATCCTGGGACTGACAAAAACTAATTTAGCACATAGGTTGGTTGAAGTATGCCTTTTGTGTTGATTTAGTAAGAGGTGTGCCTTGGAATGGTGATTGTTATTACCAGTGACAGGTGCTGCTGCTGCAGTGGCTTCTCGAGTCAGAGTCACCACTGTGCTCCCCAGAAGTTGCTAGAGACAGCACTTCAGTTCTTCTTTGTTTCTGAAATTACAATCTTTAATCTTCCATTTCAGTCACTTTAGTGACAATGCAATTCTGCTAAATGGAGACACCAGTACTGAAAAAGGGATGAAGGTAGATAGCTCTTGTTTGTACCATTGATTCTGTACAGTACCACAGATTTACTATTCAGACAATATGATCACTTGCTGCAGCCTGTGATTTTTATCCAAAGGATTAAGCTGTTGATTAAACCAGCAGCTTTTTAACTGACTATGGGATAGGATCCCTCCAACTTACACAAATGCACATGCAGTAAATGCAAGAATGTCATGGCTTTGGCTCATGGTGAAATCCTCCTTGCTGTCTTTTCCTGTCAAATCTCAAAGGGCACTAACATTTCTATTAGGTGCTCTATTAGCCCCCCATTTGTCAACCTCTTTCTTTAGGGGTTTGGCAGATGCAACCCCTTTTTCTTTGTAGCACAAAATCCCTAATAGCCTTGTACTGCTCTAACAGGTGGTGCAGCATGTAGAGGGTGGAAGCCCAACAGTTTGGGACCTACTGTATGAGGGTTTTTACTGCAACTCTGTCAGCCTGCTGAATGCTCCTCAACTTCATACAGGCTGTGAAGGAATGGCCGAAACGTGTGCAAATCTTTTGATAGGTGACCAGTATGTTGTGGGCTACATTTTGTGTAAGACGACCTGAACAATTAGATTGATGCAATGTGCTAAACATGAGACTTTTAAAGATCCTTCATCTACTGTAGCTTTCACAATAGTATTGCCAATATTAGTGCTGTGAAGCCAACATGGAGACCCGGGCTGATTGTAGACATTGGGAAAATTGCCACTGCTGCATGCTAAGAAAGGCCTCAAAAAGCATCAGCATTGGTGGCTTTGGTAGATAGTCTTTGCTTAAACCCCTTGAAAAAAAAAAAAAGAACCAGTGTGCAGGAGTTACATGTATGGGCAGTTTTACTCATTTTCAAGAAAAGCAGCAACCAAATTTACGGTGCTGCTTTTCACAAGGGGAGAAAACACATGCAGAGCTATATCTATTAAGATAGGCTTGTTGCAGCTGTCTTCCACTGTGCTGGTGCTTTTAAACACTGCCCTCCACAATGCACAGCCTCACTGTAGAGAGTGGTATTTCATTGTTCTATGGTGTGTACCTTTAAATGTGGTGATAAGAATGTAAAGTTCACTGGATTCTGCAATCTAGAATTTTGGTAATGCATTTTTCATTCTGTGCCTGATTTCAACTGGATCTGTCGTGGGTCTCTGCAATGGTAATAAAGCTTTCAGTTCTTTATTACAATACTTGAAGTCTCAGCTTCATCATTTCTCAGAAACGCTTCCTACATTTATTGGCGACGATTTGATTTGTCTGAAGACCCACCGACCTAATGGATTTTATTGCGTCCAACTGGACCTTTCCACTTCTTTACTAAGGATTATTCTGCTGCACTGTGAAATGCACTTCGCCCGGCGTCTCAAGATACCATCTTTCCAAGGATTTACGATCATTTTTTTGGGGGGATTTGTATTCAATTCCTTCTTTACTACGATCACTCCGGATGGCTATCTACCACTGATGCTGACTTTGTACTCCTACTGAAAGGTATTTTTGAGTGTACAGAGTCTCTATGCTTTATTTGGTGCTTGGGCGAGTGTTTGTGTACATTCTATCTGTTTCCTGAGCATAAGAGTTGGTGTTTACCTTTGACTGTTGCATCCCACCGTTACTCTCTTGCTTTGCTTTGAAAGTGCCTTCGTTCCTTGGCTCGTGTTCCCAGCTCCGTCTCCATTCTTTACGGTTTATCCTGACGTCATCCTGGTTTCCTCTACAGAGATTCCTAACGCCACTGGATCATCACGTTGAAGACGCTTTCCACGTAATTAGGTCATCGCGTCAGTCACGTTGTGGCGGCCATCTTTTCTCGACCATTTCATCCGAGATAAGCACACGTTACCACAAGGCTTTCACCGGTGCTTATCTTCCGTGATAAGCACACGAACTGGGAACTTCTGCTGTTTATTTCTTCCACTGCTCATCGTTATAAGCACAATTTACCACAAGGATTTCACTGGTGCTTGTCTTCCGTGATAAGCACACGAATTGTGAACTGTTGTTGTTTATCCCTCGTCTCATCGTATCATTTATTTCGGTGACAATATTTTCTATTTCTAATTATTCTTTTACTGTTACAGCTTGTGCTTTAATAATTTTACTTGGTGTTTGTTTCTCATATTACTATTTTACTTATACGTGGTTACTGCTACTTATATACATTATGTCTTCTTCATCTAACAATGTCATGCAACCACCTCCCTTTTTACAAAACCCAGGTAAACCCCTCACTCCTTGGCACAAATGGTATAGAATTTTTGACAATTATTTGGAGGCAATTGATGCTACTAAATATTCTGTGTCAAGGAAAAGAGCACTTTTGTTCAACCATTTAGGTAGCGCAGGTCAAGATGTATTTGATAATTTGCCTGTTGTTCCAGCCCCATCTAGTGATGAAACATGGAATGTTTTTTCTGAGGCTTTAGCAAGATTAGGAAAACATTATGTTGATGAACCATCTGTCATGGTTGAGAGTCATATGTTCTTTAAACGTAAACAAACACAAGATGAATCGATTGAAGATTATTTAGTGGTTTTGCGTGTTTTGGCATCTAAATGTCAATTTGGTACTAATTTAGACATATCTTTGCGTGACCAATTAGTTTTCAATTGTTATAACAAAAAGATACAAGAACGTATCTTAACATGTAAGAATCCTTCCCTTGAAGAGGTAATGGATATTGCAAGAAGCATTGAACGTTCAGTTGTTTTGTCAAAAATTTTAACCCAAGATTCTGCTAGTAAATCTTCTAGTAGTTCTGAAGTTATGCATGTCGCTTCTAATGCTAGTTCTAACGAACCAGAGGTAAATGTTGTCTCTACCAAACTTAAACCAAGTATTAATGTTGAAAAAAAAGGTTCTTGCTACAGATGTGGATCTAAGTATCATATGGGCAACAATGTGAATTGTCCTCCACAAGGTAAGAGGTGTAATACTTGCAAAAAATTGGACACTTTTATACGGTTTGCAGATCAGTCAAACATAGGAGCAAAGTTAATTTTCTCAATGTTGAAGAAGATGATCTTTGTCAAGCTATGAGTAATACGTTGTCTGCCATTGAAATTAACACTTTACGTGGTGATACTAAAAGACGTAAGGGTCCCTTATGTAATGTATTAATAGGACCTATTGACATCAACGTCATGGCTGATTCAGGTTCTCCAATCACGATACTAGATGAAAAGACCTTCAAAAAATTCTGGTCTAAAGTTCTTCTCAAACCTACTGATGTCAATCCTAAAGCGTTTGGGGAATATGATATTATCATGTCTGGATATTTTTCAGATTCCATCAAATTTAAAGGTAGAGAAATTTATACCAAAATCTATGTTGCCCTGAATGGTCGTGATATTTTGGGGTGGCAAGACCAAGCGAATTTAGGGATTATTTTGAAACCTGGCCATTCAGAACCTGTTGTGTTAGGAGATCTTCCAATTTTATCTGTTGTACAAGAACCTGCAAGTGTTCTCCAACCCTGTGGGGTTTCTGGTTTGGTGAATTTATTCTCCAAATATTCAAGTGTATTTAGTGACAAAGTAGGCTTGGTCAAAGGTTTCCAACACACCATTAAACTTAAAAAAATGCGATTCCAGTTGTTCAAAAATGCAGACCAGTCCCTTTGTCTGCTAGAGAGGATTTAAAAAAATGCTATATGATTTATGTTTACAAGACATTATAACACCTGTAGAATCTGCTGAATGGGTTTCCGCTGCTGTTGTCGCACGTAAAAGTTCAGGTGAGATTCGTCTGTGTGCGGATTTAAGAGTGCTTAACCGCAATATAGTTGTAGACTGCCATCCCCTACCCAGAATTCAAGAAATGCTGGCTAATCTTGGTGGTAGCAAGTATTTTACCACAATTGATCTACGGTCAGCTTATCATCAGATTCCTCTTTCTAAAGATTCTCAGTCTCTAACCACATTTGTTACTCCCTTTGGAGTCTACATGTATAAGCGGATGCCTTTTGGCTTAGCATCCGCTGCTAGTGTTTTTCAATGGTTAATAGACCAATTGTTTACACAGATTAATGGGATCCAAGCTTTCCAGGACGAAATTTTAATCCATACTGCTACGTTAGAGTCACATTATGCCCTACTGGAAAAAGTTTTACAGAAACTAGAAGCTGTTGGCATGACTGTAAATAAGAATAAATGCAAGTTTATTACGCAAGATGTAGACTATTTAGGGCATAATATTTCTGTCAATGGTATAAAACCTAAGCTATCTTTACTTAACGCTATTAAGGATGCTCCCAGAACGCAGGATAAAGATTCATTAAGAGCATTTTTAGGACTTAGCGAATATTATGCTCGCTTTGTACAGAGCTATACTATTATTGTGCAACCACTCAGAGATGTGTTAAAAAAAATGCTAAGTACATTTGGTCTGAGGAAACTCAACAGTCATTTGATTCTGTTAAAAAATTGATTTTGGAGGCACCAGCCATTAGAGCTTTTACTCACGGTCAAACCAGCATTGTGACTGTGGATGCCAGTTCTAAAGGATTAGGTGCTGTGTTGAGTCAAATGATTGATGGTCAGGAGTATACTGTACCTTTCGCCTCTAGAACATTGGGTAGTGCTGAAGTTAACTATAGCACTATCGAGAGGGAGGCCTTAGCGTGTTCTTGGGCTGTTGAGAAATTCAAGATGTATATTTGGGGCTCAAGATTCCAACTTTTTACTGACCACAAACCTTTAATGTACATGCTTGGTGACAGTTCTAACAAAGCTTCTTCTAGATTGATCAGACTTCTAGCTAGGTTACAAGAATTTAACTTTGATATTAAATATATTCCAGGTGGTAAAAACGTCAGGGCAGACTGTTTGTCACGTATTCCTCTGGAATGTAGAGAGATGGATGATCCGGTCAAGGACAGTGATTGTGATGTTGTTTTCACCATAAATGATTTGACACAAAATAGCAAGTTATCCGAAAACGAATTGGGTTGAATGTGGTAGAAAAGATCTTTGTCTTGAAAGGGTGAAGAGATTTTTAGTCCATGGTTGGCCGTGCGATAGAAGTATGTCTATTCAAGACAAATGTTTTTCGCAAGTAGCTGCGGAATTATCCATTGTAAATGATATTTTAGTTCGTGAAGACAAATTTGTACCGCCTGAGGGTTTGAGAAGCAAAATCATTTCCCTGGCCCATGAGGGACATTTAGGAATTTCTAGCACTGTTCGCAAGATTAAGGATTTATACTGGTGGCCAGGTATTGATGGTCAAGTTAAGTCTTTTGTGGATAAATGTCCTGAGTGTTTATGTTCTGATAAACATTAGCGCACATCCACCACTCCTTTGTGTCCAGTTGAATGGCCTAAAGGTCCTTGGCAGAAGTTAGGATTGGATTTTTCTGGCCCCTTTAACCTGCTTGGGAGTGATAGTAAGTTTCTAATTGTAATCATTGATTACTTTTCAAAGTGGCTGTACTTTTCTTTTGTGAGTAATTCAGATTCAAAGTCAGTCATTTCGTTTTTACAATGTCTATTTTTAATTGAAGGTCTTCCTGCAGAAATTGTGACTGATAATGGCACTCATTTTACATCTAATTAATTTGAACATTTTCTGGATGGGATTTCTGTTAAGCATATTTTAGCACCTTTGTATAGTCCAGCTTCAAATGGTCTTGTAGAGAGAGCAAACAAGTTGTTGAAAGAAGGTGTGCAAACAGCTATAGCGAACAGTTTGGATGTGTTCAAGTATGTGAGTCAAAAGGTTTGGAATTACAATACAACACCCCATTCTACCACTGATGTTTCCCCTTATGTGTTATTGAGGGGTAGGAAACTGATTTCTCTACTTAGTCCATCGTGGTTGAAGGATAAAGTGGGTGGTACAAATTCTCACTCTGTTGATTTGCATAAAGTCAGAGAACATGTGAAAGAAAAACAAAAATCGTACAAGGAGAATTATGACAAAAGAAAACATGTTAAAGTAACTTCTTTGTGTCCAGGTGATTGGGTTCTTATTAAAAAACCTATTAAGGTTTGCAAGGGACAATCTAGGTTTTCCAAACCTGTCAAAATTATTAAAATATCCAAAATGGCTGTTATGTTACAGAATCGCGGATAGTGGAATCGAAATGCTGTAATAAAACTAACTGATGAACAAGCAAAGATAATCTATAAGCGAGTTAAAACTTAATCGGATACTAACTGGTTTGATCTTGGTGATCTCACTCATGAGCACAACAATCTTGATGATATAGCTCGTTCTTCTCATTCTTTAGGGAATAGAGGGGAAGGTGATGCTATTTCTTTTCCCAGTAACATGGATGAAAATGCTATTCCAGATATTAGAGGATCTGGGGATAGTAAACAATTGAGGTGCAGTTCTCGCATCAGAGTCACTCCTTTTCGTTCTGATGATTTTGTGTATTATTAAAGTTTTTTTTTAAATTTCACTTTCTTTTATTTTTGTTTATGTTTGTTTTTATTATAGGAAGGAGGGTGTGTAGAGAGTGGTATTTCATTGTTCTATGGTGTGTACCTTTAAATGTGGTGATAAGAATGTAAAGTTCACTGGATTCTGCAATCTAGAATTTTGGTAATGCATTTTTCATTCTGTGCCCGATTTCAACTGGATCTGTTGTTGGTCTCTGCAATGGTAATAAAGCTTTCAGTTCTTTATTACAATACTTGAAGTCTCAGCTTCATCATTTCTCAGAAACCCTTCCTAGACTCACAGAGGTCAGTGAGTGCTGTCTAGCAAAGGATTTGTGTTGGCATCATACACTTCCATTACAAAAAAATTCCTGAGTCTAACCAAACGTAGAAGTATATGGGTGTGTTTATTGGAAAAATTAAGCCATTTCTGTTTTTTTAGCACCACGTTCACTTTTGACACAATTCCCAGTCTGGCTATCTTATTAGATCAAGCTTTGCATTATAGACTATAGTTGTTTGCATTATAATGCTTTAGTAATGCCCCTTTCAAACATAGCAATGCAAAGCAGCACAAAGAGCTTTTTGTGCTGAAAAAGGGAACAATTCTAAAACAAAATGCCTTAGAGAAGATGCGCAAGTGGCCATTCTTTTCCTCCGAGGAAATGGTGAAGATGATGTTGTGGTGATCAATGGAAGATGGAGGCTACAGGTAAGTAGAAACCATACTTTATTTAACATGTACTCAACGAGCTGTTCATGGCAGTGCTGCCAAACTCCAACTGCCAACAACGCTCTCAGCGTGGAACCCTTGCCTAACAATGCTGAGGATACACGCATTGAACGAGGTCGCATGACAAGATCACCACCTGACTCTTTCCTTTTGCAAAAGTATATAACTGCTATATACCAACATGTTCGAAATCAACAAGAAAGCCATCTATATACATCTAAAACAAGCCTACACATTGGACTAACTAAAACAGCATCAAATCCCATGTGAACCAGTGCACCAATCATAAATGATATAGAAAGGTAATGACTTGACTGGCACATATAAATCATAAAACAGAACTATAGAAAAAATGTATCCAAAGAAAATTCTACAATAATTAATAAAGCTAAAAACAAAGACAATAACTTAAACACAAAGCCATATAATGATTAGATGTAATATCTGTACTTGACAGGTACTCTGTTTAATCTTGTGTTACATCTTAGACCAACACCCTAGGCTGGACTAGAAGCCGAAGAGTGTGAATCATGCAAACTAGCACCTTCCATTACTCTTACCACTTTTTCTTGACATGCCCTAGGATTACTCTTCTCTCCATGCAATATGTTTTCAGTAGACTCCACTCTCACTACTTTTCTACTGTTCCACCATTATCCATCTTCAACTTTCACATTACCACCATTCACCTTCATGACCGTAACAGGGGGACCAAACCTGGTCCTCTCCTTAGACACGTGAACAGGTTTGCACACATGAACCATGTCACCAACCTTAACATCCAATATCTTAACTCTGTTTCTTTCATCAGAATTTTGTTTTTGCTGCAGTTTGAAACTCTTTCCCTGACTAGGTTATCTGACCATTGACCTTATCCAGACCTTACCCACTTATTTATCTATGCTGGACAAAAACAAGTGGTAGCCCTTCTCCCTCACAACAATTCGAATGGGGAGACCCCTGTTGCCACATGAGGAGTCGTACGATAGAACCACAGAATACTCCTCTTCATCGCATTAACGACTACACACTTATTGGCAATAGCCCATTGGATGCACTCCCCCAGTAGTTTTTTATTCATCCTCTCCACAAGACCATTCGTTTGAGAATGATATAAAGAACTCCTAAGATGTTTTATACCACTTGTCTCCAAGAATAATTGAAACTCTTCTGACACAAACTGAGCTCCATTGTCCGAAACCAAAGTAGCCGGAAATCCCTCCTTCAAAAAACTTCTTTCATGAACTCTACAACCGCTTTAGATGTGACTTCACTAATGAACTTTACTTCAGGCCACTTACTATAGTAGTCCATCATGACTAAAGCACTAGAGGTGCTCGTCAATGCATGGAAAGGTCCAACAATGTCAATACCTATCTTTTCCCAGGGACCAGTGAGAAATTCAATGGGGCACAATGGCGGAGCTCTTAATTTAAGAGATTTGTCACAACTTGAACAGATCACACAATCTTTGATAACTTAATCTATCTCACGATCCATAGCTGGCCACCAGAAAGGCAACCGCACATGCTTCTTGGTCTTTATAGCCCCTAAATGGTCATCATGGGCACCCACAACAATGGTTTGTCTCAAAGCAATTGGGGGAACAAATTTGTCAGCCCTCAACAGTAGACCATCCTCAACAGATAGCTCCTCTGCCACCTTAACAAAGGTTTTAAGCTTGAAATCAATATTTCTCCGCTTTGGCCATCCTGTTTCAATCAATTTCATGACTAAACCTAAAGTGCAATCACCCTTAAGTGCTTTCCTCCAATCCTGCTCAGTAAAAACTCCTACCAGAGGTAAATCAATAGATGCCACAATGCAATCCACCTTATCTTCCTCATAAAACAGCTCTTTAGCCTCCTCAACCCAATCTGAAGAGCGTGATAAAAAATCAGCACTGCCATTTGTCACACCAGGCATGTTTTCTGGTGTAAAGTCAAATTGTAACAACTTGGTTGAGAGACGCACAATATGTGGAGTAAACCTTTGGAATTTTACCACTCAGGATGTAGATCAAAGGTTTGTTATCAGTCTGGATGACAAAACGTTTACCCACAGATAGTTCCTAAATTTCATGACTGCCCACCAACAGGCCAACAATTCTTTTTCTAACACAGAGTCTTGCTTCTCTGTATCTGACAACACACGCAATGCATATCCAATTGTTTGCAATTGAGAATTTTTCACTTGGCTGAGTACTGCACCCAACCCCACACTGCTTGCATTAACTGTAAGAACACACTAGAGCTCTGTGTCATAATTCTTTAGCACTCTAGGCGAAGCTAGCTGCTCTTTCACCCACTCAACACCTCCTGACACTCCTTGCTCCACTCAAACACAACACCTCTCCTCAACTTACTAGACAATGGTCTTAGTTTAGTTGCATAGTTTTGGACAAACCTGGAGTAAAACTCACATAAGCCAAGGAATGATTTTAAACCAGGCTGGTCTACTGTGGGTTTAGCATGTGTAATGCTTTTCAGTAGGCCAGATTTTGGTTTGACACCTTGACTGGTAATTAGATGTCCCAAATATTCCACTTTATCTGTGAGGAAAGCACATTTATCTCTTCTGAGCACAATCTTTGAAATACGTCTAACACCTGATTAAGGATAATGTCATTTGATCGTCTGTCTGGGGCATATATCAAAATGTCATTCTGGAAAATAGATATTCCTTTGATTCCCTTAAGCATGTTAACCATAACGCTTTGGAACACCGAAGCCAATCCAAAAGGTATCCGGCAATATTGGTACGTGCCAAAAGGAGACACAAAAGCTGTCAGATGTTTAGACTCATCATCCAATTCGATCTGGTGATAGGCTGAAGCCAGAAATGTTTAGATAAAACTTTGGCCTCCTGCAATGCTGCCAACAGTTCAGAGATGTTGGGCAACGGATGCAGGTCTGCCCATATTTCTCCATTTAAACAGCGGAGGTCCACACACACTAAGCTCACCATTGTGTTTACGGGCCACAACTAAAGGTGACAACCACAGTGAAGATTCTACAGGTTCAATTATACCCCTCTTACATAACATGTCTAGTTCTTTCTCGAGGTCTTTGGAAATGCTAAAAGGCACACTTCTGAGCTTATGCTTGACAGGTCTCGCTCCCTCCTTCACAATGATTTTGTATTTAAACCCAGAAATTCTGCCCAACTCACCTTAGAACACATATGGATACTTACTCATGATATTTTCCAGTTCAGAATCATCCCTAATAGCTAACACTTGCTTTGAAGTTCCTGGTCTCAAAATCATGCCAAAAAGCCCTTGGTGAAACCACCCCAGGATATCAAGTCCCTTGTTTGCCACATACACTCTCCCCGATACTCTTCTCCCTTTGAATTCAAGTATGTCATCAATGTAACCACAAAGGTCAATGTTACGGCCTTCATAGGATACAGCCTTCCAATCTGGTGGTAATAATGT
Source organism: Calotriton arnoldi (assembly GCA_963921515.1). Lineage (NCBI taxonomy): Eukaryota > Metazoa > Chordata > Amphibia > Caudata > Salamandridae > Calotriton > Calotriton arnoldi. The sequence goes on from CAWUFW010002100.1 coordinate 672,341, forward strand.
TTTAGTGGGCCAGACCTTTTCAAAAAGCTCCAGAGTAACCATAGTTATCCATGCCCCAGAATCCACCAACAGTGTTATCACTTTACCTCCCACAGAAATTTCAACATAAAGATCAATGCAAGAACTAGGGTCCCCACTTTTTATATATTCCTTCTTAACAACAAGAACCATGTCTCTCAGATCTCTTCTGATGCGGTCCTCATCTTCAACCACACCTTCATCTGTAATACATTTTACCGATGATGTCCCTTTAGATCTATGGCTTTTGCACACCTTCGCAAAATGTCCCCGTTTATTGCATATCCTACACACCACATTCTTTGCCGGGCATTGTCTACCACTTTTACTATGCATACGATTCCCGAGGCAGAAACACACATCCTGCTGCCAAAAAAGAAGCTTTTGGTTTTGTCCGGCTGCTTGCCTTCCTTTTGAGCTTTGTTCAAATATGTGTTTACAGCACCTACAAGTTCATCATTCTTACTATCTAATTCCTTTGCTGACACTTGTGATGTTTCTATACTCTTTGCCACTTTAACAGTTGCTTCCAAAGATGGATTTCCCATGGACAATAGTTTTTTAGGTCGAGCCTAGACAGCACATGCGTTGTCGCAAGACCTGTAGTAAACAGAATATGGAGGGTAATTTTGGCATTGCTCTTCTTAGCTGGCTTATTGTTGGCTGGCAATCCGATACGTTACTTCCGTTTTTGTAGGAAGCACCACCGACCAACTACAGTTAAGTTATGCTGCAGGGCTGTATCTTTTAATTTAGGGACTACTTCGTTGTTTTTTGCCATGGCGCCTGGTTCACCAGACGCCATGCGCATTCGTTTAATATGCACGGCCGCTTTCATTATTACTTTTGCATTACCATGGCGGCCATGCTCCTAACTTTTATGTGCACGGCCGCCCGCCTGCTTTTTCTTTTTACATTTACTGTTTATTTTACCTGCTCGTAACTCAAAATGCTGCCACGCGCCACGCTTTCAATTCACCCGTTTCCCGTGTTGCCTTTAGCCCCGCCCTCCCCTCCTCATTCTTTACCAGTTTAAAATTCCCTGCTCCACTCCCCTCCCGTTGTTTCTGTGAAGCGCTGTTAGTGCCTCAGGCAAGTGAAACATGAGGCGGCATCTTGGCGCCCACTCCCTGCCTCCCACTCTCCCCTCATCATAGTAAAGCACGTCCATGCCTCAGGGAAGCTCAACATGAGGCGACATCACAGCTACAGACGCCGGGCGCTTTAAGTGCACGGTGTTAAACTTTGCTGTACACAGGCACCACTCTTCATTTTAAAACACGCCTACTGCTCATGTCGTCGTTGCTTACTCACCCCTCCCAGCGTTGCTTCAACATCCCATCCGCCCCTCCCCTCATTTCTGTGGGGCGAGCACCATCACACTCTGTCCCCTTATGTGTGTACGAGAGTGCAACAGCAACGCAACATGTTTATTTCTGAGAAAAGCACAATAAGTTCAGTTGATTGGAAATACTACGTTTTGATTTGAAACTACGCCTGGGCTGCCTCCTTCAATTACACTAGTTTACCTCATACATTTAGGTGAGTTGATTCCATCATGTTCAGCCTCTTACATTCTCCTCGCAGTCTGCTGAAGAGGATCTGTAATCCACGCTGACTGCAGGCCTGGCGTATTCAATCACCTGCAGGAGTTTCAATGAAGGGTGATAACGTGAGCATCTGCTGTCCCCAAGTACCGTTTCCCTGTTTATCTGGTAAGTGAAGGCTGGCAGCGTGCTACATTTGTTATGGAAAACAGTTGTCATACCAGGGTCCTCCTGAGGAAAATGGAAAAGCCACCTTTAGCGCCTCCGTGTCTGTCCTGATAGGAGTCGCAATTAGCAGTAGACACTTTTCTCTGTTAAAATGTTAACTTCTCGTTCAACCTCTGGAAATAGCATTCTAGTTATTTTTAGGACCGCTATGCTACTGCTGCCGCCCTTTCTCTTGCTTCGATTTCTCATAACTACGCCCCTTCCCCTTATTGGCCTCTTTCCCCTAAGACTATCAGACTCACTACGGTTTCACTCAGATTCTGTGACCCCCCCTCCCTCACTACCACCCCGCCCCTGAATTCTACCTATGCTGCCATCCTATCACTCGTTTTACCGTGCCATCACCCATGCTTTAGCTCATGCTAAAATGCGGGTACCGGGATTACTTCTAGAGCAAAGCAGTCAGGAGTTCGTTTGTAATTAATTTGTCTTGTAACAGCAATCAATACCGTCTTACTGTGTAAATAAAAATGAACGGGTTTCTTAACAATGTATTAAAAACACAGTGTCCAAAACGCACACTTTAAAAATAATATTGTTAAAGCTGCATTGAACAGGCTTTCTGAACATAGCTTTCACAGGACGGAAGTATTTCTAAAATAAACTAACAAGAAGGATTGCTGTTTCGCTTCTAAGTACAAATGAAAAGGCTTTTAACTGACATGGAATGCATTTTTACGAAGCATTGTCATTTGTACTTAAAAAGCAAAAGCTGTTAGTTTATGTTTGAGAAAAAAAAAAATCCGTTGGGTCAACATGTGTTCAGAAAGCGCCTTAAATGCAGTTCTAACGAGATTATTAATGAAGTGCCTGCCCTCCTCCAACGTCCACAGCATCCGGCAGCATCTGGTTAGGGTGTGTGTGGTAAACTACTTCTCTACCATTCCCCACTGTACTGCTCTGTTGGAATGCACCATGACATCATAGAATGCCTGAGTGCCTCTCTGTGTTTAGAGTGTCAGTTGGTTAACCCAGGCTGAGCGGCTAGGAGCCTGCTCCTGGTGGGGCTGCATCTATACCTTCTACCTTATCCTACTCACCTATCCTGGAACCAAGCTACAATAAAGGATTACTTCATTTATACAGCTGGACTCTGTATCATCCTTTACAACAGTGTGTTAGCGGGGACAAGAGAGATATGCCCAAGGGCTTGTCTCTGCTGATGAATAGCACTCCTCACACCCCTCCCTTCTCTGAAGCTGGTACATGCTATTTTCAGCGCTAATCTAGTTCACCTTGATCTCTCTTTATCTTCCTATTTCAGTGTTGTGTTCTTTTTCTCATCTTTTATTGTGTTCATTTTAGCCTGTTGTGCTCTTGTCTGCATTAACCCCAGTGGCTGAAAGCGGCAGAGTCTTTCTAAAAGGCATGAACTCTTCTGTTTATGGCCGGTTTATCGGCACCCTGCATGCCTCCTCCCACTGTTTATCAACGTCCTCTACCTCCCCCTCACCCCACCATCCGTTTTTGCCTATGCCCACGTAATTCATATGCACAACATACCACCTAATCCCACTACAAACCACATACAGCCACTCCACTACCAAACACATACGTAAAAAACATTTACAATGCCAATAGCTCCAACTCTTGCAAATGCGAGACCTATTGCATTGCAAATGCTTGTGTTTTATTGTTTTGTCACTGCAGTGCCCAATAAACGGATCTCACACCAACTGATCTGCAAAATTCTCGAATTGACATTCTGCCACCAGGCGTCTAAGTGACGTTATATATGTGTCAACATCTTCCCTGGCCTGTTGAACTCTTTTAAAGAACTTATGTCTCACAACCTCCAAGCTTGGCTGAACATCAAATCGATCCTGCAATTTCTTCACAGTTTCCTGGTAATCATCTAATTCCTCTTCCCCTATTGCTAGTTCAGGTAAATGCTTTAAGATGTCCCTGCCTTCAAAACCTAAAGAGTGTAGCAAAAGGTAATTTTTTCTTTCCGAGCGAAACCGAAGAGCATCAATGGCATCCAAATATGTCTCGAACACACCAAACCATTGATTCCAGGCTACTGGTGGAACTCCTGGTGTTCCAGAAAATGGAGTGGTGGACACGCAGCTTGCATTCTTACCTAACCTGAAACAGAACGAATACACTTTAAAAAAAATGTTAAGCAATGTCAAATCACAGATCAATAACGTATTGTGCAGATAACAGACTTCCTTGTGCACAAAAGAACTGTCCCCACTATATAAGTGCTCTAAATGTAGGTGCAAGAAAATTCCAAAATACTCATATCAGCCATTCCCCTACTAGAATAACTCGGGGCCTGCCAAAATCAGCGAATCTCCTTTAAATGATAAGCAGCAAAACATGTGGCACGCATCCAAGACAAGCTGTGCGTGTCAGCGTACTCATTCCCAATAGACCGCAGTTGTGCCTATATAAGATATGCAACAATGAACGTGATACGCCACTAATTCGAGCTGTGCATGTCAGTGCATTTGATCCGATTAACCCTTGCTCACTATCTTGCGATGGCTTGATTCCGACCACCCAAAATGGCCACCATGCGTCCGTGATATGCGCTGTAACGTTGCGTTCCAGGCTTTCGCATGCGTTGCAGCTTATGATCATGCATCGCTCATGCTGTTACTTGAATGCAAGGACTCCCTGTCCTGCACACCTGAACTGTTAAAATTATTCACAACACCGAAGTTGCTCAGTTTATAAAAGTCTCAAGCGCCGCCACATAATCATAGTAGTCCATGACTGTACCTCAATGCCGACAGTCTTCAAGCGTTTCCTTGCCCTACCAATTTCATCAGTGCTGCGCGTGTCCGCGTGAACTGCTCGCTTCAGTCGTCGCCAAGAAACTTGTGGTGATCAATGGATGAAGGAGACTCCAGGTAAGTAGAAACCATACTTTATTTAAAATGCACTCAACGAGCTGTTCATGGCAGCGCTGCCAAACTCCAACTGCTAACAACACTCTCAGCGTGGAACCCTCGCCTGACAATGCTAAGGTTCCACGCATAGAACAAGGTTGCATGACAAGATCACCAAGGATATGTCTGATGCAAGGTCAGTCAAAACATCTTGCTGTGCAGCAAGCTTGAGTTCCTGCTCTGGTCCTACCTCAGAAAAATCAGGTGTAGAAGACTGCAGAGTTTTCTGGGAAGATTCGGTTTACTGGGACAGTTATTTCATTTCGGACTCACTGGTCTCTGCCCTGTCTGCAGAAACACCAGTCTTGACTTTGGTGATGCTACTGTTGTGAATCCAGGGGTAATCCTCCTAACGTCTTCCTGCCCAGAAGAGTATGCGACAGGTATGCTGCTTTACGAACCTTGAAGGAAATTGAAATCCAAAACATGATGTCTTGGATTAGAGAGTATATTCAAATTAATTACATTATTTCATCATGTTTTTTCAGAGTTATTGGCAGTGCACATGCCCATGGTAGCGTCACAGCAGCCTACTGTCTTATACATATTGTTTCAATAATATTTTACCACATTCATATACAACTCCTAGTAAAAAATTATTGAAACAATATGTATACAATAGAACTGCCAATCTCTCTTAAAAACATGCTGAAATAACGTTATTAATTTGAATATACTCACTAATCCAAGACATTGTGTTCTGTGTAATGGACTTTGAAGAATATTTTAACAAAGGAACTGAATCAGACAGTTGGTATTAATTTTATTTCAGTTTTCATGAATTGTAAAGAATAAACTACAGACCAAAGATTGAGTCTTTTTACTATGTCCTTTGTTTACGGGGGTGGAGTATAAATGGTTATACGAAAATGCTACCTTGCATTGTGAACAACGCTACAGTTGTAGCTCAAACACATCAGTTTGGCAGTTTGGAAAATAAATCTTTGATGGGCAAAACTCCACAGTGTCAGCACCTTTCATCAAGTTCTGAGAGGAATTGGATAATAGACACAGAGTGAGCAGACTCCAAATAGATGATGCTCTCTTTGCTCAGGAGCACGAAGGCAGTTCTGATTTGATTCGGGAAACTATATTTTATATATAAAATTACATTGGCTGTTGCGACTTTATAGTAAGGTCAAAGTTTCCATAGGCAGAGGATTTTTTGTTTGGCTCCATCGGACGAATCGGTGCAGAAGCTTCCAAAAAAAACAGTTAATCGACCTTGGCTAGTTAAAAATTTTGCACTGACCCTCTAGCAGGGACCAAGAAAAATGGGGGTCACAAAACATTAATTTCTCCATAGGAAACTTTGCTGTCCTTATATTAAAAAAACCAGCAGAACAGAATTATGCCACATTTGGCAGAAAGTTAGAACTTTCCTCAAAAAGCGTGCTAGTTGGTGCAAGTTGTTCAGCTGTTTTTGATAAATTAGTTTATAAAGAGGAGTTCTAGTTGGGCATGAAGGGGTTTTAAAGTTAGGTATATCAGGAAAGCAATCCAGCTGTTTTCCTGTCATCCATTTCTGTACCGCGGGAATGAGACTTATCTGATTGCTGGCTCCAACTCTGAAGAAAATGTAGTGGTCATCATTAGAGGATTGGGGGAGTCTGTCCCTGTGTCCTGAAAATGTTTGTGAAAAAAGGCTCAAGAGAGAGAGACACTTTGACCCCAGGTGCCGGTGGGGGGGGTCCAGAGGGACCCATCCAGTGGTTAAAGTTAGTTCGATTTGTTTGATCCGCAAGTACCACTGGACCACACTCCAAGGCAAATTCTCACCACCAAGACATAAATCGTAAAAGGAAATTGCTCAATTGCTTCCATGCTAAGATGGAAGGGATTGCTCCACCCCCCAAAAACACTCTAGTGCAGAACTATCACCACATATCAGTGACTTACAATACAACTTAGAGGTCAATAATAGTTAAGATTTTTCGAACCTCCTGTCCTAAACCACCCCTCCAATCCTGAAATGTCCCCCTCCATGCTCTCTATTTGGTTGGTTTTATTGTAAATGCTGCAACATCGCCCTCCCAGTTGGTGGACTCAATAGCCTGCCACCATGACACCACTACCCTGTTAGATTCCTGTGCGAAGATGTCAAAGGGATCCTCTGCATGGCAGGCCTCCCAGGATCAGGAGAGCAAAACAAGTACAAGAAACAGTGACCCTGGAGGCATGGGACCTCTTGACTATGCCCAGGAATAGGCTAGTATAATGCCTACAAAAAGTGTAGCACTGTAAGCCAGTTTCCTTTTGACGCCACACATCATGTGTTTTGTTTACTTAATTCAACCAGAATTAAAGTTTTACAAAAAGTGGTATGTGCTGCTCCCCTATATTTGATTTGCTGAAAACATCTTTGCATTCCTTGCTACCCAGCATCAAATCTCAATCATCAGGACCTCTGTCTTGCCATGGGTTGACTATGGTATTTCACTTTTGTTTGGAATAGCAGCCACTGCAAGAGTTGAGTGTTTTAGAAACAGGGCAATCACCTCTACCCCTTTCACCGCAGGGCTCCCATATTTCTACCATTGGATCAGGTTTAGTAGCTCATGGTGAGACACCAGATATGCAGTAAGGTGATCCAATTGGTTCAGAGGGGATCTAGGGTAGGTGCTGAAGCTATCGTCAGAAGGCTCTCCTTAAAACCTGATCATCGGGGCCCAGGAAAACGGTTTTGATTTCTGTCCTCAGAGCATCCTATATTAAGCAAATTAAGGCTAGAGACAATCTTTCCCAGTGGAATACCTACCCAGTAGCTTTGAGAACTCAAGAAACAATGTTAAAGATTGAAATACTTTGTACAGCTTTTAACTAAAAGCCATGTACCTGCTGCTCCTTAGTCAATGCAATACAAAGTGTCCTGAGACAGCCTTCGGATTGTTTATTATCTAGTGCGATTTAACTTCGCCAGACACCAACAGCACATATGAGACACAAAACCTGGCACCATGATGTGCACAACAAAACTCACATTCACATAGTTGGCTTAGTTTATGCCTTCTCAGCCGTTAAGAGCTATACACCCACGAAGATCCAAACTAATGGCAACGTTCTTCAGCATACACATTAATGCACATAGGGCTTCAGGTGATCATATCCAACATAATCTGTTACTAAATAATACATTTATCAATTCTGGCCTCCAGTATGACTCCCCTCTAAGGATTATGAAATGCAACCAAACACAATTTATGTTATACCACTGTGACTCCAGTCTATACATACCATAAAACTGTTTAGGGCATGAAGATATTAAAATTGCTACGGGATTGTATAAATGGTAGTATGCACTATACAAGTCCATTACACATTGTAGCATTATGTATAATACAACATAACACACCACACGACAAAAGCTCCACAGGCCTACTGTCAGCTTTGAAATCAAAATCTGGGACCAGATTTATCAATCTTTCAAGCAGTCGCAGCCAGCATGACTCGCAGGAAGGGGGAGACGGGGGGGGTGTATTTTTTAATTTAAAAAAAAAAAAGTTTTACTTACCTTCGCCTGCCGGTCCGGTCCCGCGTTGCATCTGCTTCTCTCTCTGCTCCTTGCAGGAAGCAGGCAGCCTCCCTTCCCTCCCCTAAGCCATTCACAACGCTGCAATGGCAGCGTTGTGACTGGTTGGGTCGCCGACCACACAGGCGTCTATGGGGAGGCCATTTTCTGCATGTAGGATGCATGCAGAAAAGGGAGAGTGCATATGACTGGTTTGGTCAGCCCTGGGGCCGACCAAACAGTCAGTGCCTCAGAGTGGGCAAGCCACTCCTCCCCTGCCCTCGAGCAGGAACGCCCACCCGCCCGCCCCCAACCAAACCCTTCTGCTTTCTCGCAGTGCGAGAAGCAAAAACATAAAATGATATTTATAATACCATTTTATGTTTCTGCTTCTCGCACTGCGAGAAAGCAGTGGGGCAACGCTCCTCTGCCCAAATGGAGGAGCCGCCCCTGCTTTCATGTAAATCAATGCAGCAAGACAGCTTGCTTTGCTGCGCTTAAAACACTTAGAAAGAGGAGACGACGAGCAGAAAAAAGATATTTCTCCTCATTGCGCCTCCCCAGGGAAGGTGTAGCATTTTGACGCATTCTCAGGTTTACCAGTCTTGGTAAATCTGTGAATGTGCAAAATCCATGGGTGGGTGCATGGGCACACCCACACTCCACCCATGGAACGCCTTCCCAGGGCAGAGTAATGCAAAGTAGCGACTTCTGCTGCCTTCGGTTACTCCAAATTCACCAAGCAAGACAAGTTCACACAAGGTGGCCTTGCACTGCTTGGTAAATCTGACATTAATATTGTGTTACCCTTGAGACACCATGTGTGACACAAGGGCAACTCAATACTATGATAAATCTAGCCCCAAGTCCTTGGACATTATGCATAGGGTATTTTACAAAGAGAAGCCTTCCAACATAAACAACAAGCTGACAAACAATTCCCTAATGAGAACTGTGACAGAACACTAAGCAGACCACCTCACATATTGACGTACATGGACATTTAGATCCTGGCAGGTAGCCTTTCAGCCCAAAAGGTCACCCTAGGCTCTGATTTCCACTGCCCTAATGTAGGACTGTCCACCATTTCTAGAAAACCCCTCACTCCCTACCTAATGGGATCACTATGCCTTCAATGCATCTGCTGGATGCACTATAGGTACAGCTGAATACAGAGCTGTAACATATATAGAACACACCCCGAGGGACTAATTTGCAGTAATAGCATTCGGAGAAGTCCCAGCAAATGGAGTCAATCAGTAGTAACCTATGACAAGAGCACAACAATCATTAGCTGAACACACAAAATATTGTCTGAGCCTCTCCTTTCTTAGTAGAAATATATTTATATCATCAAGCAATAACAGCTCTATGCAATACATGATTGTAGTGCAGACAGTGCAGTGCTCGAAGGAGCGTATAATTATATGCAGAGCTATTTAAAAAATATTGTTGACACCCAAGATTTTTGTAAACATGCTGAACAACATTAAACGTACCAAAGTCTTTTTGAGGTGTCCAATGTGAACAAAATCAAATCACAATCAAGCATGTATTGTCGACATTTTGACCCATTCATGACTTGGCGGGTCTCATAAGGACTTTCTCCGATAGTACCACAAACGCTGCCTGCAGCAAGCACGAATGCATGTAGTCTCCCATACCTTGCAAAACACATATACAGCATGTCTGTACAAGTTCAAAACAGACCCAGTTTGCAGAAGATGGACCACTTTGTTACCCATCTGATTTTTAATATGGGCCACTTTTATATTGGTGCCTGGGCCGGTTTCTGTCCCAGACCGACCCTGGAGAGAGCAACCAGATTCCAACATATGCGATGAGAGAAAAACAAGCTCTACCTACGCTCCTATAGAGAGCTAAAAATCCAAAGGTAAACCAATAGGAAAAAGGAAAAACAGGTCCTGCACGTCAAAAGTGGAAGGCTACTAATCACCCAATCAAAAGAGTAGGTGGTACCTTTACGGGAAGGGAATTGAAATAGACATTCAAATCATGAGCAAATAATTGTAGACCCAAAGCCCACTGTAAGCCTATTTTAAGGGACTGATTACAATTCTGTCTGCAACAGACAACAACCAATGCGAAATGTGGGAAGACTTCAATAAATACTGCCTCCCAAAAAATATATATCCAAATAAATTGGCGAATCAAAGATGAGACGGGCACTCCAGAGAGACGTAGAATCAGAGCTTTTATTTCATGGCAGCCAAGCACCTTCCCAACGTGTTTCGGCTCGATTGAGCCTTTCTCAAGTTAACAAGCACCATCACAAAAGAAAGTAAATACCCAGCAAGGTATAGACACAGAAAACATATTTCTTCTCAGGTCTAAAACCGAGATATATATATATATATATATATCGATTCAACATAAATCTATCGAAACAAAAAATGTTCATCGTTCCATATAAAACATGTAAGTAAATTAAGAAATTATGCATATGTATCAATTGCCGTCATGTGACACAATGAATCAAAGGGCATAGAGAAAATCCACCCCTTCAGGACTCTTGCAAACATGTCAATATCCAAGCATTGCATTTATGTTGCGGGCCTAATTTTTCAGAGATTTATTAAAGCAGCCAAATGCAATTCATATCACGTGCATAGTGCGCAGCATTCAGGGAAGTTTCCCAGGGACGATAGCCTGGTCACATTAAAAAATACAGCCCGAGTGGGCAAGTACCGCAACATGGAATGCGATGCTTGGATATTGACATGAGTCAACAGGTCACGTCAACAGGGCAACTGTGAGCCAGCACCAAAGTGTATTCGAACAAACCACTGGTGTAGAGTGACATGTAAAAGGCTAAGTGAATCAGGAATACAACACCCAGAATGCAACAGAATATCCAGGGCCGGAGTTCAACACGAGATAGAAGACAACCAATCCCAGGTTCAAAAAGTCAAAGGAATGCGGCTGTCCGAGGCCCCCGCAGGGGGCCACTAACGAGGGCAGCCCTCTAGTGCCAGCTGGGCACCCCACACCCCCGCAGGGACTCAGGGAGGAGTCCCCCAAGCCTTGGCGCAGCGCGCTAGGCAAGCATCACTTCCGGGGCGCGAGGACAGGGGGAGGGGTATATATTCCTCCCCCCACCATTTTGTCGTCCTCTTTCGCGCGCCCGGACACGCCGTCTGGTTGGTGGTGCTGCTGTTCGGCTGCGGGTCCCGGTGTCCTGAGTTGGCCGGCTTTGAAGCGAGGTTAGTCAATCTCCTGAACCCCAGGGCCCTCCACGCACGCCATTGGCGGAGTGGCCCCCCGCCCCAGCTGCAAGCTCCCGGGAACGTCCCTGCAGGAGGCCCGCTGAGTTGGTGCGTTTGACCTGGGCTGTGGCGAGGGACTGGTTTGGGGCTAGGCTATAGGAAGGGTTCAGGCTTCCCGGCATCAGGCTGCGCAGGCCGGTCCTAGCAGCGGCACATGACAGAGCTTCTCCGCTCCTCGTTCCACCCTCGGCGTGTTCCCTTTAGCCCTCCCCCCCCCATGGCTCCGGTGGCGATGCTCCAAAGGGCAGCAAGCGGAGCAATGGGCCCGGCAGCCAGGGCAAAACCCGAAGAAGGGGCCGGCCTCAGGGGCCGTGCCAGGCCTTGTGTGTCTTCGTTAGCTGGACACGAGGTCCACGCTATCCTGGAGTTCGCGCTGGTTGTTGTGGAGGAGTAGATTGTCTCCCCGTGGGTCCCATCGGCCGCCAGAGGTCCGGTGGGGACTGTGCTCGCTGGGTGGGGAGGAGGTGTGGGAACGCTCTCTTCCGGCCCATCCGGCCTGGCCACTTTGGGTGCGTGTACGGGGCTGTATCAGGCCAGCTCCCCTGTCGAGGACCTCAGCATGGACTCCTCACACGCGGCAGATCCCCGGGCGGCGGCGGTGAAGTGCTATATCTGGGGCTGGCAGAGTGCCGTTTCCAGCTGTGGTTGTGGTCTGGGATTGGGCCGGCGATAGAATCGAGGGGTATTGACCCCGGGTAGCGCAGAGCGGGATGTCTTTTTACGCCACCACCCCACCCCCCCAGTCAGGGGGCGACCAGCACCACGCTTTATCGGCTCGTCTGGAGCCCGGCAGCTGCCCCCACCTCCCCATGGGTTTGCATGGGCGGTAGGGGCGTCCGCCAGCTAGCGCCCTCGAGCTGGTACTATTAGGCACTCCAGCTCGAACGGGCGAGTCACAGCGCACGATAGACTTCGTCCGCGACCACAGGTCCAAACGAATGTTCTAAGGGGATCATTTAGATGTTTAATGTGTCGTCGCATTCCGCTTGGATCACGACATCAGATCAGCATATGTTGAAAGGTCAGGGGCATGTTCGTGCCCGGGTCCGACGGCTTTGTTAATGCCCGGCGGCACAGACTGACCCTAGCCCTTAAGGGTGCGGTCACGGGAGCCCAGCCTGCCGGTGGAGGTTCGACCAGTTTCGCCATGGGGGCGGGGAGATTAGTGCAAGTCCCCCGCTGTTTGCACGGTGGCTGGGGCAGTGCCACATCCCTGGGTCCGGAGTTCGCGGTCAGGGAGGGAAAGGGCTTTAGCTACCGGCGAACTTGGGGAGATCGTTTCCAGGAGTGGGGGAACCATTGAGTGGCATATGCGGACTGACCCCTCCCCTCGTGGTCTTGCCGAAGCATCAGGGCATTCTGTGTGGTTCATATGCACTTTGAGAGCCACCTAGTGTCTCGTCCTGTCGTTGGCGTTGGGTAGTACAGTCGAATGTTGACTGACCGGGTCTCCCCTCCCCCCGCTATTTTCTGTCCGGCTGAGCAGAGGGGCAGGGGTGTGGGATTTGGTCAGTGGAGACTGAAAACATGAACACCTCGCAGCTGTGCATTTAGGTGGGTGCCACGAGGTATCAAGGCCACAAAGTGTCACTGCGCATCCCGTGCTTTGTTGACTCGAGGGGTCTTTCACTCACTCGTGCAACGCTCCTATCACTGGGGAATACGTTTTCACGAAGCAGGGTCTTGCGCTGGCTGAATTTTCTACAGCCTCTTCTCCATATGGGGGCCCCTATCCCCACTCTTTTATAAGTGTAAAGCTGGTATCGGTACGGTTCGCAAGATTGAGCCATGCTGGCCTCAAAAGCGTCTGAGAAAATCAGAGCCCACACAGGGCTGAAAACTGTCATGGCCCAGAACAGTTTGAGGTGCATGTGTGGAAGACGTTCGGGTTTCACTGCTCAGGTCATCAGCAGCAGTCGTGTGGTATGTTTAGCGGCCTGCTTGCAAACTGTGCTCCAGTGTTAAAACACGATGGACTACCTGACTTTGTTTTGTGAAGGGATGCCCCTTGTTTTGTTGGAAAGTGGATTAGAAATGTAAATAATGAAGATTGTTTAAGTGTGTGTTACACACACCAAGTGACAGGGGCCTCATAGTCTTTTGAATGTTGCACTGTGACACAGACCCATTTACCTTGGCGCCTACCCACGACGGTTCGATGGGTCTTGGCCAAACAAATCCCTATGGTGGGCCGCCGTAGTTTAAGATCTTATTACACCTGCCTCCGGCTGTAAGTTTCATGTCAGGAGGAGTTAAGAGTTGTCATTGACAAAGGGTGTCAATGGTACAACGGTGATGGGTTTAGGTGTTTGCGCCTGAATTTATCTTATAAAGCATTTTACATTTTGGACCTCAGAGGCTAGATCAGTTACAAGCGGCTGAGCGTGAGGATAGCAACATTTTGAAGTGTATGCTTGAGTATGTCTGTTATATGCAGGCCCGATAAGTTTTGTTTTGAATATACATTTAGGCCAGCATTGGGATGAGTTCACTACCACTTGCATTGGGCGTCGCAAACGGAAACTAATTTACAGCGTTTTATAGTTAAGAATTTATTAAGCCTATTTGGTGTTGTAGCCAGCGTTTTTGGGCGCGTGTTTTGGACCGCGGACTGCTGTTTTGGGCGGGGCGGCCAGTTTACACCGCTATAGGCACCAGCTGCAACATGGTATTATGACAAGGTCAAGTAGGTTCAATGTTTTAATCTTTCCATCTGTTCAAAATGAGCGCAAGAATCATACCAAGTTGAGCCAGTGTTTTCTTGGCAAGTCAAGTTGTGCATTGTCCTTTATATGGAAGTGAATGTTGCGAGACTGATAGATTAAGCGACTGCGTGCTTGGGTGTACTGAAGCTCCAAATTTGACCACTCCTTCCTGGTCCCGGGGGTACTATTTAGCCCTGGGACTTTGGGTTGTCGCTCATATACGTGCAGCAAGGGCCCGGTAACGGCGACAGTTTCCCCTAGCATAACAGCGCAAACGGTTTTTCAGTGGTTGCCTCTGTAAGTTATTATCAGTCGCAATTCTAATGCTTGCCCCGGTAGTGAGAAGCCCACATCTACACCTTCCACAGCATTAGAGCACCTCCCCTACACCAGGCATAGGTGCACGGCCTGGGGGCTGAGATCAGAGTTAATGGAAGGGTCAGCCGGTTGGCAGGCAGTCTAGATCGGGGTTCCTAGTTCGGGCCTGTCCAAGCATGGGTTCAAGTGCCAGATGTCGGCCCTGGGATATTTATCACAGGCCTGCAGAACAGATTGTGGCGAATCTGGTGAATACAGTGGGCTCACTCCGCAGGGTAGTAAGCAAGAGCCCAGCACTTTTCCATGGGGCTGTAGGGTGGCGCAGGCAACCATGTTGTCACAGCCAAACAACAAAGTTTTCATTAACGCCACAAGTGCAGGGGCATGGGGGCCTCATGAGAGTAACTAGCCCACTGCACCCTTACAATGTACTGTGTAACCCAACTTGAGGGGAGGGGTGCTTTACTTGTGCACTTTCAACCATAAGCCAAGTTTACTTCACG
Organism: Calotriton arnoldi; assembly: GCA_963921515.1. Lineage (NCBI taxonomy): Eukaryota > Metazoa > Chordata > Amphibia > Caudata > Salamandridae > Calotriton > Calotriton arnoldi. Next base: position 687,355 of record CAWUFW010002100.1, read on the forward strand.
GGGCTCTGCTCACACTGATGTGGGCCAAGACCACACACAGCATAGGATGAGAGTGAGGGGTCAGTCATATATGGCGATGTATGAGTATTTGCCAGAGGTAGCGAATGCGACCTCACAGACTTGATCAGTGATAATCTCATGGTTAATCTTTTGTCCCTAATGCGGACAGGCTCTGTTTTGCAAAGAATAGTACTTTGTCTCATTCGAGTGCCGCACTTGCCTCTTTCGCAGTATAACGAGGTCAAGTTTGTCTCCTATGCGGAATTGTGCGCCGCCAGTCCGTTTGCAATAGGGCTGCTGCTCTGGTTTCGGCACCTGGCATGCGCGCAGGTGGCCTGTCTGGCTGTTGCGGGAGTGCGGAGGGACTCCGGTGGTCTCTACAGTTCCCTGATAAACTGCTTATAGTGGTTTCGTCTGGCCATAGCTGGGTTTTACACACATGTCGACATGTTTATTGGCTGGCGCAGCACTGGGTCATCAGCCGTACCCCCGTACTGGGGATCACCCAGGGAAAAGGGCACATTAGTGCTTAGTCACCCATGAAGCATATGTACAAACTGGCACGCGGTGCGTTGGGGTTCGTGCCACCCAGAGCTGGGGGCGTATGCGGGCACACGCATTGCCCATGCATTGTGCTTTGGCCGGTTTGTTTAATCTTTTCATAGGGAAGAGATATGCAAGGTACCTAATCGCTCACAGCATGGCACATCAAGGGACGCAAACCGGGTTGTTACCCATTAAATGTTTTATAATATATGCTTTGGGGCACCTGCAGCAGTGAGGGATGCTTCCTGAGTGCCTAGGACCTGAGGTTTGGTAGCACTCCCCTCCCCCTGGGCTTTCAGCAGAATGGCCACAGGCTAGGGCAGGTCAAAGGGGGATTCCTGCGCGGTGCTGGTAGAATGTCACGTACCGTTAAGGGCATGTCACTACTAAAGTCGTCCCAAAGTTTTGGGGTCAAAATGGGTGGAGCAGTAAGACTACAGGCATTGGGAAGCTTTTCGCATTCCCTCAATTTAGTAAGGGCAGCTACCTGTACAGAATTACCAGCGAGTGGGGTAACATTCACCGGTTATTCAGCGCCATCATGTCTTCCCACGAGTCCTAGTAGTGCTCCCACCAAGTCGGACGCTATAGAGAAGTTGGAAACGTGGCGACTAGCATTGGCACGATCGCCGAACCTCACATGGGCCTTACAAATCCAGTTTCAGCATAGGTACTAGTGGTGAAATCCCGGCATATGGAATTTGGTTGACCACAAAGGAGAGAACTGGTTAACATGTTGGTTATGTCATTGAATTGGACGATATGTACACAGCAACAGGTGGATAGGGCATGGGTGCATGCGGCACATTTGTTAATGGTGCTGGATAATTATTGTTTTCTCTAGGTAACTGGGATCTCGTGCCCAGGTGCTGTCTTTTTGGCCGTCAGTTACCAGCAAAAATGGTGGGAGATTCAATTTTACATTTACTCTGCTGTGTTACGCTAAGTGCAGTTCCTACCGGCAGCTAACGGGGTTGTGCTAACGGAGCTGTAGGACAGTGGCCTGATTGGCCTAGTGAGTTATGTAATCCCTGGGAGGTCATGATGAGGCTTGGTAGCACAGGGTAATAGTGGCAGATGAAACTAAGTTTCTCCCGTATGGTCGATACAAAGGGTAATAAAAATAACCTGGTATGGAGTCTCTTCTGTAATGTGCCACTATGGGAGTGCGGTTGGCACATCAAATTTACACTGCCTCTGGGATAAGCCAAAGTCCCTGCCTGGCCACCAAGGGGTGGGCAGGTGTCCGCTTAAGTATGTACTCCCTTCTCCTGACCAGAGAGGTGGGCTCGGACATGCTTAGGTGCATACCCGAGCCAACCAGAAACTCCATTTACCACATGGTAGAGAATGCATAGGAGTTGTTTGCAGTCCATTCGCATCCGCCCCACAGGGCGAATGCTTTAGGACACAAGGTTTGTGGAGGGCTCCTGTTTGGGAGGGTGACCAAAGGGACACAGGTGGTGTGACGGCAAAGCGAGAGTGTCAGCTGATGCTGGGTAGGAGGTTCCGTATCACCTACCAGAAGGGTGCCAGGGGCAAGACCAGTAAATAATGTTTAAGCATGATATAGATGCTGGTCTGGAGAGGTTTGTCAAAGGTATTACACTTATGCCTGGCATTCACAACCCATCCACACCAAGCCTATTGCCCAGGTCCTGGGCCGCATACACACAGCCCGGTACTAGGCATCTGCGGTTGTCAGGCCATGAGTTACTAAATTACAACTGTACAGTGGGCATACTTGCTGACCGGGCAGATTGCCACGGCCTCCAAGGGCTGAATAGTCAGACACCAGTCGCCTCAATCACAAGGAACACGACCAGCATAACTTGAACCTTGGCCTTGAGAAAGCCCTCGGCCGATGGGCCACACGGGCGAAACACGTGTCGACTGTCTTTGTCTTATGCCTGTCTTTGTCTTATGCATGTGAATAAGAATAAACACCAGGCATTTGAAACCTACCAAAGAAATATTGGAAATTATTCCGTTTACTAAACACAATTTAAGAAGGCACAACCCTCCACCCCCTACCTAAACCAGTAGCAGTGAGTGTGGTTTGCCCACAGTGCAGTTGTTAGAAGAATTGAAATTCCATGTACAGGTTATGCTGAACTTGCCACCAGCGGGTCTAGTGAGCAGGTAATTTTCCACCACTGGGGTTGCCCTGGGGCGGGCAGTGTGAACACCCCTGCCCCCTATCCGGGGGCTCTCGCAGGGAGGGTTCCAGCCTGTCGACTTTTCCTGCAGCTAAGGTCAAATGCCCTGCCCGGTTAGCTATACTAGCCTAACTGGGCAGGGGTGCTGTCAGCTAACACATTGTGCTGCGTCCCCAAGAAAGGGGGAACAAGGTGCCAAGCACAAAAGGCAAGGCGAGCAGTGTGAACCCCCCCTCCTATCCGGGTATATTCTGGGAGTAAGGGCAAAGTAGGACTTAGCCAATCCTTAAAGTTAGGCACCATATGGCAGCCAGTGCGCACTGCATTAATCACACGGATTCTCTAGCTGGTACCCCTAGGGGGTCCACCACGAAGGGAGCTGAGCTGGCGAAATTCCCATAAGAAATAAGGGATGCACGGCAAGGGCAGGAGGGCACCCTGGCTCATCGTCACACACGTCTAGTTATGGACATTCCTGTGCGTCATGAGTTAGAAAGCAAATGGACGGTGCAAAGGTTAAAGTATAATCCTTCTCGCCCGAATAGCCAGAAGTAGGCAGGTGGGTGTGGGAGCGGTCTCCCAACAAGCGGGCAGCTGTCCCTTAAGTGGGGACACAGGTGTGCTAGACACACCGTCCTAGTAGGACGGCAGCTAGGTGAGCTCAGCAAATTCATGGGGCAATGTGAGCCAGGGAATCTGATCTGCCCCGCCCAGAGTTGGCACGGGGCTGAGTCATGTATGTGAAGTAGTGGAACCTTCCCACAGGAGGGTGGATAGTTTTTGGCACAAATTCACAGGGCAGAAGGGCCTTTGTGTTGCATTAGACACTAGCTGATCCAGGCTATCGGCAAGGGCTATTGTGATACAGATGGGGTTCATCTAGCACCAGTGGGAGGGATCTCTTCCCTAGCTTTGCAGGAGGCCTGGAAATGAGAGGTTTCAGGTAAGAAAGGAGCTTTTGGTGGGGGGCTCTGGCGGCGACGGTGGCCTCCTCCAGAGCTGTGGCGGAATTACAGGGCGATCTGGAAGCAGAGGGGTACAGAAGGGTACCTCTGCGCGGCACCATGGTGGGTGCCAGAGCCAAATCCTAGGAGCCTCATGGAAGGTTCCTAGAAAACCGTGTCGGCGCCCCGTTAGTCCTTCGGGCGGTTGTGGGCCTGAACAACCGGGGGTTTGCTATGCTACGCTCCGCCCTGAAAGGGGCGTGAGTAATAAGGAACCATGTGTCACGTGATCCGGGAAGAGGATCACCAGAAGTGGCAGCACAGATGGGGTTCGCCCCAGTGCTGCTTGGCTCATCAGGCGGGCAGGCGGCCCAGACGGTTGCCTGCCCTTGGATCGCCCGTAAGATAACCCACCATATTACATAACGGTGTATGTAATAAACCTGCAGCAATTTTACCCAAACAAGAAATGTGTTGTGTGTTTATTTATGAGCATGCATGTTACGTTGGAGGGGTGGGGTAGGTTGCCAATGCTGGTACTATGCGGCTGTCCGAGGCCCCCGCAGGGGGCCACTAACGAGGGCAGCCCTCTAGTGCCAGCTGGGCACCCCACACCCCCGCAGGGACTCAGGGAGGAGTCCCCCAAGCCTTGGCGCAGCGCGCTAGGCAAGCATCACTTCCGGGGCGCGAGGACAGGGGGAGGGGTATATATTCCTCCCCCACCATTTTGTCGTCCTCTTTCGCGCGCCCGGACACGCCGTCTCCCACCCTACCGCTTACCCGGCGTGGTTCGTGGCAGGCAGGAGGCAGAGAATGTTGTAATGTTGTCTTTTTTTTTTCGTTGCAGGCGGAGTTACAGGGCGATCTGGAAGCAGAGGGGTACAGAAGGGTACCTCTGCGCGGCACCATGGTGGGTGCCAGAGCCAAATCCTAGGAGCCTCATGGAAGGTTCCTAGAAAACCGTGTCGGCGCCCCGTTAGTCCTTCGGGCGGTTGTGGGCCTGAACAACCGGGGGGTTTGCTATGCTACGCTCCGCCCTGAAAGGGGCGTGAGTAATAAGGAACCATGTGTCACGTGATCCGGGAAGAGGATCACCAGAAGTGGCAGCACAGATGGGGTTCGCCCCAGTGCTGCTTGGCTCATCAGGCGGGCAGGCGGCCCAGACGGTTGCCTGCCCTTGGATCGCCCGTAAGATAACCCACCATATTACATAACGGTGTATGTAATAAACCTGCAGCAATTTTACCCAAACAAGAAATGTGTTGTGTGTTTATTTATGAGCATGCATGTTACGTTGGAGGGGTGGGGTAGGTTGCCAATGCTGGTACTATGAACGTAAATGGCCTCAATGACTCAAAACAATGCCCACCGCCCACACATAAACGAAAACACCAAATAAACAAGTCCCACACTCAATCCAAAGACAGATGGCATACATTTAATCAAAGACAACGTGTAAGAAAACCAAATACCTCTGAAATCCACGGACAAACCGCAACTTTGAACGCTCAGAAAGAAGCTCCTTGCAGCAATCACGAAAACACGAACTGGAGTAACTCTTGTCTGAGTAAGGAGTGCAGGAGGGGCCGTACAGAGGCGGAAAGCAAAATCAGAGCACGGTAAAATTACTCAAGCATATTCCAGTGCTTTAAATGGGCCGGTACTGTCCTTACGGAGTACCGGCACTTTTTTATTTTGAGAGGAAGAGTACCGGCACTTCTCAAGAGAAATGCTATACTTTTAATTGGAGAGTACCGGCACTTCTCAGAAACAAGCAGGTACCCTGGTACAGAGTATCTGCACTTCTATTTTTCCATTACCAATGGTAGCTTCTCAGTTTAGTGGGTCATTCTACCGCGTCTGACATAAAAGGCGCCTATAGAACTTTGTTCCACTTTCTGATTTATTGTTTTTGGTGGTGTGTTATATGTATCCGGGATATGAGAATACTATTCTTTTTTAATCCTAGGTGTGTCACGCAAATCAAATAACACTATTAACGAACGAACACGTTTCTGGCATTAAAAAAGCAGCGCACACACCTGTGGCGACAACATGGTTCCATGTCACCGGAAACCAGTAATCCATTCTTGGACTTTGCTTTTACACATCATTGTTATCAGCTGTGCGGGTCCAATCAAAAGTTCCCAAGACTAGAACTTCCAGAATCTGCTGATATGTAAACGTCGAGCAATGGAAAAGTGGTGTCCCAGTGACATGGGGCCACCTGGTCACCCTAGACAAATTGGAATACCGAAGATCATAACACGCTCAGAAATCAAATAGGACGTGACGTTTTCTGGCATCCTGTAGTCCCCTGGCAGTGGTGTGGTAAGGGTGCAATGGACTCTAATGTAATCAAGTACGCTTCGGTCCTCCGCCGTTCTGTGTGTGCCCTGGACGACCCGTAACTGGTTTTCCGGGTCGTCCAGGGCACACACTGACCTATACGGGGGTACCCATGGGTGCAAATAGAAGGAAGGACTTTAAAAACAGAAGGCGGAGAAACTCGGAGCACACGAGTGCCATTGATAAATGTCACAAACCCGTGGGTTAACAACCAACTCCAGATAACGAAGGAGGGAGTTTTGGGCAGCCGGGACGGAAGTAGAACCAGCGGGGAGGATCGAGAACGTTCTCTAGTATTGCTAGACAGCCCTGAAGAAGTCGAATGGGATATCACCCACGACGAAACACTGTTGGCTGGGCAAACCATCAAATTAAAGAACAGTCAGAACACCGAACGACTATAAATTATTGGAAAAGAATTGTTGATATTGTTTACTTTCATACCTATAATTGCATTGCGAATGACATACTGAACCGAAAAGTATTGATAAAGATAGCGTGTGCATAGGACAGCTTTACTACTTGATAGTGGACCGTGCCATAGGTCCAGTCTGAGGGCTCAGGGTGTTTATCCTTCACCTTTGCACCGCTCTAATAAGTAACATCTAACTACGCACACTCAGGAGGTGCCACTACCCCACGCATAAGAACACCCCATCTTCTGTTTTAGACACAACTAAAGGCTATTGTGCCTGTGTCCCCATTGTGGACAGACTGTGTACTCTTCCAGATATGTTGGCACTCTTGGTGGAGAACCCAAAGGGAATTATAGGCAAACAGGGCGTCTGGGTTGAGTCTAACCACGATAAGCATTCATTTCCGAATAAGGCATCTCCCCCCAAAAAGATGCCCATAGAAACAGTAAATCAGAAGAACCACTTCAAAGGATTATCCAAGATACTCTTGGATCTAACTCAAAATCCTTGAAACCTTAGTGGCTGCAGGGATGTCAAACACCAATCCCAAATGGTCGGTTGGAACCCCATGAACCAACCCAAACTTTAACAAAAAGGGGAAAAAGAACTAAAAAAAAAAGAACAAGAAAAATAAGGCCCTGCACCAACACCAGCTAAGGCTTGAAAAAACAGAGGCGACCAACGGATGGATCCACATGAGCTCAGTTTTTCCCCAGTTTTAGAGAGGCGACCACAATAAAGGCTTCTCCCTTCTGCAAGAGGCTAACAACTGGCAATATCAGCAGGGCTATATCATCTACAGAACATTCCTCCCCAGCAAACACACAAATCACTTTAAAAAAGGTACACTCCCGGTTAACTACACCGAGCATAATGATCCAAGAGCTAGCAGAGGCATTAGCTGTAAGTAGTGGTGAATCTAGGCATTTAAAGGCAAATGGAACATCCAAGGACAGTATGGTAGGTTCAGGGACAAGACAGGAAAACTACGCAATAGAGTGTGAAAATACACCTCAGGAAACAACTGCTAGAATGACATCTATACAAGGGAACAATCTCCCCGCTCGTGGGCAACGCTCGTTTTAGTGGAGAAATAAATGTTTGCCCACTGGGGCATTGACATCAATCCCATAGCATCAGAGAAATAGCCTTCGGTAATCCTGAATCCACAAGGAGATACTACCCTATGACCAAAAAGGGCAAGCATCGGAAAAGGCACAAAAGAGGACACTACTAATATTCTGACCAGGATGCCAAAATTGCGCATTCATCTTAACTCAATTAACAGCAGTAAATTAGATTTAATAAAACCAGATTGTTAGAAGGTGGTTCTGACACTATGGGCCGCCCGGATTTTTCGCTTTTTGAGCACCTAGGTGTTGAGGTTTTACTGTGGGAGAACCTCATAAATTGGGACTCATCCACAGTGAACTCATGATGAAAGAGACTGCATGTGGATTTTACTGGTGTCCCCCTAGCTTGACTAGGCCGCTGCGCAGCAGCTGTAGTAAGGGGCACCGGGCTGGTTACATGCAGACACCTGTGTACATGCGTGTGCACACGTGTAGGGGCTGCGCAGGGGAGATTCTTGGCGTGCGCAGTCCGGGAGCAGCTACAAAGTGAATGGTGTGGCAGGACTTATGCAGAATTGGGTGGTGACACGGAATAGGCCTTACACGCTAGGAAGGAACATGCCAGGGAAAGTCAGTGTGCTTTACTGTGTTTTTCACTTCATTATTCCCCTATGGGGATGTGGAGCCCATGTGCTAGATTAACTTCCATAAGGCCTACAGATTCCAGACACGCACTAAAGTCCCCGGTAGCGGATGTGAAAAGGAGTATTCTGCAGAGTCCCAAGTCATATTTGTACTGCTTTTGGGTCATCCAGAAATGTCATATTTTTCTGAGTCCCTGGCTGGGGTCTGGCCCTGGCAGGTTAGATTAATGACCTTTCTTCCCAGAGCGAAGATCTTCCCTCCAAGGAGAGAAGATAGGTGGAGCTACAGGCTAATCCATCAGCAGCTGTCTCTGGGTGCCAGGCACCAAGCTGAACCAAGGTGAAGGCAGCACTGGGGAAAGGGTCTTGTTTCAGAGACCATGTGGCCAGAAACCCTGGACGATGCCATTTTGAACAAACCCAGAGGCTGGACAAGGAGGAGGGAGCAGGGGCAGGGAAGTGATGTGTCGCTGTTTGATAGGACAAACAGAGACTTCCTGCCAGCCCCCTACTCAACTTTTAAAAACCACTGGAGGAGGAAGAGAGCTCTCTCTGGGGTGTGGTCTGCGGAGGCGGAAGGTGCTGGAGCCTGGCGCAATGGGCAGTTGGAAGGAGGAACCCCCTGACTGTCCCCCAGGGCCCTGCCAGCACCAGAAGAGGAGCCCAGGACCAGCGCGCAGAAGCAGAGGCCTCTGCGCAGGGAGAAGAGAGGCCAAGGAGGAGAGACAGGCGAAAGGCTGGCGCAGGGAGCCAGTGAAGACAGCTCCCTGCCGACTCCCCCCTCTCAGAGACCCCGAGGGCGAAGGAGAGTGTTCCCAGTGGCTGGGGCTGGCTGCCAGGAGCGAAAGGACATGAAAATGGGGCAGATCGGTCCCCCAGGGGCCGAGCTATGGCCCCCAGAAGGTGAGCGACCTTTGACCCCCCCACAAAGGGGAGGTCGGGGGCCCGGGAGCCCATCCCCGGGCCCCGAAGCAAAGCCGGGGAGCGCCGTCGCGCTCCCCGTGAAGATTGTGCCCTCCGGGGTGCCAGGAGCCCACCCTGGCCCCCGGCTTAGAAAAGGAAGGCGGGGGAGCGCCGTCGCGCCCCCGCGAAAATGATCCCAGGGGGCCCGGGAGCCCATCCCCGGGCCCCGAAGCAAAGTCGGGGAGCGCCGTCGCGCTCCCCGTGAAAATACCCCCAAGCGGGGCGCCAGGAGCCCACCCTGGCCCCCGCCGAAACCGCCGAAGACTGGGAGCGCCGGCGCGCTCCCCGCGAGAAGGAGGAGGGGGCCCGGGACCCCATCCCCGGGCCCCGAAGAAACCAGGATGGAGGGGGGTGCCGTCGCACCCCCCGAAGATGTCCAGGGGCCCGGGACCCCATCCCCGGGCCCCGAAGAATGGGAGAAGGCCGGGGAGTGCCGCCGCACTCCCCCACGGTCCAGCCGGACCGGAGGACCAAGACGCGTCTGCCCGCTGGAGCGGGCAGACCAGAACTGCTCAGCCGGCTCCCGCGGCAGCACACGAGGGTGCTGGCCGCGCGGGGAGCGGGGTGTAGCCGGGGTGGGCTCCCAGGCTGCCCCCAAGCAGAGGCCGTCGCGGGTCCCGGGTGGGACTGGGGCCCGCCGAAGACCGAGCGCGGGAAAAGGGGCCCGGGTGGGACCGGGCCCCCGAAAGGCGCCGATCGGCCGGGGGTGGGCTCCTCGAGCCGGATTACTCACCTGGGGGTCCGGGTGGGACCGGACCCCCCAACGAGGGGCAAAGGCGGCAGAGGACGGACAGCGCGGCTCTCCCTGGCACAGCGGGAGAGCCGCTCATCAAATATGCGGCGATTCCCACAATGCCTTGCAGGCCAGGATCGGCCTGCAAGGGCAAAACAGCCTTTTCTCTGCCTGTGGTGGCCCCAGGAGGACGGGGTCACCACCACATGAATGCAAAGGTGCTGGGGGAGCTACTGGAGAAGCGCAGTCCCCCCCCAGCACGAAGAAAAGTCCCTCCCTAAGTTTCCTAGGGAGTTCATAAGGATAACCCCTCAAGGGCTCAGCCTGCTTTAATACACCTTCTGTGCTGGAACTTTTGTTCTACAGCTGAGGGTGTATTGCGAAGTGCTTCATGGAGTGAAGGGCTGAGTTGGGGATGTCTTGAGAAGGGCATCCCCTGGAGGTGAAGAGTTGTAATTGCACCAGAACTGCATTTACTAACGGTTATTCCTTTTTAGAGGGACTGAAGGTCACATATGTAATGTGAAGTACCTGTGTAAGGTGATGTCATAAGCAAAGTGGGTTATGTTGCCAGACACTCCTGCTAGGGTGTCTGGCTGGATATGCGTAATCCTGTGATTTCATCTGTGATGCCTTTAGGGGCTGTAATTGCAACGCATTTTAATGTCCAACAAATGTGCTGAGTACTGTCATTCTAAAGTGTGCGTAAACATGTATTTTTGCTGCTGCGCTTAAGTGAGGAACAACCCAGACTGTTAGCCCTGAGTATGTAGGGGTGCATACTGTATGGTCAATATAAGATGCTCAGTCAGGGTTATGTGTCACTAGGGCAGGTGAACCTATTTTTAATGCGTGTTGAGGTAATGGGGTGGGTCGCCACTGGGATGGTGCCAGTGCGCAGGGCCCTCGCTCCAGGTTATGCTCAACACACTGCATTAGGGGGCAAGATGATATGCATACATGGGAGTGGTGGTACTAGACCCCACCCCCCTTTTGGGAGGGGTGGAGATGTTACGCAATGTCACAAAGTAATTCCAACAGCTTATGTATATTTGTAAATTGGTGCATAGTATTGAGTAGTGTGTGTGTTTAATAAATGTACTCTTACTTTTATAAAGCAAAGTACAGACTGGACAATCAATTATTGAGTGTTATTTCTGCGCACCTGCAAATGGCGATTACTAGCCCACACCACCTCCCTTGAGTAAAGCCTCAGACTGCTCTGCAACGCTACCCTCTGAGAGTCAGGCGCTACAATTGGGTGTTTGGTTCCCAGTGAAGGACAAATGTAGTCATGTTATTTGTGCAGGCCTCACAGATACTGCCTCGTTTTCCAACATTGGTGTCTAGCGGCGGGAAACATAGTATCCCATTCTGGTGCGCATTTATAGCATTTGATAAGTCCAGTTTTGCCACACATTACCTATGCAGTAATGAGCAAATGGAAGAGCGCAAGGCTCTGAGCAGGGTTCAAAGTTTTGGTTATGTGAACTCAAGGTATGGGAAAGGAAAGCCCCGCGCACATATGTGTCATGTGAAGATATTATGGTTTAAATGTAAACTGTATTGATATGACCGCACTATGTTGATTATCATGTCTAGCGGGATGGTGCTTTCCAGGAAAGGATTACATACAAATGTTCTAAGCCATATTGTACACCTTTGAACCCTAACACTACATGCACTACACCTGCATGAGGAGGGTGTCTCCTCAAGAGATAGGGACAGCAACTGATACCTACATCACAGGTGGGGGTGAAGGGGTGGATTGACCTTTGTGGGGGACAGGAGAGAGAGGGGGTCCTGGGAGATTCCCATGCTTTTTAAGGGCAGGGAGGGTTTCCACAGAAGGGGCCCCAGGTATCCTTCCCCCGCTGAAAGTTTACTTGCCATTGGCGCAGGCCAAAACCACTGGAAGGGTGGGGCAGGAGGTTTCTTTACCCCGGGTAGTAATGCCCCGGGGGTTCCCATGGTGGGGGACCCCAAGGAACTTTTCCCACGGTGGGAGGAGGGTGTGGTAGAGTTGGGTGTCCGGCAGGCCCCCCAGGTTAACTGGTGGGGAGGTGAGCAACCCAGGGGTGGCCTCTGGTAGTGGGTGGCCCCAAAGGAGGGTAGTTCTTGAGTGATGGTGTGTAGTGGTAGCCCCTAGGTACACTAGGTGGGCTGGGTAACTGACCCAGTGGAGATCTGAGTGGGGGTGATGTACTCCCTGGTTTCCAGGTGAGGGGTTAGGGGTGGACCCTGAGGTTTCAGGGTCCGGTGAGTGGTTACCCCGGGGTGGCCCATGGTGCTGGGTAGTGCTCGAGCTAGGATGTCACCCTGGAGCTTGTGTGGTGAGCCTGAGGTGGTGGCTGGGGCGATGCCTGGCCAGGTGACCAGTCAGGTAGGTCCTAGGGGACTTGTATCCCAGGACCGGAAGCATGAGGGTGTTCCCCAGCTCGATGCAGGAGGTGGACTTCTGCAAGGTAGTACCACCCTGAACACAGGTGGGGCCTATCTTAAGTGAAGGGACCCTGTGTGTCGCAAAGGGGTGGTGCAGGCCTAGCCGGGATCTTTAGGGTCCCTGGCTTGGGGTGGTCATGCTACCCTGAAGGCAGGTGGGGCCTATCTTAAGGAGGGGACCCTGCTCTTCATAAGGGGTGGTGCAGGCCATCCAGGGACCATGTAGGTCCCTGGGCGGTCTCCCAAGGTGCTGCTGGGAGATCGGGGAGGGCCGTGAGAGGTGGGCCTGGGTCTAGCTAACTCTGGGCCCACAGGCTCTCTAAGGGTACTCTGGGAGGAGAGCGCGCCTCTCGGAGGGAAGGGTGCATAGGCCCTGTTCTCACAGCGGAGAACAAGGAAGGGGTCTAGGTTCCCGGGGTAGTTTCCGTGTGGAGCTACTGACGGGGGAATGAGCTGTAGGATGTCTGACGGGGCACCCTCAGTGTTCCTCCCTGGCACTGCCAGTGTGGTAGTGAGGCCGGTCTGAGGTCCTATCAGGGAGCCAGGCCAGTGGCCAAAGGGTGCTTTTCTGTGTGGGGAAAGCATGAGTGGCTGTGCTTTCTTTAGGGAAGCCAGTCGTCCCGAAAGGGTGGTGGCAGCAGAATGACCTCAGCGGCAGGCTGAGGGTGAGGGTCCAGAGAGGTTGCATCTTTGGGGTGCAAGGACCAAACGGAGAGAGGGTACTGGTTGGAACAAACTCCAGAAGGGAGACCAGCTAGTGACCCAGGGGATGGGATGTAGACCTGTCCCGGAAGACCGCAATGGTGCTGAGGCACTGGACCCTTGTCCAGAGAAGGGGTAGGCATAGGGTTGCATGCCCAAGGGCAAAGGTGGGCCTAGTGAGGCCAAGTCCATGTAGACCATGAGTGACCTAGAGGTATCTAACCTAGAGCCCGGAGGGTTCTTAGGGTAGTCTGGGATCCCTGTCATGGGTGGAGATTTCATGGATGGGAGGAGTAGGTGGTCTGAGCGGATAACTGGTGAGTAAGGGGGTCTGGTCAGAACCCCTTATAACTAGTTATCGCTGACTACGGGAAGAATACCCATGTAGGGTGGCTACTTCTTCCCTGTAGGAATCAGCTGGGCGCGGCGTGTGTTAGAAGGTGGTTCTGACACTATGGGCCGCCCGGATTTTTCGCTTTTTGAGCACCTAGGTGTTGAGGTTTTACTGTGGGAGAGCCTCATAAATTGGGACTCATCCACAGTGAACTCATGATGAAAGAGACTGCATGTGGATTTTACTGGTGTCCCCTTAGCTTGACTAGGCCGCTGCGCAGCAGCTGGAGTAAGGGGCACCGGGCTGGTTACATGCAGACACCTGTGTACATGCGTGTGCACACGTGTAGGGGCTGCGCAGGGGAGATTCTTGGCGTGCGCAGTCCGGGAGCAGCTACAAAGTGAATGGTGTGGCAGAACTTATGCAGAATTGGGTGGTGACACGGAATAGGCCTTACACGCTAGGAAGGAACATGCCAGGGAAAGTCAGTGTGCTTTACTGTGTTTTTCACTTCATTATTCCCCTATGGGGATGTGGAGCCCATGTGCTAGATTAACTTCCATAAGGCCTACAGATTCCAGACACGCACTAAAGTCCCCTGTAGCGGATGTGAAAAGGAGTATTCTGCTGAGTCCCAAGTCATATTTGTACTGCTTTTGGGTCATCCAGAAATGTCATATTTCTCTGAGTCCCTGGCTGGGGTCTGGCCCTGGCAGGTTAGATTAATGACCTTTCTTCCCAGAGCGAAGATCTTCCCTCCAAGGAGAGAAGATAGGTGGAGCTACAGGCTAATCCATCAGCAGCTGTCGCTGGGTGCCAGGCACCAAGCTGAACCAAGGTGAAGGCAGCACTGGGGAAAGGGTCTTGTTTCAGAGACCATGTGGCCAGAGACCCTGGACGACGCCATTTTGAACAAACCCAGAGGCTGGACAAGGAGGAGGGAGCAGGGGCAGGGAAGTGATGTGTCGCTGTTTGATAGGACAAACAGAGACTTCCTGCCAGCCCCCTACTCAACTTTTAAAAACCACTGGAGGAGGAAGAGAGCTCTTCTGGGGTGTGGTCTGCGGAGGCGGAAGGTGCTGGAGCCTGGCGCAATGGGCAGTTGGAAGGAGGAACCCCTGACTGTCCCCCAGGGCCCTGCCAGCACCAGAAGAGGAGCCCAGGACCAGCGCGCAGAAGCAGAGGCCTCTGCGCAGGGAGAAGAGAGGCCAAGGAGGAGAGACAGGCGAAAGGCTGGCGCAGGGAGCCAGTGAAGACAGCTCCCTGCCAACTCCCCCCTTTCAGAGACCCCGAGGGCGAAGGAGAGTGTTCCCAGTGGCTGGGGCTGGCCGCCAGGAGCGAAAGGACACAAAAATGGGGCAGATCGGTCCCCCAGGGGCCGAACTATGGCCCCCAGAAGGTGAGCGACCTTTGAGCCCCCCACAAAGGGGAGGTCGGGGGCCCGGGAGCCCATCCCCGGGCCCCGAAGCAAAGCCGGGGAGCGCCATCGCGCTCCCCGTGATGATTGTGCCCTCCGGGGTGCCAGGAGCCCACCCTGGCCCCCGGCTTAGAAAAGGAAGGCGGGGGTGCGCCGTCGAGCCCCCCGCGAAATGATCCCAGGGGGCCCGAGAGCCCATCCCCGGGCCCCGAAGCAAAGTCGGGGAGCGCCGTCGCGCTCCCCGTGAAAATACCCCCAAGCGGGGCGCCAGGAGCCCACCCTGGCCCCCGCCGAAACCGCCGAAGACGGGGAGCGCCGGCGCGCTCCCCACGAGAAGGAGGAGGGGGGCCCGGGACCCCATCCCCGGGCCCCAAAGAAACCAGGATGGAGGGGGGTGCCGTCGCGCCCCCCCCCGAAGATGTCCGGGGGCCCGGGACCCCATCCCCGGGCCCGAAGAATGGGAGAAGGCCGGGGGAGTGCCGCCGCACTCCCCCACGGTCCAGCCGGACCGGAGGACCAAGACGCATCTGCCCGCTGGAGCGGGCAGACCAGAACTGCTCAGCCGGCTCCCGCGGCAGCACACAAGGGTGCTGGCCGCGCGGGGACAGCCGGGGGTGGGCTCCCCAGGCTGCCCCCCAAGCAGAGAGGCCGTCGCGGGTCCCGGGTGGGACCGGGGCCCGCCGAAGACCGAGCGCGGGGAAAAGGGGCCCGGGTGGGACCGGGCCCCCGAAAAGGCGCCGATCGGCCGGGGGTGGGCTCCTCGAGCCGGATTACTCACCTGGGGGTCCGGGTGGGACCGGACCCCCCAACGAGGGGCAAAGGCGGCAGAGGACGGACAGCGCGGCTCTCCCTGGCACAGCGGGAGAGCCGCTCATCAAATATGCGGCGATTCCCACAATGCCTTGCAGGCCAGGATCGGCCTGCAAGGGCAAAACAGCCTTTTCTCTGCCTGTGGTGGCCCCATAAGGACGGGGTAACCACCACATGAATGCAAAGGTGCTGGGGGAGCTGCTGGAGAAGCGCAGTCTCCCCCCAGCACGAAGAAAAGTCCCTCCCTAAGTTTCCTAGGGAGTTCATAAGGATAACCCCTCAAGGGCTCAACCTGCTTTAATACACCTTTTGGGCTGGAACTTTTGTTCTACAGCTGAGGGTGTATTGCGAAGTGCTTCATGGAGTGAAGGGCTGAGTGGGGGATGTCTGGAGAAGGGTATCCCCTGGAGGTGAAGAGGTGTAATTGCACCAGAACTGCATTTACTAACGGTTATTCCTTTTTAGAGGGACTGAAGGTCACATATGTAATGTGAAGTACCTGTGTAAGGTGATGTCATAAGCAAAGTGGGTTATGTTGCCAGACACTCCTGCTAGGGTGTCTGGCTGAATATGGGTAATCCTGTGATTTCATCTGTGATGCCTTTAGGGGCTGTAATTGCAACGCATTTTAATGTCCAACAAATGTGCTGAGTACTGTCATTCTAAAGTGTGCGTAAACATGTATTTTTGCTGCTGCGCTTAAGTGAGGAACAACCCAGACTGTTAGCCCTGAATATGTAGGGGTGCATACTGTATGGTCAATATAAGATGCTCAGTCAGGGTTATGTGTCACTAGGGCAGGTGAACCTATTTTTAATGCGTGTTGAGGTAGTGGGGTGGGTCGCCACTGGGATGGTGCCAGTGCGCAGGGCCCTCGCTCCAGGTTATGCTCAACACACTGCATAAGGGGGCAAGATGATATGCATACATGGGAGTGGTGGTACTAGACCCCACCCCCCCTTTTGGGAGGGGTGGAGATGTTACGCAATGTCACAAAGTAATTCCAACAGCTTATGTATATTTGTAAATTAGTGCATAGTATTGAGTGGTGTGTGTGTTTAATAAATGTACTCTTACTTTTATAAAGCAAAGTACAGACTGGACAATCAATTATTGAGTGTTATTTCTGCGCACCTGCAAATGGCGATTACTAGCCCACACCACCTCCCTTGAGTAAAGCCTCAGACTGCTCTGCAACGCTACCCTCTGAGAGTCAGGCGCTACAATTGGGTGTTTGGTTCCCAGTGAAGGACAAATGTAGTCATGTTATTTGTGCAGGCCTCACAGATACTGCCTCGTTTTCCAACACAGATGAAGATCATCTACAGCCAGACTGGACCTGGCTGGCATCCTCACTATAAACTAGGAACCAGCTGCATACCTAACCCCAAGTCACCTGCTAATCATGATCAGTGAGCTCACATGAACCAACTAACTTTAATATTGTGGAAAGTGGCGGGTTTAAACAAATTACTTTAGTTATGACGCAACAAATTTTCTGCAGATAGGGGATGTAATCTGTATCCAAGAGACATGGAGTCAGAGCTCATTGCCATTAGACGGATATTTGGAAGTATTTCAACTAGCAGAAAAAAACAGTCTACATGGAAAGCCTTCCGGGGGCCTGGCTATATTATATATCAACTGGTTTAATTGTCATGGTAGATATACTTGAACAAAACTCAACATTCCAAGCTCTAACTATGGGAGGTATTCAACTGGGTCAAACATCTAAATCAATCCTCATACTAAACCTCTACTTGAACTTAGTCAAAGGACCCAAAGATGAAATAATAAACATCTTCAGCAAATCCCTCGATGACATGTTATGCAGGTTTCCAAATCCCGAGATTTTGCTCATGGGACACTTCAACTTGAAACAACTGGCCCAAACAAACTTTAACCCAACTGGTCACCTGGAAAGAAAAAGCAAACTGTCATTCATCCTGCAGGCATACAATCTCCCCCCTCCAGGACACACACCATGGGAGTCCCCCAAGCCTACGCACCCATGACAGGGGGTCTACCTTAGACTATATATTTACATCAAGTTCTATCAGAATGCACTGTAGACAAATGGCAATTCAACATTGAAGTGAAAGTGATCACTTCCCACTAGTAGCGTGCTTTGATGCCACATACAGAGTGGGCACAAGATTACCAACAATCAGTAACCCTAAAAGGTAAAAAAAGGTCAAAATACTAAAGAAAAGAAAATGGTGTAACTTAACGGAAGTACAACTTAAACACTGGCAAACTGTAATTGATCAAGATCCAACTCCGCAAAGCAACAAGATGACCAGGAATCCCATAATAACATTGCCAGAAACAATAACATCCATCCATCCATACGACACTGTCAGGCAAAGGTCAAAATCTGGCATCTAAAAACACTCCACCCCCACGTACAATGGACAGGAAACCTTGGTACAATAAAAGAGCTCAAAAAAGCTAAGCTGCCTTAAGGAAAGCCACTAAGGACCACAGGAAAGATAACTCCAATGAAAAATTGAAAATCACCTTAATTAAACACAGGAGATTGTACAAGAAGTCTTTGGGAGGCAAAGAAAGACAGTACGATGGGTAATGGGTAAAACTACACACACTAATGGGCAGTAGACACCAATCACAATTATGGCACTATGTCAACACCATATGAGATCCAGCGTATAAGAAAGGTAATTGCATACCTCAGGAAACATGGCTGGCCCACCTAAGAGATCAACACAATAAGTTACAAGCCCTGCTAATATAGCTTTGAACTGGGCCATTTTGCATGCACAAACGGGTTGCAAACCCGTTTGCGCATGCAAAATAGGGTCGTACATCTGGCCTTAAATCAATAAATATTGATCGGGGTCTAAAGTATTTAGTCAAGTAGATAATTCCTTGAACTCTACAGACCTCTCATTCTTAGATAGATACGATGTTCCTACTATAACAGACAAGTGCTCTACTAAACAGCAAAGTATGGATAATAATGGAGTGTGGCGAAACCTGCTGAACACCATGGATGCAATAGCTACAGCATTAAATTTTCACTCAAATAAGCTCGACATATAGGTGGAATTATTAAATACTTTAGCAGTTTATGTGGTGGGTATAGATACAAAATTACATAACCTAACCAACTTGGTGGTAAAAGCTCAGACTGATATTAACAATCAATTAATCAAATGTACGTGTTCACATATCCTAGACAAAGTATCAGACCTCCTCTTATTGAAGAAGTCAAAAACATAGCGGCACAATTATACCCAGAACAAACACCAGTTCGTTGTAATGAACTGGGATTAGGCGTAATAAGTGTGGGCACAAAGACGCAACAGACTCAGCGAGATGTGTCTGCCCATAAGGGTGTCTATGGGGGATGTTGGAAGCATGTTTGGGTATAGCCACTTCAAAAGATGAATGCCTTGTTATGCACGGAAAAGTTAAAGCTGAGATAAATCAGGTTGCTAACTCCTTAGGTTCAGGTGACAGTCTTAGTGATGTTCCAATATTATCAAAAGGGCAAGGACAAAGTTGCATAAGTTCACTGTTTCAGTGGCCTTAGTGGCTAACCCAAGGGACTGTTAACCTATTTTTAAATTAGCTAATCCGAAATCCCAAGGTGAGGGTTGTCCCCAAAAGGCCAAAAGGGTGCAGAATCTCACTCTGACTCAATGAACCTTGACCTGAGGAGTGAGGTTCAGCACTCTGTAAGGGAAAATAATAAAGAGCTGTCGACTGTCACAGATACAGCGACCTCTGATATAGTCGGCCCTAATAATGGAGCTGTGCCTAAGTATGACAGTAAGTCCCAGATCTGGAGTGACATTAAGCAGATGTTGGAAAATGCAGGTAGAGAAACAGTTTGTCATCAACAACTCAAGACTGAATCATTAGTACACACTGAGATCACACTCCTGCCTAAAGATGATAGGGCATATTATCAAGAACGGCGTTAAAATTATCGCCGCTTTAGCGGCAGAAAACTGCCGCTAAAGCGGCGATAATGGGCTTGATAATATGCCCTGGAGAATTCCAATAGAAGCCCAGGATCACAGCAGAACATGGGCTTCTATTGGAATTCTCAAGGGCATATTATCAAGCCCATTATCGCCGCTTTAGCGGCAGTTTTCTGCCGCTAAACCGGCGATAATTTTTAACGCCGTTCTTGATAATATGCCCCGATGTAACTTACACCATGCATGGGATTAGGCTAGCGGATATGATAAAGCCCTGTGCCATTCAGAGTCTAATGCTTTTTAAAGAACATAAAATTAACTATTTAGCTAATGATAGCAAATAAGGCTTCAAAGATTGATAAATGCCTTTGACAATTTGTATTTATGAATGGCCTGGAATTGAATGTGAAAAAAATTAAAATTATGAAAATTGGTCCAGCAAAAATAAGGATTTACTCATGGAGGGCCAGAGGGAGGCCTATTGAAGTTGTAAAAACCTATAGATACTTACGTATTTTATTTGATAATACAGTGTCGTTTAAGAACATTTTAAAGATTGAAGGGCAAAAACTGTAACCTTAATTCATGCTTTTAATTGCCTGCATAAATCACTGAATTGGCAATCGTATGAACATCTTCTTAAAGTTATGAGCGCAAAGCTCCAGCCTACTATTACATATGGCTCACCGATTACCAGGGGAAAAGATGCAAAGTTATTGGACCTATTAGTAATTGAGGCTTATAAAGCAACATTTGGGATCCCCAGGTCAGTGGGTCAAGCTGAAATAAGATTAGAGTTTGGTCGCCAAAAACAGTGTATGGTGTCGCAAGGGGTATTTTTTAAGTGTATGTACTCTGTTTTCATCCGACCCGGCCTCTTTAGCGAACAACTGCTGGCTTGCAATAACTAAATCTGTTTATACTGCTACCTGGAGATCCTATATTTTAACTTGTTTACATGAAATTGGCCTACAGATCGGGCTTAATGAATTGATTATGCCCAATCATGAATTAATCCTAAAAAAATCAAAACTAACTCTTTTAAACCGGATAAAACTCTTTTACCTGCAAAAACCCATGCATGGACTGTGATCAACTCATACCAGTCTTTGCGTATTCAGCCATACCTCAGTGCCCACTTTTCGGCTTCAATTAAAAAAAAGTTTAAAAAAATTTAAGTGGGATTAAACCCAACCAAGGAGGGAAAGCCGACTTGGATTCAGCAGTGGCCTAGTTCCAACTGTAGATTTTGTGGGTGGCCACATGAATCTTTATTGCATATAGGATGTGTGTGCCCAAATTTGCTTATAATACGTCGCATATTTTTAAAACCCTTATTCTTGAAGTTTGGGGTAAGATCGGCACATCCGGCTCTTATTTTAAGTCTATCTGGCGAGTCGATTCCGCTTTTATGTCAATTGAAAAAGTTTTTAACTGCTGTTGAAAAATGTTTGTGATTGATTGCTTAAGGCATATCACAATTAAATTAAATGATTTTAAGAGAAATATTGAATACATGAATGTATTTTAACTGCTTATCTTGCACAATATGGCCTCCTGAAAGATTTAGTGTCTACGTTGCTATGGTAATCTATTAGAAACTCAAATAATAAAGATACTGATGCACATTTATTGCCTGTCTGCACAATGGAAGATACCGATGCACTTTGATAGCTTGTTTGCACAATGGAATAAATGTTTACCGCACTCCTGCACTTTCATGTACAATGATCCAGTCCATGTTTTAATAGATTTTATAGATGATTTAAATATTGATTTATAAGGTTAGTTGGTGTCGCGACTCCACTCACCTGAAAGCCAGGAACCGCGAAAACGGAGATAGTTCTCCCTCTCACCCCAAGACCAATCCTCCACGCTAACTGAAAAAGCCCGGGCCATTGGTCCCAAGGGGAAAAGGAAGAGGGATAATGTTTGTGTGGGAGAAGTCTTCTGCACCGTAGGTCAGCAGGATTACCCAGGGAAGACCACGATGGGATGGATTGCACGTCCTTCTAGGACAATGGTATAATCACTGTCTGGAAGACACAACCATACAAACATGGGTAAGAGGTAGGATACAAAAAAGGTAGCACACATAAGTAGGCAGCCCCACTTCATTCAGCCCCCTGCTTCCCCTCCGTTTCCCTTTTAAGTACTACTCACCCTCTGAAAAAGCATTCAAGAAATGTAGAAGGAGGAAGTGGGAAAGGACCTCTATTACTAGTCATAGGAGAAAGGAATTCCAGGAAGGAAATAACCAAGTAGCAGAGGGTTCAGTGTTTGTAGCGAGAACAGATAGCACTGTCGCGGTCTTTCAGGAAAGGCAAAGGAAACGTCCTCTCTGAATTGCAGGCTGGAGAGTCACGATGTGCAGGAAGACCAGTAAATACGGAACAAAGATCCAAAGGAAAGCGAGCGGTGTAAGTACCATGACTCACTTAGGGTAAGGGATCAGCAGCTCCCTTTCAGGCACGTGGGTGAGCGCAACGGTCCTGCTGTCCTCACTTCTTCTTGACTTGAGAGGAGTACCGCTTCTGCGGTCTCCTGCACAAAATAAATGGTGAGTAAAAATTTAGAAAAAAATAAAGAGGAGACACCGCTCCTGCGGTCTCCGAATCGGGCACAAAATAAGGCACAAAATAATAGAGGGAGTGTTAAGAAAAAGAAAGGGGAGGCAACGCTCCAGCGGTCCTCAACAAGTGCGGGGAATCCGCTCTTCACAAGAGCTGAGATGCCACCAAAAATGTCACGAACAGGAACCGCTCCAGCGATTCCTCCAAAGAGAAAGGGTGAACTCGGTAGGACGCCGAAACACCCGGGAGATCCTGTGAGCAGCGTGGATCCTTCTCCCAGGACCCGGAAGCAAGATCCATAAAGCCAAGCACCTTGGCAACGGGAGACACTCGTCTTTATAGGTGAGTGTTTTCCACGTGATCCGGGACGTCATTCCGCCGGAAAAGAAGAGTAAAGCAACAGAGCGCTGACAGCCTTCACCGGAGAGGCATGGTAAAGGAAGGGCCATTCGCACCAATCTCACACGCAACCCACCATGAGGGATCTGGTAAGAGGTGGTTCGTGGTGTCCTGCCCCCTCCTCCCGGGAGTAAGTGTGGCCCCTATGCAGTCCGGGTGGTAACAGTTGGATTCTAATGTATAACTATGAATGTAATTACAAATTGTTGAGGAAACTTGTATGGTTGTTTTACACAGAAGCTTACAAATGGTTTTATGGTTATGGTATGGCCAGTAATTGTAGCTTTGTTCTATAGGTGCCTACTATCTATGGGAATGTGATAATGTTTTTATATACTGTTTTGAAGATGTTTTAATTGCAATGATTTTTGTTAATCAAGCAATAAAGAATTTAATCAATCAAAAATATACAGCGATAGCTTTGCAGAAGACAATACAAAACAGTAGCAGTCCAGGTTTTTAAGTAATGCCATCATCTAAATCAGTGATACTCAAAGAATAGCCCGTAGGCCGCATGTGGCACCTACTGACCTTTGCATGTGGCCCCCTGGTCAACAGCAGAACTGAGCTGATGTTTTTTCAACTCAGCACTAACATTAAGAAATAAGTTCAATAAACCGGCAAGCCTTTATTTAAAGGTTAATTGAAGTTAAAGAAAGGAAGTAGCTAGGTTATCCTGAACCTCCCAACTTTAGAAACCCCTTTATTTTTAAAGATATCTTGTAGCAAAGGTGTAAAAATATGATAAGGTCTCTTCAAAATTCAAAAAGTGTATTTCATTAACATGCAGAATCGTTTCACCTTAGTACATCACATTATATCAGTGGATTGAAAAGTATTTTTTTTAAAAGCAATAGTTTTCAAACATGAATTTACAAACATAATTTTTTCCCCACCCTGACAATAATGTCAATAGTGAATTAAGATGCAAGTCAGTTGTTAAGTGCACTCTTTGGGCTGGGTTCCTCTTATACATGAAAAACATTATAATTTATTACATCAAACACAGGAGAAGATTTTGTACAATGCACATCCAAAAGTCATCTATTTTGAAGTTATTTTACATATGACAATAAAGAAAAAGGAGGGAAAGTGAAATTAAACAATTGCCTAGGATCACACAGTTCGGTAAAGTAGGGAAGCCGGGATTAATTCCAGGTTTTCTGGTTTCACATTGTGTAATTCAGCCACTGGATATATATGCTTTGCTTCCACACCCACCTTACTGGCACCACCTCCGGCATACTCCGCCCCAACTGCCACCCTGCTGGCATCAATGCGGCCCTCGGTGACATCACAGCCAAAACCTTTTGGCCCTTGGGAAAATGTTTGTGAGTACCCATGATCTAAATGTAACTGCATGAGCTTAGAAATGGAGTCAGAAAGATTGAATGTCAATAACAAATGACAGACGGTAATTAGAAGAGGAAAGCACTTTAAAATGCCTGGAGCAGTCTTAGTGACCAAGGACTGATAATTTAAAGCAGATAAAGATAGCAAGACAATAGTAAAAATGAAAGCAGATGATTTTGCAGAAACTTAAAATGTGAACAAACGGCTGCTAAGTGACATAACAGTAAATGAGGAGAGTGGGCAGGGGAACAAGCAGGATGAAGCCATGCAGGTCAGGCAGACAGTCAGTGTGGAGGGAGGAGGGGAAAAATCAGTGCTATAAACCCAGCGTTGCATCTGGCCAACGTGGTCAGCATGATATGTGAGAAGCAAATGGCAGGGGTAAAAGGCGCTCAGCAATAGTATGGCACAGCAGCGGACAGGGCTCTGGGCTCATAGCAGCTTGTAATTACACATGGAAAGCCCAGGCTTGTAGGGCGTTCAGTACGAAGAGGGTGTAATACAATGTATTGACCCAGTGGTTGGAGTTCTGCAGCTCCTCAAGAAAGATAAAAAGGATCTGTGGATCTGCAGTACTACTTAAAAGCGAGACTTAAATGACAAATGACAGTAGACAAAGAAGACATGGGGGAAGCAGAAAGCTTTTCGAAGGACTTGAAACATTCCAGCCATTAAAGCTTTCCAAAAACACAATGGCCTCCATCGCACATACGGCAAATACGAAATGCTGCCAACATTCCCCTGCTTCCATTAAGAGTTTCACTTGAAGCAGCTCAAAAAGAAATAAACACCTATCCCTCGGCCTGTAATTTCTCTCTTTGACTGTTTCTTTTCATGAAATTGTATTTCTTACGATTGCTGATAGCCCTCTATCTGAAAAAGCATTGATCCTTCACAACACAAGCTTGACGTGGCTGCAGGCAAGAGCACATTCATTAATGGCACAGATAAGAATCACATAAGGGGGCAGTTCCAAATGGCGAAGGTTAAGTGTAAGCCACCTTGAGAAAATAAAGGACATGCCTGCTGTGTGTGGTAAAGTAAACTAACAGATTAACAGAAAAAAGTAAATATATCACAAATGCACCAATTGTTTATGTTTATAGGTGGTGTCGCATATTTCATTTATGCACATGATGTTAAAACAGTATACAAAACAAACCGGGAGCAGGTGGGGATACTAAATGAGACAACTATTTTTTGTATATTTCAAAGTATCTTCTTCGCTTTTACTAAAAATATCTCAATTAGAATGTTACCAAAAAATTATGCATGAGACACATTGCATATTTTCATAAAGTTTGTAGAGAATGTTTCTCCCGATATGCAGAAGACTTTTCACCCCTCCCCTCCTGTGCCTTAGACTCACTGCTGTTTGAAGCAATGTACTACATATTGGCTTCTTTCATCACTGAGTACATCGGCGATGTAATGATCTGCAGCTGGCATTCGGTCTCCCTCTCATCCAGAAAGTTAGGTAAGCAGGTAATGTACCTTGTGCAAAATTCTGTAGGCAACTTTCTGGTCACAGGTCCCTTATGAAGTGCAGTGAGATTTGTTCTTTCTTCCTTCCACCTGAGATCCATGAAATAATCAGCAGAAGTATTTAAAACTGACACCAGGTAGATTTTGGACATCATCACCACTTGTCTTTCAGCAAAATGCCTATGAAATTTGATGAGCGAATCCTCACAGAATACTTAAAGAATTTTGGGCAAGACTTGCTGATTAACACATTCTAAGCCTCTGTAATTATGACGGAAGAAAATTGTGGGAACCGCTGAACCCCAACTGGGTTGGTTGCGATAGTAGAGAGGCTGACCTTCATCTCTTGAGCCAATCCTGACACTGCTTCCTGTTATCCAACAGCTTGAAAGCAGTGCCAGGATTGGCTGGAGAGTGCAAACGCAGCTCTCCTTAAGAGACCGAGGGGTTGCAGCTACAACCCCACCCCCCTCACTAACGTTGCACATAGGAGAAGCCTCAAGTGCCCATGTTGGGTTGGACGCAGGATGGCACTCGTCTAACCTGACATGCGCACTTTACTACAAACCAAGCCTGCTGTAAAGCCCCACCCACGCCTGCCCGCCATGCGCTGTCACTCATTCCGATTGACACCGCCCTTGAAATAAAAACATCGCGGCCACCGGGCAGTTAAAAAAAAACCTAAACTAAATGTTTTGCTACTGCTGGAGCCGAGGGGGCTAAAAATGCAGGCAGCGATGCTCTAGTGCCCTAATAGGGCAGCCGTCCCTGTTAATAATCCCTGGTAAGGAAAAACAGCCAAAGTTGTTATTCCCTATTGTAGTGCTGCTAGCCCCATAGGCTAACATGGAAATGTTTTACTAAACTTAATAAAGTCTCATTTTGGATCGGAGCTAACTATACATATCATTCAAAACATCAAAATAATGGTTACAAGAAATCCAACTACTTGCTAAGGTCAGATTTAATATGACTATTCCAGGGAAGTAGTTTTAGAACTTACTATCCTGAAGTTACCTAAAGCAGCCCTGTAGCAGCCTCTTCTGATTGGTGAGACTTTTACAGCCTGAGCCAAGCTGCTACCTGAGTAGGTGTGAAGAGGCCTGGGGCTGCAACAATACAGCCATTTGGTGTGAAGATATTAGCTTCCTGGAGAATCCAGGGAGAGGAAGTCGGCTGGGGAAATAAGCTGGACTTCAAAGGCAGGAGATCACAGGGTATAGGACCCAGGCCAGCCCCCACTTCCTTGATCCCCAATGATATGGGAGTTCCCCCACAATTATGTTAGGAGAGGTGCTGGAAGGGAAGTGTTGCCAGATGTTAGTTGCATCTCTGGGTTGAGCTACACAGACACACACATCAAGGAGAGAATTTCTGCATTTTGATTTTTGGGAGAACAGTGCATTCTGCGTTACAAATATGCCACACTTCACAGGAAGTGGTCATAGCATAAATATGGGAGAGCTGCAGGAGCTCCTCAGAACACTGTCTGGAACAAAAGAAGAAGGACTGCACCACAGAAGGTTTGCACTCAAAAGGACTGCACCTGCTGCATTCTCAAGACTCAACAAGGAAAGGACTGTACCAGACTCAAAGGAAAAGTATTGGTCTCCCTGATCAGCAACAGGTACAACAAAGCTGGAAGAATCACCTGCCAAGCCAAAAGGAGGATCACCCCAGCTGACCTGTTGCAACTAGATTTTTCCTGAACTGTGCAGAGCATTGTGAGGAATTGAGTCCTACCCCCAAGAGGTAATCCAGTCAAGCCGCTGATGTCAACTCGCTGATCGGATTGCCCATGCTGGTTCATTCGGATGAAAAGCTGCAGGTGGAGCCCAACTTGATGTCGAGAAGGAAGCCGTCAACGACCATTTTGAGACCCTCCTCGCCGTCTACGCCGAAGATTTGATGCCTTTCCACCAAGCCGCCGAGTTGCAGCAGGCCGCTGTAATCGGCTCGAACTTCGGATTTGAGAAATCCGAGGACTCTCCTACAAGCCCATCATCAAGAGAAAAGCTACAAGAAAAAGACCAAGTCTGAAGGTAAACTTTTGACCGGAACCTAGCCCTATGTGTATCTGACCTACTCTCTATCGCAGTTGACCTAAACCTTGACTTTCTCCTGGTCAAGCATGACCAGATAGCCGCGAGTGACCGTTAAGCTTTTTGGCGATAGAATGCATATTTTTGGTTTAATCTTTAAAACTTCATATCTCCGGTTCCCTACATTGGATTTTTGTAATTTGATGTCAGTTTAACGATAAAAATATTCTCTATTTTTGTAAATGTTGGATTTTTTTAGAAATGGGGTTTCTGGTTGACTATGTTATGTATCTAAGCCATGCAGAACCCAGCACTCTAGTCAGGGTAAGGGGGGTTACACACCAAAGATAACCCCTGCTCACCCCTTGGCAGCTTGGCCAGAGCAGTCAGGCTTATCCCAGAAGCAATGTGTAAAGCGTTTGCATGACACACACACACACACACACACACACACCAGTTACACAATAAATACACCACAAAAGAGACTCCACACAGTAATATATAAAAATATGTTTCTTTATTGCATATAAATATAGACCACATAAACCAATAATCACTTTGCCAACTAGGCAATTGTCAAAACATCCCAGTTAGTACAATAAGATAGACTTATATGTTGCACATTGCATGAAAACATCATCACTGGACAAACAAATGTGAATCCTGAAATAATACTTGTTATCCTGACAAGACAAGGCAAAAATGACATATATCATAACATCAGGGCATCAAACACAGCAGTTAGGTTACGAAGAGAAACACTTAAATCACCATGATCACAGGTATCACTAAATAACAACATAAGCACATAGGATGCAGTCAATACATAGCTGTAGGGCACCTGTGCCTCTATTATATGTGATGTGGTAGTTTAGGCTTCCCTGTATGGTACCGGTGCTTCTGCGCTCCTTTTAATATTATATAAGAGTGAGTATAGCAACTCACAATAACTTCCAAAATGCAGCTTGTTTCTCCGGGTTAATCAGGGCCCTCTGTCGAGGTTTACCATGTAATGCAGGAAATCACAAAAGAAGTACCCCACACTGTATGTTTTGCTCAGGAAGGGGGGTGAGGCACCAATGTAGGCAACAGTGTGGTGAGATTTTGTCCAGCCCCCCATGTACTGAAATAACAGAGGCAGCAGCCCACAACCATGTGGTGCAGCTGTTGAAGACCATGGCTGCTATCCAAGGCGGGAGTTCCAGCGGGACACAGATCTGCCCACAAAAGGAAGCGCAGCACTCGCCATCACGGCCCTGAGCCAGAAAGGCTACATGCTGTTAAGGAGTACCCAGGCACGGCGTGTCTCACACTGTCAGTGGGACCAAGTCACTGCCCCAGTGTGTGACTTGACGAGGGCACTCCTCCTGCAAAAGAACGGAGGAGCGCAGGACAGGGTCACAGCTTTCCCTGGCTGGTGTCTGGTCTTGGGAGAGGAGTGGTGCACAGCACTCTTCACATGCTGTGGTAAAAGTGGACAGGAGGGGTGCACAGCTCTTCGCACGCACTGGTCTCCTGGGGGGTTAGAGAGGGCTTGTTCGTGCCCACACTGCCTGCGTGGCACAACCCGCAGAGAAGACACCCCAGTCCCAGGGAACCTCCTTGCACAAGGGATTCCTCGAGAGGGACACCAAAGTGGATGCCTGCTTGTGCCCTGGGGGCACCGCACAGTACACAATGGATCAGAGCACCGGGACAAGCATACAGGCACGCTGACTCCCCCGATCCACAGAGCCCTGACCTTTTAGTACCAGGAGCACTCACACGCGGAATGTGATCAATGCCCCCTGCTGGACTTGTCAGGTGTCAAGTCCCATGGCAGGGGCTGAAGGAGGGATCTTTGACGGCCCTGAGATCCCTAAAAACAGTGGCAAGTCCAGCTCAAGCCCTTGGAGATCACTTGGGGCACCAAAGCAGGAATGTAGGCAGCATGCCAGCACACAGAGTCCTTGTATGCAAACAGACAGTCCTCCTTGCAGCCCAGCAGGCCACAGGTCAGCACAACAAACAAGGGAGTCCAATGGCGGTTCCTCCTGGCAGCATAACCGTTCCTTTGGGCAAGGTGCAATCTGTAGAGCCAGCAGAACTGGTTACAAGTCCAAGGCAGAGTCTAAAATCATGGGTTCAGAGCCCCTGCACTTATACACACAATGACTTTGATGTGGAGGTAACTTCAAAAGAACTTTAGATGTGCACAACCCCCCCCATTCAATCCCCGATCTTGCTCCAGACATCAGAAGGGGGGAAACAAGCCCAGTGTGTGAGGGCAGGGCCCTGTCTATACAAATGTGTGTCCCACTTCCCTTTCTCCCAGCCCAGGAAGACCATTCAGTATTCAGATGTAACCCTCTGACACCAAACCCTTCCTTTGTGATGGCTGTCTGGAAAGTATGCACAAGCCCAGCTGTCACTCTACCCTAGACGTGGATTGGAGTCGGGCTGCAAAGCACAAAGAGTCATAAGCACATAGAAATGATCCTTTTCTAAAAGTGGAATTTCTAAAATAGTAATGAAAAATCCACCTTCACCAATGAGCAGGATTTATCACCACTATTCCAAACATACCAAACTTGGCAAGGCAACTCCTTCCAGATCAGAAATTACTACTGAAAAACATATCGGGGAATTCCCAATGCAAACCCATGAGAGGAGCAGCACCCACAGCAGTGAGAAACCAAATAGGCTGTCTTTCACTACCAGGACATGCCACACAATCAAGGCACATGTCCCACCTTTTATCTACACAGCACCCTGTCCATAGGGCTATTTAGGGCCTACCTTAAGAGTGACCTATATGTAGTAAAAGGGGAGTTCCAAACTGGGCAAGTAACTTTAAATGCCAAGTCAATGTGGTAGTAAACTGCACAATCAGCACTGCAGGCTCACTAGTAGCATTAAAGTTACAGGCACTGGGTATATGGGATACCCCTGTACAAGGGACTTGCAGGTAAAACAAATATACCAAACAGGTGCAAGCCAATCATACCAAGTTTCAAGGAGAAAGCACATGCACTTCAGCACTGAATAGCAGTGGTAAAGTGCCAAGAGTCCAAAAGCAAACAAAAACAGGCCAGAAGAAATTCAGAAGGAAGGCAAAACGTTTGGGGATAACCCTGCAAAAAGGGCAGGTCCAAAAGATTTTTATTGTGTTGTGTCTTTTACTTATTTATTGCTTTGGTAGTATTAAATGCTTTACATACACCTGTCTCCTCAGTTAAGCCTGACTGCTTGTTTGCTAATCTACCAAGGGTTGAGCAAGGACTAATTTACTGAGACTTGACGGGACCTATTAGTGGTTGTGGTATTATTACGTACTAATAGCTAATTTCCTTACTTATGTGCTAAAGGCACCAGTGCTAATTTGCACAGGTAAATTGGTGCACTTGACCCATGCTACTGTTTGTTTCTTTTCTGCGTATATGGAGGTCAGGCAAACAGTTATTTGGTTCCAGGTGATACAGTGCATGCATTTCATACAATACTAAGCCCATCCATTGCTCTATATTTAGATTTCATTGAAATGTTAGGCGGGCGCGCATGTATCTAACAATGAGGAAGTACAATTTACCGCTTAAAAATAGGAAGCTATTTTTCAGCATTTAGCCCTATAACCAAACATTACACACTGCCTATATATTGCTTTCCTCAGCAATAAACACATCCATTATTTTTCCTTTCATTTTCTCATCACTTTGAGAATGGCTGCTTGGCCCGGCCAAATTACATGTTACACATTGAATACTAAAATGTGCTGTTCAGTTTCAGGGTACTAAACACATCATTTCCTTGTGAACCTTCTGGAAACATATACAATTTCACTATATATTTATAAGGTAAAAAATGTGTCAAAGAGACATCATATTGCTGGATGGGAATAGCTTCAGGTTTGGTTCATTTTTTTCAAGATTGACAATATTAATATAACTTGTCATTTGCTCCTTGTCATTTGGTTGATTGTATCATGGTACTTGCTGTTGGACGATCAAATTCAGAGTATGTGTTGGTATAACACACACTGGCAAAGCCAACAGGCCTTGGCTTTAAATAGAATAGCCATTGGCCTTGCGAATGCTTGAGTGTGCATGGCCTACAATCTTGGATTGGGATGGTTGACATGCACCATGATGCATGCACACATGCCGCCATTTTAAATGCAAGTGGTGAAAAATAGAAAATAAGTATGTATGAGGGGCCGGCAGTACCTGGCAGCTGCTGGACCGGGTACATAAATATATATATAAATAAATATAAACCAATGACAGCATAATAGGGAGCAGTACTGGCAGTAGGGCAGAGAGCATCATGGAAAAGGGGGCAAGAGGGTTTTTGAGGCAGAAAGCCAGTGGGGGTTGGTGCATTAGAAAGAGAAAAAGGGAAGAGAGAAAGAAAACATATGTATTCCCATTGGAGTGCTCAAAACCATATTAAACAAAGCATTGCCAATGCCACCAGGTCAGGCTAGCCTTTCTATGTGTAACCCAGATCAATTGGGTTAGGCATTGCTTGTGAACACCAGTCTGGTGACAGTATCACTTGGGGCCGCTGAGTATGCTGAATCTGTGACCATGAAGAGCTCCCCATATGTGCAGACACACACAAAGGCAAAAAAAAGCTGTCAGCGCTCAAGAACTGTAAACTTAAGCAACTACGTTATGCCTCATCACCAAAGCCATGATGTAAAGTCAATGACACGATGTATAATGTCGAAGTGTAGCCCTGGTTAGTGGAGTTGAAGTAAATGCAGATTAATTTGATGCTTTTGAGTGTATTAAACTGACAGGTATTGTAAGGTACTCAGTAACTGTAGCTCTTCAATTTAAGAAGGAGAGAGCCTGGACTACCCTGCAAGTGTGCAATATCTTGTATGGGAAAGTACTTGCTCTTCACTTGAGCATACAGGTACACTGGGATAGTGAGTACATGCACCTTTATAGTTCTATTTCAACACTGATGCTGCTGGGTTGTTAGAGACTAACAGTGCCAAAGTCACCACAAATTGACAATATTTTTCCCTAAATAGTTTTTTGTAATTCTCAGCATCCACTGTTTGCAAAGTTGTCTTACTTACAGCAAATAATACCATCTACAGAGTATTAGCGTCAAATGCTGTTGTTTTAATTACAGTGTTTCGTGCATGAGAAAACATAAGGGAAGTAAATAAAATGTGAGTGAAAATAAGAGGGGGAAGTAATTATTTAGCTTTCACAGTTGTATCCTCCTCTTTCCTCTTCTTAAATATAGACTAATGAATATTAATAAGGAGAGGAGCTCTCTTTAAATCTTTCATTTGGAAGCAGAGTTATTCCTAGCAGTGTTTGAATTGTAAATACTTTACTCAAGGAACCCATAAATAGGTGGTAAAGGTATGGCAGCAGAAAGCACTTTAGCACTGGGCAGCAGTGGTTAAGTGCCAGAGTTCTATGGCCAGCTAAAAAGAAGTCCGCAAAAACATGACGTCTGAAGGCAAAAGGTTAGGGGAAAGCCATGCCAAAGATGTCAGGTCTAACACGTGTCCCCCCCCGACCACTGAAAGTGGGGAGAACTACCTAACCCCCTGGGAGTTCTCTTCACTTAGGTGGAAGAACCTGGAGAGACCATTAGAATTGGTGTGGTCTGTTCCAGGAACGGTGTTCCACTATAAGGTACATTCCATGTTGGGAGGAGGACCACCTCAGCAGTTGGGGATTCTCACCCTTCATTTTCATTAGCCATCTGAGGGGTCTGTGGTCTTTCTGGACACAGAAATGAGCACCAAAAAGGTATATCTCAGCTTCTTCGGTGCCCAGTCCACTGCAAAGGCTTCCTTCTCTATTGCACTCCACCTCTGTTCCTGGGGAAGTAACCTCCTACTGATGAAGGCTACAGGTTGATCCAGGCCCTCTTCATTTAGCTGTGAGAGCACGGCCCCTATGCCAAGCTATGAGGCGTCAAGTCAGGGGCCTTGAGCATGAGTGCTGTGCACATGGCCTCCTCCAGGGTATCGAAAGCGTTCTGGCATGCCTCTGTCCAGATCACTGGACGTGGCTGCTTCTTGGAAGTCAGCTCTATCAAGTGGGCAACCATGGTGCCATACACCTGGACAAATCTCCTGTGATAACCAGTGAGGTCTAAGAAGGCTCTTACTTCTGTCTGGGTCTTGGGGGATTCCCAAGCCAGAATGATTTCGTTCTTGGCTTAGAGGGGTTGCACCTTGGTGTCCCAAGTAGACCACTGAACCCTGCTCTATCTGACACTTACTGGCCTTAATAGTCAGGCCTGCCCTCTGCAGATCCTGAAGCACTTCCCTGAGGTGGCACAGGTGGTCCTCCCAGCTAAAACTGAAGACCAAAATGACATCTAGATAGGCAGCACTGAAGTTCTCCAACCCGGCTAGGCACTAGCT
Source organism: Calotriton arnoldi (assembly GCA_963921515.1). Taxonomy (NCBI): domain Eukaryota; kingdom Metazoa; phylum Chordata; class Amphibia; order Caudata; family Salamandridae; genus Calotriton; species Calotriton arnoldi. The sequence goes on from CAWUFW010002100.1 coordinate 721,071, forward strand.
GACCAACCTCTGGAAGGTGGCAGGGGCATTCTTCAACTCAAAGGTCATCACTCTGAACTGGAAGTGCCTTACAGGAGTAGAGAACACAGACCTCTCCTTGGCCCCCTCAGTCAAGGCAATTAGCCAGTACCCAGACATTAAATTAAATGTGCTGAGGAACTTGGCAGCTCTCGACTGATCAATGAGCTCATCAGCTCGGGGGATAGGGTGTGCCTGAGTCTTGGTGACTGCATTGAGGTCCCAGTAATCCACACAGAACCTAAGCTCTGAGATAGCACCTGGAGGGGCAGCCTTGGGGACCAACACCACTGGGATGGACCAAGGGCTGTTGGAGGGTTAATAACCCCTACCTTCAACATCTTGGAGACCTCAGGTAGTGTCACTTTACTAGGGACTTACAAAAAATTAAATATGTCAATTGGGTATAAGCTAATTCAACGTGTTTTAGGAGAGAGCACATGCACTTTAGCACTGGGTAGCAGTGGTAAAGTGTGAAAAGTTCTAAGGGCAGCAAAAATGAAGTCCGCAAAACAGGAGGTCTGAAGGCAAAAGGTTAGGGGAAAACAATGCCAAGGATTCCAGGTCTAACAGTTCTCAAAGCGCAAGGACTTCGCATCAACCTTGCAGCCCACATAGGAACTGCTGCTGTACGAACCTTCACCAACCCAGGCCCTCGCATCACAAATCTCTCGTCGACAGCAGCTTCAACGACAATGCAGGTTCTCCCATCGCAGCCTCGCAGCTGTCTGGAAATGATGCATCACCTTGACTGCACAATGCATTCTGTGAATCATGGCAAATCTCCCTGTGGTAGACTGCTGTGAAGCGCTCCTAGGTCCTTGGGCAAGGTTTGCACTATGTAAAACTGCCATAAAATGTAGATTCTGCCTGCCACCCACACTCTAATCTCATCCTCTAAGAATTAATGTTTGATATCAGCAACAGATACCCATCTCATGGCTCAATTGCATAATGTGAAACCAGAACATCTAGGACCAGTCCAGGCTTCTACCTGACCAATTGTGTCATCCTGGGCAAATACTTCATTTCATTGAGCCTCCTTTTTTAGGTCTCGCCTGAGCCAGCGCATGCGCTGGACTGGCGAGACATTTAGTGAGTGGGCTTTAAAAAGCCGACCACAGCTTTTTGGGTGGCATAGAGCGTGCGGTTACGCGCACAGGCACGAGCAGAGGCGCCATCTGGCTTTCCTCTCGCTCTCCCAAGCACGCGCGCCTCGTCCTTGCAGCCTCGCAAGCATTTGGACATAAATCAAAGGCTTCTGACCACGTGACTGGGATGCCTTCATCCCCAGCTCATCTTTCTTCTTTCCTCCTTACCCCCTCTTCCTGCACGCGCGCGCGCGCCCCGCCTCTCAGCAAACCTCAGCCGGACGGGAACCGAAGCGTGACAAGTAAACAACTGCACTGTATAGAGCGGGTCCCACACCCAGCCCCCACCTCATCCTTTGCTTTCCAAGTCGCTTCCATTTTATTATTCCTCCCCCGCCTCAGGCTCCTCGGTCGCTCACCCGCCCACTCAACATTGTTCGTCTCTGTTGACTTCTCCCCCCACCAACGCCTCCATTGCCCCTCACCTCTCCCGTTGCGGTCCATAAACATTTTTTTTAATATCTACAATTTTGTGAGGGCCTGGCAGCAGCCATTTGCTCTTGGTCGCTCCCTATGTAAAATGCACTTTCGTCATGGCTGTGTGATTCCTACGCTCCTCCACCCCATCGTCTCTGCTTTCACTCCCCCTCGGTCACAGAGGGGGGGTTGTGCTGCTGTATGAGGTACTTCTATCATGCACCACTCGCGGACTTGTCTAAACCCGCTCTCTGTTCTGTTCGGCCGCCTCTTGTATCCCCCTCCTGCCCTCCTATCGGATCCCGTCTCACCTACCAGCCTATTGTACCCCCCCCCCTCCTCCCGGCCTCTTTTCAAACCCCTGCTCCTCTCGCTTCTGCTCGCACTGCTTGGACATGCATCTATCCAGGCTGTAGTGACAGAAAAAACATGTCCGCAGGAGGAAGAGAATGCATGCGCTCGTGCAGTTTTGCAAACTATGCGTAGTTAGTGCTTATTGTTGTTTTTTTAAATAGGACCCCATGCGCCGGCAGTAAGACTATTAAATAAGAGTGCAGAACTGTTTATATTGTTTAAAAAATATGCATCAGCAGTCGGAGCTGATAACACGTTAGTGCAAACATTCTATTAAGGAGGGACAGACGTGGGACTGGTCTGTCTCTACTCCATCCAGATGCTAGGGGGTGTTTCCATCTCATCCTGGGAGGTAGCTCTTGTATGCTCTGGGGCTCCTCCATGCTCAGGTCTCTTTGCACAAAGCTTCCGGTGGGCAGGAGTCTAGCGCTTCGACGCCGTCGTGTCTAGGAGCATGCTCTGACCCCCGCCTCCCCCGGGGGCTCTGCCCTGTCTCTCTCGCCCAGTCCCGGGCTCTAAACACATCTTGGACGTCAGGGCTTGTTCCAGCCTCTCAAAGCCTTTGATTTGTCTCTGGAAGGAGGCACCATCTCGGGGGGCGTCTCCTCCTTTGGCAGGAAGTAGGGTTCGCTTCCCCTCCCACAGGAAGCACAGCATAGAGGCCTTGAGTCTGTCAGGCTCTCGTGCTGCCCTCACACGGGGCCTCTGAGCCTCTGTCTGCATCTCTCCTCCTAGCCACTAAAGCTTCCCCCTCCTCCTGTCTCTCTGCCCCACATCTCCCCTTAGCACTTCCCTCCACCCGTCTCTCTGCCCCCCTCCCCCCAAAGCTCTGCCCCACATCTCCCCCTAGGGCTTCCCCCTCCTCCTTTCTCTTTGCCCCCCCCACCCAAAGCTCTGCCCCACATCTCTCCCTTAGAGCTTCCCCCTCCTCCCGTCTCTCTGCCCCCCCAAAGTTCTGCCCCACCTTTCTCCCCTGACCTTTCAGGGGCAGACGCCTGCCATGTGACTGACACGGCCCAGCTCTCCTGACCTTTCACAGGCGCTCACTCCTGGCATGTGACTGACTCGGCCCAGCTCTCCTGTCCTGTCAGGTGCACACTACTGCCGTGTGACTGACTCTGTCCAGCCCTCCTGGCCTGTCAGGTGCACACTACTGCCATGTGACTGACACGGCCCAGCTCTCCTGTCCTGTCAGGCGCTCACTCCTGGCATGTGACTGACTCGGCCCAGCTCTCCTGTCATTTACAGGCGCTCACTCCTGCCATGTGACTGACACGGCCCAGCCCTCCTGGCCTTTCGGGGGCGAACACCTGTCTTGGAATCGACTCGGCCCAGACCTTCTGACCGTTCACAGGCGCTCCCTCCTGCCTTGTGACTGCCTCGTCCCAGCTCTCCTGGCCTGTCAGGCGCTCACTCCTGCCTTGTGACTGGCTCGACCCAGCTCTCCTGTCCTGTCAGGCGCTCACTCCTGCCATGTGACTGACACAGCCCAGCTCTCCTGACCTTTCACAGGCGCTCACTCCTGCCATGTGACTGACTCTTTCCAGCTCTCCCGGCCTTCAAAAGGCTCAGACCTGAAGTTTTTCAGTAGGTCATTCTGCCTTATCATGCAGCCAGCTCTGTTGAGTCAGGATGGCCAGGGTAGTGAGGGGGCCCCAGGGGGGCCACCGTGGGCCACAGGTCATGGAGCCAGAGTTTAAGCACAGACCTACCCACGTGAGCTCACGACTTCCGGCTTGGCATAGGCACAACCCCAGGACTCCCTGACCAGGAGTCCCCGTGCGTGGCACGGCCTGATTGGTGCCTACTTTACATTCACAGAGACCCTACACTGCAGAGCGCTGCTCTTTCCTGGCTCTGCCTGGTTGGCTCCTGATTTTATCATTAGACTGCGTGTGTTCTTGATCAGCTCCCTGGTTTCAAACAAGGCTTGGTTGGCTCCTGATGTTATCATTGCCCAGGTATGTTGTGAAGGATTGATTGGTTCTGACATGACCTCCTTGGCTCCTGATGTTATCATTGCCCAGGTATGTTGTGAAGGATGTATTGGTTCTGACATGGCCTCGTTGGCTCCTGATGTTATCATTGCCTAGGTATGTTGTGAAGGATGTATTGGTTCTGACATGGCCTCGTTGGCTCCTGATGTTATCATTGCCCAGGTATGTTGTGAAGGATGTATTGGTTCTGACATGGCCTCTTTGGCTCCTGATGTTATCATTGCCCAGGTATGTTGTGAAGGATGGATTGGTTCTGACATGACCTCCTTGGCTCCTGATGTCATCATTGCCCAGGTATGTTGTGAAGGATGAATTGGTTCTGACATGGCCTCGTTGGCTCCTTTTATTGCCATCAGCGCCGGTGTGCTATGAAAAGTTTCATGTTCACTGACATGGCCAGGGTGGCTCCTGATCTTAACAAGAGATCACTGTGTTCTGAAGAGTTCTTCTGGTTTCCGTCAAGCCCTGGTGGCTCCTGCTTTTATCAAGAGTCTCCCTGGTTTCTCACAGTCCCAGTTGCAGAGACTGAGCTGTTCTCCTCGGGGCCAGCGCCTCGAAGGTACCCAGGTGGTTTGTTGGCGCTGAGTCCTGTACAGCAGGTGAGGTGGCCGGCAGCCGCCGCTGGCAGCCCACGGGGTCCCGTGAGGTGAAGGTGGCGTGTCCAAGGAAAGAATGGGCAGATCTCTCTGTACAGGGACAAGCTCAGGGGCCTCTAAGAGGGGCAGAAAAACAAGTAACAAGCATTGGCATAGCCAATAGGTCTTGCCTTTGGGACCTTATCCCCCTCCTGCCCTCCTAGCGGATCCCGTCTCGCCTACCAGCCTCTTGTACCCCCCCCCCGACCTCTTTTCAAACCCCTGCTCCTCTCGCTTCTGCTCCTGTCTGTCCGGTTCTATTTTCGCGCGGTAAACAGCCGTCGCCTTAGAGCCCCCCACCCTTCGATGAACAGGGCACCAACACTGTCTCCCTTACCTCCGTCTCATCGCGGCCATCTGTGTTCTCCCCTCCCCACGTACAAAGCGGCAACTGAAGCAGTTTCTTTTAATCCTACAAATGACTCCAAACCAGTTAGCAGTAATCCGCATTTAGATACGCGATACGCCACAACTACAACGGTTTCGCTGCACAAGTGCACAGCTAGAATTTTTCAAATTGAACGGCAACTAAAGCAGGTACACCAATGGTCGTACTGCTTGATATCATAGGTTTCATGCATACAAACAACACGCCCAGACTTCAGCGCACCACGCATGTGTAGTGTGGTGGCTGTTTCCCCAATTTAACAAGATAAGTAGCCATGTTAAGGTCAGGCAGCTAACCTTACGGCAGGTAGTATTGTGTTCTTCGGTTTTGACTCGCTCTTAAACTTTTTTTCTTAGTTTTATATAGCGCTCTGCTACATAATTTGATTCTCCCCCTGTCGTATAATTCCGATAGCCTGCTTATATACAGTCTTTCTGGCAGTTTCAGCAGTGAGGCGCAGGACTGGATGGGCATGGAATCAGTGCTGTTACCTTAACCAATGATACCGGGGTGGCTGCTTGGACCAAATTTAACTTTCACGACTTTGCTTTGTCCATATATTGGTGAGCTGAGGCACATGTGCGAATGTTATGAATGAAGCAACTACTGTGAATGAAGCTTGCACATTTTTGCTCACCCTGTTTGTGTGATAGCAGCTTGCACAGCCGCTGCCTGTGTTGATTGTCCAAGGGATGCTTTCTTTGCTGTTCCTGTTCTGGAGAGTAGAGCTTGCAATGGTGCACAATGTGATTTACATGCCGTGTATCAGATACACATACACAAATACTGCATGTTTCAGCTGTGAGTGTTAAATATGGTCAACTGCTTCCAGTGCATTCATTGTTTTGAGTGGAAATGGAGCTTGTACTGCTGCTGTCTTTTGCCCTAAATGCCCTAGGGATGAAAGCTTGCGCTGCTGTTGAATGCACTGCACCTGTGAGGGGAAGCCTGCACTGGTGATGCCCACCATGTCCTTCTTCTGTGTCTATGGAAAGTTTGCAGTGTTAGCTGTTTTATTTTTGCAATTTTATATAGCGCAAACTCGACCGCTTTACATGAGCACCAGTGCATCACAGACGTACACATTCATTTTTAGGAATGGGGAGATTAAGTGATTTGCCCAGAATCACAGGATGCTTGAGCCTCCCGCCAGACTCAAACCCGGTTCCCCACCTCCAAAGTCGGCCGCTCTAGCCATTAAGCCACATGGATATTTTGTGTGTGCGAGGAACTTTTGTGGCTAGGGCGTCTGCTGCACCTTTTAGGTACATGAAGGAAGCTTGAATGCCTGTTTGCATGTGAAGGAAATTTGCAATGTTGTCTGCTTCATACCTGTCCTGTGCCCAAAGAAGCTTGTGTTATGTGCCCCAAAGATTAAGGAAGCTTGCAATGCTTCTGCCTGTGATGTACCTGATGTGTGAATGTGAGACACTTTCGATGCTGTTGTTTAAGATGGACCTGTTCCTTGTGCGAGGGAAGCTTGTACCGTTGTTATCTTTGTGGTTCTTGTGTTCTGTGCAGGAAAGTTGGAATACGACTGCCTGCACTATACTTGTTATGTCTATGAAGGAAGCCTGTACTGCCCATGTCCATGCTTCGCTTGTCCTCTGTGCGAGGGAAGCTTTCACTGTTGCTGTATGTGCTAGGTGTGTCAAAAACAGAGTATATTGCTGCCCATTGTACCTGTTTGTGAGTGAGGAATGCCTCAGCTGTACTTGTGTGTGTGTGTGTAAATGAAGCTTGCAGTGCGGCTGCCTTTAATGTACCCGCTCGGCGCCAGGGAAAGTTGCATGACTCTAATTTTTATTGTACACGTTCTTTGCAGCTGACATATTAACTGTATGTGCTACTTTGTCATAAGTGGAAACTGTCAGTACATTAAACTCTGATCTCTCCCCAGCAATAACATTAATCACTAGAGTTATCTTGACATTTTTATTGATGCCTGAAAACTGCTGGACAGACAAGAAACTCTGCAACATGTGCTTTTTAAACCAGTATTATTTCTAAACATAGGGAAGTGCCAGGGGTACCTACACTGGTCGCACCTCCCTAAAGCCGGCACTGACACAGAGTGTACAACTCCACATTCAAATAATGTCCTTGCTAAATCAGACCATTTGCACATGGATACTGCTTATAAAGGGTACACAGTATGCAGCAATTGTATAGCTCTTCAATCCCTGGTGGCACAGCACATGGGATAATATGCTGCATGGCTAAACACTTATAAGGTCCCAAAGGCGAGACCTATTGGCTATGCCAATGCTTGTTTTCATTAGCACATATGAGAGTACCATCAAATATGTGAATTCAGCATGTGTGCTAGATGCCTGATGTAATGGTATATAATGTTGCTGCATCTACAATAAGAATCTAAGCCACATAGGCGACACATGACAACTGACTTGCTTCTTTATTTACCAAGAGTATTGTCACAGTGAGGAGGTTGGAATGTTTTTCAGTCAATGTTTAATAACTCTCACTTTCATGTACTAAGGTAAAACGCTTACGCCTGTTAAAGAAATACACTTTTTTAAATTTTGAAGACACCTTATCATATTCCAACATCATGTTTGGTGCTCGATTTACATGCCAAATATTTGCAAGTCTCGTCTTGGGAATAGATTCTTGGAGCCAGAGTCCACCCATGGCTCAGCTCTGGCTCAACCCTCCATGTTAATTGGTTGGCTTGTCCACTTCTAGCTGAGTGTTCTTGTGCTCTTGATCCAAAAGAATTGATTCCAGTGCACAAGATTAGCCTTTCAATATTTGAGGTCGATAATATACACGTCTCTGAGTTTGAGGGCTTGGCTACATCCACTCACTGACTCTGTGCAACAAGGCAGCATCTAGATGCTGAACACCTAAAAACACAAGACACCAAACAATTGACAGAATGTGAGGGATCCTAAAGGGATTTCCCAATAAATGATGGTCATGTTGAAGGAGGGGGTGGTTCTGTCTGGGACGAGGCACGCTGCTGTGTGAAATATATCATAGCCCATTATAGTAAAAACGAATAATAGTCATGACTTGTTTTTTATATAGCACGTGGTACTTCAGTTCTGCCACTTCTAACTTGTCAACAGTATCAGATTCCCGATCAGCTCCAACTGTAGCAGGTCCACTGACACTGCCTACATTCAAGGTTGCCTGGTATTGTCGTTTTTCCTGTTATTCTCCATAGCTGTGCTGCCTGTTGCCTCTAGCAATTGTGATGCCTGTTAGCCTTCAAGTTCTCTCGCCTTGATTTTGCAGTTCTGCGCACTTCTGTTTTTTGGGTCAGTATTGACCCCGCCGTGTAGGAGTCGCCCGCTCCTTTCCCGCCTGTTCGCTCTCCCACTTCCCGCCACCCAGCACCCCCCGCACTCCCAGGACCTACTTAATGGAGACTACAGCGAGACCGCATTAAGCAGATCCATGATCAGCTCTGACTGTAACAGGTCCACTGATGCTGCCTATGTTCAAGGTTGCCTGGTATTGTCGTTTTGCCTGTTATTCTCTATGGCTATGCTGCCTGTTGCCTCTAGCAATTGTGTTCTCTCGTCTTGATTTTGCAGTTCTGCGCACTTGATTTTCTGTTTTCTGGGCCAGGATTGACCGCACCGTGCATGTGCCACTTGCTCCTTTCCTGCCCGTTCGCCCTCCCGCTTCCCGCCACCCAGCGCCCCATCTCCCTCCCAAGTCCTACTTGATAGAGGCCGAAGAGTGACCCCCATTGAGCAGGTTTTCAATCAGCTCCAACCATAGCATGCCCCCTGATGCTGCCTATGTTCAAGGTTGCCTGGTATTGCCATTTTGCCTGTTATTCTCTATAGCTTTGCTGCCTGTTGCCTCTAGAAACTGTGTTGCCTGTTAGCCTTCAAGTTCTCTAGCCTTGATTTTGCTGTTCTGCACACTTCTGTCTTTCCATTTTTGGATCAGGATTGACCACGCCATGCAGGAGCCGTCCACTCCTTTCAGCCCTCCCGCTTCCTGCCATGCAGCGCCCTGCCCCCCTTCCAGGACTTACTTAATGGAGGTCACAGGACGGCCGTGCTGCCAGCGTGCCAAAGGCAAGACCTTCTGCGCCTGTCTGCATCTGGACCGTGCTCAGCGCGAGAAACCCTGGCCTTCCTGTCACCCCCACATACTCCTCCACAGAACTCCGGGCCCTGGATTAGGGACGCCACAACAACTGATGCCTCACATCTCCTCAATCAATGACAGAACCGTTCACCCGCCACCGCTGTCTCTTCAACTGCAACTCAGGACCTCCCACCCTCATGGAAACCCACACCACTCCCACTCTGTCGACCACCCAGGAACCACTCTGATGCCTCCTGCTCAACAGCCAATCTCTCTGCAAACATGCCACTGTGGTAACAATCTCCACGCTCACCCTGACGTGATCTTCATTACAGAGACCTAGCTTAACCCCTCCTTTGCCCCCGACATCGACAGCGCAATGACCAATGACTACAAGATGACACACCGGGACCACACTAACAAACACGGAGGAGGCATCACCATCATCCACAAAGAAACAATCTGCTGCACCACCACCGAAGACAACACCACACCAATCATGGAACACCTCAACTTCTAACTCCACACCAACGACAGAACGACCATCAGAGGCACCCTCACCTACAGACCCCTAGGACCATGCATTGACTTCTGCAATGCCATCACCAACTTCGTCTCCTCTCTTGCCATCAAGTCCTAGCACTACATCTTCTTCAGAGACCTCAATTTCCACCTGGATGACCCCTTGGAGGCAAACTCTGCCAACTTCCTGGAATGCATGGGCAGCATCGGCCTAAGCCCCAGCTGGTCACCGACCCCACACACAGAGCGGGGCACACATTGGACCCAATCATCATGGCCAGCGACAGAGTCAAATACAGCCATGCCACAGAACTCACTTGGACTGGCCACTCCATCATCCACTTCAGCATTGCAGGATCACCATGCACCACCACCAGCCCCCCCCCCCCAATGCCTCCTTCCATAGCTGGAACAAAGTGACTCAGACCCAATGGATTGACGCCCTCAACACCACACAGGCCAACCCTGCAACCAACCTGGAACAAGCAGTCCATACCTTCACCACCTGGATAAACAATGACACCGACCTAGTTGCCCCCATCAAACAAGTCAAGACCCGCAGATCCACCAAAGAAGCCAGTTGGTATACACCAGAACTCGAAACAATTGGAGAGAAGATGGCGCTCCAGCAGAGATGCCACAGACTGAGCTAACTACAAGTCAGTCCTACAAATACCATTGACTCCAATATGAAAAAAGACACCCTAGCAAACCTCATAGAAGCAAGCGTCAACCACAAAAAGGAACTCTTCAGCATCATCAGAGTTCTCCTGCCCCACAGCCACTGAGAAAGCAGTCCCTCCTTCACAGGAACTCTGTGATGCTCTAGCGAACCATTACCACAAAAAGATATCCATCATCTACAGGAACTTGGAGCCCCAACCCACTGACCTCCACAGCATCCCCACTCCAATGGAAACCTCCATTGACCAGCCATTCACTGCATGGAAACAACTCACCACACAGAACAACACAGGCATCATAAACTCAATCCGTGGACCCTTGCCCCCACTGCCTCTTCAACCTCGGAGGCAAGGATATCGGCCGGCAACTCACCATCATACGGTTCACTGACAGAATATCGACAATTAAAATATCCCCATACCACAATATCAAGTTATAAATGTCGATGTCAAAAATATCGACATCCTATTTATAATGGTAAGTACATAAATATCGAGAAAAAAATATCGATGTCATAAATATAGTTGCACAAAATATTGTGTATATGTGTATACGCGTTACTGGATATTACATCTATCATTGGATTTACCCCCTGAGTGATCGTCTTATTTGACTGTATATATATACAGTCAAATAAGACGATCACTCGGGGGGTAAATCCAATGATAGATGTAATATCCAGTAACGCGTTTCGAATGTCTTGCAGTCTTGCTCACACACTGGAAGTAAGTTACATGGCTGAATACATACACAACTTCAAAAATAGAAGGTGGACAACAAAAAGGCTGTAATTGCACGTAAACAAGGCATCCATTTTGGAAAGTCTAAATACATACAGTATAAATAGCAATTACTTCATTGCAATCAGTTCAAAGCTCAGTGGCTATTGTGCAAGTATGAGAATGTGAAATGCAAATGACTTTATAACAATATCACTATTAGCCTTTTGCAAAATAGTCTGGAAGGTTGCGGCGAGGTATGCACATGGTAACATATGGGAGTGAAATCACAAATGGGAGGTGCAGATGCAAATGTTTCTCGTCAGAGTCTTTCTATGTAGGGCAATATACGTAATGCCTGTAATCTAAGTGCCAGTTAGTACATACAATTGGACCACAGTTACAGCTGCTAATGTGTATACCTGTACATTCATGAGCATGGTCATAGGTTGCTCTCAGCTATAGACAACCTAACCTATCTCAAACCGTGGATGACCGGTGAGTAAAATATCCAGACCGGAAATCAAGAAAGCATTAAATTCTCTTGAAAAGCCACCTACTGATGTGTGGCGGCGGGACAGGGGTATATTCTCGGCATAGTGCCTGAATATCCAACACCTCTAAACTATAAGCCTAAGTGGCAGGAGGAAAAATAAGAACAACTAGTGCTGGGTGCAACCTCAACTCCTATTGCAACCAAGCAGAACAGGGGATTGGTATGTAGGCCAAACAAACAGACATAACCAACTGAGAGTATGCAAAAAGAGAAAGGAAGGAGTTTTTACATCCAACTATACATGCTATACATGTGATTTTGCTATTACTGTGAAACTTAATAATAAATCTTATCTGTAGCGTGCCCTCCACCACTTCAACGTGATGTGCGAAGAAAAGGGTAGGGACCCCTGATGAACGCCTTCTCCACGTAGCGGTCCCTTCCTTTTCCCCTGTGATACAAAAGAAAAGAAAATATGCAATTCTTGTAATCTGCATTTGATAAAATCAAGGACAATTCTGCACAGAGAACATATCTAACTCTCAGAAATCAATACTTTCGAACATCAATTGAATCTTATCACCTAGAAGACATTACATGTAACGATAATTCAATTGTCATGAAGGTGGATGCCTAACTCTTCGTCCATATTATGACCTTTCGGGGACTTGCATTGCAGGTCTAGGATGTGCCATGATTCTCTCTTCCTAAGCATGAGGGTTCTATTCCCACCCCTATAGTTCTGGTGTATTTGCTCTATGATGAAATATTGGAGGAGAGAGCTGTAGGACAAATGGTACTCAGAAAAATGCCTTGCCATCGGGTAATGTGGGTCCTTTTTATTTATGGCCCGCATGTGTTCGAGTACTCTTTTCTTAGCGGGAAATGTGGTACTACCTACATACTGTAGTTTACAAGGGCATTCCAGAACGTAAATGACAAAGAAGGAACCGCATGTCAGAAATTGGTTAATGTTTTTGGGCCCTGTAGGAGTATCATATGTTTTTTTCATGTGGCTTGCGCGGCACGCCTTGCAGTGGCCGCATGGAAAAAAAACCTGGAGTTCCTGTTGGAAGATCTGTTGTTTCTTGGTAATGTCCCTGTTGGACTTGGCCCTTTTTGCAGGGTCATCCCTGAACTTTTTGCCTTCCTCCTCGCCTATTTTCTGACCTGTTGTTGGTGGTTTTATGACTCTGGGCACTTTTTCACTGCTGATCAGTGCTAAAGTGCATATGCTCTCTTTATACATTTATGTTATGGATTAGTGACTCCATGATTGGCCATTTGATTTACCTGTCAGACCCTAGTACAGTGCACCATGTGTGCCCAGGGCCTGTAAATCAAATGCTGCTGGTGGGCTTGCAGCACTGGTTGTGCCACCCACAGAAGCAGCTTGTAAAATGTGGCTCAGGCCTGCCATTGCAGAGCCTGTGTGCAGTCTGGGACTGCCATGTCGACTTGGCAAGTGCACCCACTTGCCAGTCCCTAAACCTTCCCTTTTCTACATGTTAGTCACCCCTAAGGTAGGCCCAAGGTACTCCTGTGGGCAGGGTGCATTGTATGTGAAAGGTAGGACATGCCCTGATGTGTGTGGCATGTCCTGATAGTGAATTACAGCCAATTTCGTTTTTCACTATTGCAAGGCTATCTGTTCCCATAGGCCAGAATGGGCAGTTTGATTATAACATCTTAGAATCCTAACTGACCCAGGGAAAATAAAGTGTAGTATGCCTGAACTCAGAATGTTAAAATACATCTTTTAGTGTGGGTGATTTTTACATTCTGTGTTTGAAAATACCACTTTTAGAAAGTAGGTATTTTCTTGCCTAACCATCCAGTATGCCTCTGCTAGGTTTGTGTATTCCATGTCTGGTTTGTGAGTGACAGGGGGCGTGAGAGGGCCTTGGCTCCAGCAGTCTGATGGGTCAGGGCTGGGCTGAATAGGCCCTGCATTGAATAGAGAGTAGGGGAGGAGATTTCCTTTCACTTGCCTGAGCCTTCATAGAATAGAGAGTAGGGGAGGAGTTTTCCTTTCAGCTACCTGGGCCAGGTCTGCTTTCAACAATGCTGTCTCCACCTCCTGCCAGGAAGCTGCACCAGGGAGGACAGAATGGGTTTTGACTAGGTACAGACACACTCTGCCTTCAGAGAACAAAGGATTTAGTAGTATAAATATTGGGGCCCGGACCCCAGAACTTTAGATCACTTCTGGGAATCAAGACAAACCCTTTGCTAAGGAGAGAAACCAAGGAAGCTGAAGGAAGAGACTGCCCCTGTGCGGTTTGGGGTTGGCCTGCAGTGGTTACTCATTGCCAAGGAAAGGAGAAAAGGAACTTTGTGTGTACTTTTACTATCTTGAGGAAGATCTCCAAGGGCTTGAAGCTGAGCTTGCCTCCTGTTCTGAAGTCTCAGGGACACAAAGACTTCACCACCAGCTCCCCTGAATTTCCTTGCTGGGAATTCTACCTGCAGAGAGGTGACTGCTGTTGTTTTGGGCCCTCTGGAGACTGCGTGTCGCTGGGAGCTGGAAGCGCGACGCAACGAGGAAGAAGCGTGTCGCCGCCGCAGCTGTTGCCGTCGCATCGCCGAAGAAGCGTGTCGCCGCCGCAGCAGTTTGGCGTTGCATCATCGACGAAGCGTGTCGCATCACCGGAGAAGCGTGCCGCCGCCGCAGAGGTCGCCGTCGCATCACCGGAGAAGCGTGTCGCAGGGCCTGTCGCGGCTCAACAAACCATCGAGTTCGCCGCACGGCTGCCGGGCGTGCACGCATCGCATCCAAGTTATCCCATCGCATCAAAGACGCCATTTTGTCGCATCACACCGGATCGTCGCATCGCATCAAGGCGCCATCTTGTCGCATCGCACCGGATCACAGTAAGAAACAGACGCTTCGCCTCCTCTTCGGTAAGGAACAGACGCATCACCTCCCCTGCGCTGCAGTAAGGAACAGGTGCGCTGCCTCCCCCGAAGCAAGGAACTGACGCATCGCCTTCCCTGCGACCCTTTTGTTTATGTTGCGTTACGCATCCAAGGTACTTTGAGAGTAAAGTGTCGCATTTACCATCTACATTGAACTAAGCTATTTCTACCATCTGAAAGTCATATTTTTGAGTACTGTATTGTGGATTTTTGTCGTTTGGTCTTGTGTTAAGTCTAGATAAAGATTACTTATTTTTCTAAACTGGTGTGGTGTCCATTTGTAGTATTTTCACTGTATTACTGTATGTGTTCACAAATGCTTTACACACTGCCTCGGAGATAAGCCTGCCTGCTCGTGCCAAGCTACCAAGGGGGTGAGAGCAGGGGTTATTTTAGGAGTGTAGCCCCCTTACCCTGACTAGAAGCAAGGGCCCCTACTTGGTCAAAGGTACCTACCTCTGCCAACTAGAGACCCCCATTTCTAACATTGGTGGTCAGCGGTGAGGATTCTGGACTTGCATTTGTGACTCATATACAGTGATTGGTGTACACTACTAGTAAGTGCAGACCATTATGTAACCACATACTATTTTTCCCTGTTTCCTTTGGAATTTGGTTATTGGAACTCTGGTTAGTTGTTGCACCTGTTGGGCCTTGTCAAAATGGAAGTCAACTTTTGGCACCTGAATGTCTACAAGATAAGGGAACTAAAAGTATTTTGCAAGGAGAGGGGGCTACCTGTGAAGAGGAGTTCCACAAGGCAGGATCTTGAGGCAGCCCTGCATAGCTATGAGGTGCTACGATGGGAAGCAACACTAGCAGATGACTCTGAGGAGGAAACTGAGGGGGAGGATCCCCAGCCAGAATACCAAGAGGGCAGTGGCCCTGAGGAGGAAACATTTTGGGAAAGATTGGCTCGTGAAGAGAGGAATCGGATTCGTGCTCGTGACCGGAGGCTGAGGCAGCTAGACCGGGAGTGCGAGGAGATAGAGCGAGCCTTAGTTGAAAAAGAAATATGTGTAGCTCAGGAAGTGAGCTTGGCTGAGTTGGAGGTGGAGTCCAGCTCAGATGGTGGCAGCAAAATTGAGTTATCCATTGCTGAGGGAGCAGTACACACACCCAGAGATGTGGCGCCTGACTTGAAGGAGGGGGTTAACATACACCAGGGGGTTCAAGGATATGAGGTAGCTCCAGTGGTGCGCAGTGTCCCTGAGGTGGATTGGGGAACTGGCCCAGGGGTTCATAGTCCTAGTGGTGGGAGGGACACTCCACTGACTCTAGATGAGAGGTGCAGGGAGAGGAGTTCCCCCATGGTTGAAGTCCTGGTGTGTGTGTGTGTGAAGAGTGTGGGCTGAGTGACAGAGACAGTCAGATACTGTCTTGCCAATCTCAGGAGAGTGGTGTGGGGTACGTGTCCGAGGCACTGGATGGTGAGGTGAAGGATAGTTTGGTTAACACCTGTGTGGGGCTGTGTGATTCAATTATGGGAGAGCATATTGTAAGTCCCTGTTTTCCAGAGCTATGCCAACACCTGTTGGAGTGTGAGTTCTCTGACCCCAGGGAGCTCACCCGGGATGCAGACCTTTTGGTGGATTCCAAAGGGTCTAAAGAGGCATTGGGGAGTGACCCTAAGAGGAGTGGCTCAGGTATCTTCCAGCCCAGAGTGGTGGGAGAGTTTCAGAGTAGCCCAGCTAGGTCCCGTTGTAGTGGGAATGTTGTAGGGCCTCACGTCCTGTCTCCTAGGAGAAGGAGTGAGACTGGGATATGTCCCGAAAGTGCCCAACCTCAGTCTCTGGGCCTGGATGGTTCCTTAAAGGAACACCAGGTAGGGAGCCTAAGCTGCACTAGTGGTCCATTTGAGGGGGATCTCCTAGTGTCCGGAGAACGTGGAGTGTCTGTAAGCAGACCTCCATCAGTTCTGGTGTCTGGCAGTACCACTCCTAAGTGGAGGGTGCAGAAGTCCAGATTGAGGGGTGAGAGGGGGAGAGAGTCCCCAGTGAGTGGAAGAACCAGTGGGTCAGGGGCCAGCCAGAGGGGCTGAGTCTCCTAGGAGTTACCATGGTGACACCACTTCTGTCCTGGGGGATCTTCACGCACTGTCAGATGGACAGGGGTTGGGAGATCCGCGCCAGGCAGACTGTCACACAACACATGAATTATGTGTTACCCTCGGGGGGGCATGAGTGCTCCCCAGGAAGTCATTGTGCGCCAGGCAGGTGCTCAGCCGCAGGGGTAGTCCCTGGGTAGGGAAGCCGGGTGCAGGTGTTGCCTGACCTGGAAGGAAGGACAACTGTAATCAGTGTCCTAATGGTTTGTCTTCTGGGGGCACCACTCCAGATGGGAGGGTGCAGGACCCCAGTAAGGGGGGGCAGGGAGAGGGCAGCCTCACCCCTGACCTCTGCCCAGTCTAAGGGTACAGACCCTAAGCTGGGATCCCAGTTGCAGGATAGAACCCCTGAACTGGTGGGCGAATTGTGCAGTACACCTGCCACAGGTGCCCTGACAATTCTGGAAGGGGGTACCGCTCCAGGTGGGAGGGTGCAGAGCCCCGAGGAGGAGGACCGAGTGTGAGAAAGCCCACCCCAGTCTCCTGTCCAGCCACCGGGTACAGGCCCGGGGTTGGTGGGTCAGTGTCAGGATCTCATACCTGACCTGACAGGAGGGAGAGTGGACCAAGGCTGCCAGGCACCTGGGGCTACTGCCCCTCGCTCTCTGACGCCACAGAGGTGGGAGAACCATGAAAGGCCTGGGGCCTGGTTCTCATCACTGACAGCTGTCAGTGGCCACTATGATTTGCTGTCCTGGTGGACAGAGTTGTCCCTAGGAGGGGGACCAGAGTCACACCCCGGGGGTGGACTGGGCCACACCTCTGTGTTGGCCCTGTGGGAACTGTCTGTCTGTTGGGACACACCTGTGAGCAAGCTACGGTTAGGTGCTGCACAGATGGTGTCCACAGGTGAGGAGAAGGGTTCCCCATAGGTTAGCTTAGCGGGCCCTGAGAGTATTAACAGAGGGATCCAAATGGGTTCAGATTGGCGTAGAACTGGAGTATGCCCCTGCAGTTGTGGGCCAGGGTCCATGTTCTATCGCCCAAAGCAGGGAAGCCCATCAAGGTAGTGATTTGTCTACCCTGCGTTTTGGCTGGAAGGGGGTTGTGTTGGACTTGGCCCTTTTTGCAGGGTCATCCCTGAACTTTTTGCCTTCCTCCTAGCCTATTTTCTGACCTGTTGTTGGTGGTTTTATGACTCTGGGCACTTTTTCACTGCTGATCAGTGCTAAAGTGCATATGCTCTCTTTATACATTTGTTATGGATTAGTGACTCCATGATTGGCCATTTGATTTACTTGTCAGAACCTAGTACAGTGCACCATGTGTGCCCAGGGCCTGTAAATCAAATGCTGCTGGTGGGCTTGCAGCACTGGTTGTGCCACCCACAGAAGCAGCTTGTAAAATGTGGCTCAGGCCTGCCATTGCAGAGCCTGTGTGCAATCTGGGACTGCCATGTTGACTTGGCAAGTGCACCCACTTGCCAGTCCCTAAACCTTCCCTTTTCTACATGTTAGTCACCCCTAAGGTAGGCCCAAGGTACTCCTGTGGGCTGGGTGCATTGTATGTGAAAGGTAGGACATGCCCTGATGTATGTGGCATGTCCTGATAGTGAATTACAGCCAATTTCGTTTTTCACTATTGCAAGGCTATCTGTTCTCGTAGGCCAGAATGGGCAGTTTGATTATAACATCTTAGAATCCTAACTGACCCAGGGAACAAGATAGGAAAATAAAGTGTAGTATGCCTGAACTCAGAATGTTAAAATGCATCTTTTAGTGTGGGTGATTTTTACATTCTGTGTTTGAAAATACCACTTTTAGAAAGTAGGTATTTTCTTGCCTAACCATCCAGTATGCCTCTGCTAGGTTTGTGTATTCCATGTCTGGTTTGTGAGTGACAGGGGGCTGGAGAGGGCCTTGGCTCCAGCAGTCTGATGGGTCAGGGCTGGGCTGAATAGGCCCTGCATTGAATGGAGAGTAGGGGGAGGAGATCTCCTTTCAGTTGCCAGAGCCTACATAGAATAGAGAGTAGGGGGAGGAGATTTCCTTTCACTTGCCTGAGCTTTCATAGAATAGAGAGTAGGAGGAGGAGTTTTCCTTTCAGCTACCTGGGCCAGGTCTGCTTTCAACAATGCTGTCTCCACCTCCTGCCAGGAAGCTGCACCAGGGAGGATAGAACTGGTTTTGACTAGGTACAGACACTCTCTGCCTTCAGAGAACAAAGGATTTAGTAGTATAAATATTGGGGCCCAGACCCCAGAACTTTAGATCACTTCTGGGAATCAAGATGAACCCTTTGCCAAGGAGAGAAACCAAGGAAGCTGAAGGAGGAGACTGCCCCTGTGCGGTTTGGGGTTGGCCTGCAGTGGTTACTCATTGCCAAGGAAAGGAGAAAAGGAACTTTGTGTGTACTTTTACTATCTTGAGGAAGATCTCCATGGGCTTGAAGCTGAGCTTGCCTCCTGTTCTGAAGTCTCAGGGACACAAAGACTTCACCACCAGCTCCCCTGAATCTCCTTGCTGGGAATTCTACCTGCAGAGAGGTGCCTGCTGTTGTTTTGGGCCCCCTGGAGACTGCGTGTCGCTGGGAACTGGAAGCGCGACGCAACGAGGAAGAAGCGTGTCGCCGCCGCAGCTGTTGCTGTCGCATCGCCGAAGAAGCGTGTCGCTGCTGCAGCAGTTTGCCGTCGCATCATCGACGAAGCGCGTCGCATCACCGGAGAAGCGTGCCGCCGCCGCAGAGGTCACCGTCGCATCACCGGAGAAGCGTGTCGCAGGGCGTGTCGTGGCTCAAGAAACCATCGAGTTCGCCGCACGGCCGCCGGGCGTGCACGCATCGCATCCAAGTTATCGCATCGCATCAAAGACGCCATTTTGTCGCATCGCACCGGATCATCGCATCGAGGCGCCATCTTGTCGCATCGCACCGGATCACAGTAAGAAACAGACGCTTCGCCTCCTCTCCGGTAAGGAACAGACGCATCGCCTCTCCTGTGCCGCAGTAAGGAACAGGTGCGCCGCCTCCCCCGAAGCAAGGAACTGACGCATCGCCTTCCCTGCGACCCTTTTGTTTATGTTGCGTTACGCATCCAAGGTACTTTGAGAGTAAAGTGTCACATTTACCATCTACATTGAACTAGGCTATTTCTACCATCTGAAAGTCACATTTTTGAGTACTGTATTGTGGATTTTTGTCGTTTGGTCTTGTGTTAAGTCTAGATAAAGATTACTTATTTTTCTAAACTGGTGTGGTGTCCATTTGTAGTGTTTTCACTGTATTACTGTATGTGTTCACAAATGCTTTACACACTGCCTCTGAGATGAGCCTGCCTGCTCGTGCCAAGCTACCAAGGGGGTGAGCAGGGGTTATTTTATGAGTGTAGCCCCCTTACCCTGACTAGAAGCAAGGGCCCCTACTTGGTCAAAGGTACCTACCTCTGTCAACCAGAGACCCCCATTTCTAACAGTCCCCCTTCACCAATATGTCCCTCAGATTTCTTCCTTTTCGGTAGGTGACCATGGGTCGTCTAGGGAGATCTTGTCCCAAAACAGGGTCACTAGTCCGTATATTTCAATTGCGTGTGACAATTTTAGCAATTTGTTTGGAGTTGGAATTGTAAGTCAGAATGACCTTAGGTGTGGTTTCTATTTCAGTGTTGTTTGTCTATCGAGGAGAGTTTTTTTCCCTGGGGATTCTACCTGCCTTCTCCTTCGCTTTATTGAGCACCCACACCGGGTAGCCTCGTTCGCTGAATCTATTCAGCATAATTTCCTGTTCATTAAGAAAATCTTCCTGGGTGCTACAGTTCCTTTTTGCTCTCAGTAGTTCTACATATGGGATACTCCATTTTAAGGTCTCTGGATGACTATTGAGAGCATGAAGGAGGCTGTTCCCTGCTGTAGGTTTCCTATGCAGTATGGGCTTCAGTCTTTTTTTCTTCTCCTCTACTTTGACATCCAGGAACTCAATGCTCTCTCGACTCATAGTGTATGTGAGTCTGAGGTTGTATTCGTTCCTGTTCAGGTTAATGGTTTTAACTGCACTGGTCTCACTGCCTTTCCATATGACGAACAAGTCGTCAATGTAACTCAGCCATGTAATCACTCCCCCTTCGCGGTTAGCTGTGGTCAGACTCCTCTGGATTTCCTCCTCCCATACCCCCAGAAAGAGATTTCAAAACTGCGAGCAAAGTACGTCCCCATGGCAGTCCCGAGGACTTGCTTGTAGATAGTCCCATCAAATACAAACATGTTGTTGTGAAGACAAAAGCTCATCATCTCCAACAGCATGTTGGTATGGTCATGGTAACAGATTTCCCTGTTCTTAAGGAAATGGTAGCAAGATTTGATGCCCATGGAGTGATCGATTATGGTGTAGAGGGAGTTGACATCCATGGAAATTAATAGGTAGTAGTCCTCCGATTCAATGTCTTTCAATTTCACCAGAAAATCCTTCGTATCTCTTATATAGGAAGGGAGAGCTGAGACATACTCTCTAAGGAAGTGGTCTACATACTTCGATATGTGTTCTGCTACACTCCCTATCGATGAGACGATAGGTCTGCCTGGTGGTGCTGTGGGGTCTCGTAAAGTTTTGTTGCATGTTGGTTCTCTTCTTCTGGGTACGTAATTGGATGAGGTCATTCAAAAAATGGCACCAACTTCGAGGTAGCAGATCCTTAGAAGCAAATGCAACTGATATACAATCTGCTGGGGGGATGGAGAGGTGAAGCTGCAGGCACCGCCCACTGCTGAAAGTACTTACGCTACAGTGCCTGCAGTACACGGACTCGGAGCGCCGAGTTTGGGACATCCCTTTTTTACCTGCCAGAGTGTCTCCACCAATCAGAGAGAGACACTCTATATTTAAAAGTGGACACTTGCAATAAGAGCGATAGAGGCATTTGATAAAGGCATTTATGCCGAAACGCGTCCTGCCTGAATAAAGCAAGAGTTCCTGTAAACCCGTGTGGGCTTAATCTTTTCAGATGGGAAAGGATTTTGGTTTTATATATATATATATCTCTTACCTACTGGCGATCACCAGTAGGTTGTTATAGTTAGGTACTTGTTTCTATTTTAAAAAAAAGTGTTTTTTCTTTTGCCAATATCTTTGGCGCAGTTTGACGGATATTCGTGAAATTTTCAAAACTAATGGTTCACTCAGGTCAGCTCCTGTCTTGAAACGCGTTTTCCCCATGTTCATTTCCATAGGAACTTTAGACAAAGCTACAGGCCGCACTGCTGAACGGAATTACACCAAATTTGGCAAAAAAGTTCGTCTTGGTCCAGAAAGCGACCTTTTTTTTTTTAAATGGCGTACATCCGTTCAGTAGTTGCTGAGAAGTTCAAAAAATAAAAATTTATATATCTGAGCACCAAGGAGGATTCGCGAACCCTCACGAGCTTCATTCTGATTGGCTGACAACACTCCAAACCAGGAAGTGTTGGCAGCCATCTTGTGACTCGGTAACCGAGTCACAAGAAAACAGTTGTAAAAAGCATAAAAAACAAGAAAATGGGGCAGGGTAGAAACACCCTGACCCCCTAGGTCTGCTCAGGGGGTCACACAAGGACCCCCAGGGCCAAAAAAAACATTTTTTTTAAAAATAAATCGGTCGAATTCGTGCTGGGTGTGCGAATCCGGCCAAATTCTTTTTTTTAAAACAAAGTGCGGGCTTTGTTTTCTATAAGCCCCCGGGTGGGCCAGGCCCTAGGGGCAATGCCCAATTAATTAGCGGGGGCCTGCGGGGGCCCCCGCAGCCCCTGGGAACCCCACCTCCCGGGGCTTAGTTAATGATATGCGGGGACACGCGGCCCCCGCAGCCCGGAGGACCGCCACCTCCCTGGGGCTACAATTAAAAACTCTGTGCGGGGGGGCTCTAGCCCCCCCCCACACTGCCCCGGGGACCACCACCTCCCCGGGGCACTTATTATTGAAATACGGGGGTCCGTTGCGGACCCCCGGCCCCGGGGACCACCACCTCCCCGGGGCTGTGCAAATGTAGGGAGGGGGGCCACGCGGCCCCCCTCCTGGAGCCCTAGATGGCCCTGGGGACCGCCACCCCCAGGGCCGGCTCCTGCAATGTTCCGGGGTGCCACCCCCGGGACCTTGCCATTTGCTATGGCAGGGCGGGATCACGGCTCCCGCCCTGCCATAGCAAACACTGCTTTGCTTCTTGGAAGTGAGAGCAGGAAACCTGCTCTCGCTTCCAAGAAGCAAAGCAAAATTGCTTTTGGACAAGGGGAGCTGCATGTTAGCAGCTCCCCTTGCCCAAAAGCAATGCCGACTCCCGCAGGAGGTGGGGAGCCGGCTGGGACCGTGGGGGCATTGAAGCTCCCCCATGGTCCCCAACGTAAGGCCAGGCCCCGGGGGATGGGGTCCCTGGGGCCATAACTGGCCTTAGGAGTGGGGGCCACGCGGCCCCCCCTCCCAAAAAAATAAAGAAATGAAGTCTGGCCAGGCCCAGGGGATGGGATCCCCGGTGCCAATAGTGGCCCAGGGAAGGGGGGCCACGCGGGCCCCCTCCCTTATACATATTTTTTATTTTTTAAAAAGGCTGCCATCCCCCGGGGCCCATAATTGGCCTCAGGAGGGGGGCCAGGCAGCCCCCCTCCAAAATACAAAATGAAAAGGCTGGCCAGGCCCCGAGGGATGGGGTCTCCGGGGCCATAATTGGCCTCGGGAGGGGGGCCGCACGGCCCCCTTCCCGTTTTTCCCCCCCAAAAATGGGTCAGGCCCTGGGGGATGGGGTCCCCAGGGCCCAAAAAATACTAAAAGAAAGAGGGGCACACAGCCCCCTTTCTAAAAATAAAAAAAAATGGAAAAGCTGGCATCTCGCCGGAGGCCCCGACCCCTCCCTGCACCACTCTGCAAACGCACCTCCTGGCGCATTCTAAGTTGAGGGATTAGGTTCCCTTGAATCCTGAGGGTCCCTGGGGGTCAACTAGCCCACCAGGTACCTCCAGTAAGCTCCACACTGTGGGATTGCTGAGAGGTGGTCCGAGGCCATGCCCCTTTTTACACCACTCGGCAAACCCGTCTCTTGGCGCACTGCTGGTGGGGCGATGAGGTCTCAGGACACAAGTGTACTTCATCCCCCGAGCAGCAGTGCGCCAGGAGGCACATTTGCAGAGTGGTGTAAAAAGGGGGCATGGCCTCAGACCACTCTCCGCAATCCAGCTGTGTGGGGCTTACTGGAGGTACCTGGTGGGCTATTTGGCCCCCAGGGACCCTCAGTAGGCAAGGGGACTTCATCCCCCAACCAAGAGCATGCCAGGAGGCACGTTTGCAGAGTGGTGGACAAAGGACACTATCTGGGGCATAATGGAGGTATCAGGTAGGCTAGTTGGCCCCTAAGAACCCCCAGCAGCAAAGGGGACTTTAATCCCCATCCAAGAGCGCGCCAGGGAGTGCGTTTGCAGAGTGGTGGGGAAAGGGGCGTGGCCTGCTATGACAACTTAGCAATCCCGCTGTGTGGGACTTACTGGAGGTAATAGGAGGGGTAGTTGGCCCTAAGGTTGTCCTTGGGGGCCAACTACCTCTCCTATTACCTCCACTAAGTCCCACACAGTGGGATTGCTAAGAGGTCTTCGGAGGCCACGCCCCCCTTTCTCCACCACTCTTCAAACGCGCCTCCTGGCACAGTACTGGTTGGGGGAGGAAGTCCACTTTACTCCTGAGGGACTTTGGGGGCCAAGAAGCCCTCCTGGTACCTTCTGTAAGTCCTACGCAGTGGAATTCCTGAGCACTGGTCGGAGGCCCAGCCCCCTTTCTGCACCACTCTGCAAACGCGACTACCAGTTAAAGAAGCATTTGTAATGTAATAGGTCTCGCATTTGCGAGAGTTAGAGCTATTGGCGTTGTAAGTGTAAAAGACTTTTACTAATGTTTCATGGTGTAGAGTGCATGTACGTTGTGTATAGTGGAATTATGTGGTATGTTGTGCAGTGAAATTATGTGAATAGAAAGTATGTGGTATTTAGTGTATAGGAATTATGTGGAGTGGGATTATGTGTTTTGGAGAGTAATTATGTGGTATTGTAGTCTGTGTTGTGGAGTGGTAACCTCAGGTTTAGTCTTTTTTGTTTCCATAGAAGCTAAACTATAAACTCAATGAGACACAAAAAAAGAAGGAACCACTGAGGAGCACTTCTGGACCTAGTCTGAGGTATGAGCAGGGCCACTGGAATTATGTGACTGTTCGGCTGCACCAATTTTCACATAATTAAACATTTTACACATTTGCCAAAT
Source organism: Calotriton arnoldi (assembly GCA_963921515.1). Lineage (NCBI taxonomy): Eukaryota > Metazoa > Chordata > Amphibia > Caudata > Salamandridae > Calotriton > Calotriton arnoldi. The sequence goes on from CAWUFW010002100.1 coordinate 745,745, forward strand.
ATTCCATCATCTGCTGCCTAATCTGCAGATTTGAACAAAAAAGCCTTGATTCTAGCTCAAACGGCTCAAATGTTCCCAAAAATGCAGCGTCACGTGTTACAGCATAGTGGAAGGCCCTTTGCAAAGCTGGAATGGTCACGTGATACTTATTGCTAAATGTGGGTGTTAAATTGGTACTAATGGTGCACAAACCTCTCTTCTTTCTGTGCCTCTCTTGCCTCTTTCTGCATTTCTCTTGCATCTTTCTGCACCTCACTTCCTCCTTCTGCACCTCACTGTTTTGTTTCTGCACTTCACTTGCTGCCTCTTTCTGCACTTCTCTTGCCCCTTTCTGTGCCTCACTTGCCTCTTTCAGCACCTCTGTTGCTTTTTCTGCAGATCTCTTGCCTCTTTCTGCACATCTCTTGCCTCTTTCTGCACCTCACTTGCCTCTTTCTGCATCTCTCTTGCCTCTTTCTGCATCTCTCTTGCCTCTTTCTGCACTTCTCTTGCCTTTTTCTGCACCCTTCTCGTCTCTTTCAGCACCTCTGTTGCTTCTTTCTGTACTTCTCTTCCTTCTTTCTGCACCCCTCTTGCCTCTTTCTGTACCCCTCTTGCCTCTTTGTGCACCTCTCCTTCCTCTTTCTGCAACTCTCTTGCCTTTTTCTGCAGTTCTCTTGCCTCATTCTGCACCTCTTTTGCTTCTTCCTGCACTTCTCTTGCCTCTTTCTGTACCCATCTTGCCTCTTTCTGCACCTCTGTTGGTTCTTTCTGCACTGCTTTTGCTTCTTTCTGCACCTCTTTTGCAAATTTTCTGTATCCCTCTTTCTGCACCCCTGTTCCCTCTTTCTGCACCTTTCCTGACTGTTTCTGCACTTCTCTTGCACCTTTCTGCACCTCTGTTGCTTCTTTCTGCACTTCTCTTGCTTCTGTATGCACCACTCTTCCCTCTTTCTGTACTACTTTTGCCTCTTTGTGCACCTCTCGTGACTCTTTGTGCACGTCTCTTGCCTTTTTCTGCAGTTCTCTTGCCTCTTTCTGCACCTCTTTTGCTTCTTTCTGCACTTTTCCTGCCTCTTTCTGGACCCCTCTTCCCTCTTTCTGCACCTCTCTTGCCTCTGTCTGCACACCTGTTCCCTCTTTCTGTACTGCTTTTGCCTCTTTGTGCACCTCTCCTGACTCTTTGTGCACCTCTCTTGCCTTTTTCTGCAGTTCTCTTCCCGCTCTTCTCTTGCCTCTGTCTGTACAACAGTTCCCTCTTTCTGTACCCCTTTTGCCTGTTTCTGCACCCCTTTTGCCTGTTTCTGCAACTCTCTTTCCTCATTCTGCAGTTCTCTTGCCTCCTTCTGCACCTCACTTGCCTCTTTCTGCACTTTTCTTGCTTCTTTCTGCACCACTCTTCCCTCTTTCTGTACTGCTTTTGCCTCTTTGTGCACCTCTCCTGACTCTTTGTGCACCTCTCTTGCCTTTTTCTGCAGTTCTCTTCCCTCTTTCTGCTCTTCTCTTGCCTCTGTCTGTACAACAGTTCCCTCTTTCTGTACCCCTTTTGCCTGTTTCTGCACCCCTTTTGCCTGTTTCTGCAACTCTCTTGCCTCATTCTGCAGTTCTCTTGCCTCTTTCTGCACCTCACTTGCCTCTTTCTGCACTTCTCTTGCTTCTTTCTGCATCCTACTTCCCTTTTCTGTACATCTCTTGGCTCTTTCTGCACCTCTCTTGCCTCATTCTGCACATCTCTTGGTTCTTTCTCCACTGCTCTTGCTTCTTTCTGCACCCCTCTTGCCTCTTTGTGCACCTCTTTTGCTTCTTTCTGCACTTCTCTCTCCTTTTTCTGCACCCCTCTTGCCTCTTTCTGCACCTCTGTTGCTTCTTTTTACACTTCTATTGCCTCTTTCTGCACCTCTTGCTTCTTTCTGCACCCCTGTTTTCTCTTTCTGCACCCCTGTTTTCTCTTTCTGTACCAGTTTTCTCTTTCTGCATTAGTCTTCTCTCTTTCTGCACTTCTCTTGCTTCTTTCTGCACTTCTCTTGCCTCTTTCTGCACTTCTCTTGCCTCTTTCTGCACTTCTCTTGCCTCTTTCTGCACTTCTATTGCCTCTTTCTGCACCTCTTGCCTCTTTCTGCACCTCACTTGCCTCTTTCTGTACTTCTCTTGCTTCTTTCTGCATCTCTTTTGCCTCTTTCTGCACCTCTATTGCCTATTTCTGCAACTCTGTTGCTTCTTTCTGCCCTTCTCGTGCCTTTTTCTGCACCCTTTTTGTCTCTTTCAGCACCTCTGTTGCTTCTGTCTGTACTTCTTTTCCTTCTTTCTGCGCCCCTCTTGCCTCTTTGTGCACCTCTCCTGACTCTTTCTGTGCCTCTCTTGCCTTTTTCTGCAGTTCTCTGGCCTCATTCTGCACCTCTTTTGCTTCTTCCTGCACTTCTCTTGCCTCTTTCTGTACCCATCTTGCCTCTTTCTGCACCTCTGTTGGTTCTTTCTGCACTGCTTTTGCTTCTTTCTGCACCTCTTTTGCAAATTTCTGTATCCCTCTTGCCTCTTTCTGCACCCCTGTTCCCTCTTTTTGCACCTTTCCTGCCTGTTTCTGCACTTTTCTTGCTTCTTTCTGCACTTCTCTTGCTTCTTTCTGCACCACTCTTCCCTCTTTCTGTACTGCTTTTACCTCTTTGTACACCTCTCCTGACTCTTTGTGCACCTCTCTTGCCTTTTTCTGCACTTCTCTTGCCTCTTTCTGTACCCCTCTTCCCTCTTTCTGCACCTCTCTTGCCTCTGTCTGTATACCTGTTCCCTCTTTCTGCACCTCTTTTGCCTGTTTCTGCACCCCTTTTGCCTGTTTCTGCAACTCTCTTGCCTCATTCTGCACCTCACTTGCCTCTTTCTGCACTTCTCTTGCTTCTTTCTGCACCCTACTTCCCTTTTCTGTACATCTCTTGGCTCTTTCTGCACCTCTCTTGGCTCTTTCTGCAACTCTCTTGCCTCATTCTGCACTTCTCTTGGTTCTTTCTCCACTGCTCTTGCTTCTTTCTGCACCCCTCTTGCCTCTTTCTGCACCTCTTTTGCTTCTTTTTACACGTCTATTGCCTCTTTCTGTACCTCTCTTGCTTCTTTCTGCACCCCTGTTTTCTCTTTCTGCACCCCTGTTTTCTCTTTCTGCACCCCTGTTTTCTCTTTCTGCACCCCTCTTGCCTCTTTCTGCACCCCTCTTGCCTCTTTCTGCACCTCTCTTGCCTCTTTCTGCACCTCACTTGCCTCTTTCTGCACCTCACTTGCCTCTTTCTGCACTTCTCTTGCTTCTTTCTGCACCTCTATTGCCTATTTCTGCAACTCTGTTGCTTCTTTCTGCACTTCTCTTGCCTTTTTCTGCACCCTTCTTGTCTCTTTCAGCACCTCTGTTGCTTCTTTCTGTGCTTCTCTTCCTTCTTTCTGCATCCCTCTTGCCTCTTTCTGTACCTCTGTTGCTTCTTTCTGCACTTCTCTTGCTTCTTTCTGCATCCCTCTTGCCTCTTTCTGTACCCCTCTTGCCTCTTTGTGCACCTCTCTTCCTCTTTCTGCACCTCTCTTGCCTTTTTCTGCTGTTCTCTTGCCTCTTTCTGCACCTCTTTTGCCTCTTTCTGCACTTTTCTTGCCTCTTTCTGTACCCCTCTTGCCTCTTTCTGCACCTCTCTTGCCTCTGTCTGTATACCTGTTCCCTCTTTCTGCACCCCTTTTGCCTGTTTCTGTACTTCTCTTGCATCTTTCTGCACCTCTGTTGCTTCTTTCTGCACTTTTCTTGCTTCTTTCTGTACCTCTCTTGCTTCTTTCTGCACCCATCTTGCCTCTTTTTGCATCCCTCCTCCCTCTTTCTGCACCTCTCTTGCCTTTTTCTGTACCTCTCTTGCTTCTTTCTGCACCTCTCTTGCTTCTTTCTGCACCTCTTGCTTCTTTATGCACCCTTCTTCCCTTTCTTGCATCCTTCTTGCTTCTTTATGCACCTCACTTGCCTCTTTCTGCACTTCTCTTGCTTCTTTCTACACCTCTGTTGCTTCTTTCAGCAATTCTATTGCCTCTTTCTGCACTTCTCTTGCTTGTTTCTGTACCTCTCGCGTCTTTCTGTACCTCTGTTGCCTCTTTCTGCACCTCACTTGCTTCTTTCTGCACCCCTCTTGCCTCTTTCTGCACCCCTCTCCCCGCACCTCTTGTCTCTTTCTGCACTCCTGTTCACTCTTTCTGCACCTTTCCTGCCTGTTTCTGCACCTTTCTTGCCTCTTTCTGCACCCTTCACGCCTCTTTAAGCACCTCTGTTGCTTCTTTCTGCACTTCTCTTCCTTCTTTGTGCACCTCTCCTACCTATTTCTGCACCCCTCTTGCCTCTTTTTGCACCTCTGTTGGTTCTTTCTGCACTGCTCTTGCTTCTTTCTGCACCTCTTTTGTAAATTTCTCCATCCCTCATGCCTCTTTCTGCACCCCTCTTCCCTATTTGTCCACCTCTCTTGCTTCTTTCTGCACTTCTCTTGGTTCTTTCTGCACTGCTCTTGCTTCTTTCTGCACCTCTCTTGCAAATTTCTGAATCCCTCTTCCCTGTTCCCTCTTTCTGTACCTTTCTTGCCTGTTTCTGCACCTCTCTTGCCTCTTTCGGCACCTCTGTTGCTTCTTTCTGCAATTCCCTTGCTACTTTCTGCACCCCTCTTCCCTCTTTCTGTACCGCTTTTGCCTCTTTGTGCACCTCTCCTGACTCTTTCTGCACCTCTCTTACCTTTTTCTGCAGTTCTCTTGCCTCTTTCTGCACCTCTTTTGCTTCTTTCTGCACTTTTCCTGCCTCTTTCTGTTCCCCTCTTCCCTCTTTCTGCACCTCTCTTGCCTCTGTCTGCACACCTGTTCCCTCTTTCTGCACCCCTTTTGCCTGTTTCTGCACCCCTTTTGCCTGTTTCTGCAACTCTCTTGCCTCTTTCTGCAGTTCTCTTGCCTCTTTCTGCACCTCACTTGCCTCTTCCTGCCCTTCTCTTGTCTCATTCTGCACATCTCTTGGTTCTTTCTGCACTGCTCTTGCTTCTTTCTGCACCCCTCTTGCCTCTTTGTGCACCTCTCTTGCCTCTTTCTGCACCTCTCTTGCCTCTTTGTGCACCTCCTTTGCTTCTTTCTGTGCTTCTCTCTCTCTCCTTTTTCTGTACCCCTGTTTTCTCTTTCTGCACCCTTGTTGTCTCTTTCTGCACTCGTCTTCCTTCTTTCTACACTTCTCTTGCTTTCTGCACCTCTCTTGCTTCTTTCTGCACCCTTCTTCCCTTTTTTGCATCCCTCTTGCCTCTTTCTGCTGTTCTCTTGCCATTTTCTGCACTTCTCTTGCCTCTTTCTGCACCTCACTTGCCTCTTACTGCACTTCTCTTGCTTCTTTCCACACCTCTGTTGCTTCTTTCAGCAATTCTCTTGCCTCTTTCTGCACCTCACTTTCTTCTTTCTGCACCCCTCTTGCCTCTTTCTGCACCCCTCTTTTCTCTTTCTGCACCTCTCTTGCCTCTTTGTGCACCCCTGTTCCCTCTTTCTATACCTTTCCTGCCTGTTTCTGCACCCCTCTTGCCTCTTTCTGCACCCCTCCCCCGCACCTCTCTTGTCTCTTTTTGCACCCGTGTTCCCTCTTTCTGCACCTTTCCTGCCTGTTTCTGCACTTCTCTTGCCTCTTTCTGCACCCTTTGCGCCTCTTTCAGCACCTCTGTTGCTTCTTTCTGCACTTCTCTTCCTTCTTTCTGCACCCCTCCTGCCTCTTTGTGCACCTCTCCAACCTATTTCTGCACCCCTCTTGCCTCTTTTTGCACCTCTGTTGGTTCTTTCTGCACTTGCTTCTTTCTGCATCTCTCTTGCCTCTTTCTGCATCTCTCTTGCCTCTTTCTGAACCTCTCTTGCCTCTTTCTGAACCTCTCTTGCCTCTTTCTGAACCTCTCTTGCCTCTTTCTGCACCTCTCTTGCCTCTGTATGCACCTCTCTTGCCTCTGTATGCACCTCATTTGCCTCTTTCTGCACTTCTCTTGCTTCTGTCTGCACTTCTCTTGCATCTTTCTGCACCTCTCTTGCCTCTTTCTGTACTTCTCTTGCCTCTTTCTGCACTTCTCTTGCATCTTTCTGCACCTTTCTTCCTCCTTCTGCACCTCACTGTTTTCTTTCTGCACTTCACTTGCTGCCTCTTTCTGCACTTCTCTTGCCCCTTTCTGCACCTCACTTGCCTCTTTCAGCACCTCTGTTGCTTTTTCTGCAGATCTCTTGCCTCTTTCTGCACCTCTCTTGCCTCTTTCTGCACCTCACTTGCCTCTTTCTGCACTTCTCTTGCTTCTTTATGCATCTCTTGCCTCTTTCTGCACCTCTTTTGCCTCTTTCTGTACCCCTCTTGCTTCTTTCTCCACCTCTGTTGGTTCATTCTGCACTGCTCTTGCTTCTTTCTGCACCTCTGTTGCAAATGTATGCACCCCTCTTCTGTCTTTCTGCACCTTTCTTGCCTCTTTCCGCACCCCTGTTCCCTCTTTCCGCACCCCTTTTGCCTGTTTCTGCAACTCTCTTGCCTCTTTCTGCAGGTCTTTTGCCTCCTTCTGCACCCCCGTTGCTTCTTTCTGCACTTCTCTTGCTTCTTTCTGTACCTCTCTTGCTTCTTTCTGTACCCATTTTGCCTCTTTTTGCACCCCTCCTCCCTCTTGCTGCACCTCTTCCCTCTTTCTGCACCTCTTGCTTCTTTCTGTACTTCTCTTGCTTCTTTCTGCACCTCTCTTGCTTCTTTATGCACCCTTCTTCCCTTTTTTGCATCCCTCTTGCTTCTTTCTGCACCTCACTTGCCTTTTTCTGCACTCCTCTTGCTTCTTTCTACACCTCTGTTGCCTCTTTCTGCACCTCACTTGCTTCTTTCTGCACCCATCTTGCCTCTTTCTGCACCCCTCTCCCCGCACCTCTCGTCTTTCTGCAATCCTGTTCCCTCTTTCTGCACCTTTCCTGCCTGTTTCTGCACCTCTCTTGCCTCTTTCTGAACCCTTCACACCTCTTTCAGCACCTCTGTTGCTTCTTTCTGCACTTCTCTTGCTTCTTTCTGCACTTCTCTTGCTTCTTTCTGCACTTCTCTTGCTTCTTTCTGCACTGCTCTTGCTTCTTTCTGCACTTCTCTTGCAAATTTCTGAATCCCTCTTGCCTCTTTCTGCACCCCTGTTCCCTATCTCTGTACCTTTCTTGCCTGTTTCTGCACCTCTCTTGCCTCTTTCGGCACCTCTGTTGCTTCTTTCTGCACCTCTCTTGCCTCTTTAAGCGCCTCTGTTCCTTCTTTCTGCAATTCCCTTGCTTCTTTCTGCACCCCTCTTCCCTCTTTGTGTACCGCTTTTGCCTCTTTGTACACTTCTCTTGACTCTTTCTACACCTCTCTTGCCTTTTCCTGCAGTTCTCTTGCCTCTGTCTGCACCTCTGTTGCTTCTTTCTGCACTTTTCCTGCCTCTTTCTGTACCCCTCTGTGAGAAGTTGGCCTGGTATATGCTGTCCACTAATTATAGTGGGCACCCTGTACCAGTCCAAACAACCCCAAATTGGAGATAGGTTAAAGACAACCTTTATTGAAAGCTATCCTAGTGGTAGCTATGGAGAGCAGCCTTCAGGCTAAGTCTTGAAGGAATGTAAAGCAGCTTGTTTTACCAGTCTATAATCTCTTGAGTGACCAAATGAAAGAGGACCACACCAGGTATATATTTAAAATATATGTATTTAGTCTTAAACACACTCCTCTAGTCTCTTTATGAGGCTAGAGTCCGAAGTACATACTTTACAAGTCGAATATCAACAGTAATAGCACAAATACACGTTTGGGCCCTAGGGGCGTACCAAACCATATACCAATAAAGTGGTATAAGAACCACGACTGAGCTAGACACAAGGCCTAGAGCCTGTAGAAGTGCTTGGACCACAAGGAACCACCCAAGGTAGTGACACAGGGGACCCACGGGGGACGCGTGCAGTGTGAGAACACAGCCGCGAGCCGCCGTTGACTTCTATGGGGAATGTCGCGGTTTGAGTTTTAAAGAAAAAGGACACTTGGAGGAGGACTTGGAGCAAACTCCTTTAGAACTAGGCTGTTCTAGAGTCAATACCCACGTGAGCACCGGAGTACTCGAGTTACCTCACCCAGGGGAGCCGGGTGCATAGGTGTCTTTTGGGGTCGGGTTTCGTCGTCGTTTTCAATGGCGATCTGCTGCAAAGTGCTGCTGGTGGCCAAGTCGAAAGTGTTCGGGTGGATCCAAAGGTGGATCGAAGATCTGAAGAACCTGAAAGCAGAGGGGACAGAGTCTGGGTCACTAGTCAGTGACCAGGAAGGCGATGAGCAGATGCCCACCGGTGTCGGGTGCTTCAGGTAGGTTGACGGTCATCTTGACTCTTCAGCCACGAGGTCCAGGAGGTGTCGACGATGACCAGGAGCTGGATTCAAGCTGTCCCATGAAGTTTGTCACTTGCTGAGGTGTCGGCAACTAGATTGGACCCAACAAGCCTTGGCAACAGCAAGTCTCGTGGAAATGAAGAAAGGACAGCGATGCAGACCAGCAAGGTCTGGGGGACTCACCCAGTGAGGGTAAGTCAGGGCACGTCTGGAGCAACCAGAAAAGCCCAAGCAGAAGAAGAGTTGCCTTCGGGAGGGCCCACTAGCCAACAGACTAGCGACCGCGAAGGAGCCTCAAGTGGACGCACTTGGAGCTGGTTTACGGGACACTCATGGAGTGGAGGACAGTGATCTTCAGTGCAGTTGATGCTGGAGGCAAGGGCTACTCTGAGCCCAAAGCAAAACTTCGTGGAAGAACAGGAAGAGGATGCACTTGCAAATGTTCTCGGTGCCCAGGGGTCATGGTTCCACGTTACCCACGATAGCCACAGGCCTCAGCTTCGCTAGGGACTCAGGGTAGCCTCGGGGAAGTCTGGAAATCCACCTCTGGTGTTGCAAAGACTTCGGCGTCCGGTGGGAGCTTCAGCAATGCAGACCAGACAATTGCTTCTTAGGTGCCTGCCAAGCAGGGGAGTCACTCCTTGACCCCAAGGGAGATTCTTCAGTCCTCTAATCTTGAAGTAGAGCGTCGAAGGTCCAGGATTCGGCTTCAGAGTTTCGTCCAGGGTAATCTAAAGTCCTAAGGACTGGGGTCCCATACTTATACTAAGTTAGGGGGTTGGACATTCTCTGGGGACCCACCTATGGGAGGGTCAGGGAAGAGGGGTGGTTACACCCATTCCCTTTGTCCAGGTTCGTGCCAGAGCAGGGGCTGGAAGCCCCTGAGCCGGTTTGAACTGGGGTATGCACAGGGACACCGAATGTGCCCCCAGTGCTGGACTTCAAAGCACTTTGAGAGTGCACCCACCCAGCCCCAATACACATCAGCCTGTCTGGGAGGTGGTTACACCTCCCTGCAACAGGAAACCTATTGTCCAGGCCTCCCCTGCCGGAGTTTCGGTCGGCAGCAGGAGGCCAGACTCGTGTCTGTGGCTGCAGCATCCATTTTGTGATGCCAGGGCTCTGTAAAGTTAATACCGGGTATGCCGGTTGGCACATGTCTCTCCCTCTAGAAGGGTGGAATGCTACCCCCGCCGCCAGAACTGGTGGGGGGGTAGTATTCCAAGATGTTTGACACCAAACACGACATGTTTCCGTGCAGCCATCCCAAAGGTAGCATTTAACGCGAGGTTATAATGCACTTAAGAGTATATGGTTAGGCTGCACTGCAAACAGCATCAGAGGAGGTACTCCGAATGCTGCAGAGGGGCTCTGCTCATGCAGGGGCACCCTCTCACATAAAAACCAAGCACTCTGCCTTCAGGATTGTCAAGGCCTGCCATAGGAGTGACTTATACGTTTATATGTGTGTGCAGTGGTAGTGATATAGGTAGCCTATACCACTGTAAGGGGTGAATGCACAACCTTACTCAGGCTGCAGTAGCAGACCTGTGGTGTCATTTTGGAGGGCCTTCCAGGGGTGGCACAATACATGCTTCAGCCCCTGGTAGGCCCCTGGGGTACCTATGCGCTGGGTACATAGTATACCATATACTAGGGACTTATAAGGGCACCCCAGAATCTAATCAGAGAAGTACCTAAGGTACTTGGAATCCATTTAGAGAGGAAGCAGCTAGGCTGGGGACCTGAATAGCAGGGCCCCAGCCAGACTAAAGTCCAAATACAGTGAAGCATCAGCAAAAAGTGGGGGTAACCATAAGAGGCAGATCCTACTCTCCTACACAACCCCCCCCCAAACGTAGGGACATTAAACTAACCTTGACCAGTTGAGTCTTCATGTTCTAAGTGGAAATATCTGGAGAGTCCATCTGCATTGGCATGGTTACTCCCAGGTCTATGTTCCACTGTATAGTCCATCCCCTGTAGGGAAATGGACCACCTCAAAAGTTTGGGGTTTTCACCCTTCATCTGTTTTAGCCATAAGAGGGGCTTGTGAGTGCCAAATAAGTATGGCCTCAGCTTCTTCAGAGCCCAAACCACAGCAAAGGCCTCCCTCTCTATGGCTGACCAACTTTTCTCTCTAGGGGTCAGCCTTCTGCTTATGAAAGCTACTGGCTGATCCTGACCTTCATCATTCAATTGTGACAGTACAGCCCCTACCCCCAATTCATATGCATCTGTTTGGACAATGAACTTCTTGGAGTAATCAGGACTCTGTAGAATGGGAGCAGTGCACATGGCCTGCTTTAGGTCATCAAATGCCTTTTGACAGCTAACTGTCCACTGAACCTTTTTGGGCATTTTCTTGGAAGTTAAGTCATTCAGGGGTGTCACTATTGATCCATACCCCTTGACAAATCTCCTATAGTACCCAGTCAGGCCTAAAAGGCTCTCACCTGAGTCTGGGTAGTTGGAGCAGTCCAGTCCATGATGGTCTGGATCTTGCTCTGCAAGGGTTGAACCTGGCCTCCACCCACAAGGTGGCCCAGGTACACAACCTGACTCTGCCCTATCTGGCACTTGGTGGCCTTGATAGTGAGGCCTGCTTTCTGCAGGGCCTGCAAGACATTTCTGAGGTGGACCAGGTGATCCTCCCAGGTGGAGCTAAAGACAGCAATATCATCTAGATATGCTGCACTATAGGCTTCCAGACCTGTAAGGACTGTATTCACCAACCTCTGAAAAGTGGCAGGTGCATTCTTCAAACCAAAGGGCATTACCACAAATTGATAATGCCCACTAGGGGTTGAGAATGCTGTTTTTGGCTTTGCATCATCAGCTAGTCTGATCTGCCAGTAGCCAGCTGTTAGGTCAAATGTGCTTAGATACTTGGCTGAGGCCAAAGTGTCTATTAGCTCATCTGCCCTGGGTATTGGATGGGCATCAGTCCTAGTGACTACATTGAGACCCCTGTAGTCCACACAAAACCTCATCTCTCTTTTCCCACCACTGGTGTGAGGTTTTGGCACAAGGACCACTGGACTAGCCCAAGGGCTATCTGAGGGTTCAATAACTCCCAAATCCAACATCTTCTGGACTTCTGTCCTGATACAGTCCCTGACATGGTCAGGTTGCCTATAAATCTTATTTTTAATAGGCAGACTGTCCCCAGTGTCCACTTCATGAGTGCACCAGGTGGTCTGACTTGGTGTCAGAGAGAACATATGCCTGAACTGATTGAGCACCTGTCTGCAATCAGTCTGCTGCTGGGCAGTGAGGCTGCCTGCCAAGGCTACACCATCCACTGACCCATCATCAGGGTTCTGTGAGAGCAGGTCTGGGAGAGGGTCACTCTCCTCCTCCTGTTCCTCATCAGTTGCCACGAGCAAGCCCATGTCAGCCCTGTCCACATATGGTTTCAATCTGTTGACATGGAGAACCCTGTGGGGACTCCTGGGTGTCCCTAGGTCTACTAAATAGGTCACCTCACCCTTCTGTTCAACAATGGTATGGGGTCCACTCCATTTGTCTTGGAGAGCTGCTGGGGCCACTGGCTCCAACACCCACACCTTCTGTCCTGGCTGGTAGACAGTCAGTACAGCCTTTTGGTCATGCCAGGCTTTTTGGAGTTCCTGGCTAGCCTCAAGGTTTTTAGTTGCCTTTTTCATGTACTCAGCCATCCTGGAGCGGAGACCAAGTACATAGTCCACTATGTCCTGCTTTGGGGGCTTGAGAGGTAACTCCCATCCTTCCTTCACCAGGCACAATGGACCCCTGACAGGGTGACCAAACAAAAGTTCAAAAGGGCTGTAGCCAACCCCCTTTTAAAGCACCTCCCTGTATGCAAATAAAAGGCAGGGCAAGAGTATGTCCCATCTTCGCCTAAGCTTCTCTGGGAGCCCTTTAATCATGCCCTTCAAGGTTTTGTTGAATCTCTCAACTAAACCATTGCATTGTGGGTGATAGGGTGTGGTGAACTTGTAAGTCACTCCACACTCCTTCCACATTGCTTTCAAGTATCCAGACATAAAGTTTGCAACCCTGTCTGATACAACCTCCTTAGGGAAGCCCACTCTTGAGAAAATTCCCAGGAGGGCTCTTGCCACTACAGGTGCTGTAGTGGTCCTAAGGGGAATAGCCTCTGGGTACCTGGTGGCATGATCCACCACCACCAGGATAAACCTGTGCCCAGATGCTGTTTGGGGATCCATGGGACCAACAATGTCAATCCCCACCCTTTCAAAGGGAACCCCCACCACAGGTAGTGGTATTAGGGGGCCTTTGTAGTGCCACCTGCCTTGCCACTGGCCTGGCAGGTTACACAGGAGCGACAAAACTCCTTGGTGTCTTCAGACATGTGGGGCCAGTGAAAGTGAGGGACAATTCTGTCCCAAGTCTTGTTCTGGCCCAGGTGACCTGCTAAAGGAATATCCTGGGCTAGGGTCAATAGGAAGCCCCTGAACTGCAGAGGTATAACCAACCTCCTGGTGGCACCAGGCTTGGGGTCTCTACACTCTGAGTACAAGAGTCCATCATCCCAAAACACTTTATGGGGACCACTAGCATTCCCAGCAGCCTCAGCAGCAGCTTGCTGTCTGAGGGGTTCAAGAGAGGGGCAGCTCTGCTGCTCCTGGCTCAGATCTGCCCTGGAAGGGCCCCTGTCCCCAAGAACTCTACCTGATCAGGCTCAAGCTCCTCTGGGACAGTTCCTTCCTCAGGACTGAGATCATCTCCCTGAAGAGACTGATCTTCCTTCTGAGCCAAGGGGGAAGGCACTGCCTTTACCCTACTACTCCTCCTCTTGGATGGCACTTGGTCCATTGTTCCAGGATCCAAGGCCTGTTCAGTGTTAGACATTTTGCTCTGTGACCTGGTCACAGCAAACACATCTGCAGGGATGCCCAGCATTTCTGCATGGGTCCTGAGCTCCACTTCTGCCCAAGCTGAGGTTTCAAGATCATTGCCAAGCAAGCTTTCAACTGGTAGGTCTGCACTTACCACAACCTTCTTAAGGCCAGTTACCCCTCCCCAGGAGAAGTTAACAACTGCCAGAGTATGGTCTGTTCTGACATTGCTAGCATTGGTCACTTGGTACATCTCACCAAGTATAATCTGCCCAGGATCCACAAGATCTTGTGTCACCATGGTGACACTTGCTCCTGTGTCCCTAAATGCCAAAGCCTCTTTTCCATTTATTAAGGGCTGTTTTCTGTACTTGCCCAGATTACTGGGACTCACAGAGGAGGTCACATCCATGCCTCCATCACAGACTAGGACAGCCTGAGTGAGTTCTCTGACTAGGCCAGAGCTCATCTCATTACCCAGGGCCAACCCTACTAAACCCTTGGCTTGTGTACTCCCACCACCAATTGTAACTGCACTAGGGGGAACAGGTGCCTTAGGGGCATTGGTGGGGGCTGGAACCGAGTCTTTGGACTTGGTGCAATCACTGGTCCAGTGTGTCTTTTGCTTACAGACTTTGCACCATGGTTTCTTTTGGCCTTTTCCTTTGTTAGACTGTGAATCCCCACCTGAAGAAGATTTTTGGGGGCCTTGTGAAGACTTCTGGTCTTTACCCTTCTCCCCACCCTTATCAGAGTTTTTAGAATCTTGCTTCTTAGGGTCACCACCTTGGTTCTGTACCTTCTGCCTCACCCTGGTTCTGACCCATTTGTCTGCCTTCTTTCCCAATTCTTGGGGAGAGGTCCGATCAGAGTCCACCAGGTACTGATGCAACAGCTGATTTTGACAGTTATTAAGAATCTGCTCCCTCATGATCAGATTGTACAATCCTGTGAAGTCACACACCTTACTGCCCAATAACCAACCTTCCAGAGCCTTGGCAGAACAATCAACAAAGTCCACCCAGTCTTGAGTCTGTGCTTTTTGGGTATCTCTGAACTTTAACCTGTATTGTTCAGTTGTTAGGCCAAACCCATCAATCAGAGCACTCTTCAAGACTTTGTAATTGTCAGCATCCTCTTCTCTAACAGTGAGGAGCTTATCTCTACCTTTGTCTGCAAAGGAGAGCCACAAGATTGCTGCCCACTGCTCCTGAGGGACCCTCTGTACTTTACAGGCCCTCTCCAGTGCAGAAATCCATTTGTGGATGTCATCCCCACTCTGGTAGGGAGGGACAATCTTGCTCAGGTTTCTATGGTCATAAGACCTTTCCCTATCTCTGGGGAAACTGCTGCCACCATGGGACTCTAGTCCCAACTTTTTTCTCTGTCTATAGAGATCTAGGGACTCCCTGTCTATAGCCAACTGCTGTTTTCTGAGCTCAAGCTGGGCTTGTTCATACTGAAGCAGTCTCTTTCTCCTCTCATGAGAGGATTCCCTCCTATAGAAGAGACAGAGGTCCCTATTGAGGTGTCAGAGTGGTTAGACTTCTGAGAAGGAGATCTAGACCTTCTGGGCACACTCACAACTCTTCCTGCTGGGACAAAGGTGAGGTCATTCTGATCCTCCTCTTCATCCACAGGAATAGCTGGGTTTTCCAGGTCAAGGTCATTTTCACCTTCCTGGCCAGTTTCAGAGGAGGGGGCCTGGGTGATGTCACCCCTGGTCCCTTCCTCATCTTCTGCCCCACCCTCTCTGCCTACCCCTTCAGGCCCTATGGGTCTTCTGAGATCATCTGACAGAAGCACCTCTCTGAGGTGTTGGGTGCTGGCACTTTGGCCTGTCTTCAGCTTCCTAGTACTGCACAATGCTCTCAATTCCAAGAATGGGAGATCATCATACTTGGAGGGAAGAAGCCCACTGGCTTCTGGCAAGGACCCACTGGTTCCTGGCCTTGAAGACATTACTAGTGAGGTGTGGTGTATGCACTACCTACTCTAGTGTGGCCTACTAAAGTCTCTTGAGTTGTAGAAAGGGTGTGCTATCCCTTAACACACAGCTCTAAGTTCAGTAGAACTTACTGTATACTAAGCTTGTATTTATATGTACCTAAGGTACCCTTAGTGGTTTTCAGTTGATCAATTCAATTGAGATTATCTGGTAAAACAATAGCAAGCTGGAATCCCACCGCTGCCACCAATGTGAGAAGTTGGCCTGGTATATGCGGTCCACTAATTATAGTGGGCACCCTGTACCAGTCCAAACAACCCCAAATTGGAGATAGGTTAAAGACAACCTTTATTGAAAGCTATCCTAGTGGTAGCTATGGAGAGCAGCCTTCAGGCTAAGTCTTGAAGGAATGTAAAGCAGCTTGTTTTACCAGTCTATAATCTCTTGAGTGACCAAATGAAAGAGGACCACACCAGGTATATATTTAAAATATATGTATTTAGTCTTAAACACACCCCTCTAGTCTCTTTATGAGGCTAGAGTTCGAAGTACATACTTTACAAGTCGAATATCAACAGTAATAGCACAAATACACGTTTGGGCCCTAGGGCGTACCAAACCATATACCAATAAAGTGGTATAAGAACCACGACTGAGCTAGACACAAGGCCTAGAGCCTGTAGAAGTGCTTGGACCACAAGGAACCACCCAAGGTAGTGACACAGGGGACCCACGGGGGACGCGTGCAGTGGGAGAACACAGCCGCGAGCCGCCGTTGACTTCTATGGGGAATGTCGCGGTTGGAGTTTTAAAGAAAAAGGACACTTTGAGGAGGACTTGGAGCAAACCCCTTTAGAACTAGGCTTTTCTAGAGTCAATACCCACGGGAGCACCGGAGTACTCGAGTTACCTCACCCAGGGGAGCCGGGTGCATAGGTGTCTTTCGGGGTCGGGTTTCGTCGTCGTTTTCAATGGCGATCTGCTGCAAAGTGCTGCTGGCGGCCAAGTCGAAAGTGTTCGGGTGGATCCAAAGGTGGATCGAAGATCTGAAGAGCCTGAAAGCAGAGGGGACAGAGTCTGGGTCACTAGCCAGTGACCAGGAAGGCGATGAGCAGATGCCCACCGGTGTCGGGTGCTTCAGGTAGGTTGACAGTTGTCTTGACTCTTCAGCCACAAGGTCCAGGAGGCGTTGGCGATGACCAGGAGCTGGATTCGAGCTGTCCCATGACGTTTGTCGCTTGCTGAGGTGTCGACGACCGGATTGGACCCAACAAGCCTTGGCAACGGCAAGTCTTGTGAAAATGAAGAAAGGACAGCGATGCAGACCAGCAAGGTCCGGGGGACTCACCCAGCGAGGGTAAGTCAGGGCACGTCTGGAGCAACCAGGAAAGCCCAAGCAGAAGAAAAGTTGCCTTCGGGAGATCCCACTAGCCAACGGACTAGCGACCGCAAAGGAGCCTCGAGTGGACGCACTTGGAGCTGGTTTACGGGACACTCGTGGAGTGGAGGCCAGTGATCTTCGGTGCAGTCGGTGCTGGAGGCGAGGGCAACTCGGAGCCCAAAGCACAACTTCATGGGAGACCAGGAAGAGGATGCACTTGCAAATGTTCTTGGTGCCCAGGGGTCATGGTTCCACATTACCCACGATAGCCACGGGCCTCAGCTTCACTGGGGACTCAGGGTATCCTCGGCGAAGTCTGGAAATCCACCTCTGGTGTTGCAAATACTTTGGCGTCCGGCGGGAGCTTCAGCGATGCAGACCGGACAATTGCTTCTTAGGTGCCTGCCAAGCAGGGGAGTCACTCCTTGACCCCAAGGGAGATTCTTCAGTCCTCCAATCTTGAAGTAGAGCATCGAAGGTCCAGGATTCGGCTTCAGAGTTTCGTCCAGGGTAATCTAAAGTCCTAAGGACTGGGGTCCCATACTTATACTAAGTTAGGGGGTTGGACATTCTCTGGGGACCCACCTATGGGAGGGTCAGGGAAGAGGGGTGGTTACACCCATTCCCTTTGTCCAGTTTCATGCCAGAGCAGGGGCTGGAAGCCCCTGAGCCGGTTTGAACTGGGGTATGCACAGGGACACCAAATGTGCCCCAATGCTGGACTTCAAAGCACTTTGAGAGCGCACCCACCCAGCCCCAATACACATCAGCCTGTCTGGGAGGTGGTTACACCTCCCTGCAACAGGAAACCTATTGTCCAGGCCTCCCCTGCCGGAGTTTCGGTCGGCAGCAGGAGGCCAGACTCGTGTCTGTGGCTGCAGCATCCATTTTGTGATGCCAGGGCTCTGTAAAGTTAATACCGGGTATGCCGGTTGGCACATGTCTCTCCCTCTAGAAGGGTGGAATGCTACCCCCGCTGCCAGGACTGGTGGGGGGGTAGTATTCCAAGATGTTTGACACCAAACACGACATGTTTCCGTGCAGCCATCCCAAAGTTAGCATTTAACGCGAGGTTATAATGCACTTAAGAGTATATGGTTAGGCTGCACTGCAAACAGCATCAGAGGAGGTACTCTGAATGCTGCAGAGGGGCTCTGCTTATGCAGGGGCACCCTCTCACATAAAAACCAAGCACTCTGCCTTCAGGATTGTCAAGGCCTGCCATAGGAGTGACTTATAGGTTTATATGTGTGTGCAATGGTAGTGATATAGGTAGCCTATACCACTGTAAGGGGTGCATGCACCACCTTACTCAGGCTGCAGTAGCAGACCTGTGGTGTCATTTTGGAGGGCCTTCCAGGGGTGGCACAATACATGCTTCAGCCCCTGGTAGGCCCCTGTTTCTGCACCTCTCTTGCCTCTTTTGGCACCTCTGTTGCTTCTTTCTGCACTTCTCTTGCCTCTTTCTGCACCCCTCTTGCCTCTTTAAGCACCCCTCTTGCCTCTTTAAGCACCTCTGTTGCTTTTCTGCAATTCCCTTGCTTCTTTCTGTACCGCTTTTGCCTCTTTGTGCACCTCTCCTGACTCTTTCTGCACCTCTTGCCTGTTTCTGCAGTTCTCTTGGCTCTTTCTGCACCTCTTTTACTTCTTTCTGCACTTCTATTGCCTCTTTCTGCACCTCTCTTGCTTTTTTCTGTACCCCTGTTTTTTCTTTCTGCAACCCTGTTGTCTCTTTCTGTACTCGTATTCCCTCTTTCTGCACCTCTTGCTTCTTTCTCCACTTCTCTTGCTTCTTTCTGCACTTCTCTTGCTTCTTTCTGCACCCTTCTTCCCTTTTTTGCATCCCTCTTGCCTCTTTCTGATGTGCTCTTGCCATTTTCTGCATCTCTCTTGCCATTTTCTGCATCTCTCTTGCCTCTTTCTGCACCTCACTTGCCTCTTACTGCACTTCTCTTGCTTCTTTCCACAACTCTGTTGCTTCTTTCAGCAATTCTCTTGCCTCTTTCTGCACTTCTCTTGCTTGTTTCTGCACCGCTCTTGCGTCTTTCTGCACCTCTGTTGCCTCTTTCTGCACCTCACTTTCTTCTTTCTGCCCCCTCTTGCCTCTTTCTGCACCCCACTTTTCTCTTTCTGCACCTCTCTGGCCTCTTTGTGCACCCCTCTTGCCTCTTTAAGCACCTCTGTTGCTTCTTTCTGCAATTCCCTTGCTTCTTTCTGCACCCCTCTTCCCTCTTTCTGTACCGCTTTTGCCTCTTTGTGCACCTCTCCTGACTCTTTCTGTACCTCTTGCCTTTTTCTGCAGTTCTCGTGACTCTTTCTGCACCTCTTTTGCTTCTTTCTGCACTTTTCCTGCCTCTTTCTGTACCCCTCTTCCCTCTTTCTGGACCCCTCTTCCCTCTTTCTGGACCCCTCTTCCCTCTTTCTGTACCCCTCTTCCCTCTTTCTGTACCCCTCTTCCCTCTTTCTGTACCCCTCTTCCCTCTTTCTGGACCCCTCTTCCCTCTTTCTGTACCTCTCTTGCCTCTGTCTGCACACCTGTTCCCTCTTTCTGCACCCCTTTTGCCTGTTTCTGCACCCCTCTTGCCTGTTTCTGCAACTCTCTTGCCTCCTTCTGCACCTCACTTGCCTCTTTCTGCACTTCTCTTGCTTCTTTCTGCACCCTACTTCCCTTTTCTGTACATCTCTTGCCTCTTTATACACCTCTCTTGCCTCATTCTGCACATCTCTTGGTTCTTTCTGCACTGCTCTTGCTTCTTTCTGCAACCCTCTTGCCTCTTTGTGCACCTCTTTTGCTTCTTTCTGCACTTCTCTCTCCTTTTTCTGCACCCCATTTGCCTCTTTCTGCACCTCTGTTGCTTCTTTTTACACTTCTATTGCCTCTTTCTGCACCTCTCTTGCTTCTTTCTGCACCCCTGTTTTCTCTTTCTGCACCCCTGTTGTCTTTCTGCACTCGTCTTCCCTCTTTCTGCACCTCTCTTGCTTCTTTCTGCACTTCTCTTGCTTCTTTCTGCACCTCTCTTGCTTCTTTCTGCACCCTTATTCCCTTTTTTGCATCCCTCTTGCCTCTTTCTGCACCTCACTTGCCTCTTTCTGCACTTCTCTTGCTTCTTTCTACACCTCTGTTGCTTCTTTCAGCAATTCTCTTGTCCCTTTCTGCACTTCTCTTGCTTGTTTCGGCACCTCTCTTGCATCTTTCTGTACCTCTGTTGCCTCTTTCTGCACCTCACTTGCTTCTTTCTGCACCCCTCTTGCCTCTTTCTACACCCCTCTCCCGCACCTCTCTTGTCCCTTTCTGCACTTCTCTTCCTTCTTTCTGCACCACTCCTGCCTCTTTCTGTACCCCTCTTGCCTCTTTGCGCACCTCTCCTACCTATTTCTGCACCCCTCTTGCCTCTTTTTGCACCTCTGTTGGTTCTTTCTGCACTGCTCTTGCATCTTTCTGCACCTCTTTTGCAAATTTCTGCATCTCTCATGCCTCTTTCTGCACCCCTCTTCCCCATTTCTCTACCTCTCTTGCTTCTTTCTGCACTTCTCTTGCTCCTCTCTGCACTTCTCTTGCTCCTCTCTGCACTGCTCTTGCTTCTTTCTGCACCTCTCGCAAATTTCTGGATCCCTCTTACCTCTTTCTGCACCCCTGTTCCCTCTTTCTGTACCTTTCTTGCCTGTTTCTGCACCTCTCTTGCCTATTTAAGCACCTTTGTTGCTTCTTTCTGCAATTCCCTTGCTTCTTTCTGCACCCCTCGTCCCGCTTGCTGTACCTTTCTTGCCTCTTTGTGCACCTCTCCTGACTCTTTCTGCACCTCTTGCCTTTTTCTGCAGTTCTCTTGCCTCTTTCTGCACCTTTTTTGCTTCTCTCTGCACTTTTCCTGCCTCTTTCTGTACCCCTCTTCCCTCTTTCTGCACCTCTCTTGCCTGTTTCTGCACCCCTTTTGCCTGTTTCTGCACCCCTTTTGCCTGTTTCTGCACCCCTTTTGCCTGTTTCTGCACCCCTTTTGCCTGTTTCTGCAACTCTTTTGCCTGTTTCTGCAACTCTTTTGCCTGTTTCTGCAACTCTTTTGCCTGTTTCTGCAACTCTTTTGCCTGTTCCTGCAACTCTCTTGCCCGTTTCTGCAACTCTCTTGCCACTTTCTGCAGTTCTCTTGCCTCCTTCACCTCACTTGCCTCTTTCTGCACTTCTCTTGCTTCTTTCTGCACCTGTCAGAAGTTGGCCTGGTATATGCTGTTCACTAATTAAAGTGGACACCTTGCACCAGAACAACTCGACTCTTATGGTTGGTAGGTTTAAGACAACCTTTATAGAAAGCTATCCTAGTGGTAGCTGTGGAGAGCAGCCTTCAGGCTAAGTCTTGAAGGAATGTAAAGCAGCTTGTTTTACCACACAATCTCTTGAATCACCAAATGAAAAGACACCACCAGGTATATCAAATATATATGTATTTATTAATAAACAACTCCCTACTAATCTCTTTATGAGATTAGAAGTCAGGAACATATGTACAATGCAAAGTTATCACAAATAAGTTAGCACAGTCATTTATCACAATTCTAGCTTGGCTAGACCTGGGCCTAGAGCATATAGAATCGAGGGACCCCAAAGAACCACCCCAGGTAGTTGAAGGAGACCCACAGGGGACGGACGCGGTGTTCAGACACTGGTGCGAGTCCTGTACGAGTCTATGCGCATAGGCGCGATTGAGATTTCAATGTTAAAGGTCCCTTGCGTGTTCGAGGCGAACACACTGATCGGTCCTTGTACGAGGCGAAGGACGCGGTTACAGATAGAGTTGCAAGGGAGATGGACGCGATGTGTTTAACACAGACGCGAACCCTGTACGAGTCAGTGCGATAGTCGCACTTAGAAAATAAGAGTTTTAGGGCACTTCTAGGGTAGCTACAAGCAAGCCACTTACAGGGTAAGTAGTTCTAGGGCCCACACCCACAGGAGCACCGTAGTGCTGAAGTTATCTCACCCAGGGGAGCCGGGTGCATAGGTGTCCTTTGGTGTCGGGTCGCGGCGTCGTTCTCAATGGGAGCCAGTGAGGACTTGCTGCTTGCGGCGACTGAAGAAGTGTCCGGTGGAATCCAAGCCTGGATTCAGAAGATGGAAGACCTGAAAGCAGAGGGGACAGTGTTCAAAGCCACTTGGCTCGGGGCAAGGAAGATGGATGCCCACCGTCGTCGCAAGATTCAGGTCGTTCACGGGTGCCTTGACTCTTCAGCCACGAGGTCCAGGAGATGTTGACGATGACCAGGAGCTGGATTCGGTGTGTCCCACAAGGTCTGCAGCTTACTGCGGTGTTGGTGACTCGATTGGAGCCAACAAGCCTTGGTAACAGCAAGTCTTGGGGAAAGTGTAAAAAGGCAATGGCGCAGACCAGCACAGTCTGAGGGACTCACCCAGTGAAGATAAGTCAGGGCAGGCCTGGAGCAACCAGGGGAGCCCTTTGGTTCTGTAGGAAAGCCTTCAGGGGTCCCACAAGCCGGCTGGCAAGGGATCGCAAAGACACCTCAGGAGGATTCGCTCAACAGGGGCCCACGGTCACTCGGGATGGGGTAGGCCTCTGATCTTCAGAGGTATTCCTGCTGGAGGCTAGGACGACACGTGGCCCAAAGCACAAGTTCGTAGATTATTGTGAAGCGGTTGCACTTGACAATAGTGCCCGGTACCCAGGGGTCACGGTTCCTCGTCACTCTTGGGGTCCACTGGCCTCAGCTTCGCTGGGGACTCACGATGGCCTTTGAGAAGTCAGGAAATCTACTTCTTGGGCTGCAGGGACTTCGGGCTCCGGCGGAAGCAGCATAGTTTGCGACCGTCGTTTGTAGTTTTTGGTGCCTGCCAAGCAGGGGAGTCACTCCTTGACTCCAAGGGAGATTCTTCAGTCTTCCAAAGGTAGTGGAACGTCGAAGGTCTGGGATTCGTCTTCAGAGCGTCGTCCAGGGAAATCTAGGGTGCCATGCACAGGTTCCCCCTCTTATACTAAAAGAAAGGGAGGGACTAGCTCTATGACCCCACCTATGGGAGGGTCAGGGGAGTGGGTGGCTACACCCACTTCCCTTTGTCCAGTTTCGCGCCAGAGCAGGGGCAGGTAGCCCCTGTGCTGGTTTGAACTGGCATATGCACAGAGGAGCCTTCTGCTCCCCCAGTGCAGGACTTCAAAGCACTCTAAGAGTGCACCCACCCAGCCCCAATACACTAAACCCTGTCTGGAAGGTGGTCACACCCTCCTGTGACAGGATACCTATTGTTGGGCTTCCTCCACTGCGAGTTTCGGTCATCAGCAGGAGGGCAGCCCAGTGTCTGTGACTGGTGGCATCCATTTTGTGATGCCAGGGCTCTGCAGGATTCTACCGCGTTTCCTAGGTAGGTATATGTCTATCCCTCTAGAAGGGTGGAATGCTACCCCCGCCGCCAGAACTGGCGGGGGGTAGTATTCCAAGATGTTTGACACCAAACACGACATGTTTTGATGCAGCCATTCCAAAGTTAGCATTCTACCGCGAGGATATAATGCACTTAAAAGTATATGGTTTAACCGCATCCACAAACAGCCCCAGAGAATGGACTCTGAGAGCTGCAGAGGGGCCCTGCTCAGGCAGAGGCACCCTCTCACATAGGAACCAAGCACCCTGCCCTCAGGATTGATAGGGCCTGCCTTAGGGGTGACTGATAGGTTTAAATGTGTGTGCAGGGGAGATATAGGAAACCTATATCTCAGTGAGGGGTGCTAGCACTCTCTCACCCAGGCTGCAGTAGCAGGCCTGTGGTGTCAGATTTAGTCTGCTTCCCAGGGGTGGCATAATACATGCTTCAGCCCCTGGTAGGCCTGTGAAGTACTTATGCCCTTGGTACCTAAGGTACCATATACTAGGGACTCATAAGGTACCACAGTATCCAATCACTAGTGCACCTAGAGTGCACTCTAAGTCGTTTAAAGAGAAAGCAGATAGGCTGGGGACCTGAATAGCAGGTTCCCAGGCAAACTAAGTCAAAAACCAACAAAACACCAGGAAAAAAGTGGGGGCAACCATGTAGTCGGATTCCACCTTCCTACAGCACCCTACTTCCCTTTTCTGTACATCTCTTGCCTCTGTCTGCATCGCTCTTGCCTCATTCTGCACATCTCTTGGTTCTTTCTGCACCCCTCTTGCCTCTTTGTGCACCTCTTTTGCTTCTTTCTGTACTTCTCTCTCCTTTTTCTACTCCCCTCTTGCCTCTTTCTGCACCTCTGTAGCTTCTTTTTACACTTTTTTTTTTTTTTAATTGTTTTTTATTTTGTGCATACAAATATAAGCAAAAAAAAACAAAAAGCAAAATAACTCGTAGTTAGCAAATTCAAAACATAACACATGGCTTCAAAAACATATAAGATATACCCAACAAAGAAAAAAGAATACAACAATAAAAAAAAAAATGCACATTTTAAGTTTTTTAACAGTCATCCCGCCACCCCTTCCACCCTAAACACCCTCCCCCCCGGGGTTGGACAAAATCTAAATCACAATCAATTGGCCTAATACCTCTCGAGCCAAGACCTCAGCGGGGCCCAAATTTTTAGTCCTTTGGATCGAGCCCTCAGCCCCCTTTTTGAATAAATTGCTTTCTCAAAATGATAGTTTGCCAGTAGTCGGGACAGCCATTGATGAAAACCAGGGGGTATTGCATCCAACCAGGCGGAAGCTAGACAAAGCCGTAATATAGCCATACCGATAAACACGAGGTGTTCGCCAGGCCTCCCTTGCAATTGCGGGTCAACCCCCAGACCAATCAAGGAAGGTGATAAGACGACATCAACCCCCAGTACTTCCTTAAGAAATTGGGAGATTTCCTGTTTTAAATTCCACAGGGCCCTACATGCATTAAACATATGATTTAAGTCAGCCTGATATAAAGAGCACCGAGGACAATGTGTACCTTTCCCTGTAGCCCATTTGGAAATCTTTTGAGGAGTGTAGTAGAGGGAGAAACATGATTTATAATTTTGAGCTTGGAGTCTTGCCGGGATTAAAATTTTCTGGGCTAATTCTATCGAATGAAAGAAAAGATCTTCCTGCATTCCCACTTCAGATTTCCATTTAGCTGCTCTTGACTCCAGGTCATCCGGCATTAACGAATTAAAAAAGGAGTATGCTTCTCCGATAGAAGGCACTACCTTTTTCCTTAATTTATCTATCATAGCATTTTTGGCAAAGCCTATAGGGCCTCCCCTTTTTACTTCGAAAATCCCGTACTTGCAAGTATTTAAAAAAAATCCCTCCTATCTAAATTGTAGGTAGCTTTAAGACTTTCAAAGCTAACTAGATTTGTTAAAGAGTATAAATCGCCCAGTTTAGTTAGGCCCGCATCGCCCCATCTTTTAGCAACGGGGTCTCTAAAAATTCCCGGCAAGTTGGGGTTGTTGCAAATCGGGGTATAATAATTTAATCGTCCTATACCTAATAATTTCCGTACTTGCCTCATTGCTCTATGTCCACCAATTAACGATTTAAAGCGGACTTTTTGTAGTGGCTATCATTCAAGAATTTCCAGAGCCACCCCCATGCATCCTTGCCCATTATAAGTTCTATGGGTGTTGGAATTTCATTACTTATACTATCTCTTGGTTTTTCGGAGATGAGAGTTAAATTAGAGAGTAGGGAGGTGACCCAGTAGTATAATCGAATATTAGGTAAAGCCAAACCTCCCCTTTCTCTTGGCAAAGATAAAAATTTGTATGATCTTCTGGGTTTTTCATATGCCCAAATAAAACGAGAAAATAAATCCTCGATCTGCTTCAAACAACTATTAGTAAATTCCACCGGAATTGCCCTTAGCATATACAAAAATTTAGGAAAAAATAACATTTTTATTATATTACATCTACCAATAATTGATAGATGAAGATTGTGTAATCTCCTTAATTCACTTTTTGTCTTAACAATCAGCGGATTGATATTACAGTCAACAATCTTATCAATATTGGCCAAAATATCAACCCCAAGGTATGTGGCTTTCTCTACCTGTCTACTAGTATTAATCATATTAAAATTTTTACACACAATCTGCGTCTTAGTGCCATTTAAAGAGTACCCCGAGACTTGCCCAAATCTCACCGCTTCAGCCTCGATCTCTAGTATTGCTGTATCGGGATCAGGAGTAACGATAGCAATGTCATCGGCGTACGCCAAAGCTTTAGTTTCCCATCCCTGGGATTCAATGGGTCTAATGATCCTATTGTTCTCAAGAAGCCGTAAGAAAGGATCGATATAAAGCGCGAACAGCAGCGGGGAACTTGGACAGCCCTGGCGCGTACCCCTAGTAATATCAAAAAAGTCTGTAAACACGCCATTTATAAAAAGTTTTGCGCTAGGTTGGTAATAGAGCATCTTGAAAGCCTGTATTAACCCATTGCTAACTCCGACTCTCGACAGGGTCTTCCAAAGGAAAGCCCAGGAGACCCTGTCAAAGGCCTTCTCTGCATCTAATAATATAAGTGCTATTGGCTTTCCTGAAACAGTAGCAGCGTCAAATAATGAGATGACTCTCCTAATATGGTCCGTCGTGCCCCATCCCGGTATAAAACCATGTTGTCGAGGTGAGACCACCTTATAAATAACAGTGGCTAAACGCATGGCGAGGATCTTAGAGTATATCTTATTGTCAGCGTTAATTAACGTAATGGGTCGGTAAGACCCTGGATCCAGCGGTGATTTATTTTTTTGAGAAAAACTATAACTTTAGCCTGTGTCCAAGATTGGGGAGGCTTTCCCCCTCTAAAAACATGTAGAAATAATTGAAACATCAGCTCTTTCAGCTGTGGGGCAAATTTCTTATAGAACTCCAAGGGTATGTCGTCTAGTCCGGTGGCTTTGCCACTCGGGAGACTACTAATGCATAACAAGATGTCCACCCACTGAGGGAGCTCCTCTAAATACTGCTGATCTTCCTGAGAAAATTGTACCACTGGAGCCTGGTTGATATAAGAAATAACATCTCCCAGATTAGCGGGGGTATCCTCATAATATAAGGATTGATAAAATGAATAGAAAACCTTGCGGATACGGTCTGGGTCGGAGGTACTTCCTCCTGCAGGGTCATTAATCTCAGCTATCTGGGTTTGAGTAATTCTCTGTCTAGCCCGGGTCGCTAGATGATGCCCCACTTGTTCGCTGCACTCGTATGCCTTCTCACGCCAGGCCTCTAGCCTGTCAGCCGCTCTCTTAGCTACTACCTCTAGTATTTTTGCCTTGGCTAATATTACTTTATTATATGCTTCTAATGTGTCTTTGCCAACTTGAATTGTGGCAATCAGGCCTTCCTCCGCAGCAGCTAGATCATTCTGCATATTGTTTAAAGTAAGTCGCTTTCCTTTGTTCAGAGCTAGCGAGAAGTTAAGTGTCTCCCCTCTGACTCCGGCTGTCCATGCATCCCAGACTATATCTATTCCAGCGCTTCCAATATTTTCCATAGAGAATTGAGGAATCCACTTCCTCATATGAGTACAGTACTCATCATTCAAAAGTAGGGAGCGTTCAAAACTCCACTTGGGTAGAGCAACATTGCTAGATCCAAACCCCTTAATTTCTAATACTAAAGGGTTATGGTCTGCCAATATACGCGAAGCCTTCTCTATTGAACAAACATGCATAATAGTGTGAGATGCAAAGCAATAGTCTAGTCTGGTATGCTTTTTGTGTGGAAAAGAGAAGAAAGTAAAGCCAGGATCCTTAGGGTGCCGCAGATTCCAAATATCGGAAAGTGCTTGTTCCCGACAAAGAGTTCTTAAAGCATCAAAAACCTTTGGTTTACGACCATTATACACCCAATTATTGTCAAGGGCAATATTCTGGTTAGAGGGTAGATTTATATTAAAATCCCGCAGATAACTATGGGTAGTGGCCAGGTAGCTAATTCATTATTTATAAAATTAAAAACAGTCGGATCATCTAGGATACTCCCATAGACCGCACATATTGTTATTGGGTCCCTGTTATCCCTACAGCATTCGGTAATTACCCATCTTCCGTTCTGATCAGCTGCAGTTCTAGTAAACCGGTTAGAGCTATTGGCTGACATTATTGCAACCCCTCGTGTCCTTGAGCTTTGAGTCGTGCCCCTACCAGTGTATATCCAAGGGTATCTAACAAATGCAATTGTGCTCTTTCAATATGTGTCTCCTGCATACATATCACATCAGCCTTTAACAAGCGTAAACCCATCGCAGTGTTCCTCCGTTTCTTCGCATCATTAAGGCCACAAATATTAATTGTTGCTATGCGTAAATTATACATTCAAAAATAAAAAATTTCCACACAATTAAAAAAAAAACTGCTTAAAGAAGAACCCCAAAGTGCCAACCTCTTCCCCCCCATCCCCAAGTCCACCCCTCTCCCTCCCTTCCCCATCTTCCCCCTCCCACCACCTCCCATTGAGGTTACCTGACGCAGCCTGCGCCAGGATGAGGGCATCCGAGCAATGATGAACCTGTGCCGCCCCGCCGGTCAATAGTTGCTCACCATTTCATCCCTGTCTAGCTCGTAGTTGCCTCGTTATCTAGTGAACTAACCATTGCCAATACTAGGTACTAAAGCCTCAAGTAATTGAAAAGACTCAGTTCCTACAATCTATATTCAAAGAGTAGTTACAGTATGCCTTTCAACTTTACTAATTAACTCCATCCTATTTACGTTCTGTAATCTCGGTCAGAAATGCTTGTGCTTGAATTTCGGAAGTGAAGCTACGTGTAGAGCCCTTATAGATAACCTTTAAGCGGGCTGGGTTCTGGAGAAAGACTGTGGCCCCAAGTTGCTGAAAAGGCAAAAAGAGTTGTCTCAACCTCCATCTGCGTTCCACAGTAGCGTGTGCGAAATCAGGCCGTGTGAAAAAAGTAATGCCATTGAACTCTTTTTTGTTGGTTGGCCATGCTAGGTCATAAAGTAGCTGGCGCAAAGGAAATTCCCAAAGTATATCAACATAGCTCGAGGGTATTGTGTGGAAGAATTAGAGCGTTTGGATGGAGTTAGGGAAAGCGATGAACTCGTTGAAGTTCCTTGTCCCAATCCCAGGAATCTAAATCCGGAAAAGCTCCCTTGAAGAGTGTGACCATAAAGGCCTTGGGATCGCCCCCCTCGGCCCCCTCCGGGATGCCAAGAACACGTAAATTATTCCGCCGTAATCTGTTTTCTTGCTCCTCGACTTTAAGCATGAGGTCTTTCACAATCCCCTTGTGTTCATCTCCTTGCGTTTTCAAGGTAGCAACATCTTTCTCAAGATTTTCAGTCCGAGTTTCCACTGAGGCCATTCTGTCCGCAATCTCCGCGGAAGTCTTACCAACTTTCCTTACGGTGCCCTGAAGCTTCTGCGTGGCATGACGTGCTCTCCTATTATCTTGCTTAACCTCCTCCTGAAAATTCTTAATGGAGTACAGCAAGTGGGTTCGTTCACAGGAGTGGATTCCGCGCTGTCAGCGCCTCCCAGTGAATTATGGTACTCTTTTAAGCCCCTGATTGTTTCATTAGGAGCCGACAGTTGTGAAGCAGAGTAGTCCCACTTCAGATCCATCATGCTACCCTGTTCTAGGGATCTGCGGTCCTTATTACGATTAGACTTCTTCCTTAGGTTTTTTTTTTCTTGTGGTAGTTTTTGCGGATAACTCTGAGTCTGTGCTACTATTCCAAATGTAGCTCCCACCTTCACTCGAGTTCTCTCTTCCCAACTTTGACACACTTTCCATTGACTCATCGGTCAGTGAATAGAATTTATCGATGTTGTCAGGCATTCTCGGCGGGAGGTCTTGCATTTCTTCTTCATTATTTATATTCTCACCACAGGTCACCAACAAATCAATTCCTACAGCTGAGGCATTGGTAGTTGATTGAGTATGGCTGCCTCCTTCACCTCACTTGCCTCCTCCTTCACCTCACTTGCCTCTTTCTGCACTTCTCTTGCTTCTTTCTGCACCGCTCTTGCCTCTTTGTGCACCTCTTTTGCTTCTTTCTGTACTTCTCTCTCCTTTTTCTGCACCCCTCTTGCCTCTTTCTGCACCTCTGTTGCTTCTTTTTACACTTCTATTGCCTCTTTCTGCACCTCTCTTGCTTTTTTCTGTACCCCTGTTTTTTCTTTCTGTACCCCTGTTGTCTCTTTCTGCACTCGTCTTCCCTCTTTCTGCACCTCTCTTGCTTCTTTCTGCACTTCTCTTGCTTCTTTCTGTACCTCTCTTGCTTCTTTCTGCACACTTCTTCCCTTTTTTGCATCCCTCTTGCCTCTTTCTGCTGTTCTCTTGCCTCTTTCTGCACCTCACTTGCCTCTTACTGCACTTCTCTTGCTTCTTTCCACACCTCTCTTGCTTCTTTCAGCAATTCTCTTGCCTCTTTCTGCACTTCTCTTGCTTGTTTCTGCACCTCTCTTGCATCTTTCTGCACCTCTGTTGCCTCTTTCTGCACCTCACTTTCTTCTTTCTGCCCCCCTCTTGCATCTTTCTGCACGCCTCTTTTCTCTTTCTGCACCTCTGTTGCCTCTTTGTGCACCCCTCTTGCCTCTTTAAGCGCCTCTGCTGCTTCTTTCTGCAGTTCTCTTGCCTCTTTCTGCACCTCTTTTGCTTCTTTCTGCACTTTTCCTGCCTCTTTCTGTACCCCTCTTCCCTCTTTCTGCACCTCTCTTGCCTCTGTCTGCATACCTGTTCCCTCTTTCTGCACCCCTTTTGCCTGTTTCTGCACCCCTTTTGCCTGTTTCTGCACCCCTTTTGCCTGTTTCTGCAACTCTCTTGCCTGTTTCTGCAACTCTCTTGCCTGTTTCTGCAACTCTCTTGCCTGTTTCTGCAGTTCTCATGCCTGTTTCTGCAACTCTCTTGCCTTTTTCTGCAGTTCTCTTGCCTCTTTCTGCACCTCTTTTGCTTCTTTCTGCAGTTTTCCTGCCTCTTTCTGTACCCCTCTTCCCTCTTTCTGCCCCCCTCTTGCCTCTTTCTGCACCCCTCTTTTCTCATTCTGCACCTCTCTTGCCTCTTTGTGCACCCCCTCTTGCCTCTTTGTGCACCCCTCTTGCCTCTTTAAGCGCCTCTGCTGCTTCTTTCTGCAATTCCCTTGCTTCTTTCTGCACCCCTCTTCCCTCTTTCTGCACCCCTTTTGCCTGTTTCTGCACCCCTTTTGCCTGTTTCTGCACCCCTTTTGCCTGTCTCTGCACCCCTTTTTTCCTGTTTCTGCAACTCTCTTGCCTCTTTCTGCAACTCTCTTGCCTCTTTCTGCAGTTCTCTTGCCTCTTTCTGCAGTTCTCTTGCCTCCTTCAGCACCTCACTTGCCTCTTTCTGCACTTCTCTTGCTTCTTTCTGCTCCCAACTTCCCTTTTCTGTACATCTCTTGCCTATTTCTGCACCTCTCTTGCCTCATTCTGCACATCTCTTGGTTCTTTCTGCACTGCTCTTGCTTCTTTCTGCACTGCTCTTGCTTCTTTCTGCACCCCTCTTGCCTATTTGTGCACCTCTTTTGCTTCTTTCTGTACTTCTCTCTCCTTTTTCTGCACCCTCTGGCCTCTTTCTGCACCTCTGTTGCTTCTTTTTACACTTCAATTGCCTCTTTCTGCACCTCTCTTGCTTTTTTCTGTACCCCTGTTTTTTCTTTCTGCACCCCTGTTGTCTCTTTCTGTACTCGTCTTTCCTCTTTCTGCACCTCTCTTGCTTCTTTCTGCACCTCTCTTGCTTCTTTCTGCACCCTTCTTCCCTTTTTTGCATCCCTCTTGCCTCTTTCTGCTGTTCTCTTGCCATTTTCTGCACCTCTCTTGCCTCCTTCTGCACCTCACTTGCCTCTTACTGCACTTCTATTGCTTCTTTCCACATCTCTGTTGCTTCTTTAAGCAATTCTCTTGCCTCTTTCTGCACTTCTCTTGCTTGTTTCTGCACCTCTCTTGCGTCTTTCTGCACCTCTGTTGCCTCTTTCTGCACCTCACTTTCTTCTTTCTGCCCCCTCCTGCCTCTTTCTGCACCCCTCTTTTCTCTTTCTGCACCTCTCTTGCCTCTTTGTGCACCCTCTTGCCTCTTTAAGCGCCTCTGCTGCTTCTTTCTGCAATTCCCTTGCTGCTTTCTGCACCCCTCTTCCCTCTTTCTGTACCGCTTTTGCCTCTTTGTGCACCTCTCCTGACTCTTTCTGTACCTCTCTTGCCTTTTTCTGCGGTTCTCGTGCCTCTTTCTGCACCTCTTTTGCTTCTTTCTGCACTTTTCCTGCCTCTTTCTGCATCCCTCTTCCCTCTTTCTGCACCCCTTTTGCCTGTTTCTGCACCCTTTTGCCTGTTTCTGCACCCCTTTGCCTGTTTCTGCAACTCCCTTGCCTCTTTCTGCACTTCTCTTGCCTCTTTCTGCACCTCACTTGCCTCTTACTGCACTTCTCTTGCTTCTTTCCACACTCTGTTGCTTCTTTCAGCAATTCGCTTGCCTCTTTCTGCACTTCTCTTGCTTGTTTCTGCACCTCTCTTTCGTCTTTCTGCACCTCTGTTGCCTCTTTCTGCACCTCACTTTCTTCTTTCTGCCCCCTCTTGCCTCTTTCTGCACCCCTCTTTTCTCTTTCTGCACCTCTTGCCTCTTTGTGCATCCCTGTTCCCTCTTTCTACACCTTTCCTGCCTGTTTCTGCACGTTTCTTGCCTCTTTCTTCACGTCTGTTGCTTCTTTCATTAATTCTCTTGCCTCTTTCTGCACTTCTCTTGCTTTTTCTGCACCTCTCTTGTCTTTCTGCACCTTTGTTGCCTCTTTCTGCACCTCACTTGCTTCTTTCTGCACCCCTCTTGCTTCTTTCTGCACCCCTCCCCCGCACCTCTCTTGTCTCTTTCTGCACCCCTGTTCCCTCTTTCTGCACCTTTCCTGCCTCTTTGTGCACCTCTGTTGGTTCTTTCTGCACTGCTCTTGCTTCTTTCTGCTCCTCACTTGCCTCTTTCTGAACTTCTCTTGCTTCTTTCTATACCTCTGTTGCTTCTTTCAGCAATTCTCTTCCCTCTTTCTGCACTTGTCTTCCTTCTTTCTGCACCCCTCCTGCCTCTTTCTGCACCCCTCTTGCCTCTTTTTGCACCTCTGTTGGTTCTTTCTGCACTGCTCTTGCTTCTTTATGCACCTCACTTGCCTCTTTCTGCACTTCTCTTGCTTCTTTCTGCAGTTCTCTTGCTTGTTTCTGCACCTCTCTTGCGTCTTTCTGCACCTCTGTTGCCTCTTTATGCACCTCACTTTATTCTTTCTGCCCCCTCCTGCCTCTTTCTGCACCCCTCTTTTCTCTTTCTGCACCTCTCTTGCCTCTTTGTGCACCCTCTTGCCTCTTTGTGCACCCTCTTGCCTCTTTAAGCGCCTCTGCTGTTTCTTTCTGCAATTCCCTTGCTTCTTTCTGCACCCCTCTTCCCTCTTTCTGTACCGCTTTTGCCTCTTTGTGCACCTCTCCTGACTCTTTCTGTACCTCTCTTGCCTTTTTCTGCAGTTCTCGTGCCTCTTTCTGCACCTCTTTTGCTTCTTTCTGCACTTTTCCTGCCTCTTTCTGCACCCCTTTTGCCTGTTTCTGCACCCCTTTTGCCTGTTTCTGCAACTCCCTTGCCTCTTTCTGCACTTCTCTTGCCTCTTTCTGCACCTCACTTGCCTCTTACTGCACTTCTCTTGCTTCTTTCCACACTCTGTTGCTTCTTTCAGCAATTCGCTTGCCTCTTTCTGCACTTCTCTTGCTTGTTTCTGCACCTCTCTTGCATCTTTCTGCACCTCTGTTGCCTCTTTCTGCACCTCACTTTCTTCTTTCTGCCCCCCTCTTGCATCTTTCTGCACGCCTCTTTTCTCTTTCTGCACCTCTGTTGCCTCTTTGTGCACCCCTCTTGCCTCTTTAAGCGCCTCTGCTGCTTCTTTCTGCAGTTCTCTTGCATCTTTCTGCACCTCTTTTGCTTCTTTCTGCACTTTTCCTGCCTCTTTCTGTACCCCTCTTGCCTCTTTCTGCACCCCTCTTGCCTCTGTCTGCATACCTGTTCCCTCTTTCTGCACCCCTTTTGCCTGTTTCTGCACCCCTTTTGCCTGTTTCTGCACCCCTTTTGCCTGTTTCTGCAACTCTCTTGCCTGTTTCTGCAACTCTCTTGCCTGTTTCTGCAGTTCTCTTGCCTGTTTCTGCAACTCTCTTGCCTTTTTCTGCAGTTCTCTTGCCTCTTTCTGCACCTCTTTTGCTTCTTTCTGCAGTTTTCCTGCCTCTTTCTGTACCCCTCTTCCCTCTTTCTGCCCCCCTCTTGCCTCTTTCTGCACCCCTCTTGCCTCTTTCTGCACCCCTCTTTTCTCATTCTGCACCTCTCTTGCCTCTTTGTGCACCCCCTCTTGCCTCTTTGTGCACCCCTCTTGCAGCGCCTCTGCTGCTTCTTTCTGCAATTCCCTTGCTTCTTTCTGCACCCCTCTTCCCTCTTTCTGTACCGCTTTTGCCTCTTTGTGTACCTCTCCTGACTCTTTCTGTACCTCTCTTGCCTTTTTCTGTAGTTCTCTTGCCTCTTTCTGCACCTCTTTTGCTTCTTTCTGCACTTTTCCTGCCTCTTTCTGAATCCCTCTTCCCTCTTTCTGCACCCCTTTTGTCTGTTTCTGCACCCCTTTTGCCTGTTTCTGCAACTTCCTTGCCTCTTTCTGCAGTTTGCTTCCCTCCTTCTGCACCTCACTTGCCTCTTTCTGCACTTCTCTTGCCTCTTTCTGCACCTCACTTGCCTCTTACTGCACTTCTCTTGCTTCTTTCCACACTCTGTTGCTTCTTTCAGCAATTCGCTTGCCTCTTTCTGCACTTCTCTTGCTTGTTTCTGCACCTCTCTTTCGTCTTTCTGCACCTCTGTTGCCTCTTTCTGCACTTCTCTTGCCTCTTTCTGCACCTCTCTTGCCTCTTTGTGCACCCCTGTTCCCTCTTTCTACACCTTTCCTGCCTGTTTCTGCACGTTTCTTGCCTCTTTCTGCACGTCTGTTGCTTCTTTCAGCAATTTGCTTGCCTCTTTCTGCACTTCTCTTGCTTGTTTCTGCACCTCTTTCGTCTTTCTGCACCTCTGTTGCCTCTTTCTGCACCTCACTTTCTTCTTTCTGCCCCCTTCTTGCCTCTTTCTGCACCCCTCTTTTCTCTTTCTACACCTCTCTTGCCTCTTTGTGCACCCCTGTTCCCTCTTACTACACCTTTCCTGCCTGTTTCTGCACGTTTCTTGCCTCTTTCTGCACGTCTGTTGCTTCTTTCAGCAATTCGCTTGCCTCTTTCTGCACTTCTCTTGCTTGTTTCTGCACCTCTCTTGTCTTTCTGCACCTCTGTTGCCTCTTTCTGCACCTCACTTGCTTCTTTCTGCACCCCTCTTGCTTCTTTCTGCACCCCTCCCCCGCACCTCTCTTGTCTCTTTCTGCACCCCTGTTCCCTCTTTCTGCACCTTTCCTGCCTCTTTCTGTACCCCTTTTGCATCTTTGTGCACCTCTCCGACCTATTTCTGCACCCCTCTTGACTCTTTTTGCACCTCTGTTGGTTCTTTCTGCACTGCTCTTGCTTCTTTCTGCTCCTCACTTGCCTCTTTCTGAACTTCTCTTGCTTCTTTCTATACCTCTGTTGCTTCTTTCAGCAATTCTCTTTCTGCACTTGTCTTCCTTCTTTCTGCACCCCTCCTGCCTTTTTCTGTACCTCTCTTGCCTCTTTGTGCACCTCTACTACCTCTTTATGCACCCCTCTTGCCTCTTTTGCACCTCTGTTGGTTCTTTCTGCACTGCTTTTGCTTCTTTATGCACCTCACTTCCCTCTTTCTGCACTTCTCTTGCTTCTTTCTGCACTGCTCTTGCTTTGTTCTGCACCACTCTTGAAAATTTCTGAATCCCTCTTACCTCTTTCTGCACCCCTGTTACCTCTTTCTGTACCTTTCTTACCTGTTTCTGCACCTCTTTTGCCTCTTTCGGCACCTCTGTTGCTTCTTTCTGCACTTCTCTTGCCTCTTTCTGCACCCCTCTTGCCGCTTTAGCACCTATGTTGCTTCTTTCTGCACTTCTCTTGCTTCTTTCTGCACTTTTATTGCCTCTTTCTGTTCCTCTCTTCCCTCTTTCTGCACCTCTCCTGCCTCTGTCTGCACACCTGTTCCCTCTTTCTGCACCCTTTTGCCTGTTTCTGCAACTCTCTTGCCTCTTTCTGTACCTCTCTTGCCTCCTTCTGCACATCTCTTGGTTCCTTCTGCACTGCTCTTGCCTCTTTCTGCACCCCTCTTGCCTCTTTGTGCACCTCTTTTGCTTCTTTCTGTACTTCTCTCTCCTCTTTCTGCACCTCTGTTGCCTCTTTCTGTACCTCTCTTCCCTCTTTCTGCACCTCTCCTGCCTCTGTCTGCACACCTGTTCCCTCTTTCTGCACCCTTTTGCCTGTTTCTGCAACTCTCTTGCCTCTTTCTGTACCTCTCTTGCCTCATTCTTCACATCTCTTGGTTCCTTCTGCACTGCTCTTGCCTCTTTCTGCACCCCTCTTGCCTCTTTGTGCACCTCTTTTGCTTCTTTCTGTACTTCTCTCTCCCCTTTCTGCACCTCTGTTGCTTCTTTCTGCACCTCTGTTGCTTCTTTCTGTACCTCTGTTGCTTCTTTCTGCACCCTTCTTCCCTTTTTTGCATCCCTCTTGCCTCTTTCTGCTGTTCTCTTGCCATTTTCTGCACCTCTCTTGCCTCTTTCTGTACCTCACTTGCCTCTTACTGCACTTCTCTTGCCTCTTTCTGCACTTCTCTTGCTTGTTTCTGCACCTCTCTTGCCTCTTTCTGCACCTCTCTTGCCTCTTTCTGCACCTCTCTTGCCTCTTTCTGCACCCCTCTTTTCTCTTTCTGTACCTCTCTTGCCTCTTTCTGCACCCCTCTTGCCTCTTTAAGCGCCTTTGCTGCTTCTTTCTGCAATTCCCTTGCTTCTTTCTGCACCCCTCTTCCCTCTTTCTGTACCGCTTTTGCCTCTTTGTGCACCTCTCCTGACTCTTTCTGCACCTGTCTTGCCTTTTTCTGCAGTTCTCTTGCCTCTTTCTGCAATTCCCTTGCTTCTTTCTGCACTTTTCCTGCCTCTTTCTGTACCCCTCTTCCCTCTTTCAGCACCTCTCTTGCCTCTGTCTGCACACCTTTTCCCTCTTTCTGCACCCCTTTGGCCTGTTTCTGCAACTCTCTTGCCTGTTTCTGCAACTCTCTTGCCTGTTTCTGCAACTCTCTTGCCCGTTTCTGCAGTTCTCTTGCCTGTTTCTGCAACTCTCTTGCCTTTTTCTGCAGTTCTCTTGCCTCTTTCTGCACCTCTTTTGCTTCTTTCTGCACTTTTCCTGCCTCTTTCTGTACCCCTCTTCCCTCTTTCTGCACCTCTCTTGCCTCTGTCTGCACACCTGTTCCCTCTTTCTGTATACCTTTTGCCTCTTTCTGCACCCCTTTTGCCTGTTTCTGCACCCCTTTTGCCTGTTTCTGCACCCCTTTTGCCTGTCTCTGCACCCCTTTTTTCCTGTTTCTGCAACTCTCTTGCCTCTTTCTGCAACTCTCTTGCCTCTTTCTGCAGTTCTCTTGCCTCTTTCTGCAGTTCTCTTGCCTCCTTCAGCACCTCACTTGCCTCTTTCTGCACTTCTCTTGCTTCTTTCTGCTCCCAACTTCCCTTTTCTGTACATCTCTTGCCTATTTCTGCACCTCTCTTGCCTCATTCTGCACATCTCTTGGTTCTTTCTGCACTGCTCTTGCTTCTTTCTGCACTGCTCTTGCTTCTTTCTGCACCCCTCTTGCCTATTTGTGCACCTCTTTTGCTTCTTTCTGTACTTCTCTCTCCTTTTTCTGCACCCCTCTGGCCTCTTTCTGCACCTCTGTTGCTTCTTTTTACACTTCAATTGCCTCTTTCTGCACCTCTCTTGCTTTTTCTGTACCCTGTTTTTTCTTTCTGCACCCCTGTTGTCTCTTTCTGTACTCGTCTTTCCTCTTTCTGCACCTCTCTTGCTTCTTTCTGCACCTCTCTTGCTTCTTTCTGCACCCTTCTTCCCTTTTTTGCATCCCTCTTGCCTCTTTCTGCTGTTCTCTTGCCATTTTCTGCACCTCTCTTGCCTCCTTCTGCACCTCACTTGCCTCTTACTGCACTTCTATTGCTTCATTCCACATCTCTGTTGCTTCTTTAAGCAATTCTCTTGCCTCTTTCTGCACTTCTCTTGCTTGTTTCTGCACCTCTCTTGCGTCTTTCTGCACCTCTGTTGCCTCTTTCTGCACCTCACTTTCTTCTTTCTGCCCCCCTCCTGCCTCTTTCTGCACCCCTCTTTTCTCTTTGTGCACCTCTCTTGCCTCTTTGTGCACCCCTCTTGCCTCTTTAAGCGCCTCTGCTGCTTCTTTCTGCAATTCCCTTGCTGCTTTCTGCACCCCTCTTCCCTCTTTCTGTACCGCTTTTGCCTCTTTGTGCACCTCTCCTGACTCTTTCTGTACCTCTCTTGCCTTTTTCTGCGGTTCTCGTGCCTCTTTCTGCACCTCTTTTGCTTCTTTCTGCACTTTTCCTGCCTCTTTCTGCATCCCTCTTCCCTCTTTCTGCACCCCTTTTGCCTGTATCTGCACCCCTTTTGCCTGTTTCTGCACCCCTTTTGCCTGTTTCTGCAACTCCCTTGCCTCTTTCTGCACTTCTCTTGCCTCTTTCTGCACCTCACTTGCCTCTTACTGCACTTCTCTTGCTTCTTTCCACACTCTGTTGCTTCTTTCAGCAATTCGCTTGCCTCTTTCTGCACTTCTCTTGCTTGTTTCTGCACCTCTCTTTCGTCTTTCTGCACCTCTGTTGCCTCTTTCTGCACCTCACTTTCTTCTTTCTGCCCCCCTCTTGCCTCTTTCTGCACCCCTCTTTTCTCTTTCTGCACCTCTTGCCTCTTTGTGCATCCCTGTTCCCTCTTTCTACACCTTTCCTGCCTGTTTCTGCACGTTTCTTGCCTCTTTCTTCACGTCTGTTGCTTCTTTCATTAATTCTCTTGCCTCTTTCTGCACTTCTCTTGCTTTTTTCTGCACCTCTCTTGTCTTTCTGCACCTTTGTTGCCTCTTTCTGCACCTCACTTGCTTCTTTCTGCACCCCTCTTGCTTCTTTCTGCACCCCTCCCCGCACCTCTCTTGTCTCTTTCTGCACCCCTGTTCCCTCTTTCTGCACCTTTCCTGCCTCTTTGTGCACCTCTGTTGGTTCTTTCTGCACTGCTCTTGCTTCTTTCTGCTCCTCACTTGCCTCTTTCTGAACTTCTCTTGCTTCTTTCTATACCTCTGTTGCTTCTTTCAGCAATTCTCTTCCCTCTTTCTGCACTTGTCTTCCTTCTTTCTGCACCCCTCCTGCCTCTTTCTGCACCCCTCTTGCCTCTTTTTGCACCTCTGTTGGTTCTTTCTGCACTGCTCTTGCTTCTTTATGCACCTCACTTGCCTCTTTCTGCACTTCTCTTGCTTCTTTCTGCAGTTCTCTTGCTTGTTTCTGCACCTCTCTTGCGTCTTTCTGCACCTCTGTTGCCTCTTTATGCACCTCACTTTATTCTTTCTGCCCCCTCCTGCCTCTTTCTGCACCCCTCTTTTCTCTTTCTGCACCTCTCTTGCCTCTTTGTGCACCCCTCTTGCCTCTTTGTGCACCCCTCTTGCCTCTTTAAGCGCCTCTGCTGTTTCTTTCTGCAATTCCCTTGCTTCTTTCTGCACCCCTCTTCCCTCTTTCTGTACCGCTTTTGCCTCTTTGTGCACCTCTCCTGACTCTTTCTGTACCTCTCTTGCCTTTTTCTGCAGTTCTCGTGCCTCTTTCTGCACCTCTTTTGCTTCTTTCTGCACTTTTCCTGCCTCTTTCTGCACCCCTTTTGCCTGTTTCTGCACCCCTTTTGCCTGTTTCTGCACCCCTTTTGCCTGTTTCTGCACCCCTTTTGCCTGTTTCTGCAACTCCCTTGCCTCTTTCTGCACTTCTCTTGCCTCTTTCTGCACCTCACTTGCCTCTTACTGCACTTCTCTTGCTTCTTTCCACACTCTGTTGCTTCTTTCAGCAATTCGCTTGCCTCTTTCTGCACTTCTCTTGCTTGTTTCTGCACCTCTCTTGCATCTTTCTGCACCTCTGTTGCCTCTTTCTGCACCTCACTTTCTTCTTTCTGCCCCCTCTTGCATCTTTCTGCACGCCTCTTTTCTCTTTCTGCACCTCTGTTGCCTCTTTGTGCACCCTCTTGCCTCTTTAAGCGCCTCTGCTGCTTCTTTCTGCAGTTCTCTTGCCTCTTTCTGCACCTCTTTTGCTTCTTTCTGCACTTTTCCTGCCTCTTTCTGTACCCCTCTTGCCTCTTTCTGCACCCCTCTTGCCTCTGTCTGCATACCTGTTCCCTCTTTCTGCACCCCTTTTGCCTGTTTCTGCACCCCTTTTGCCTGTTTCTGCACCCCTTTTGCCTGTTTCTGCAACTCTCTTGCCTGTTTCTGCAACTCTCTTGCCTGTTTCTGCAGTTCTCTTGCCTGTTTCTGCAACTCTCTTGCCTTTTTCTGCAGTTCTCTTGCCTCTTTCTGCACCTCTTTTGCTTCTTTCTGCAGTTTTCCTGCCTCTTTCTGTACCCCTCTTCCCTCTTTCTGCCCCCCTCTTGCCTCTTTCTGCACCCCTCTTGCCTCTTTCTGCACCCCTCTTTTCTCATTCTGCACCTCTCTTGCCTCTTTGTGCACCCCCTCTTGCCTCTTTGTGCACCCCTCTTGCAGCGCCTCTGCTGCTTCTTTCTGCAATTCCCTTGCTTCTTTCTGCACCCCTCTTCCCTCTTTCTGTACCGCTTTTGCCTCTTTGTGCACCTCTCCTGACTCTTTCTGTACCTCTCTTGCCTTTTTCTGTAGTTCTCTTGCCTCTTTCTGCAACTCTTTTGCTTCTTTCTGCACTTTTCCTGCCTCTTTCTGCATCCCTCTTCCCTCTTTCTGCACCCCTTTTGTCTGTTTCTGCACCCCTTTTGCCTGTTTCTGCAACTTCCTTGCCTCTTTCTGCAGTTTGCTTCCCTCCTTCTGCACCTCACTTGCCTCTTTCTGCACTTCTCTTGCCTCTTTCTGCACCTCACTTGCCTCTTACTGCACTTCTCTTGCTTCTTTCCACACTCTGTTGCTTCTTTCAGCAATTCGCTTGCCTCTTTCTGCACTTCTCTTGCTTGTTTCTGCACCTCTCTTTCGTCTTTCTGCACCTCTGTTGCCTCTTTCTGCACATCTCTTGCCTCTTTCTGCACCTCTCTTGCCTCTTTGTGCACCCCTGTTCCCTCTTTCTACACCTTTCCTGCCTGTTTCTGCACGTTTCTTGCCTCTTTCTGCACGTCTGTTGCTTCTTTCAGCAATTTGCTTGCCTCTTTCTGCACTTCTCTTGCTTGTTTCTGCACCTCTTTCGTCTTTCTGCACCTCTGTTGCCTCTTTCTGCACCTCACTTTCTTCTTTCTGCCCCCTTCTTGCCTCTTTCTGCACCCCTCTTTTCTCTTTCTACACCTCTCTTGCCTCTTTCTGCACCCCTGTTCCCTCTTTCTACACCTTTCCTGCCTGTTTCTGCACGTTTCTTGCCTCTTTCTGCACGTCTGTTGCTTCTTTCAGCAATTCGCTTGCCTCTTTCTGCACTTCTCTTGCTTGTTTCTGCACCTCTCTTGTCTTTCTGCACCTCTGTTGCCTCTTTCTGCACCTCACTTGCTTCTTTCTGCACCCCTCTTGCTTCTTTCTGCACCCCTCCCCGCACCTCTCTTGTCTCTTTCTGCACCCCTGTTCCCTCTTTCTGCACCTTTCCTGCCTCTTTCTGTACCCCTTTTGCATCTTTGTGCACCTCTCCGACCTATTTCTGCACCCCTCTTGACTCTTTTGCACCTCTGTTGGTTCTTTCTGCACTGCTCTTGCTTCTTTCTGCTCCTCACTTGCCTCTTTCTGAACTTCTCTTGCTTCTTTCTATACCTCTGTTGCTTCTTTCAGCAATTCTCTTTCTGCACTTGTCTTCCTTCTTTCTGCACCCCTCCTGCCTTTTTCTGTACCTCTCTTGCCTCTTTGTGCACCTCTACTACCTCTTTATGCACCCCTCTTGCCTCTTTTTGCACCTCTGTTGGTTCTTTCTGCACTGCTTTTGCTTCTTTATGCACCTCACTTCCCTCTTTCTGCACTTCTCTTGCTTCTTTCTGCACTGCTCTTGCTTTGTTCTGCACCACTCTTGAAAATTTCTGAATCCCTCTTACCTCTTTCTGCACCCCTGTTACCTCTTTCTGTACCTTTCTTACCTGTTTCTGCACCTCTTTTGCCTCTTTCGGCACCTCTGTTGCTTCTTTCTGCACTTCTCTTGCCTCTTTCTGCACCCCTCTTGCCGCTTTAAGCACCTATGTTGCTTCTTTCTGCACTTCTCTTGCTTCTTTCTGCACTTTTATTGCCTCTTTCTGTTCCTCTCTTCCCTCTTTCTGCACCTCTCCTGCCTCTGTCTGCACACCTGTTCCCTCTTTCTGCACCCCTTTTGCCTGTTTCTGCAACTCTCTTGCCTCTTTCTGTACCTCTCTTGCCTCCTTCTGCACATCTCTTGGTTCCTTCTGCACTGCTCTTGCCTCTTTCTGCACCCCTCTTGCCTCTTTGTGCACCTCTTTTGCTTCTTTCTGTACTTCTCTCTCCTCTTTCTGCACCTCTGTTGCCTCTTTCTGTACCTCTCTTCCCTCTTTCTGCACCTCTCCTGCCTCTGTCTGCACACCTGTTCCCTCTTTCTGCACCCCTTTTGCCTGTTTCTGCAACTCTCTTGCCTCTTTCTGTACCTCTCTTGCCTCATTCTTCACATCTCTTGGTTCCTTCTGCACTGCTCTTGCCTCTTTCTGCACCCCTCTTGCCTCTTTGTGCACCTCTTTTGCTTCTTTCTGTACTTCTCTCTCCCCTTTCTGCACCTCTGTTGCTTCTTTCTGCACCTCTGTTGCTTCTTTCTGCACCTCTGTTGCTTCTTTCTGCACCCTTCTTCCCTTTTTTGCATCCCTCTTGCCTCTTTCTGCTGTTCTCTTGCCATTTTCTGCACCTCTCTTGCCTCTTTCTGTACCTCACTTGCCTCTTACTGCACTTCTCTTGCCTCTTTCTGCACTTCTCTTGCTTGTTTCTGCACTTCTCTTGCTTGTTTCTGCACCTCTCTTGCCTCTTTCTGCACCTCTCTTGCCTCTTTCTGCACCTCTCTTGCCTCTTTCTGCACCTCTCTTGCCTCTTTCTGCACCCCTCTTTTCTCTTTCTGTACCTCTCTTGCCTCTTTAAGCGCCTTTGCTGCTTCTTTCTGCAATTCCCCTGCTTCTTTCTGCACCCCTCTTCCCTCTTTCTGTACCGCTTTTGCCTCTTTGTGCACCTCTCCTGACTCTTTCTGCACCTCTCTTGCCTTTTTCTGCAGTTCTCTTGCCTCTTTCTGCAATTCCCTTGCTTCTTTCTGCACTTTTCCTGCCTCTTTCTGTACCCCTCTTCCCTCTTTCAGCACCTCTCTTGCCTCTGTCTGCACACCTTTTCCCTCTTTCTGCACCCCTTTTGCCTGTTTCTGCAACTCTCTTGCCTGTTTCTGCAACTCTCTTGCCTGTTTCTGCAACTCTCTTGCCCGTTTCTGCAGTTCTCTTGCCTGTTTCTGCAACTCTCTTGCCTTTTTCTGCAGTTCTCTTGCCTCTTTCTGCACCTCTTTTGCTTCTTTCTGCACTTTTCCTGCCTCTTTCTGTACCCCTCTTCCCTCTTTCTGCACCTCTCTTGCCTCTGTCTGCACACCTGTTCCCTCTTTCTGTATACCTTTTGCCTGTTTCTGCACCCCTTTTGCCTGTTTCTGCACCCTTTTGCCTGTTTCTGCACCCTTTTGCCTGTCTCTGCACCCCTTTTTTCCTGTTTCTGCAACTCTCTTGCCTCTTTCTGCAACTCTCTTGCCTCTTTCTGCAGTTCTCTTGCCTCTTTCTGCAGTTCTCTTGCCTCCTTCAGCACCTCACTTGCCTCTTTCTGCACTTCTCTTGCTTCTTTCTGCTCCCAACTTCCCTTTTCTGTACATCTCTTGCCTATTTCTGCACCTCTCTTGCCTCATTCTGCACATCTCTTGGTTCTTTCTGCACTGCTCTTGCTTCTTTCTGCACTGCTCTTGCTTCTTTCTGCACCCCTCTTGCCTATTTGTGCACCTCTTTTGCTTCTTTCTGTACTTCTCTCTCCTTTTTCTGCACCCCTCTGGCCTCTTTCTGCACCTCTGTTGCTTCTTTTTACACTTCAATTGCCTCTTTCTGCACCTCTCTTGCTTTTTTCTGTACCCCTGTTTTTTCTTTCTGCACCCCTGTTGTCTCTTTCTGTACTCGTCTTTCCTCTTTCTGCACCTCTCTTGCTTCTTTCTGCACCTCTCTTGCTTCTTTCTGCACCCTTCTTCCCTTTTTTTCATCCCTCTTGCCTCTTTCTGCTGTTCTCTTGCCATTTTCTGCACCTCTCTTGCCTCCTTCTGCACCTCACTTGCCTCTTACTGCACTTCTATTGCTTCTTTCCACATCTCTGTTGCTTCTTTAAGCAATTCTCTTGCCTCTTTCTGCACTTCTCTTGCGTCTTTCTGCACCTCTCTTGCGTCTTTCTGCACCTCTGTTGCCTCTTTCTGCACCTCACTTTCTTCTTTCTGCCCCCTCCTGCCTCTTTCTGCACCCCTC
Source organism: Calotriton arnoldi (assembly GCA_963921515.1). Classification (NCBI taxonomy): domain Eukaryota; kingdom Metazoa; phylum Chordata; class Amphibia; order Caudata; family Salamandridae; genus Calotriton; species Calotriton arnoldi. Next base: position 789,767 of record CAWUFW010002100.1, read on the forward strand.
TTTTCTCTTTCTGCACCTCTCTTGCCTCTTTGTGCACCCCTCTTGCCTCTTTAAGCGCCTCTGCTGCTTCTTTCTGCAATTCCCTTGCTGCTTTCTGCACCCCTCTTCCCTCTTTCTGTACCGCTTTTGCCTCTTTGTGCACCTCTCCTGACTCTTTCTGTACCTCTCTTGCCTTTTTCTGCGGTTCTCGTGCCTCTTTCTGCACCTCTTTTGCTTCTTTCTGCACTTTTCCTGCCTCTTTCTGCATCCCTCTTCCCTCTTTCTGCACCCTTTTGCCTGTTTCTGCACCCCTTTTGCCTGTTTCTGCACCCCTTTGCCTGTTTCTGCAACTCCCTTGCCTCTTTCTGCACTTCTCTTGCCTCTTTCTGCACCTCACTTGCCTCTTACTGCACTTCTCTTGCTTCTTTCCACACTCTGTTGCTTCTTTCAGCAATTCGCTTGCCTCTTTCTGCACTTCTCTTGCTTGTTTCTGCACCTCTCTTTCGTCTTTCTGCACCTCTGTTGCCTCTTTCTGCACCTCACTTTCTTCTTTCTGCCCCCTCTTGCCTCTTTCTGCACCCTCTTTTCTCTTTCTGCACCTCTTGCCTCTTTGTGCATCCCTGTTCCCTCTTTCTACACCTTTCCTGCCTGTTTCTGCACGTTTCTTGCCTCTTTCTTCACGTCTGTTGCTTCTTTCATTAATTCTCTTGCCTCTTTCTGCACTTCTCTTGCTTTTTTCTGCACCTCTCTTGTCTTTCTGCACCTTTGTTGCCTCTTTCTGCACCTCACTTGCTTCTTTCTGCACCCCTCTTGCTTCTTTCTGCACCCCTCCCCGCACCTCTCTTGTCTCTTTCTGCACCCCTGTTCCCTCTTTCTGCACCTTTCCTGCCTCTTTGTGCACCTCTGTTGGTTCTTTCTGCACTGCTCTTGCTTCTTTCTGCTCCTCACTTGCCTCTTTCTGAACTTCTCTTGCTTCTTTCTATACCTCTGTTGCTTCTTTCAGCAATTCTCTTCCCTCTTTCTGCACTTGTCTTCCTTCTTTCTGCACCCCTCCTGCCTCTTTCTGCACCCCTCTTGCCTCTTTTTGCACCTCTGTTGGTTCTTTCTGCACTGCTCTTGCTTCTTTATGCACCTCACTTGCCTCTTTCTGCACTTCTCTTGCTTCTTTCTGCAGTTCTCTTGCTTGTTTCTGCACCTCTCTTGCGTCTTTCTGCACCTCTGTTGCCTCTTTATGCACCTCACTTTATTCTTTCTGCCCCCCTCCTGCCTCTTTCTGCACCCCTCTTTTCTCTTTCTGCACCTCTCTTGCCTCTTTGTGCACCCCTCTTGCCTCTTTGTGCACCTCTCTTGCCTCTTTAAGCGCCTCTGCTGTTTCTTTCTGCAATTCCCTTGCTTCTTTCTGCACCCCTCTTCCCTCTTTCTGTACCGCTTTTGCCTCTTTGTGCACCTCTCCTGACTCTTTCTGTACCTCTCTTGCCTTTTTCTGCAGTTCTCATGCTTCTTTCTGCACCTCTTTTGCTTCTTTCTGCACTTTTCCTGCCTCTTTCTGCACCCCTTTTGCCTGTTTCTGCACCCCTTTTGCCTGTTTCTGCACCCCTTTTGCCTGTTTCTGCACCCCTTTTGCCTGTTTCTGCACCCCTTTTGCCTGTTTCTGCACCCCTTTTGCCTGTTTCTGCAACTCCCTTGCCTCTTTCTGCACTTCTCTTGCCTCTTTCTGCACCTCACTTGCCTCTTACTGCACTTCTCTTGCTTCTTTCCACACTCTGTTGCTTCTTTCAGCAATTCGCTTGCCTCTTTCTGCACTTCTCTTGCTTGTTTCTGCACCTCTCTTTCGTCTTTCTGCACCTCTGTTGCCTCTTTCTGCACCTAACTTTCTTCTTTCTGCCCCCCTCTTGCCTCTTTCTGCACCCCTCTTTTCTCTTTCTGCACCTCTCTTGCCTCTTTGTGCGCCCCTGTTCCCTCTTTCTACACCTTTCCTGCCTGTTTCTGCACGTTTCTTGCCTCTTTCTGCACGTCTGTTGCTTCTTTAATTAATTCTCTTGCCTCTTTCTGCACTTCTCTTGCTTGTTTCTGCACTTCTCTCGTCTTTCTGCACCTTTGTTGTCTCTTTCTGCACCTCACTTGCTTCTTTCTGCACCCCTCCCCCGCACCTCTCTTGTCTCTTTCTGCACCCCTGTTCCCTCTTTCTGCACCTTTCCTGCCTCTTTCTGTATCCCTCTTTGTGCACCTCTCCGACCTATTTCTGCACCCCTCTTGCCTCTTTTTGCACCTCTGTTGGTTCTTTCTGCACTGCTCTTGCTTCTTTCTGCTCCTCACTTGCCTCTTTCTGAACTTCTCTTGCTTCTTTCTATACCTCTGTTGCTTCTTTCAGCAATTCTCTTCCTTCTTTCTGCACTTGTCTTCCTTCTTTCTGCACCCCTCCTGCCTTTTTCTGTACCTCTCTTGCCTCTTTGTGCACCTCTACTACCTCTTTCTGCACCCCTCTTGCCTCTTTTTGCACCTCTGTTGGTTCTTTCTGCACTGCTCTTGCTTCTTTATGCACCTCACTTGCCTCTTTCTGCACTTCTCTTGCTTCTTTCTGCACTGCTCTTGCTTTGTTCTGCACCGCTCTTGCAAATTTCTGAGTCCCTCTTACCTCTTTCTGCACCCCTCTTGCCTCTTTAGGCACCTATGTTTCTTCTTTCTGCACTTCTCTTGCTTTTTTCTGTACCCCTGTTTTTTCTTTCTGCACCCCTGTTGTCTCTTTCTGTACTCGTCTTCCCTCTTTCTGCACCTCTCTTGCTTCTTTCTGCACTTCTCTTGCTTCTTTCTGCACCTCTCTTGCTTCTTTCTGCACCCTTCTTCCCTTTTTTGCATCCTCTTGCCTCTTTCTGCTGTTCTCTTGCCATTTTCTGCACCTCTCTTGCCTCCTTCTGCACCTCACTTGCCTCTTACTGCACTTCTATTGCTTCTTTCCACATCTCTGTTGCTTCTTTAAGCAATTCTCTTGCCTCTTTCTGCACTTCTCTTGCTTGTTTCTGCACCTCTCTTGCGTCTTTCTGCACCTCTGTTGCCTCTTTCTGCACCTCACTTTCTTCTTTCTGCCCCCCTCCTGCCTCTTTCTGCACCCCTCTTTTCTCTTTCTGCACCTCTCTTGCCTCTTTGTGCACCCCTCTTGCCTCTTTAAGCGCCTCTGCTGCTTCTTTCTGCAATTCCCTTGCTTCTTTCTGCACCCCTCTTCCCTCTTTCTGTATCGCTTTTGCCTCTTTGTGCACCTCTCCTGACTCTTTCTGTACCTCTCTTGCCTTTTTCTGCAGTTCTCGTGCCTCTTTCTGCACCTCTTTTGCTTCTTTCTGCACTTTTCCTGCCTCTTTATGTACCCCTCTTCCCTCTTTCTGCACCTCTCTTGCCTCTGCCTGCACACCTGTTACCTCTTTCTGTACCCCTTTTGCCTGTTTCTGCACCTCTCTTGCCTGTTTCTGCACCTCTCTTGCCTGTTTCTGCACCTCTCTTGCCTGTTTCTGCACCTCTCTTGCCTGTTTCTGCAACTCTCTTGCCTGTTTCTGCAACTCTCTTGCCTGTTTCTGCAACTCTCTTGCCTGTTTCTGCAGTTCTCTTGCCTGTTTCTGCAACTCTCTTGCCTTTTTCTGCAGTTCTCTTGCTTCTTTCTGCACCTCTTTTGCTTCTTTCTGCACTTTTCCTGCCTCTTTCTGTACCCCTCTTCCATCTTTCTGCACCTCTCTTGCCTCTTTCTGCAACTCTCTTGCCTGTTTCTGCAACTCTCTTGCCTGTTTCTGCAACTCTCTTGCCTGTTTCTGCAACTCTCTTGCCTGTTTCTGCAACTCTCTTGCCTCTATCTGCAACTCTCTTGCCTCTTTCTGCAGTTCTCTTGCCTCCTTCTGCACCTCACTTGCCTCTTTCTGCACTTCTCTTGCTTCTTTCTGCACCCTACTTCCCTTTTCTGTACCTCTCTTGGTTCTTTCTGCACTGCTCTTGCTTCTTTCTGCACCCCTCTTGCCTCTTTGTGCACCTCTTTTGCTTCTTTCTGTCCTTCTCTCTCCTTTTTCTGCACCCCTCTTGCCTCTTTCTGCACCTCTGTTGCTTCTTTTTACACTTCAATTGCCTCTTTGTGCACCTCTCTTGCTTTTTTCTGTACCCGTTTTTTCTTTCTGCACCCCTGTTGTCTTTCTGCACCTCTCTTGCCTCTTTCTGCACCTCACTTGCCTCTTTCTGCACTTCTCTTGCTTCTTTCCACACCTCTGTTGCTTCTTTCAGCAATTCTCTTCCTTCTTTCTGCACTGTGAATCAGTGAATAGTTTATTGTCAATTAATAAAAATTGTTACAAATAAAAAAAAATTCAGATAAAGTCTCCCCAGGACTTACTTACTTCGTTACAATTATTGTAAAATGCATGTGTCCGACAATAGCATGTGTAAATCGAGTGCTAGGTATAATTTGGGTGATTCCATTTCAATAAAGTGCAAAATGTATAATCCTAAACGAAGCATAGGTTCTTCGTACCAAGTAGTTTCATTTCAAAAAGGTGCAATGTACGTGGCTTTACTTAAGAGTTCTTTAGCCTTATGTGCAAACTTTGCAAACCTTGCCAATTCCATTGGAGTCTCTAGATTAAAAAGAAGTTTCATAGTTTCAGTGCAGGTCCGCACCCCGTGTTTTAAAAACAAAGGTTTCAATAAAGTGCGTTGTGCGTGTAACAAGCAATGACATATACAAATCAGATGGACCAAGGATTCCTCGTCTTTATGGCAAAGTCTACAAGTTGTTATTGCCGCTAGGGCTTTCCAGCGCCTGTTGATATCTTTGATCGCCAAAACCATAAGTCTCACCATAAAGATTTGCTTTAAAATCGACTTATTTAACCCAGAGTTAAGGTATAGCTGCCGTAGGCAGTCTTCATAGGAACTTGCAAGTATCCCAATATTGCTACTGGAAGAATTCAGTTCCTTCATGTTCTCTTCCTTTGATAATAATTTAACTTGTTTTTTCAATATAGACTTTAGGATGCCAGGCTGATGAATAAGATCCTGCAGTTTGGTTGTGTCGAGGTGCAGTACATTACAGGCAGTCTGCAGGCCTTCACTCCACGGATTATTTTCTTTCATAAATATTATCTTTAAAATTGACTTCATTGTGTGCGGGGGCTGCGCAAACCCCTTGATGGAGCCGCACCATTGAGGCCCAATGCTCATAGCTCTGTTTATTCAGCCCAAATTCCAATCGCACCAGAGCATTTCGGGCGTGAGTGGGAATCTGAAAGATTCGCTTAAATGCACGACAGTTGACATGTTCCATGATATTAATGAAAGCCGCCGGAAATGCTATCTGACCGTATGTGATTGACGGAAGCAGTTTGGCGTTTATAACCTTTCTGATTGGTTTGGTCGGCATGATCTGTCTCCGTCCCCGGACCAGCTACAAAGCTTATCAGTAATTAAAAGTTTCACTTTCAACCAAAGTTCGCCCTTGATGGAAGAGGAACGGAGAGAGAACAACTCCCCGGGTGAACAGAATCTGCTTCATACTACGGCCGAAACAAAATGTACACCTTACAAAGGATGCCAGAACCAAAATTCCCTGTTATCCTCAATAAATTCCACATTAACAATGGCCGTTAATGCGCTTACTTGGCAAACACAGAAATTGGAAATACAAATGGACACAATGCAGGCGCTCGCAATAGCCATGATTAATATTGAAGCCAAAATGGACGCCTTAACCGAAAAACTGGATTCAATGAGGATGCAACCGATTGCCAGTTGTTTGTGTCTTCCAATTGTGGAGAAGCTCAGTTCATTACCGGAAGTCCTAACATCTATTGTTACAGAACTAAAGCAAAGACAACAGGACATCATAGCCCAGTCCTTTCAAAGAACAACCGAATGTTATTCAAAAGATGGCAAACAAAAAGGAATGAATAACTCTGCGGGTGTAGCTAGCTCCTCCAATGCGACGTCTCACACTGTAACAGAAACGAGGGGGGCAAATCATCTCGTGGATAATACCTGTCCAGTAGAAACTACCTTGACGCCTATGAACACACAAGATAGCAAACAAGCCTTGTGCATGGATACAACCCAACTATCTTTGCAGTCGGCACCATTGCCTAGCCAAAACAGAGCTACTCAAGAGGAAACCGTAATAGGCAAGACCCCGCACAGCAATGCTGACGGGGTTACCAACTTGGAGTATACCTCAGAACCCTGCAAAACCCTCTCCAGAAGGGCAAAGAAACGCTTGAAAAAACATGCAAAAAACACAAAACAACAAAATAGAGCAAAAGAATTATTGTCGGGTCCGAGAGAACCCTATGACACTCGGCGTGAAAAAATAAATGCCAAAAAGGCTCTAACACAAAGGAACCAGGAACCACAGAATTTTTTTTCGATCTTCCAAAAGGAAATCCAGACAAAAAATAAACTTGAACCCAAATTAAACATAACCCCGACCACCGAGGAAAGAACGGCTAAAATTACAGCCGAACAACCACAGCAAGAATTAAAAATGACCTCGCAAATAATTACCACAGATAGCCACCCTGAGGAGCAGCACCAGGAAAGACAGCGGGAAACTTGGTATGAGGCTCCAGAGTGAGGAACGATAGCAACCACATCACTGAACAACAATGAGTCTTGGGGTTCTCATGATGTTAACAACGACTCGGAAGCAATGGCAATATCTGCACAAAGCCGGGCAACACATTCCTCTGCCACTAGTCAAATGCCCCAAGAGCATAGGAATGCGGAGAATACCATCATAATCTTTACACCAGAATATATTTCACGGGGAACTTCAGACATTTTAAATAGGACCAACATCTTACAAATCCTAAAACACATCCCAGAGCTCTCCTTTATCGTGACGGAAGATCTTATTCAAGTTCAATTTAAAACGCTGGGCTATAACACATCAAGAGAATCAATCATATTAAAATGGAATAATGGTTCCATTCCACAAAGAATCATGAAAGAGAGAGACCGATTTGCAAACTGGGGTATTAATGTTCATATCCCTAAAGAGGAGAAATACCCATTCATGCTAAAAAGTGGATTTCACCCTAGATCAGTACAGAGCCCATGGAAGTCTATCTTAAAAGGGATAAACTACGTTGCTCGTAACACAACATTTTCCAACTTAAAAATACACTTCTCGCCTAACTCGAGACAAATAAGGCGAACGTGTTCCTAGCACAAAAGGAAATGGCCATCCTAACAACGAATTGAGCAGACCCCTGAAAGTAATCTCTTGGAACATTTATGGGCTAAAAACCACACTAAATAACAAGGAAGCATTTGAATTTCTATAGTCTGGGGACCTGCTATGCCTTCAAGAAACTTGGCTGCTTGCCCCACAGGTGATGCCTGGGTTCACGGAATTTCAGCAGCCAGCAAAAAACACAATATATTCGGAAGACCCTCGGGGGGGGGGGTTTATCGATATATACGCGCATCAGTAGTAACATAAAAATAAAATCCCTACTTAAAACGGATATGGCCCAAGCGGCTTTATTGCAAGGCATGAAATTGAATGGAAGTCCAATAAAGATTGTACTCTTGAACATCTACTTTAACAGCAAAAAGTCTCCCAGACATAGCGATATGAGGGCACTAGTGGATAAGCTGGAAGAACTACTAAGCACCCAGCCAAACTGTGGGATCATAATGGCTGGGGATTTCAACAACCAAAATCTTGGAATGGCACAAGATGAAGCACTGTCCACGGACAGGCCAGGAATGGTAATGAACTCATTTTTAAACACGCATAGATTAAAATCAATACAAAGGAGTCAGCGGACGGCCACAGCTATGATCAAAGATCCGCAGGGGAAGATCAAATTAACGATCAATTACATCTTTGTGTGCAATCTTTTGTACGGACAGGTGTCGGAATTCCAAAAGCCTTTCATCCAGAGCAGCGATCATCTCCCTCTGGCCATAGCTAATACCCTACAAGCGATTTGGCACCAGCCCACTGTCCTTGTGGGCCATACTAATGGGGAAGAAATCCATGTTTTACCGAGGAGACTAAAGTGGAATAAAAGAGATACATCAGTCCTAAGTAGGTGGAAAAGCGACTGGCCGAAAACAGCCAAAGAATTTTTAAGTGGCAATATCACTGAGAATTGGATTAAACTGTCGACTAAGGTATATCATCTCCTAATAGGTAAACAAGGAAGGCACCCTCCAACATCTAGAGAAAGACCTTGCTGTCAACTCCAACCTCGGTGCAAAAAAGCAGCGCAAAGCAAGAGGTTACTTAGAACAGCCTTACGCAACCACAAGCGAGAGGGAAAAAACGAAACACATCAAAACCTACTGTTAGCAAGGAAAACGCACAGAAAAAATGTATGGGATCATAAAAGGAAACAGCAAGACTCTGAATGGCTGTATGTCTTCAATTTGCTGACCCCAAGCAAACAGGCGGAATTCTGGTCGTATATTAACAGGCTTTCAGGGCATGGACATGATTGACGCAATGCGGTCGCCAGAGACACATGGATAAACCATGCAACTAAATTCTTTCTGCACTGCTCTTGCTTCGTTCTGCACCTTTCTTGCAAATTTCTGAATCCCTCTTACCTCTTTCTGCACCCCTGTTACCTCTTTCTGTACCTCTCTTGCCTGTTTCTGCACCTCTCTTGCCTCTTTTGGCACCTCTGTTGCTTCTTTCTGCACTTCTCTTGCTTCTTTCTGCACCCTTCTTGCCTCTTTCTGCACCTCTTTTGCTTCTTTCTGCACTTTTCTTGCCTCTTTCTGCACCTCTCCTGCCTCTGTCTGCACACCTGTTCCCTCTTTCTACACCCCTTTTGCTTATTTCTGCAACTCTCTTGCCTCTTTCTGCAGTTCTCTTGCCTTCTTCTGCACCTTACTTGCCTCTTTCTGCACTTCTCCTGCTTCTTTCTGCACCCTTCTTCCTTTTTCTGCACATCTCTTGCCTCTTTCTGCATCTCTCTTGCCTCATTCTGCACATCTCTTGGTTCTTTCTGCACTGCTCTTGCCTCTTTCTGCACCCCTCTTGCCTCTTTGTGCACCTCTTTTGCTTCTTTCTGTACTTCTCTCTCCTTTTTTTGCACCTCTGTTGCTTCTTTCTACACTTCTATTGCCTTTTTCTGCACCTCTCCTGCTTCTTTCTGCACCCGTTTTCTCTTTCTGCATCCCTGTTGTCTCTTTCTGCACTTGTCTTCCCTCTTTCTGCACCTCTCTTGCTACTTTCTGCACCTCTCTTGCTTCTTTCTGCACCCTTCTTCCCTTTTTTGGACCCCTCTTGCCTCTTTCTGCTGTTCTCTTGCCATTTTCTGCACCTCTCTTGCCTCTTTCTGCACCTCACTTGCCTCTTTCTGCACTGCTCTTGCCTCTTTCTGCACTGCTCTTGCTTCTTTCCACACCTCTGTTGCTTCTTTCAGCAATTCTCTTGCCTCTTTCTGCACTTCTCTTGCTTGTTTCTGCACCTCTCTTGCATCTTTATGCACCTCTGTTGCCTCTTTCTGCACCTCACTTGCTTCTTTGTGCACTCCTCTTGCCTCTTTCTGTACCCCTCTTTTCTCTTTCTGCACCTCTCTTGCCCCTTTCTGCAGCCCTGTACCCTCTTTCTGCACCTTTCCTGCCTGTTTCTACACCTCTCTTGCCTCTTTCTGTACCTCTGTTGCTTCTTTCTGCACTTTGCTTGCTCTTTCTGCACACTTTGAGCCTCTTTCAGCACCTCTGTTGCTTCTTTCTGCACTTCTCTTCCTTCTTTATGCACCCCTCCTACCTCTTTCTGTACCTCTATTGTCTCTTTGTGCACCTCTCCTACCTTTTTCTGCACCCCTCTTGTCTCTTTTTGCACCTCTGTTGGTTCTTTCTGTACTGCTCTTACTTCTTTATGCACCTCACTTGCCTCTTTCTGCACTTCTCTTCTTTCTACACCTCTGTTGCTTCTTTCAGCAATTCTCTTACCTCTTTCTGCAATTCTCTTGCTTGTTTCTGCACCTCTCTTGTGTCTTTCTCCACCTCTGTTGCTTCTTTCTGCACTTATCTTGCCTCTTTCTGCACCCTTCACGCCTCTTTCAGCACCTCTGTTGCTTCTTTCTGCACTTCTCTTCCTTCTTTCTGCACCCCTCCTGCCTCTTTCTGTACCCCTCTTGCCTCTTTGTGTACCTCTCCTATCGATTTCTGCACCTCACTTGCCTCTTTCTGCACTTCTCTTGCTTGTTTCTACACTTCTCTTGCTTGTTTCTGCACCTCTGTTGCGTCTTTCTGCACCTCTGTTGCCTCTTTCTGCACTTCACTTGCTTCTTTCTGCACCTCTCTTGCCTCTTTCGGCACCTCTGTTGCTTCTTTCTGCACTTCTCTTGCCTCTTTCTGTACCCCTCTTGCCTCTTTCTGTACCCCTCTTGCCTCTTTGTGTACCTCTCCTATCGATTTCTGCACCTCACTTGCCTATTTTGCAGTTCTCTTGCTTGTTTCTGCACCTCTCTTGCGTCTTTCTGCACCTCTGTTGCCTCTTTCTGCACTTCACTTGCTTCTTTCTGCACCTCTCTTGCCTCTTTCGGCACCTCTGTTGCTTCTTTCTGCACTTCTCTTGCCTCTTTCTACACCTCTGACTTAGAGGTAGTTTTAATCCCCCTGCCCTATTATGTACTAGGGCCTTACAGGGGAGGTCATGCCAGTCACAGGGGTACCACAACCCATAGTGTACCCTAGTATGTAGGTGTTTTTACTGTATTCTAAGTGTCTTTCAGCATAGCACTGGCTCCGGGCCTGGTTAGTTAGTCAGTTACCACCAGTACCAGTCAGCAAAAAGTTGGTGGCACCGGATGACTTTGCAACAAGGCCTCTTTCTGCATCTCTGTTGGTTCTTTCTGCATATCTCTTGCTTCTTTCTGTACCTTTCTTCGTCTTTCTGGATTTCTGTTGCCTCTTTCTGCATTTCTCTTGCTTCTTTCTGCGCTTTTCTTCCTCTTTCTGCACATGTCCTACCTCTGTAGGCATAGTGAGAAATTAGCATTTAAAAAACCTTTGAAATTCACTGAAAGAACGTAGGTTTTAGGGACGTTATATTTAGAAATTAGCATTTAAAAAAACTTAGAAATTCACTGAAAAAACCACAGGTTTCAGGGACGTTATAGTTAGTTGGACATTTTACTTGTACAAAACCAGAGAAATTCGGCCGTTATAGGTAGTTGAGCTAACTATAACTCGCACCCCCACAATGCACTGCTGATGACATCACATATTACATCATTCATGACATGGTCAGTGACATCACTGGTGACATCACTGATGACATCACTGATGACATCTCAAATGACATCACTGATGACATCATCCACGTGATAATCTGATGCACCTCCTCACACCCTAATATAACCTTTGATACACCCACTCTAAAATACAGACTAACATTTTCGAAACCATAGACACACCAATACCAATTACTACATACCCACTCACTGATTCCTAGGTCTACACACACATCCACTGATTCATCCATACAGTCACTCATACATGCAGTCACTCATCAATACAGCACTATCATATGCACTCATATACCTATACAGACACACACACACCGCCACTCATCGATAGAGTTACTCACACACCTAGTCAGTCATGCAAAGAATCAATCACACTCCCATTTACTCACCTATACAGTTATACACACACCACCTCACTTATTCATACAGATACTAACACATACTTATTCTCTTATACAATCACTGATACAAGCACACACTCCTCTAAACAGTCACTCTCACAATCACTCACTCTCACATAATCATTTATATTCTCCAACACTCACATATACTGCCTTTCACATATGTAGTTACTCACACGTGTATCACTGATACATCCATTCACTCACCAACACACCCATACACACACTCACCTACCCATACAGCCCTTCACAGATGCACTCTTGAACCCATACACCCAGTGAATCACCCACTCACACATCTATGCACAGAGTCACACACCACCCACACAGATACTCAGACAACCAATCAATAACCCATATAGACACTCATGTAGCTACTCACCAACCCATGCAGCGACTTACACACCAAGTGACAGACTGATACAGACATTCACAGTTTAGTCACTAACCCATGCATTCAGTAAGACACATTTAATCACTCACTTATACAGTCAGTCACGCACCTACTAAATCATCCATTCAGACACTTATACACCCACTCATTCTTCAATACACCTTGGCATATATATATATATATATATATATATATATATATATATATATATATAAAACATACTTAAACTTTACAGAAACACACAGTCACTGGATGATGTCATCAGTGATGTCATTTGAGATGTCATCAGTGATGTCACTGACCATGTCATGAATGATGTAATATGTGACATCATCAGCAGTGCATTGCGGGCGTGAGTTATCGTTAGCTCAACTAACTATAACAGCTGAATTTCTCTGGTTTTGTACAAGTGAAATGTCCAACTAACTATAACGTTCCTGAAACCTGTGGTTTTTTCAGTGAATTTCAAAGGTTTTTTAAATGCTAATTTCTAACTATAACGTCCCTGAAACCTATGGTTTTTCCAGTGAATTTCAAAGGTTTTTTAAAAGCTAATTTCTAACTATAACGTCCCTGAAACCTAGGTTTTTTTCAGTGAATATATATATATATATATATATATATGGATATATATATATATATATATATATATATATATATATATATATATATAATAAATATTTTAGAATAAAATTAATTTTAAAAACAAATTAGATTTAAAATACATTTTAACAAATAAACTTAATTTAAAAAATTAAATACACATATATAATAATTAGTGTGTGTGTATATATATAGGACCTATGGAATAAGACAGCATCTTACATGTCGCTCAACATGCATTATTTATGTGATTCAGTGCCAACGGCAAAGCTGTAAAAAACAATATGTAGGCCAAACAGTGAATGACCTCCGTACACGATTCAGGAACCACAAATCGGCAATAATTAATAAGAAAATTGACCAGCCTGTAGCCAATCATTTTAACCTTGTGGATCATTTACTATCAGATTTGAAGATTTTCCCCGTGGAACATGTCTCAAAGGAAGAACTACTGGACTCCAGAGAAAACTTCTGGATGTACCGTTTAAAATCACTGCATCCAGATGGACTGAACATTACTGATAATACAACCTGATTACTGCATATCTCAAGAGCTCTCAGGACTGCATTGATTCCACATTCCAAATGGAATCTTCACTCATGATGCTTTTTGAAAATTCAGCTGTGTCATCTGTGCAGCCACTGAGCAAACCATCTTGTACTACCTGAGGAAGGCGGAAGCTGAAACGTTGTAGTGGAAATATATTTTTGTTCTTTGGTGAATCTATCTGTTTGAGTCACTTCTTTCTTGGATATTTTATTTCTTTGTGACTCATTGTATCCTTTGGGATCCAGATTTTTGCCCTGGCTGGCTGTTGTTTTCTTGTGATCCTTCATCTTCAAGTATACTCTTTTGGGATTACAAACCTGTATCCTCCCCGGATCCGACACTCAAGCCAGAAGCAACCACCATGTCAAGAACAAATCTACATCCTAGATATGCGCTGTTCATCCAGGAGAAAATCAGTAAGTGCCAATTTACAATAGCACATTTACAAATCTATAAAAAACTTAACATCTATCCTATGGGGTTGGAGGTTAAGTCTAAGCCACCTTTTAAACTAACTAGTTGTGAATGGTCCGCTACATGGAATATTTTACTGCATAACTCATCAATGGCCCTACTATTGGCATCTATTAAAGTAACCATTCAAAAATGCAAATGCTTAAAGCCAAGCTACAAAAAGAACTGGAACTTTTAAAGAACACAAAAGTGACTCTGAAGTGGCACACATACTACAGAGGGTTGCAGTAGTAAAAAAGATGACTGCCAGGAATGCTATTGAAATTAAATCTGCAAAACTAAAAAGAGATATGTTAAGATTTCATATACCTCCTCTTCCAACTCACCACTTCCTAAATCATTCTGTTTTTGGAGATTTTCTTGTCAGTGTAAGCCCTGTGAGTAAACAGCATAAAAAAAATAGAAGATTTATAAGACAAAAAAAGCTGCATAGCATCAGCCAGTTACAACCCTTCCAGACATCCGACCCAGTTATTGACTTGACTGGAGGGCTCCTATCACCAGGTGAATTAAACCTCTTGAGCAAAGGCCTCTATTTCTGTCCTGTGCCGAAGGACCATAATATGGCCAACATGATGAGAGACCTAAAAACCTTCGAGAGAAGATGCAGACTTGCAGAATACTTTTACAATAATTCTAATGTTGGTCTGCCAAGCTACCTTCCAGATCCATTTAAGAAGTTCCGCCATCCCAAATCATGGACTCCTCAATGTGGTAGAAATCCTGTTCTTGATACATACATTTTATCCTTCAACAAACTCATCAAGGAATCAACACCTAAGAGGATTTTTGATAACATTACCCGAGAAGAAAGAAAAGCTCTCCACTTCCTTCAACAGAGAATGGATGTCATTATAAAACCGGCAGACAAAGGTGGTGCAGTGGTTGCCTTGAAAGTAAGTGATTATATTCAGGAAGGAATGAGACAACTAATGGATACCAACACTTACAAACCTTTAGAAACTGATCCCACAGAAGACTTAAACAAAGAAATTAAGAACATGGTTGTAAGGTACAGGAGCTTAAACCTCCTTGATGAAACAACAGCAGATATACTTGTTCATCCCAAACCAAGACCTGGGAGATTTTATATGCTTCCCAAAATTCACAAAATGAACAATCCTGGCCATCCCATCATCTCTGGCAATGACACAGCCACTGAGAGACTATCTTTATTTGTCGACCTGCACCTCCAGCCCATTGTACAGGAACTTCCATCATTTGTTAAAGATACCAGTCACTTCCTTCAGATTATTGAAAAATTAAACCAAACCTACACATTTGATGATGATACTCTTCTGGCTACATTTGATGTTACATCATTATACACCAATATACCACATGAGGATGGGCTTATGGCATTATCTGAAGCTCTTAATAAAAGAACTGTGAAAAAGCCATCAACAAATGTGCTTACCAACTTTGCAAGAGTTATCCTTAAATCCAACAATTTTACATTCAATGGTAAACACTATCTGCAGATACAAGGGACTTCCATGGGCACTCGGATGGCTCCATCCTATGCAAATATCTTCATGGGCAAACTAGAGAACTGTATACTTGCTACTTATAGCATCAAAACACTGGTATGGCTAAGATACATTGATGACATATTTATAATATGGAATGCAGGAAGTAGAAGCATTGGAACAATTTACAGCTTATATCAACAATATCCATCCTACCATCAAATTTACCAGCAGCAATACTAAACAGAAGCATCATCTCCCTTTTCTGGATGTGCTACTCACCATTCATGAACAAAAAATTACAACTGATCTGTACCACAAGCCTACAGATGCTCATTTGTATCTAAACTGGACTTCATGTCACCCACACCACACTAAACTGAGCATCATCTACAGCCAAGCACTCAGAATAAGACGCATCTGCAGCAATGAGGAAACCTGTAAAGACCATCTACAGGAGCTTGCTACATTATTTAAAAGGCGAGGCTATCCTCTGCATATCATACAGCAACAAATTGACAAGTCTTTGCAGTTACCCAGAGAAGCACTTATTTGGAATACCAACGGCAGAAACAAAAGTGACAGAACTCCATTTGTGGTTGACTATCATCCATCAGCTCCCAACTACAGAAATATAATGCAAAAAACATTTCCCTTACTGTCTACTTGTGAAAAATTGCAAAAGGTTTTTCCAAAACCGCCAGTCATTGCTTACCGCAGAGCTCCAAATTTACGATCTCTTATTGTGAGAGCTGAACTGAAGCAAGTTGTAACAAATGCAGGGGTTCATTGCTGTGACTCCAAAAGGTGCATCACGTGTGAATACCTTTACAAACATCATCAGTAACTAGTTCTGTTACGAGAAGGACCTATGGAATAAGACAGCATCTTACATGTCGCTCAACATGCATTATTTATGTGATTCAGTGCCAACGGCAAAGCTGTAAAAAACAATATGTAGGCCAAACAGTGAATGACCTCCGTACACGATTCAGGAACCACAAATCGGCAATAATTAATAAGAAAATTGACCAGCCTGTAGCCAATCATTTTAACCTTGTGGATCATTTACTATCAGATTTGAAGATTTTCCCTGCATATCTCAAGAGCTCTCAGGACTGCATTGATTCCACATTCCAAATGGAATCTTCACTCATGATGCTTTTTGAAAATTCAGCTGTGTCATCTGTGCAGCCACTGAGCAAACCATCTTGTACTACCTGAGGAAGGCGGAAGCTGAAACGTTGTAGTGGAAATATATTTTTGTTCTTTGGTGAATCTATCTGTTTGAGTCACTTCTTTCTTGGATATATATATATACATACATATACCAATAACATAAAATCTGTTGAAAAAAATTCCATTATAAATTAAAACATTAAACTATTTACAAATCTTCAAACTTAAATTTCCCACTCCAGTCAGTGCAACAGTAGGGTAATTGTTGGATAGCGGAGGGATACAATTTACTATTTCCCCTCCAGTCAGTGCAACAGTAGGGAAAGTGTTGGATAGCGGAGGGGTAAAAATTACTATTCCCACTCCAGTGAGTGCAAAAGTAGGGAAAGTGTTGGATAGCAGAGTGGTAAAATTTACTATTCCCACTCCAATCAGTGCATCAATAGGGAAAGTGTTGGATTGTGCAGGGGTAAAATTTACTATTCTCACTGCAGTCAGTTCAAAATTAAAAACAAACAAAATAAAAATATTTTTTTAAAGTAAATAAAAAAATATATAAATATGCTAACAATTAAAATATAAAATATATTTAATAAAAAAATAAAAACATATAACGTTAAATACATATCACAAATACATACAAATATTATATTAAATTAAAAATTAAAAAATTGAAACAAATAAATATTTTTTTAGAAATTATTTATTAACAAAAACATTAATTATTACATAAATTTAGTCTATTAACTTCCTACCCTATAACACCACACAACTCACAACCCACATCAAAAATAAAAAAATGTATTTGTATAATATTAATTAAAAACAAATTAAAACACATAAGATTTAATTAACTTCAAAACCTTTACACCTATAATCCCCACAACCCACACCTAAAATTAAACTCTAAAAGATGTAATAAAAAAATTCAATTAATCAACTAATAGTATTTAACAACTAATTATAAAGTAAGTAAAATTAATTTACTCCTCACCCTTCACCCCATAAACCCAAAACCCACACACAAAAAAATAATTAAACAATTACCCTAATTAATTATCAATTAATTAATATTAATTATCAGCTAATTATTAATTAATTAAAAATAAATTACTTCCTGCCCTGTACCCCTAAAACCCCACAACCCACAACTAAAATTAATTACACAATTACCATAGTTAATTGTCAATTAATTAATATTAACCACTAATTAATTAATTAAAAATAAATTACTTCCCACCTCTTACCCCTATAAACCCAACAACCTGCACCTCAAATTTACCCCAAAAATTAGAAACACAATTAACATTATAAAATCTCAATTAAATAAATATTAATAAATAACAAATATTCATTAATTTATTATAATTTAATTACTTTCCACCCTATTCCCCTATAAACCCACAACCCGCTACAGAACTAAAAAATGCAAACTTTAATTAAAATAAAATTCATAACTACTAAAAATGTAACACATATTAAAAAAATAAACAATACTTATACAAAAAAATACATCAAATACATTTAAAATATATACTAAAATACATGACACTAATTAAAAAATCGATATTTTAAACAACTATATTTTTGCAAACGATATTAATGACTTCTATATTTTTTAAATTGATATTTCTTACCTTAAAGTCGATATGCTTCCCCACAATATTCTTGCTTTCGATATTTCTGTGTCACGATATTTAAAACTCTATATTAGTGTAAGTTGACATTTCCAACTCAATATTTTGACTGAATTCCCCATCATCCTCAATGCATCCATCACCACAGCCACCTTTCCTGATGCAAGGAAACATGCAGAAGGCAGACCTCGCCTAAAAAAAACCTCTGCCAACCCCAGTGAACTCCAGAACTGCTGCATCATCTCACTACTCCCTTTCCCCGCCAAAGTCTTTAAGAAGGCCATCAACCAGCAGCTCACTGAACACCTAGAGAGAAACAACCTGCTCGACACCTCCCAACCCAGTTTCCACACCACTGAGACACCCTGATTGCTGCCACTGATGACACCCGCACCCTCCTCAACAGAGAAGAATCGGCAGCCCTGATCCTCCTCGACCTCTCCACCGCATTCAACACCGTATCCCACTACACGCCCTCAGATTAATGGAATCGTTCCTCATAGGACAAACTCAGAAAATCCGCCTACCTTCTTTTGCCCGAGAACCCAAGAGCAGCATCTGTGGCATCCCTCATGGCTCACCTCTCAGCCCTACCCTCTTCAACACCTACATGACACCTCTAGCCGACATCATCAGAACCCAGGACCTCAACATCAAATCCTATGCCGACGACACCCAGCACATCCTCTCGGTCTCTGCAGTCCCCTTCACTATAAAGACCTACTTCCACAAATGCATGAAGAACACCGCCGACTGGATGAAGATCAACTGTTTGAAGCTCAACACTGACAAGACTGAAGTTCTGATCTTTGGCAACAGCGCCTCTCCTTGGAACAACTCCTGGTGGCCCGCCAAACTCAAACCCACTCCCATACCAACAGACCACGCCTGCAATCTCGGCATCAACGTGGACAGAAAACTCACCATGAAGAGATAGATCAATGCAGTCTTTTCTGTCGGATTCCACCCTCACAGCATGCTCCGAAGAATCTTTAAATGACTCCCCATTGGCACGAGGAAAACCGTCACTCAAGCCCTAGTCACTAGCCGGCTGGCTACGCACTGTACGAAGGAACCACCACCGAATTCAGGAGGAGACTACAGACGATTCAGAACGCAGCGACCAGACTCCTCCTCAACCTGCAAAAATGGACCCACATCACCCCACACATTAGGAACCTCCCCTGGCTCCCAGTCTAGAAAAGATGCCATTTTAAGTTATTGTCACATGCCTACAAAGCCCTCCACAAACTAGGACCACCATACATCAACCACCACCTGAATTTCCACCAACCATCCAGAGACCTTCGCTCCGCCTCCCTGGCTCTTGCACAGACACTGCGCATCTGCTGAAGCCACAGCGAAGGACATTCCTTCTCCTACCTTGCCGCTAAGTTGTGGAACAGACTTCCTCTCCAACTCCAGACATCACCCTCACTGGCAGAATTCAGGAAGAGACTCAAGACCTGGCTTTTCGACTGAGCCCAGCAACCTAGCACCTAGTTACCCTCATCAGTGATTAGCAGCGCTATACAAAAACTGCTTGATTGATTGATTGATATTTTATGAGTACTCAGTTTGCCAACCTGGGAAGAGGGGAGGTCTGAAGCACTGTGAAGGGTTGCAAAGCGTCTTCAAAATAAGCTTGAGCCATGAGCCAGATCTCAGCTTTTTGGAGACAGTTGAGCATCTATATCCAGAGTGAATCAGTGACTGCCTTCTGAGGAAGCAAAATAAATACTTGTGAAACCCTCAGATGAGCAGATCTTTTACGGATCTGAGCCGCCTGCACCCCATAGGACCAATCACAAATGGACACTGTAATCCTTCAGTCCACGCCCCCCTACCTGCATTGCACACTGGGAATCCTGGCTTTTTAGCCCCACTATGAGGCTTTGGGACTGAGTGCCCAAAGCCCATAGACTGAAAGAGATTTCTCGTAGAGGTATTTGCTTGTTGTGTGGGGAACAAGGACTGCCAGCCTCTCCTACCCCAGCTGCCTGACAGGGTCTGATGTGGTGTAGCATGCCTAATGGCTGCCTGGGGGCATAGGGCTGAAGTATATCCCGGGACCTGTGTCAGACAAAAGCTGTACTGCACTCGCTCTTGGAAAGGATTTCTAACAGGAGTTGTGGTAGTTAAGCTAACTTTGTCAGTGACCGTGACCGAAAAGGCTTTAACGACGAATCGTCTTACGCCTGGTGTCTGACCAGAATTGCAGTCATGGGACAGCATCCTAGTGTTGCTCCCCTGCTAGATAGGTTGTCAGCTTTGTGCAATGAATGCCACTGTTGGTTGAGAGTGCTCCTCCCTCTCGTTATGGCCCTGTGGCATCAGGAGGGGAGGAGCGAGGTCAAATATGGTTCTTATATGGAGAACTTTGTAGTTAGCTTTCTCAAGATGCGTGTCAACTGTCCGATGAACTCACCGTTGACACCTGGATCGCTCGTACTTCTGATCCACCTAACAACAAATCGCATAGGTGAACATATTCTAGAATTGGGAGTGGGAGTGATGTGTTATGGGGAGACATCCTTTACCACGCAACTTTTACAACGCAATGCTTTTACATCGCAGTTTTCACAACGACTTGCGCTGGATGGCGTTCTAACCTAAGGAATAGTATGATTTACTATTCCAACACCTTCCCTACTGTACGTAGACTGGAGTTGGAATAGTAAATCATACTATTCCTAAGTCCAGCGCCCTCCAGCGCAAGTCGTTGTAACGACTTGCTTAGTAAAAACCGTGATGTAAAATACCGCGTTGTAATGGAACGCGTTGTATCGTCATATATTCGTGTTATGTGTTAAGTGACAAACAAAAGGCACATTGGCAGAACCTCTGCCAATCCAAACACCCTGAACAAAATTTCAAAGTGGTGATTGGCTGTGAAGTCCGCACATGCCTCTGTGGAGTGTAAATCATGCCCTGGCCCTGCTCCAACTGGCCTTCACTTTTGAATGAGCAAAGCTGACTCGGGCATAGACTGGGTACTAAACTGTAGCTAGGTCCTGGGCAGCCCCTCTGCTGCTGCCATACACTTAAAGGATGTGAAGAGGGTGGGACAGTTCAGCAGTGGTGGCAGTTTGGAGCAGGCTGACCTCGGGTGGTGAGATTGAATGCCATATGGACCAGTAATTAGGTGTTTTTGGCAGCCAAATCTGGCCCAGTAGGCCCTTCCAGCTGCTGCATGTAGTGCTGCCCATAGTTCTGGGGTTTAGGCTGTTTGGTGATGGGCTTACTGGGTGCGACCATGAGCCCTGCAGGGTGTGGGGCAGCAGTGTTTTAAGAAATATACAGGATCAGTGTTTGAGGTGCACTGCAGGTCTGAGCTGGTACTGGTTCAAATAATCAGCCAGTAGCTGAGTCCCTTGAGATTTCTGATGTGCTGCTGTGCTCAGAACAGACTAAATGCCGGCAGCAAAAGCTCTCTTCTATCCAAGATGCTGTTTGCACACTGCTGCTGATCGAATGCGTGCATGAGTTCATGGCAAACGGTATCCAAGTGCAGGGTGAGCGGTGTCCGAGTGTAGGGATAGCGGTGATGAGTGTGCAGAATGAGTGCTGCTTGAGTGTGCAGTTAGTGTGAGTGGTGTGTTAGAGGTGTTTGACTTCAGGGTGAAAAGTATGTGAGCAGTGTCAATGCAGGGTAAATGTTGTGAGTGTGGGATGAGAGTATTGTGTGAGTGCATGGTGAGAGGTGGATGAGTGCAGGCTGAGTGTTTTGTAAGTGGAGAGTGTGAGTGCCATCTGAGGGGTGGGGGAGGCGGGTGTGTGTGTGTGTGTGTGTGTGTGTATATGTATATGTATGTGTGTGTAGAGGGTAAGCAGTGTATGAGTGTGCAAGGTGAGCAGTGTGTATGTATGGTGAGTGGTGTAAGTGTATGGTGAACAGTGTGCGAGTGCAGGGTAAGTGGTGTTTAAGTGTGCAAGGTGAGTGGTGTGTAAGTGCAGGGTCAGTCGTTAGCGTGAGTGTTGTGTGGGTGGGCAAGCTGAGAGTTGAGGGAGTGCAGAACAAGCAGTATCTGGGTTTGGGTTAAGCAACGTTTATGTGCAGGGTGAGCAGTGGGTGTGTGCAAGGTGAGAGGTGGATGAGTGTTAAGGGTGAGCAGTATTTGAATGAGAGGAGCACAGTGAGCAGTGTGAGTAGAGAGTAAGTGGTGTATGAGTGTGCATGATGTGCTGTGTTTATGTCCAAGGTCAGCGGTGTATGTGTGTAAGGTAAGTGCTGTATCTGGGTGTAGGGAGGGTGTTGTGGTGTGTGAGTGAGTGCAGAGTGAGAGGTGTGTGATTGGTGTAGGAGTACATGGTGAGTGATTTTCATGTGCATGGTGTCAAGTATGCACAGTGAGCAGTTTGTGAGTGTGCAGGCTGAGAGGTGTGCGCACAGGGTGATCCATCAGTGTGAGTAATGTGTTAGTAGTGTGAGTGCAGAGTAACAGTATTATTGTGCAGGGTGACAGGTGTGTCAGCACAGGTGTGTCAGTGCTGAGAGAAAGGTGTGCGAGCAGGTTCTGAGTGTCTTGTGTGTAGGGTGAGCAATGTCAGTGCAGGGTGAGTGTGCCAAGTGAGCAGTGCGTGAGTGTAAACAATGATCAGTGTCTGAGCACAGGATGAGAGGTGTGTGAGTGTACAGGTTGAGCACTGTCAGTGTAAAGTGAGAGGAGTGTAGGTGTGTTCTTTTTGATAATCAGAACCTGTTTTAATTAAACAGGTGTAAGGTGAAAAATGGGTGCAGCGCGAGAGGTGTGAGTGCAATTTTAGATGTGTGAATGTGCAGGGTGTGTGGTGTGTGAATATGCAGGATGAGCATTTTGTGAATGTGCCGGGTGGGAAGTGTGAGTACAGGGTGAGCAGTATGTGTAGGAGGTGAGCAGTGCATTAGTGTACAAGGCAAGTGGTGTGTCTGCATAGAGTCAGTGGTGTGCAAGTGTGCAGAGTGAGAGGTTTGTGAGTGAAGGAAAAGAAGTCAGCGTGAGATATATCTTTTAGTGATGGGTATGGAGAGAGGTGGGAGAATGGTTTGTGAGGGCAGGGTGAAAAGTGATGTCTGGGTTCAGGGTAAGTGGTGGATGGGTTCAGCATGGGAGGTGCCTGAGTGCAGGGTGAGTGGTGTTTGAGTTTAGAGTCTGCAGTATAAGAGTGCATGACAACAGGGTAAATCTATGGTACCTGATTGGTGGGAGAGGTATCAGTTCAGGGTGTACAGGTTGTGAGTGCAGGTAAAGAAGTCTGTGAGTGCGTTGTGGCTCGTGTGCATGGGTGATTGTAGAGTGAGTAGTGTGTCAGTGTAAGAGCAGTCCGAGAAGTGTGCCCATGTGAATGCAGAGTGAGTGGCATGGTTTTGTGAGTGCAGGGTTCAGCACATTAAAACCAGACCTATTATTGCCAATGCTTGTTTAATTGTTTAGTTTTATAGATTCTTGTGGTCGGTCAATGTGTGGGTGTATAAGCATTTACCTTGTTTCAGCTATCTGTGATAATATTTTGCTTGAAAAGGTTGGGTTTCATATTTTTGTCCATACATTTGGTTTTATATTTGACATTGCTGTGCGTCCTAGAGCGTGCATAGCTTTGCTTGCGTATTATGTTAATTTGGCTCGGACATTTGCCTATTCAGTGATCGACGGACAGAGCCATTGTTAGTTTGACAAAAGTTGAGAATTCTGTACTGGCAGTTCATGTTTTTGTCACAGATGTGTAAAGGGCAATGGATGTGTGTTTCTCTCATTAATCCTTATCCAATTGTATACCATATTGAAACCAAAAGATCCAATTGTGAAGATATTTTATACCTTTTTGTCTTTTAGTTCCATAACGATGTGAAATTTGATTCATTGGCACTCTTGTGTGAATCTTCTATCCACTTTAACATGGTGCCAGCTATGTCTGACTGTTATCTAAGAGTGGTTGATATCGTAAACGATGTAGGTGTTATCAAGGTCCTTAGAGACAAGGGGTAACCAGATCTCTCTTGAGTTGAAGCAATTTCTGATCTTGGGATCTTCCATATCAAGGCATTCGAATCCCTGTGCAGCCACCGACTGACTGATAATTATTGAAGTTGGTTATTTTTAATCCTCCATTTGAGTTATTAGTCTGGAAATTAATAATTATTAATTGTAAATATGGGTTATTTTCATCATGATAAAAACACATTTTTCACTTAGTCAATGACTTTTACACTGTACTGTAAATGAGTATTCAACAATGTAACACTCAATTGGTGTCCTCCGTACCTCCCCACATGAGAGTAAGTTTGTAAATCATTTGTTAATGAGAGAGAGAGAGAGAGAGAGGAAATATTGAAACTTTAGATTATGATTTCTTTTTTATTTGAGAGTCTACTCTGAAATATCTGATATTTTGGAGATATGTTATTAATCCTGGGCAATGAATCTAATACATAAGAGAGGGACTGGATGATGGCATCTCTATCAGGGCCGCCTTGTAAGTTCTTCTCCCAGTAGTTATTCTAGAAAATGATTTACGTTCTGTCACAGAGGTCAGATAGAGGTTACAGCATTAGCAGGAAGAGCAGGGGTGGACAGAGGACCACCGTGTTTGTCGTCTTCAGGTTGCTGAAACTAGACAGTTTGATTTGTTTGAGGCCAAAGGAAAACTATAAAAGGCTGACACTGTTCTTGACAAATAGAATCCCAAGTCAAATTTGTCTAAAACCGTTTCAAGAAAGCACCGCGATTAGGTCAGAGCAGATGTTGTCACACTCACAGCAACTTGGATATTATGAGGTAGTAAACAGTTTTGCTTCTTGACAATCCGCCTTTCAAATACCCTATTTGTGCAGGAGGAATTAGGTTACTTAATTGAGCAGACAGCCTTGAGACCAACAATTACCAAATATTTGATACCCATATTCAGAAGGAAAATGTACATGTAGTGTTAATCTAAGTTATGACTGATTTTAAAACCAAAGACTTTCCCTTCAGTTCTGAATTCCTGGAAGAGTGAGGGTAGTTTCTATTTTAGGAGATTAGCCAGTCTTTTATGCAACAAGTTCAGAAACCGCCTAGACCTTGAGCTTTCTTGGATGGTAAGGAGTATTTTACTTTTGTAATATCTGCTTACTGCAGGCAGAATTTATCGGTTATTTTTTTTATTAAAAACAATATAGGTACAGCGTTTTTATCAAGTTATCCTGTAATTTTATCTTGTCAATCATGTTCAGGACTGTATAAATGTATCTGTGCTACTCCTAATTTATTGCCTAAATGTATAATATATCGCAGGTGTATCTAAAGTATCTGTTGCAATAATTCTTTTAATATGCAATCTTTCCAATAACAAGTTAAGAAGCCTATACTTACTTTATATAGTTGCTAGTCATGGCACTTACGATTCCCACATTTTTCAAGAATCAGCAATAGTTATTTCCAGTCAGCGGTGGTATTTATTTATTTGTGTGTTTTTATAGCACTTGTGTGCATTCAGTGCAAGAGGTAAAGATGGTCAGTCTGCACACCAGTGAGTAAGTAGATGGGACAACAACAAGCAATGGCCTCAAAGATGAGTTGATTGGGGAATGGGCTCTGTCCATCATCGGGGGGAGGAGAGGGGAGGACTGTCCTGCGTCATTTCAAAAGGACCAAAGGAGTTTGTGAAAAGGCTCATCTGATTTTTTTTCAGCTAGTAGTCCGGTTTGGTTTGTTTCTCAGGTCTTGGTTAGAAAATTCTAGAGAAATGTTCCCATGACCTCTAGTTCCTTGCGGTTTCCACTTAAACCTGTAGTGTGCAATAAATTTGGCCTTGCTTGTCCACAGAGTTTGATTGTGGATGTAATATGGGGCTTGTTTTTGTAGGTAGTTTACGCTGATGCCATTGTCCATTTTGAATACCAAGCACAGGGCCTGGTTGATAGCTACACTTTGTGCATACTTTCCAGACAGCCACAAAACAGGAAAGGCTGGGTGTGACAAGAGAGGCATCTGCATACTAATAGTCTTTCTGGGCTGGGAGAGAGGGAGGCAGGGTGCACTTACATTTGTATAAGCTGTGTCCTGCCTTCACTCAAAGGGCTTGTTTGCCCCCTACTGTATGTCTGGAGCCAGAACTGGGCTTTAAAGGGAATGTTGTGCACTTGTAAGGTTTCTTATGAAGTGACCCTATATCAAATACATTTGGAGTATACTTACAGGGGCTCTGACTCCATGTTTGGAGAGCACTTTTGGAACTGGGACTGAACCTCTGTCAGAAAGACGACTGCGCTGCACAAAGGACTCATCTGGACTGCTCTTCTGTTGTTGCCCTGCTGCCTGCTCTGCTGGTTGGCCTAAAGGACTCACTGGATTGCTTTTCTGTTTGTTGCCCTGCTGCCAGCTGCTCCCTGACCCTGTTTTATCAAGGCACTGTGGTGTTGTCAGCAGGAATGGCCATATAAATGTATTGCTTTATTTTGTGCTGGCCTGCCTACTTTCCCTGTGCCTCCCCTCCCCCCAAGTGTTCTTCTAGGGCTAGGCTGCCCCAGAATTGGCTGTGTGACCCTGACCCTTGCAGTCTTTCCAACGAGCGCATGGTGGGCACTGTGAGAAGTTGGCCTGGCATATGCTGTCCACTAGTTATAGTGGGCACCTTGCACCAGTCCAAATGATCCTTATTGATGATAGGTTTAAAGACAACCTTTATTGAAAGCTATACTAGTGGTAGCTATGGAGAGCAGCCTTCAGGCTAAGTCTTGAAGGAGTGTAAAGCAGCTTGGTTTACCAGATTATAACCTCTTGAATAACTAAATGAAAGGAGAACCACACAAGATATATGTAAAATATATGTATTTATTTCTAAACACTAACTACTAATCCCTTTATGAGATTAGAGTTCAAGATACACAGTATCACAGTATTAAAACGACAGTAAATAGCACAATACACAGTGGGCTCCAGGGGGAGACCAAACCATATACTAAGAAAGTGGTAAAAGAACCACGACTTGACTAGACACAGTGCCTAGAGCACGTAGAATCGCTGGGACCCCAAGGAACCACCCAAGGTAGTGACACAGGAGACCCACGGGGGACGTGTGCTGTGTGAGAACACAGCCGCGAGCGCCGTAGGATTCAATGCGGAAAGTCGCGGTTGGAATTTTAAAGTTAAAGGACACTTAGGAGAGGACTTTGAGCAAGCCCCTTTAGACTTAAGGGGTTCTAGGGCCAACACCCACGGGAGCACCGGAGTACTCGAGTTACCTCACCCAGGGAAGCCGGGTGCATAGGTGTCAAAGGGTGTCGGGAAACGTCGTTGTTTTCAATGGCGATCTGCTGCAAAGTGCTGATGCCGTGAAGAAGAAAAGTGTCCGGTGTGATCCAAGCCTGGATCGAAGATGTGAAGAACCTGAAAGCAGAGGGGACAGAGTCTGGGTCACTAGCCAGTGACCAGGAGCGGAGCAATCGAATGCCCACCGATGTCGGGTGATTCAGGTGCGAAGAGGTGAAGCTTGACTCTGCAGCTACGGGGTCCCGGAGACGTCGACGAAGACCAGGAGCCGGATTCGAGCTGTCCCACAAAGGATGTCGAGTGCTGGGGTGTCGGTGATCAGATTGACTACAACAAGCCTTGGCAACAGCAACCCATGCAGGAACAGAAAAGATGTTTCTGTGCGGACCAGCAAGGATCTGGGGACTCCCCAAGTGATGGAGAGTCAGGGCACGTCTGGAGCAACCAGAGAAGCTCAATAAAAGTTAGAGTTGCCTTCTTGGGGATCCACAGGTCAACGGACCAGGGATCGCGAAGGGACCTCAAGAGGAATCACAAAATGGCGGCCCATGGAACACTCGTTGAGTGTAGGCCAACAATCTTCAGTGCAATTACTGCTCGGGGTCAGCGTTACAAGTAACCCAAAGCTCAGTCTCAGGGGTCGCCGGAAAGCTGATGCTTCTGCAAATGGTCGCGGTGTCCAGGGGTTCGGGTTGCATGGTCTCCACAAGGGATACGGGCCTCAGACTTGCTGTGGGCACAGATCAACCTCATAGACCTTGGAAAACCCACCTCCTGTGTGGCAATATTCTTCGGAGTCCGTCGGAGGTCGGAGATGCCAACTGGTCAGTTGCGTTAAAGGTGCCTGCCTTGCAGGAGAGTAACTCCTTTACTCCAAGGGAGATTCTTCAGTCGTCCAGCGTCATGCAGATCGTCAAAGTACTTGGTGTCTGGTATCAGAGTTTAGTCCAGGTGTAATCTAAAGTCCTGTAGTCAGGGTTTCCTACTTTATACCCAAGGAAGGGGTGGGACAAACTCTGGGGACCCACCTAAGGGAGGGTCAGGAAAGAGGGGTGGCTAGACCCATTTCCTTTGTCCAGTTTCACGCCGGAGCAGGGGCTGTGTGCCCCTGCAACCGGTTTGAGCTGGACTATGCACAGGGACACCAAATGTGCCCCCAGTGCAGACTTCAAAGCACTCTGAGAGTGCACCCACCCAGCCCCAATACACTAAAGCCTGTCTGGGAGGTGGTCACACCTCCCTGTGACAGGAAACCTATTGTCCAGGCCTCCCCTGCCAGAGTTTCGTCCAGCAGCAGGAGGGCAGACTTGTGTCTGTGGCTGCAGCATCCATTTTGTGACGCCAGGGCTCTGTTAGCTGGTACCGGGTATACCGGTGCTGTCATGTTTCTCCCTCTAGAAGGGTGGGATCATACTCCCACACCAGTTACTGGTGTGGAGGTATGATTCCAAGGTGTTTGACACCAAACACGACAGTTTTCCATGCAGCCACTCCAAAGTTAGCATTTACCGTTTGGTTATAATGCACTTAGGAGTATATGGTCTTGCTGCATCACCAACAACCCGGCAATGAAGATTCCGAAAGCTGCAGAGGGGCTCTGCTCATGCATGGGCACCCTCTCACATGAAACCCAGCACCCTGCCTTCAGGATTGTTAAGGCCTGCCATAGGGGTGACTGATAGGTTTACATGTGCAGTGATATGGAGAGATATAGGGAAGCTATATCTCAGTAAGGGGTGGATACACCACCTTACACAGGCTGCTGTAGCAGACCTGTTGTGTCATTTTGGATGGCCTCTCAGGGGTGGCATAATACATGCTGCAGCCCCTGGGAGGCCTCTGGGGTACCTATGCCCTGGGTACATAGTATACCATATACTAGGGACTCATAAGGGTACCCCAGAATCCAATCTGGAGTGTACCTAAAGTACATGCACTCAATTTAAGGGGAAAGCAGATAGGCTGGGGTCCTGAATAGCAGGATCCCAGCCAAACTAAGTTGAAAACCAGCAAAACACCAGGAAAAAAGTGGGGGCAACTATGCAGTCAGATTCCACCTTCCTACATAACCCCCCCCCCCAAACGAAAGGAGATGAGGCTAGCCTTGTCCAGTTGAGCCTTTATTGACTAAGTGGCCATATGAGGAAGAAACTGCACTAGCATGGTTACCCCCTGTCTTATGGTCCACTAAGCAATTCCTAACCCCAAGGGTATGGGAAGATCTCCACCATTTGGAATTACTACCTGTGGTGTGTTTTGGTAAAGTAAAAGGCTGGTGGGGTGTCTGAGTAGAGAAGTGAGGCCCTAATAAAGTTGGTCTCAGCTTCCTCAGATCACTGGTCACCATGGAGGCCTTTCTTTCCTTGACTGAGTCGTATCTGGCCCTAAGGATCAACCTCTGGCAGCCTACAGCTGGGGGTTGGGTCCCTTTGGTGGGAACAATGGAGGGACATGGTAGGTTTGGAACCACTTGGTCCCAGGTTTGCCTTTGCCCAATGTGAGAAGTTGGCCTGGTATATGCTGTTCACTAATTAAAGTGGACACCTTGCACCAGGGCAAATCGACTCTTATGGTAGATAGGTTTAAGACAACCTTTTAAAGAAAGCTATCCTAGTGGTAGCTGTGGAGAGCAGCCTTCAGGCTAAGTCTCGGAGGAATGTAAAGCAGCTTGTTTTACCATATAATCTCTTGAATCACCAAATGAAAAGACACCACACAGGTATATATATCAAATATATATGTATTTATTTCTAAATAACTCTCTACTAATCTCTTTATGAGATTAGAAGACAAACATATGCACAAATCAACGTTTCACAATAAGTTAAGCACAAAATATGGCTGGGGCCCTAGGGGCGTACCAGACCATATACTAAGTAAGAGACTTAGAAACAACGACTTGCAAGGAGACAAGGCCTAGGGCCTTCAGAAGTGCTGGGGCCTCACGAAACCACCCAAGGCAGGTAAGTAAAGGACCCACGGGGGACGCGTGCAGTGTGGATACACAGGCGCGAATCGCCGTTAACTTCAATGGGGCAAGTCGCGGTTGGAAATAAAGAGTTTTAGGATACTTCGGGAGAACCTACAAGCAAGTCACTTACAGGGTAAGTAGTTCTAGGGCCCACACCCACAGGAGCACCGTAGTGCTGGAGTTACCTCACCCAGGGAAGCCGGGTGCACAGGTGTCCTTTGGTGTCGGGTCGCGGCGTCGTTTTCAATGGCGAACAAAGAAGACTTGCTGCTTGCGGGAGCTGAAGAAGTGTCCGGTGGAATCCAAGCCTGGATTCTGAAGAAGGATGACCTGAAAGCAGAGGGGACAGTGTTCAAAGTCACTTGGCAGTGACCCGGGGCAAGGAAGATGGATGCCCACCGTCGTCGGTCGCTTCAGGTCGGTTGCGGGTGCCTTGACTCTTCAGCCACGTGGTCCAGGAGGTGTCGACGACGACCAGGAGCTGGATTCGGTGTGTCCCTCGACGTCTGCAGCTGACTGCGGTGTCGGCAACTCGATCGGAGCCAACAAGCCTTGGCAGCCGCAAGTCTCGGGGAGATGAAGAAAAGTCGATGGCGCAGACCAGCAAGGTCTGAGGAACTCACCCAGCGAGGGTAAGTCAGGGCAGGCCTGGAGCAACCAGGGGAGCCCTTTGGTTTCTTTAAGAAGTCTTCTGGGGACCCACAAGCCAGCGGGCAAGGGATCGCAAAGACACCTCGGGCGGAATCACTCAACAGGGGCCCACGGTCACTCGGGACGGTGTAGGCCTCTGATCTTCGGAGGGATTCCTGCTGGAGGTCGGGACCACACGTGGTCCAAAGCACAGGTTCGTAGAACGTTGTGAAGGGGTTGCACTCGACAATAGTGCACGGTACCCAGGGGTCGCGGTTCCTCGTTACTCGTGGGGTCCACTTGCCTCAGCTTCGCTGGGGACTCACGATGGCCTGGGAGAGGTCAGGAAATCCACTTCTTGGGCTGCAGGGACTTCGGACTCCGGCGGGAGCGGCGTAGTTTGCGACCGTCGTTGTCGTTTTTGGTGCCTGCCAAGCAGGGGAGTCACTCCTTGACTCCAAGGGAGATTCTTCTGTCTTCCAAAGGTAGTGGAACGTCGAAGGGCCAGGATTCTTCTGTAGAGCGTCGTCCAGGGGTTATCTGCTTTGCAATGGCAAGGTTCCCCTCTTATACTAAAAGAGGGGATGGACTAGCTCTATGACCCCACCTATGGGAGGGTCAAGGGAGGGGGTGGCTACACCCACTTCCCTTTGTCCAGTTTCGCGCCAGAGCAGGGGCAGGTAGCCCCTGAGCTGGTTTGAACTGGCATATGCACAGAGGAGCCTTCTGCTCCCCCAGTGCAGGACTTCAAAGCACTCTAAGAGTGCACCCACCCAGCCCCAATACACTAAACCCTGTCTGGAAGGTGGTTACACCTCCCTGTGACAGGATGCCTATTGTTGGGCTTCCTCCACTGCGAGTTTCGGTCATCAGCAGGAGGGCAGCCCAGTGTCTGTGACTGGTGGCATCCATTTTGTGATGCCAGGGCTCTTTAGGATTCTACCGCGTTTCCACAGCAGGTACATGTCTTATCCCTCTAGAAGGGTGGAATGCTACCCCCGCCGCCAAGATTGGCGGGGGGGTAGTATTCCAAGATGTTTGACACCAAACACGACATGTTTTGATGCAGCCATTCCAAAGTTAGCATTTACCGCGAGGATATAATGCACTTAAATAGTATATGGTTTAACCGCATCCACAAACAGCACCAGAGAATAGACTCTGAGAGCTGCAGAGGGGCCCTGCTCAGGCAGAGGCACCCCCTCACATAGAAGCCAAGCACCCTGCCCTCAGGATTGATAGGGCCTGCCTTAGGGGTGACTGATAGGTTTATATGTGTGTGCAGGAGAGATATAGGAAACCTATATCTCAGTGAGGGGTGCTAGCACCACCTCACCCAGGCTGCAGTAGCAGGCCTGTGGTGTCAGATTTAGACTGCTTCCCAGGGGTGGCATAACACATGCTGCAGCCCCTGGTAGGCCTGTGAAGTACCTATGCCCTTGGCACCTAAGGTACCATATACTAGGGACTCATAAGGCACCACAGTATCCAATCACTAGTGCACCTAGAGTGCACTCCATGTCGTTTAGAGAGAACAGAGAGGCTGGGGCCCTGATTGGCAGGGACCCAGCCAGACTATAGCCAGAAACCAGTGCTAACATCAGAAAAAAAGTGGGGGCAACATAAGAGGCAGATCCTACTCTCCTACACAACCCCCCCAAACGTAGGGACACTAAACTAACCTTGACCAGTTGAGTCTTCGTGTTCAAAGTGGAAATACCTTGAGAGTCCATCTGCATTGGCATGTTGGGTCCCAGGCCTATGTTCCACTGTATAGTCCATCCCCTGTAGGGAAATGGACCACCTCAAAAGTTTTGGGTTTTCACCTTTCATCTGCTTTAGCCATAGGAGGGGCTTGTGGTCAGTCTGAACTATGAAGTGAGTACCAAACAAGTATGGCCTCAGCTTCTTCAGGGCCCAAACCACAGCAAAGGCCTCCCTCTCTATAGCTGACCAACGTTTCTCTCTAGGGGTCAGCCTTCTGCTAATAAAAGCCACTGGCTGGTCTTGACCTTCATCATTCAGTTGAGACAGTACAGCTCCCACACCCAGCTCAGAAGCATCTGTTTGGACAATGAACTTTTTGGTGTAGTCTGGACTCTGTAAGATGGGGGCAGTGCACATGGCCTGCTTTAGGTCTTCAAATGCCTTTTGACAGCTAGCTGTCCACTGAACCTTTTTTGGCATTTTCTTAGAGGTAAGATCATTCAAGGGGGTCACTATAGATCCATATCCCTTGACAAACCTCCTATAGTACCCAGTCAGGCCTAAGAAGGCTCTCACCTGTGTCTGGGTGGTTGGAGCAACCCATTCCAGTATGGTTTGGATTTTGCTCTGCAAAGGCTGAACCTGGCCTCCACCTACAAGGTGGCCCAGGTACACAACCTGACTCTGCCCTATCTGGCACTTGGTGGCCTTGATAGTGAGGCCTGCTTTCTGCAGGGCCTCCAAAACATTTCTGAGGTGGACCAGGTGATCCTGCCAGGAGGAACTAAAGACAGCAATATCATCTAGATAAGCTGAGCAATAAGTTTCCATCCCTGCCAGAACTTTATTCACCAACCTCTGAAAAGTGGCAGGTGCATTTTTCAATCCAAAGGGCATCACCACAAAGTGGTAGTGCCCACCAGGGGTCGAAAATGCTGTTTTGGCTTTTGCATCATCAGCTAATCTGATTTGCCAGTAGCCAGCTGTTAGGTCAAATGTGCTTAGATACTTGGCTGAGGCCAAAGTATCAATCAGCTCATCTGCCCTTGGTATGGGATAGGCATCAGTCCTAGTGACTGCATTGAGGCCTCTGTAGTCTACACAAAACCTCATTTCTTTCTTACCACCCTGGGTATGAGGCTTGGGTACCAGGACTACTGGGCTAGCCCAAGGGCTATCTGAAGGCTCAATCACGCCTAACTCCAACATTTTCTGGACTTCAGTCCTGATACAGTCCCTGACATGGTCAGGTTGCCTGTAGATTTTATTCTTGACAGGCAGACTGTCCCCAGTGTCCACCTCATGGGTGCACCAGGTAGTCTGACTAGGGGTCAGGCTAAACATATGTCTAAACTGTTGCAGAACTTGTCTGCACTCAGTTTGCTGATGGTCAGTGAGGCTGCTTGCCAAAGCAACACCATCTACTGACCCATCATCAGGGTTCTGAGAGAGCAGGTCAGGGAGAGGGTCACTCTCCTCCTCCTGGTCCTCATCAGTTGCCATGAGCAAGCCCATGTCAGCCCTGTCAACATATGGCTTTAATCTGTTGACATGAAGCACCCTTAGGGGGCTCCTGGGAGTTCCAAGATTCACCAGATAGGTGACTTCTCCCTTCTGTTCAACTATTGTATGGGGGCCACTCCACTTGTCCTGGAGGGCTGCTGGGGCCACAGGCTCCAACACCCACACTTTCTGTCCTGGCTGGTATACAGTCAGCACAGCCTTTGGTCATGCCAAGCTTTTTGCAATTCTTGGCTGGCCTCCAGGTTTTTGGTTGCCTTTTTCATGTACTCTGCCATCCGGGAGCGGAGACCAAGTACATAGTCCATCACATCTTGTTTGGGGGGCTTGAGAGGTAACTCCCAGCCCTCTTTACCAAACATAGTGGACCTCTCACAGGATGCCCAAACAGAAGCTCAAATGGGCTGTAGCCAACCCCCTTCTGTGGAACCTCTCTGTATGCAAACAAAAGGCAAGGAAGAAGAAGGTCCCATTTCCGCCTAAGCTTCTCTGGGAGTCCCTTAATCATTCCTTTCAAGGTCTTGTTGAAGCGTTCAACTAAACCATTGCATTGTGGGTGATAGGGGTGGTGAACTTATAAGTTACACCACACTCCTTCCACATTGCTTTCAGATATCCTGACATGAAGTTGGTACCTCTGTCAGAAATGACCTCCTTTGGAAAACCCACTCTGGAGAAAACTCCAATGAGGGCTCTTGCCACCACAGGTGCTGTGGTGGTCCTCAGGGAATTGCCTCTGGGTACCTGGTGGCATGATCCACTACCACCAGGATAAATCTGTGCCCAGATGCAGTCTGAGGGTCAAGGGGACCAACAATGTCAATCCCTACCCTTTCAAAGGGTACCCCCACCACAGGTAGTGGTATCAGGGGGCCTTTGTTGTGCCACCTGCCTTACCACTGGCTTGGCAAGTGACACAGGAGCGACAAAACTCCTTTGTGTCCTCTGACATATGTGGCCAATGAAAATGTGGAACAAGCCTGTCCCAGGTCTTGTTTTGGCCCAAGTGTCCTGCCAAAGGGATATCATGTGCTAAGGTCAAGAGGAACCCCTAAACTTCTGAGGTATTACCAACCTCCTGGTGGCTCCAGGGGCTGGGTCTCTACCCTCAGAATATAGGAGTCCCTCATCCCAATAAACTTTATGGGACCCACTAGCACTCCCAGCAGCCTCAGCAGCAGCCTGCTGTCTGAGGGGTTCAAGAGAGGGGCAGCACTGTTGCTCCTTGCTCAGATCTTCCCTGGAAGGGCCCCCTGCCCCCAAGAACTCAACCTGGTCAGGTTCAAGTCCCTCTGGGGCAGTTCCTTCTTCAG
This sequence comes from Calotriton arnoldi, assembly GCA_963921515.1. Lineage (NCBI taxonomy): Eukaryota > Metazoa > Chordata > Amphibia > Caudata > Salamandridae > Calotriton > Calotriton arnoldi. Next base: position 825,059 of record CAWUFW010002100.1, read on the forward strand.
GTTCTGCTTCACCTCCCTCTGGAAGTGAATCCTTGATCTGAGACAGAGGGGAAGGCACTGCCTTAACCCTACTGCTCCTCCTCTTGGGAAGCATCTGGTCCATTGTTCCAGGATCCAGAGCTGGTTCAGTGTCATGCATTCTTGCTTGTGACCTGGTCACAGCAAATACCTCTGCAGGGATGCCCAACATCTCAGCATGAGTCCATAACTCTACTTCAGACCAGGCTGAAGTCTCTAGATCATTGCCCAATAGACATTCTACAGGGAGGTCTGCACTAACTACAACCTTCTTGAGGCCAGTTACCCCTCCCCAGGAGAAATTCACAACTGCCAGACTATGGTTGGTCTGGACATTGCTTGCATTGGTCACCTGGTACATTTCACCCAGGATGATCTGTCCAGGGTCCACTAGGTCCTCTGCCACCATGGTGACACTAGCACCTGTGTCCCTAAATGCCAAAGCCTGTTTGCCATTTATCAAAGGCTGCTGTTTGTACTTGCCCAGATTACTGGGGCTTACTAGGAAGGACATATCAATGTTTCCCTCACAAATCAGCATTGCCTGAGTGGTCACTCTGACTAGGTCAGAATCCACTTCAGAACCCAGGGTCAACCCTACTACACCCTTATTCTGTGTACCACCTCCACCAGTAGCTGAGCTAGGGGGCACAGTTGCCTTAGGGGCAGGAGTGGTGGTGGTTTGGTCTTTGGACTTGGTACAATCAGAAGTCCAGTGCCCTTTCTGTTTACAGAATTTGCACCAGGGCTTCTTTTGGCCTTTTCCCTTGTTGGACTGTGACTCCCCACCAGATGCAGATTTTTGGGGCCCTTGTGAAGACTTCTGGTCTTTTGACTTATCCCCACCTTTCTCAGGGCCTTTAGGATCTTGCTTCTTAGTGTCACCCCCTTGGTTCTGGGTTTTCTGCCTCACCCTGGTTCTGACCCATTTGTCTGCCTTCTTTCCCAATTCTTGGGGAGAGGTCAGATCAGAGTCCACCAGGTACTGATGCAACAACTGGTTCTGGCAATTATTTAGGATCTGTTCTCTCATCATCAGATTATACAATCCCTTGAAATCAGTAACCCTACTGCCAACCAGCCAACCCTCTAGAGCCTTGGTTGCACAATCAACAAAGTCAGTCCAGTCCTGAGTCTGTGCCTTCTGGGTATCTCTGAACTTTAACCTGTACTGCTCAGTGGTTAAGCCAAACCCATCTATCAGTGCACTCTTCAGGACCTCATAATCATCAGCATCCTCCTCTCTAACAGTGAGGAGCTTGTCTCTTCCTTTATCTGAAAAGGAGAGCCACAAGATTGCTGCCCACTGCTTTTGGGGGACCTGCTGTACTCTACAGGCCCTCTCCATAGCAGTTATCCACTTGTGGATATCATCCCCACTCTGGTAGGGAGGAACAACCTTGCTCAGGTTCCTATGGTCAGGGACATATTCTCTGCCTCTAGGGACACTGTTGCTGCCACCAGGGGGTTCTAAACCCTCCCTTCTGGAAGCTCTCTGGATCTCCAGGGCTTCTCTATCCAGTGCCAACTGCTTGGTTCTGAGGGCCACTTTGGCTTCCTCATACTGGAGCAGTTTGCACCTTCTCTCAGAGGAGGTCTCTCTTAAGTTAAAGTATGAGCTCCTCTCTTGGACAAATTCTCTGCCAGAGTGATAAGAGTGCTCAGATTCCCTGGAAGGGGATCTGTGCCTCTCATCCACTCTGCCAGTTCTCTTAGGGAGAACTCCTCTGTCCTGTTCAGGCTCCTTGAAGCCTGGCCCTTCAACCACAGAGTCTTGGTCATTCGGATTGTCCTCATCTGACCCAGATACTATGATTGACCCACCCACTGATTCAGACCCCTTAGCTCCTAGAGCCAATCTAAGGTCATCTGCTGTCAGCAGATCTATCAGGTGTAGTGTTGAGGGACTCTGTCCTAGTCTCAGGTGTCTGTCAACACACATGGCTCTCAAGTCAGAGAAAGCCATGTCCTTATACTGAGGCTGAGTGGATCCACTGGGTCCACCCTTTAAGGACATTCTAGTGTTGTGCAGTGTTGTACTACCTACACTAGTTTGTGGCCTACTGATCCTAGCTTGAGCTGTGGAAAGGGTGTGCTATCCCTTGGCACACAGCTCTAAGTTCAGTAGAACTTATTGATACTAAGCTTGACTTTATATGTACCTTGAGTACCTATAATGGTTTTCAGTTAGTGTAGGAAGGTGGAATCTGACTATATGGTTGCCCCCACTTTTTTTATGGTGTTTTGCTGGTTTATGACTTAGTTGGACTGGGACCCTGCTATTCAGGGCCCCAGTCTATCTGTTCTCTCTAAACGACATGGAGTGCACTCTAGGTGCACTAGTGATTGGATACTGTGGTGCCTTATGAGTCCCTAGTATATGGTACCTTAGGTGCCAAGGGCATAGGTACTTCACAGGCCTACCAGGGGCTGCAGCATGTGTTATGCCACCCCTGGGAAGCAGTCTAAATCTGACACCACAGGCCTGCTACTGCAGCCTGGGTGAGGTGGTGCTAGCACCCCTCACTGAGATATAGGTTTCCTATATCTCTCCTGCACACACATATAAACCTATCAGTCACCCCTAAGGCAGGCCCTATCAATCCTGAGGGCAGGGTGCTTGGCTTCTATGTGAGGGGGTGCCTCTGCCTGAGCAGGGCCCCTCTGCAGCTCTCAGAGTCTATTCTCTGGTGCTGTCTGTGGATGCGGTTAAACCATATACTATTTAAGTGCATTATATCCTCGCGGTAAATGCTAACTTTGGAATGGCTGCATCAAAACATGTCGTGTTTGGTGTCAAACATCTTGGAATACTACCCCCCCGCCAATCTTGGCGGCGGGGGTAGCATTCCACCCTTCTAGAGGGATAAGACATGTACCTGCTGTGGAAACGCGGTAGAATCCTAAAGAGCCCTGGCATCACAAAATGGATGCCACCAGTCACAGACACTGGGCTGCCCTCCTGCTGATGACCGAAACTCACAGTGGAGGAAGCCCAACAATAGGCATCCTGTCACAGGGAGGTGTAACCACCTTCCAGACAGGGTTTAGTGTATTGGGGCTGGGTGGGTGCACTCTTAGAGTGCTTTGAAGTCCTGCACTGGGGGAGCAGAAGGCTCCTCTGTGCATATGCCAGTTCAAACCAGCTCAGGGGCTACCTGCCCCTGCTCTGGCGCGAAACTGGACAAAGGGAAGTGGGTGTAGCCACCCCTCCCTTGACCCTCCCATAGGTGGGGTCATAGAGCTAGTCCATCCCCTCTTTTAGTATAAGAGGGGGAACCTTGCCATTGCAAGGCAGATAACCCCTGGACGACGCTCTACAGAAGAATCCTGGCCCTTCGACGTTCCACTACCTTTGGAAGACAGAAGAATCTCCCTTGGAGTCAAGGAGTGACTCCCCTGCTTGGCAGGCACCAAAAACGACAACGACGGTCGCAAACTACGCCGCTCCCGCCGGAGTCCGAAGTCCCTGCAGCCCAAGAAGTGGATTTCCTGACCTCTCCCAGGCCATCGTGAGTCCCCAGCGAAGCTGAGGCAAGTGGACCCCACGAGTAACGAGGAACCGCGACCCCTGGGTACCGTGCACTATTGTCGAGTGCAACCCCTTCACAACGTTCTACGAACTTGTGCTTTGGACCACGTGTGGTCCCGACCTCCAGCAGGAATCCCTCCGAAGATCAGAGGCCTACACCGTCCCGAGTGACCGTGGGCCCCTGTTGAGTGATTCCGCCCGAGGTGTCTTCGCGATCCCTTGCCCGCTGGCTTGTGGGTCCCCAGAAGACTTCTGAAAGAAACCAAAGGGCTCCCCTGGTTGCTCCAGGCCTGCCCTGACTTACCCTCGCTGGGTGAGTTCCACAGACCTTGCTGGTCTGCGCCATCGACTTTTCTTCATCTCCCCGAGACTTGCGGCTGCCAAGGCTTGTTGGCTCCGATCGAGTTGCCGACACCGCAGTCAGCTGCAGACGTCGAGGGACACACCGAATCCAGCTCCTGGTCGTCGTCGACGCCTCCTGGACCACGTGGCTGAAGAGTCAAGGCACCTGCAACCGACCTGAAGCGACCGACGACGGTGGGCATCCATCTTCCTTGCCCCGGGTCACTGCCAAGTGACTTTGAACACTGTCCCCTCTGCTTTCAGGTCATCCTTCTTCAGAATCCAGGCTTGGATTCCACCGGACACTTCGTCCAGCTCCCGCAAGCAGCAAGTCTTCTTTGTTCGCCATTGAAAACGACGCCGCGACCCGACACCAAAGGACACCTGTGCACCCGGCTTCCCTGGGTGAGGTAACTCCAGCACTACGGTGCTCCTGTGGGTGTGGGCCCTAGAACTACTTACCCTGTAAGTGACTTGCTTGTAGGTTCTCCCGAAGTATCCTAAAACTCTTTATTTCCAACCGCGACTTGCCCCATTGAAGTTAACGGCGATTCGCGCCTGTGTATCCACACTGCACGCGTCCCCCGTGGGTCCTTTACTTACCTGCCTTGGGTGGTTTCGTGAGGCCCCAGCACTTCTGAAGGCCCTAGGCCTTGTCTCCTTGCAAGTCGTTGTTTCTAAGTCTCTTACTTAGTATATGGTCTGGTACGCCCCTAGGGCCCCAGCCATATTTTGTGCTTAACTTATTGTGAAACGTTGATTTGTGCATATGTTTGTCTTCTAATCTCATAAAGAGATTAGTAGAGAGTTATTTAGAAATAAATACATATATATTTGATATATATACCTGTGTGGTGTCTTTTCATTTGGTGATTCAAGAGATTATATGGTAAAACAAGCTGCTTTACATTCCTCCGAGACTTAGCCTGAAGGCTGCTCTCCACAGCTACCACTAGGATAGCTTTCTTTAAAAGGTTGTCTTAAACCTATCTACCATAAGAGTCGATTTGCCCTGGTGCAAGGTGTCCACTTTAATTAGTGAACAGCATATACCAGGCCAACTTCTCACATTGGTGGGCAGCGTGTGGGATTCCAGCTTGCCATTGTTTTACCAGAAAATCTCTATTTGAATTACTAACTGAAAACCATTATAGGTACTCAAGGTACATATAAAGTCAAGCTTAGTATCAATAAGTTCTACTGAACTTAGAGCTGTGTGCCAAGGGATAGCACACCCTTTCCACAGCTCAAGCTAGGATCAGTAGGCCACAAACTAGTGTAGGTAGTACAACACTGCACAACACTAGAATGTCCTTAAAGGGTGGACCCAGTGGATCCACTCAGCCTCAGTATAAGGACATGGCTTTCTCTGACTTGAGAGCCATGTGTGTTGACAGACACCTGAGGATAGGACAGAGTCCCTCAACACTCCACCTGATAGATCTGCTGACAGCAGATGACCTTAGATTGGCTCTAGGAGCTAAGGGGTCTGAATCAGTGGGTGGGTCAGTCATAGTATCTGGGTCAGATGATGAAAATCCAAATGACCAAGACTCTGTGATTGAAGGGCCAGGCTTCAAGGAGCCTGAACAGGACAGAGGAATTCTCCCTAAGAGAACTGGCAGAGTGGATGAGAGGCACAGATCCCCTTCCAGGGAATCTGAGCACTCTTATCACTCTGGCAGAGAATTTGTCCAGGAGAGGAGCTCATACTTTAACTTAAGAGAGACCTCCTCTGAGAGAAGGTGCAAACTGCTCCAGTATGAGGAAGCCAAAGTGGCCCTCAGAACCAAGCAGTTGGCACTGGATAGAGAAGCCCTGGAGATCCAGAGAGCTTCCAGAAGAGAGGGTTTAGAACCCCCTGGTGGCAGCAACAGTGTCCCTAGAGGCAGAGAATATGTCCCTGACCATAGGAACCTGAGCAAGGTTGTTCCTCCCTACCAGAGTGGGGATGATATCCACAAGTGGATAACTGCTATGGAGAGGGCCTGTAGAGTACAGCAGGTCCCCCAAAAGCAGTGGGCAGCAATCTTGTGGCTCTCCTTTTCAGATAAAGGTAGAGACAAGCTCCTCACTGTTAGAGAAGAGGATGCTGATAATTATGAAGTCCTGAAGAGTGCACTGATAGATGGGTTTGGCTTAACCACTGAGCAGTACAGGTTGAAGTTCAGAGATACCCAGAAGGCACAGACTCAGGACTGGACTGACTTTGTAGATTGTGCATCCAAGGCTCTGGAGGGTTGGCTGGTTGGCAGTAGGGTTACTGATTTCAAAGGATTTTATAATCTAATGATGAGAGAACAGATCCTTAATAATTGTCAAAACCAGCTTTTACACCAGTACCTGGTGGACTCTGATCTGACCTCTCCCCAAGAATTGGGAAAGAAGGCAGACAAATGGGTCAGAACCAGGGTAAGGCCTAAGAATCAGGGTGGTGACCACAAGAAAGATTCTACCAAGTCCCAAGAGAAAGGTGGGGATAAATCCAAGGATAAGTCCCCTGCAGGGCCCCAAAATTCCTCTTCTGGGGGTGGGTCCCAAACTCCTTCCTCTCCTGAAAAGAAACCCTATTGCCATGTCTGTAAAAAGCCTGGGCACTGGAAATCTGATCCCAGTTGTCCCAGGAATGGCAATAAAGAAAATGTTCCTCCAACAACTACTACCACCCCTCCTGGTACTACCAGTAGTAATCCTCCAGTTGGGAGTAGTGCACCCAAAAAGTTAGGTGCGTTTGCAAGAGGAACAGAGGTGGGCCCTAGTTTAGACAGGACCCCCTCAACAGACTCCTCAGATTCTGATGGTGGTGTAGGATATGCCACCTTTACCATGGGTCCCATAGCATTGGGCAGGTACAGACTGGAGCCAATAATTAATGGTCAGAAAGCTGTGGCATTTAGGGACACAGGGGCTAGTGTCACCATGGTGGCAGGGAAACTAGTCCCCCTCACCAGCTTTTACCTGAGTTTAAATACCAGGTGACCAACATTGATGGTGTCAGAACAGATCACCCCATGGCCATAGTCAATCTCAGCTGGGAGGGAGTCACAGGCCCAAAGAGAGTGGCAGTGTCCCCAACCTTACCTGTAGATTGCCTGATGGGCAATGATCTGGAAATTTCAGCCTGGGCTGAAATTGAACACCAAACCCATCTGAAGATGTTGGGTGTCCCTGTAAAGGTTAGTGGGGCTGTGATGGCCACAGCCCCAGCCCAAGATTTTGGAGAGATGGAGCCTGGAAGAATGGCCCACTCTCCCCAGAAGAGAGCACAAGGGTTGAAGAAAAGTCTTCTTCCCTCCAGACAGTAGGTAAGGGTCAGCCTCCTCAGGGAACTGACCCTACCCCTAGTGAAGGAACTGCCACAGAGGTAGTCAGGCCTGGCCTGGCCACCCCCTGATGGCAGAGGACCCTTACAAGGTGGTACCCAGTCTGGAGCAGGTAACCTGCCCCTCTCTACCCTGCCTCAGTCAGCCCAGGGCTGCAGAGGTCAGGGAGGTCAGTGGACCCCCAGGGCCCCCTGTCCAGAGGAACCCCCCATCAGCAGATTAGGGGCACCCAGGCTAGTAGCCCTAGCCAGGTAGAAATTCCTCAACCCACTGAGGGATCCCCCATACCTTTATGTAGGGACCTCCCCCAGAAGGACTCTGTTAGGCAAGGGCAAACCTGGGACCAAAAGGTTCCAAACATGCCATGTCCCTCCAGTGTTCCACCCAAAGGGACCCAACCCCCGGCTGTAGGCAGTCAAAGGTTGACCCTTAGAGCAGAGTACCACTCAGTCATGGAAAGACAGGCATACATGGTGACCAGTGAGCTGAGAAAGCTGAGGCCAACATTCCTAGGGCCACACTTCCCTACTCAGACACCTCACCAGCCTGGTACTTTACCAAAGCACACCACAGGTAGTGATTCCCCATGGTGGAGACCCTCTCATACCCTTAGGGTGAGGGATTGCTTAGTGGACCATAAGACAGGGGGCAACCATGCTAGTGCAGGTGCTTCCTTATATGGCCACTTAGTCAATAAAGGCTCAACTGGCCAAGGTTAGCCTTATCTCCTTTCGTTTGGGGGGGGTTATGTAGGAAGGTGGAATCTGACTATATGGTTGCCCCCACTTTTTTTATGGTGTTTTGCTGGTTTATGACTTAGTTGGACTGGGACCCTGCTATTCAGGGCCCCAGTCTATCTGTTCTCTCTAAACGACATGGAGTGCACTCTAGGTGCACTAGTGATTGGATACTGTGGTGCCTTATGAGTCCCTAGTATATGGTACCTTAGGTGCCAAGGGCATAGGTACTTCACAGGCCTACCAGGGGCTGCAGCATGTGTTATGCCACCCCTGGGAAGCAGTCTAAATCTGACACCACAGGCCTGCTACTGCAGCCTGGGTGAGGTGGTGCTAGCACCCTCACTGAGATATAGGTTTCCTATATCTCTCCTGCACACACATATAAACCTATCAGTCACCCCTAAGGCAGGCCCTATCAATCCTGAGGGCAGGGTGCTTGGCTTCTATGTGAGGGGGTGCCTCTGCCTGAGCAGGGCCCCTCTGCAGCTCTCAGAGTCTATTCTCTGGTGCTGTCTGTGGATGCGGTTAAACCATATACTATTTAAGTGCATTATATCCTCGCGGTAAATGCTAACTTTGGAATGGCTGCATCAAAACATGTCGTGTTTGGTGTCAAACATCTTGGAATACTACCCCCCGCCAATCTTGGCGGCGGGGTAGCATTCCACCCTTCTAGAGGGATAAGACATGTACCTGCTGTGGAAACGCGGTAGAATCCTAAAGAGCCCTGGCATCACAAAATGGATGCCACCAGTCACAGACACTGGGCTGCCCTCCTGCTGATGACCGAAACTCACAGTGGAGGAAGCCCAACAATAGGCATCCTGTCACAGGGAGGTGTAACCACCTTCCAGACAGGGTTTAGTGTATTGGGGCTGGGTGGGTGCACTCTTAGAGTGCTTTGAAGTCCTGCACTGGGGGAGCAGAAGGCTCCTCTGTGCATATGCCAGTTCAAACCAGCTCAGGGGCTACCTGCCCCTGCTCTGGCGCGAAACTGGACAAAGGGAAGTGGGTGTAGCCACCCCTCCCTTGACCCTCCCATAGGTGGGGTCATAGAGCTAGTCCATCCCCTCTTTTTAGTATAAGAGGGGAACCTTGCCATTGCAAGGCAGATAACCCCTGGACGACGCTCTACAGAAGAATCCTGGCCCTTCGACGTTCCACTACCTTTGGAAGACAGAAGAATCTCCCTTGGAGTCAAGGAGTGACTCCCCTGCTTGGCAGGCACCAAAAACGACAACGACGGTCGCAAACTACGCCGCTCCCGCCGGAGTCCGAAGTCCCTGCAGCCCAAGAAGTGGATTTCCTGACCTCTCCCAGGCCATCGTGAGTCCCCAGCGAAGCTGAGGCAAGTGGACCCCACGAGTAACGAGGAACCGCGACCCCTGGGTACCGTGCACTATTGTCGAGTGCAACCCCTTCACAACGTTCTACGAACTTGTGCTTTGGACCACGTGTGGTCCAGACCTCCAGCAGGAATCCCTCCGAAGATCAGAGGCCTACACCGTCCCGAGTGACCGTGGGCCCCTGTTGAGTGATTCCGCCCGAGGTGTCTTCGCGATCCCTTGCCCGCTGGCTTGTGGGTCCCCAGAAGACTTCTGAAAGAAACCAAAGGGCTCCCCTGGTTGCTCCAGGCCTGCCCTGACTTACCCTCGCTGGGTGAGTTCCACAGACCTTGCTGGTCTGCGCCATCGACTTTTCTTCATCTCCCCGAGACTTGCGGCTGCCAAGGCTTGTTGGCTCCGATCGAGTTGCCGACACCGCAGTCAGCTGCAGACGTCGAGGGACACACCGAATCCAGCTCCTGGTCGTCGTCGACGCCTCCTGGACCACGTGGCTGAAGAGTCAAGGCACCTGCAACCGACCTGAAGCGACCGACGACGGTGGGCATCCATCTTCCTTGCCCCGGGTCACTGCCAAGTGACTTTGAACACTGTCCCCTCTGCTTTCAGGTCATCCTTCTTCAGAATCCAGGCTTGGATTCCACCGGACACTTCGTCAGCTCCCGCAAGCAGCAAGTCTTCTTTGTTCGCCATTGAAAACGACGCCGCGACCCGACACCAAAGGACACCTGTGCACCCGGCTTCCCTGGGTGAGGTAACTCCAGCACTACGGTGCTCCTGTGGGTGTGGGCCCTAGAACTACTTACCCTGTAAGTGACTTGCTTGTAGGTTCTCCCGAAGTATCCTAAAACTCTTTATTTCCAACCGCGACTTGCCCCATTGAAGTTAACGGCGATTCGCGCCTGTGTATCCACACTGCACGCGTCCCCCGTGGGTCCTTTACTTACCTGCCTTGGGTGGTTTCGTGAGGCCCCAGCACTTCTGAAGGCCCTAGGCCTTGTCTCCTTGCAAGTCGTTGTTTCTAAGTCTCTTACTTAGTATATGGTCTGGTACGCCCCTAGGGCCCCAGCCATATTTTGTGCTTAACTTATTGTGAAACGTTGATTTGTGCATATGTTTGTCTTCTAATCTCATAAAGAGATTAGTAGAGAGTTATTTAGAAATAAATACATATATATTTGATATATATACCTGTGTGGTGTCTTTTCATTTGGTGATTCAAGAGATTATATGGTAAAACAAGCTGCTTTACATTCCTCCGAGACTTAGCCTGAAGGCTGCTCTCCACAGCTACCACTAGGATAGCTTTCTTTAAAAGGTTGTCTTAAACCTATCTACCATAAGAGTCGATTTGCCCTGGTGCAAGGTGTCCACTTTAATTAGTGAACAGCATATACCAGGCCAACTTCTCACAGTTAGTAATTCAAATAGAGATTTTCTGGTAAAACAATTGCAAGCTGGAATCCCACACGCTGCCCACCAATGTGAGAAGTTGGCCTGGTATATGCTGTTCACTAATTAAAGTGGACACCTTGCACCAGGGCAAATCGACTCTTATGGTAGATAGGTTTAAGACAACCTTTTAAAGAAAGCTATCCTAGTGGCAGCTGTGGAGAGCAGCCTTCAGGCTAAGTCTCGGAGAATGTAAAGCAGCTTGTTTTACCATAATCTCTTGAATCACCAAATGAAAGACACCACACAGTATATATCAAATATATATGTATTTATTTCTAAATAACTCTCTACTAATCTCTTTATGAGATTAGAAGACAAACATATGCACAAATCAACGTTTCACAAGCTAAGCACAAGATATGGCTGGGGCGTACCAGACCATACTAGCAGTAAGAGACTTAGAAACAACGACTTGCAGGAGACAGGGCCTAGGGCCTTCAGTAGGTCTGAGACCACCAAGGCAGGTAGTAGGACCCACTGGACGCAGTGTGGATATATGCGCGAGTCGCGCCGACTTCAATGGGGCAGTCGCAGTTGGAAATAAAGAGTTTTAGGATACTCGGGAGAACTACAGGCAGTCACTTACAGGGTGAGCAGTTCTAGGCCCACACCACAGGGCACCGTAGTGCTGGAGCTACCTCACCAGGAGCTGGTCGCAGGCTTGGTGTCGGGTCGCGGCGTCGTTTCAATGGCGAACAAAGAAGACTTGCTGCTGCGAGCTGAAGAATGTCGGTGGAATCCAAGCCTGGATCTGAAGGATGACCTGAGCGAGAGGACAGTGTTCAAAGTCACTTGGCAGTGACCCGGGCAAGAAGATGGATGCCACCGTCGTCGGTCGCCCAGTCGGTATGCGAGTGCCTGACTCTTCAGCCGACGTCGACCAGGAGGCGCTGATGATCGGCTGATCGTTGCTGCGTCTGCAGCTGACTGCGTGTCGGCAGCTCGATCGAGCCAACAAGCTGGCAGCCGCAAGTCTCGGAGATGAAGAGAGTCGATGGCGCAGACCAGCAAGGTCTGAGAACTCCCAGCGAGGCAAGTCAGGGCAGGCCTGGAGCAACCAGGAGACCCTTTGGTTTCTTTAAGAAGTCTTCTGGGGACCACAGCTAGCGGGCAGGGATCGCAAAGACACCTCGGCGGATCACTCAGCAGGCCCACGGTCACTGGAGCGGTGTAGGCCTCTGATCTTCGGAGGGATTCCTGCTGAGGTCGGGACCACGTGGTCCAAGCACAGGTTCGTAGGACGTTGTGAGAGGTTGCACTCGACATGTGCACGGTGACCAGGGTCGCGGCTCCTCGTTACTCGTGGGGTCCACTTGCCTCAGCTTCACTGGGGACTCACGATGGCTAGAGAGGTCAGGAAATCCACTTCTGGCTGCAGGAGACTTCGGACTCCGGCGGAGCGTGGACTGCGACCGTCGCTTTTGGTGCCTGCCAGCAGGAGTCACTCCTGACTCAGAGATTCTTCTGTCTTCCAGGTAGGAACGTCGAAGAGCCAGGATAACCCCTGGACGACGCTCTACAGAAGAATCCTGGCCCTTCGACGTTCCACTACCTTTGGAAGACAGAAGAATCTCCCTTGGAGTCAAGGAGTGACTCCCCTGCTTGGCAGGCACCAAAACGACAACGACGGTCGCAAACTACGCCGCTCCCGCCGGAGTCCGAAGTCCCTGCAGCCCAAGAAGTGGATTTCCTGACCTCTCCCAGGCCATCGTGAGTCCCCAGCGAAGCTGAGGCAAGTGGACCCCACGAGTAACGAGGAACCGCGACCCCTGGGTACCGTGCACTATTGTCGAGTGCAACCCCTTCACAACGTTCTACGAACCTGTGCTTTGGACCACGTGTGGTCCCGACCTCCAGCAGGAATCCTCCGAAGATCAGAGGCCTACACCGTTCCGAGTGACCGTGGGCCCCTGTTGAGTGATTCCGCCCGAGGTGTCTTTGCGATCCCTTGCCTGCTGGCTTGTGGGTCCCCAGAAGACTTCTTAAAGAAACCAAAGGGCTCCCCTGGTTGCTCCAGGCCTGCCCTGACTTACCCTCGCTGGGTGAGTTCCTCAGACCTTGCTGGTCTGCGCCATCGACTTTTCTTCATCTCCCGAGACTCTGCGGCTGCCAAGGCTTGTTGGCTCCGATCGAGCTGCCGACACCGCAGTCAGCTGCAGACGTCGAGGGACATACCGAATCCAGCTCCTGGTCATCGTCGACGCCTCCTGGACCACGTGGCTGAAGAGTCAAGGCACCCGCTAACCGACCTGAAGCGACCGACGACGGTGGGCATCCATCTTCCTTGCCCCGGGTCACTGCCAAGTGACTTTGAACACTGTCCCCTCTGCTTTCAGGTCATCCTTCTTCAGAATCCAGGCTTGGATTCCACCGGACACTTCTTCAGCTCCCGCAAGCAGCAAGTCTTCTTTGTTCGCCATTGAAAACGACGCTCGCGACCCGACACCAAAGGACACCTGTGCACCCGGCTTCCCTGGGTGAGGTAACTCCAGCACTACGGTGCTCCTGTGGGTGTGGGCCCTAGAACTACTTACCCTGTAAGTGACTTGCTTGTAGGTTCTCCCGAAGTATCCTAAAACTCTTTATTTCCAACCGCGACTTGCCCCATTGAAGTTAACGGCGATTCGCGCCTGTGTATCCACACTGCACGCGTCCCCGTGGGTCCTTTACTTACCTGCCTTGGGTGGTTTCGTGAGGCCCCAGCACTTCTGAAGGCCCTAGGCCTTGTCTCCTTGCAAGTCGTTGTTTCTAAGTCTCTTACTTAGTATATGGTCTGGTACGCCCCTAGGGCCCCAGCCATATTTTGTGCTTAACTTATTGTGAAACGTTGATTTGTGCATATGTTTGTCTTCTAATCTCATAAAGAGATTAGTAGAGAGTTATTTAGAAATAAATACATATATATTTGATATATATACCTGTGTGGTGTCTTTTCATTTGGTGATTCAAGAGATTATATGGTAAAACAAGCTGCTTTACATTCCTCCGAGACTTAGCCTGAAGGCTGCTCTCCACAGCTACCACTAGGATAGCTTTCTTTAAAAGGTTGTCTTAAACCTATCTACCATAAGAGTCGATTTGCCCTGGTGCAAGGTGTCCACTTTAATTAGTGAACAGCATATACCAGGCCAACTTCTCACACCCAACAAAGTCCATCTGGGGAGGTCCCTACACAATGGTAAGAGGGATCCCTCAGTGTGCTGAGGAATTTTCACCTGGCTAGGGCTACTAGACTGGGTGCCCCTAATCTGTGGATGAGGGGGGTTCCTCTGGACAGGAGGCCCTTAGGGGTCCACTGACCTCCCTGACCTCTGCAGCCCTGGGCTGACAGAGGGAGGGTAGAGAGGGGCAGGTTACCTGCTCCAGACTGGGTACCACCTTGGAAGGGTCCCCTGCCATCAGGGGTATTGCCAGGCCAGGCCTGACCACCTCTGGGGCAGTTCCTTCACTAGGGGTAGGATCAGTTCCCTGAGGAAGCTGACCCTTACCTATTGTCTGGGGGGAAGAAGACTTTTCTTCAACCCTTCTGCTCTCTGGGGGAGTAGAGTGGGCCATTGTTTCAGGCTCCAGTTCTCCAAAATTTCCCTGGGATGGGGCTGAGGCCCTAACAGCCGCACCAACCTTCTCAGAGAGGCCCAACATTTTTAAGTGGGCCTGGTATTCAACTTCAGCCCAGGCTGAAACCTCCAGATCATTGCCCAACAGGCAATCTACAGGCAAGTTTGGGGACACTGCTACTCTCTTTGGGCCAGTGACCCCTCCCCAGCTGAGATTGACTATGGCCATGGGATGATCTGTTCTGATACCATCAATGTTGGTCACCTGGTACTTGAACTCAGGTAAAGGCTGTTGAGGGGGGACTAGTTTCCCTGTCACCATGGTGACACTAGCCCCTGTGTCCCTGAATGCCAACGCCTTCTGACCATTGATTACGGGCTCCTGTCTGTACTTGCCCAAAGTATTGGGACTCATAGTAAAAGTGGCAAATCCCATGCCACCATCATAGACTAAGGAGGCCTGTGAGGAGGACCTTGATAAACTGGGGTCCACCTCAGTTCCCCACGAAAATGCACCTAACTTTTTGGGTGCATTACTACCACCTGGGGGATTACTACTTGTAGTACCGGGAGGAGTGGTAGTATTGCTGGGAGGAACATTTTCCTTCTTGCCAGCCTGGGAGCAACTGGGGTCATTTTTCCAGTGGCCAGGCTTCTTACAGTTATGGCAATAGGGCTTCTTTTCAGGGAAGGAAGGAGTTTGGGACCCACCCCCAGGAGAGGACGTTTGAGGCCCTGTAGTAGATTTATCCTTGGATTGATTCCCCACCTTTCTCTTGGGACTTGGTAGAATCTTTCTTCTGGTCACCACCCTGATTCTTGGGCTTTACTCTGGTTCTGACCCATTTGTCTGCCTTCTTTCCCAATTCTTGGGGAGAGGTCAGATCAGAGTCCACCAGGTACTGGTGTAAAAGCTGGTTTTGACAATTATTAAGGATCTGCTCCCTCATAATCAAATTGTACAATCCTAAAAAGTCATGCACCTTGCTGCCATGTATCCAACCTTCCAGAGCCTTAGTAGCACAATCTACAAAGTCAACCCAGTCCTGAGTATGTGCCTTTTGGGTGTCTCTGAACTTTAACCTGTATTGGTCAGTGGTTAGGCCAAACCCATCAATCAGAGCACTCTTCAGGACTTTGTAATTATCAGCATCCTCTTCTCTTACAGTGAGGAGCTTGTCTCTACCTTTGTCTGCTAAGGAGAGCCACAAGATTGCTGCCCACTGCTCCTGAGGGACCCTCTGTACTTTACAGCCCCTCTCCAGTGCAGTTATCCACTTGTGGATGTCATCCCCACTCTGGTATGGAGGGACAATCTTGTTCAGGTTCCTATGGGGATGAGTATCTTCTCTATTCCTAGGGACACTGTTGCTGCCACCATGGGGCTCTAGCCCCAACTTTTGAGAAGCTCTCTGGAGCTCCAGGGATTCCCTGTCTAAGGCCAATTGCTCTCTCTTGATTCTGAGCTTAGCTCTCTCAAACTCAAGCAGTTGGCATTTCTTCTCATAAGAGGATGCCCTTTTATGAGAAGCAGAGGACCCTATAGACGTACCAGAATGATTAGATTCCTGAGAAGGAGATCTTGATCTTCTTGGTAGACTATTAACCCTTCCTGGGGAGTGAAGAGGGGGCCACTGAGGCCTTCCTCTCCTTCAGGAAGAATTGGATTTTCCAGGTGGGAATCATGTTGATCCCCCTGGCCAGCATCAGAGTCTGGGTCATAGTAGTTATCACTACCTGGCCTTTCCTCTTCTACTGCCCCACCCAACCTGCCTGCCTCATCAGACCCTAGTGTCTTTCTGAGGTCATCTAACAGCAAAGCCTCTATGAGGCGTTGAGTGCTTGCATGTCTCCCTGTTTTCAGTCTCCTAGAGGTACACATATTTCTCAATTCCTGGAATGAGAGATTGTCATACCTAGTGGGCAAGGAGTCACTTACTTCAGGCCTTGCAGACATTCTAGTGTGGTGTGGTGTATGCACCTACCTACTCTAGTGGGAACTGAAACTCTCTTGAGTTGTAGAAAGGGTGTGCTAAACCCTTGACACACAACTCTAAGTTCAGTAGAACTTACTGTATTCTAAACTTGATTTATATGTACCTATGTACCTATAGTGGTTTTCAGTTAGTCACTTCAAAGAGATTATCTGGTAAAGCAATAGCAAGCTTGAATCCAACTGCTGCACACCAATGTGAGAAGTTGGCCTGGCATATGCTGTCCACTAGTTATAGTGGGCACCTTGCACCAGTCCAAACGACCCTTATTGATGATAGGTTTAAAGACAACCTTTATTGAAAGCTATCCTAGTGGTAGCTATGGAGAGCAGCCTTCAGGCTAAGTCTTGAAGGAGTGTAAAGCAGCTTGGTTTACCAGATTATAACCTCTTGAATAACTAAATGAAAGGAGAACCACACAAGATATATATAAAATATATGTATTTATTTCTAAACACTAACTACTAATCCCTTTATGAGATTAGAGTTCAAGATACACAGTATCACAGTATTAAAACGACAGTAAATAGCACAATACACAGTGGGCTCCAGGGGGAGACCAAACCATATACTAAGAAAGTGGTATAAGAACCACGACTTGACTAGACACAGTGCCTAGAGCACGTAGAATCGCTGGGACCCCAAGGAACCACCCATGGTAGTGACACAGGAGACCCACGGGGGACGTGTGCAGTGTGAGAACACAGCTGCGAGCGCCATAGGATTCAATGCGGAAAGTCGCGGTTGGAATTTTAAAGTTAAAGGACACTTAGGAGAGGACTTTGAGCAAACCCCTTTAGACTTAAGGGGTTCTAGGGCCAACACCCACGGGAGCACCGGAGTATTCGAGTTACCTCATCCAGGGAAGCCGGGTGCATAGGTGTCAAAGGGTGTCGGGAATCGTCGTTGTTTTCAATGGCGATCTGCTGCAAAGTGCTGCTGCCGTGAAGAAGAAAAGTGTCCGGTGTGATCCAAGCCTGGATTGAAGATGTAAAGAACCTGAAAGCAGAGGGGACAGAGTCTGGGTCACTAGCCAGTGACCAGGAGCGGAGCAATCGAATGCCCACCGATGTCGGGTGCTTCAGGTGCGAAGAGGTGAAGCTTGACTCTGCAGCCACGGGGCCCCGGAGATGACGACAACCAGGAGCCGGATTCGAGCTGTCCCACAAAGGATGTCGAGTGCTGGGGTGTCGGTGATCGGATTGACCACAACAAGCCTTGGCAACAGCAACCCACGCAGGAAGAGAAAAGATGCTTCTGTGCGGACCAGCAAGGTCCTGGGGACTCCCCAAGCGATGGAGAGTCAGGGCACGTCTGGAGCAACCAGGGAAGCCCAATAAAAGTTAGTTGCCTTCAATGGACCAGGGATCGCGAAGGGACCTCAAGAGGAATCACAAAATGGTGGGCCACGGAACACTCGTTGAGTGTAGGCCGACAATCTTCAGTGCAATTACTGCTCGGGGTCAGGGTTACAAGTAACCCAAAGCTCAGCCTCAGGGGTTGCCGGAAAGCTGATGCTTCTGCAAATGGTCGCGGTGTCCAGGGGTTCGGGTTGCATGGTCTCCACGAGGGATACGGGCCTCAGACTTGCTGTGGGCACAGATCGATCTCAGAAACCTTGGAAAACCTACCTCCTGTGTGGCAATATTCTTCGGAGTCCGTCGGAGCTCGGAGATGCCAACCGATCAGTTGCGTTAAAGGTGCCTGCCTTGCAGGGGAGTAACTCCTTTACTCCAAGGGAGATTCTTCAGTCGTCCAGCGTCGTGCAGATCGTCGAAGTACTTGGTTTCTGGTATCAGAGTTTAGTCCAGGTGTAATCTAAAGTCCTGTAGTCAGGGTTTCCTACTTTATACCCAAGGAAGGGGTGGGACAAACTCTGGGGACCCACCTATGGGAGGGTCAGGAAAGAGGGGTGGCTACACCCATTTCCTTTGTTCAGTTTCGCGCCGGAGCAGGGGCTGTGTGCCCCTGCAACCGGTTTGAGCTGGACTATGCACAGGGACACCAAATGTGCCCCCAGTGCAGACTTCAAAGCACTCTGAGAGTGCACCCACCCAGCCCCAATACACTAAAGCCTGTCTGGGAGGTGGTCACACATCCCTGTGACAGGAAACCTATTGTCCAGGCCTCCCCTGCCGGAGTTTCGTCCAGCAGCAGGAGGGCAGACTCGTGTCTGTGGCTGCAGCATCCATTTTGTGATGCCAGGGCTCTGTTAGCTGGTACCGGGTATACCGGTGCTGTCATGTCTCTCCCTCTAGAAGGGTTGGATCATACTCCCACACCGTATGATTCCAAGGTGTTTGACACCAAACATGACAGTTTTCCATGCAGCCACTCCAAAGTTAGCATTTACCGTTTGGTTATAATGCACTTAGGAGTATATGGTCTGGCTGCATCACCAACAACCCCGGAATGAAGATTCCGAAAGCTGCAGAGGGCTCTGCTCATGCATGGGCACCCTCTCACATGAAACCCAGCACCCTGCCTTCAGGATTGTTAAGGCCTGCCATAGGGGTGACTGATAGGTTTACATGTGCAGTGATATGGAGAGATATAGGGAACCTATATCTCAGTAAGAGTGGATACACCACCTTACACAGGCTGCTGTAGCAGACAGGTTGTGTCATTTTGGATGGCCTCTCAGGGGTGGCATAATACATGCTGCAGCCCCTGGGAGGCCTCTGAGGTACCTATGCCCTGGGTACATAGTATACCATATACTAGGGACTCATAAGGGTACCCCAGAATCCAATCTGGAGTGTACCTAAAGTACATGCACTCAACTTAAGGGCAAAGCAGATGGAGAGTCAGGGCACATCTGGAGCAACCAGGAAGCCCAATAAAAGTTAGTTGCCTTCAATGGACCAGGGATCGCGAAGGGACCTCAAGAGGAATCACAAAATGGTGGGCCACGGAACACTCGTTGAGTGTAGGCCGACAATCTTCAGTGCAATTACTGCTCGGGGTCAGGGTTACAAGTAACCCAAAGCTCAGACTCAGGGGTTGCCGGAAAGCTGATGCTTCTGCAAATGGTTGCGGTGTCCAGGGGTTCGGGTTGCATGGTCTCCACGAGGGATACGGGCCTCAGACTTGCTGTGGGCACAGATCGATCTCAGAGACCTCAGAAAACCCACCTCCTGTGTGGCAATATTCTTTGGAGTCCGTCGGAGCTCGGAGATGCCAACCTGTCAGTTGCGTTAAAGGTGCATGCCTTGCAGGGGAGTAACTCCTTTACTCCAAGGGAGATTCTTCAGTCGTCCAGCGTCGTGCAGATCGTCGAAGTACTTGGTTTCTGGTATCAGAGTTTAGTCCAGGAGTAATCTAAAGTCCTGTAGTCAGGGTTTCCTACTTTATACCCAAGGAAGGGTGGGACAAACTCTGGGGACCCACCTATGGGAGGGTCAGGAAAGAGGGGTGGCTACACCCATTTCCTTTGTCCAGTTTCGCGCCGGAGCAGGGGCTGGGTGCCCCTGCAACCGGTTTGAGCTGGACTATGCACAGGGACACCAAATGTGCCCCCAGTGCAGACTTCAAAGCACTCTGAGAGTGCACCCACCCAGCCCCAATACACTAAAGCCTGTCTGGGAGGTGGTCACACATCCCTGTGACAGGAAACCTATTGTCCAGGCCTCCCCTGCCGGAGTTCCGTCCAGCAGAAGGAGGGCAGACTCGTGTCTGTGGCTGCAGCATCCATTTTGTGATCCCAGGGCTCTGTTAGCTGGTACCGGGTATACCGGTGCTGTCATGTCTCTCCCCCTAGAAGGGTTGGATCATAATCCCACACCAGTTACTGGTGTGGGGGTATGATTCCAAGGTGTTTGACACCAAACACGACAGTTTTCCATGCAGCCAATCCAAAGTTAGCATTTACCATTTGGTTATAATGCACTTAAGAGTATATGGTCTGGCTGCATCACCAACAACCCGGAATGAAGATTCCGAAAGCTGCAGAGGGGCTCTGCTCATGCATGGGCACCCTCTCACATGAAACCCAGCACCCTGCCTTCAGGATTGTTAAGGCCTGCCATAGGGGTGACTGATAGGTTTACATGTGCAGTGATATGGAGAGATATAGGGAACCTATATCTCAGTAAGGGGTGGATACACCACCTTACACATGCTGCTGTAGCAGACCTGTTGTGTCATTTTGGATGGCCTCTCAGAGGTGGCATAATACATGCTGCAGCCCCTGGGAGGCCTCTGGGGTACCTATGCCCTGGGTACATAGTATACCATATACTAGGGACTCATAAGGGTACCCCAGAATCCAATCTGGAGTGTACCTAAAGTACATGCACTCAACTTAAGGGCAAAGCAGATAGGCTGGGGTCCTGAATAGCAGGATCCCAGCCAAACTAAGTCGAAAACCAGCAAAACACCAGGAAAAAAGTGGGGGCAACTATGCAGTCAGATTCCACCTTCCTACATAACCCCCCTCAAATGAAAGGAGATAAGGCTAACCTTGTCCAGTTGAGCCTTTATTGACTAAGTGGCCATATAAGGAAGAACCTGCACTAGCATGGTTACCCCTTGTCTTATGGTCCACTAAGCAATTCCTAACCCCAAGGGTATGGGATAATCTCCACCATTTGGAATTACTACCTGTGGTGTGTTTTGGTAAAGTAAAGGCTGGTGGGGTGTCTGAGTAGAGAAGTGAGGCCCTAATAAAGTTGGTCTCAGCTTCCTCAGATCACTGGTCACCATGGAGGCCTTTCTTTCCTTGACTGAGTCGTATCTGGCCCTAAGGATCGACCTCTGGCAGCCTACAGCTGGGGGTTGGGTCCCTTTGGTGGGAACAATGGAGGGACATGGTAGGTTTGGAACCACTTGGTCCCAGGTTTGCCTTTGCCCAACAAAGTCCATCTGGGGAGGTCCCTACACAATGGTAAGAGGGATCCCTCAGTGTGTTGAGGAATTTTCACCTGGCTAGGGCTACTAGGGGTCCTTAGGGGTCCACTGACCTCCCTGACCTCTGCAGCCCTGGGCTGACAGAGGGAGGGTAGAGAGGGGCAGGTTACCTGCTCCAGACTGGGTACCACCTTGGAAGGGTCTCCTGCCATCAGGGGTGTTGCCAGGCCAGGCCTGACCACCTCTGGGGCAGTTCCTTCACTAGGGGTAGGATCAGTTCCCTGAGGAAGCTGACCCTTACCTATTGTCTGGGGGAAGAAGACTTTTCTTCAACCCTTCTGCTCTCTGGGGAGTAGAGTGGGCCATTCTTTCAGGCTCCACTTCTCCAAAATTTCCCTGGGATGGGGCTGAGGCCCTAACAGCCCCACCAACCTTCTCAGAGAGGCCCAACATTTTTAAGTGGGCCTGGTATTCAACTTCAGCCCAGGCTGAAACCTCCAGATCATTGCCCAACAGGCAATCTACAGGCAAGTTTGGGGACACTGCCACTCTCTTTGGGCCAGTGACCCCTCCCCAGCTGAGATTGACTATGGCCATGGGATGATCTGTTCTGATACCATCAATGTTGGTCACCTGGTACTTGAACTCAGGTAAAAGCTGTTGAGGGGGACTAGTTTCCCTGTCACCATGGTGACACTAGCCCCTGTGTCCCTGAATGCCAACACCTTCTGACCATTGATTAGGGGCTCCTGTCTGTACTTGCCCAAAGTATTGGGACTCATAGTAAAAGTGGCAAATCCCATGCCACCATCACAGACTAAGGAGGCCTGTGAGGAGGACCTTGATAAACTGGGGTCCACCTCAGTTCCCCACGAAAATGCACCTAACTTTTTGGGTGCATTACTACCACCTGGGGATTACTACTTGTAGTACCAGGAGAAGTGGTAGTATTGCTGGGAGGAACATTTTCCTTCTTGCCAGCCTGGGAGCAACTGGGGTCATTTTTCCAGTGGCCAGGCTTCTTACAGTTATGGCAATAGGGCTTCTTTTCAGGGGAGGAAGGAGTTTGGGACCCACCCCCAGGAGATGACTTTTGGGGCCCTGTAGTGGATTTATCCTTGGATTTATCCCCACCTTTCTCTTGGGACTTGGTAGAATCTTTCTTCTGGTCACCACCCTGATTCTTGGGCTTTACTCTGGTTCTGACCCATTTGTCTGCCTTCTTTCCCAATTCTTGGGGAGAGGTCAGATCAGAGTCCACCAGGTACTGGTGTAAAAGCTGGTATTGACAATTATTAAGGATCTGCTCCCTCATAATCAAATTGTACAATCTTAAAAAGTCATGCACCTTGCTGCCATGTATCCAACCTCCCAGAGCCTTAGTAGCACAATCTACAAAGTCAACCCAGTCCTGAGTATGTGCCTTTTGGGTGTCTCTGAACTTTAACCTGTATTGGTCAGTGGTTAGGCCAAACCCATCAATCAGAGCACTCTTCAGGACTTTATAATTATCAGCATCCTCTTCTCTTACAGTGAGGAGCTTGTCTCTACCTTTGTCTGCTAAGGAGAGCCACAAGATTGCTGCCCACTGCTCCTGAGGGACCCTCTGTACCTTACAGGCCCTTACCAGTGCAGTTATCCATTTGTGGATGTCATCCCCACTCTGGTAGGGAGGGAAAATCTTGTTCAGGTTCCTATGGTCATGAGTATGATCTCTACCTCTAGGGACACTGTTGCTGCCACCATGGGGCTCTAGCCCCAACTTTTGTGAAGCTTTCTGAAGCTCCAGGGATGCCCTGTCTAAGGCCAATTGCTCTCTCTTGATTCTCAGCTTAGCTTTCTCAAAATCAAGCAGTTGGCATTTCTTCTCATAAGAGGATGCCCTTTTATGAGAAGCAGAGGACCCTATAGAAGTACCAGAATGATTAGATTCCTGAGAAGGAGATCTTAATCTTCTTGGTAGACTATTAACCCTTCCTGGGGGAGTGAAGAGGGGGCCACTGAGGCCTTCCTCTCCTTCAGGAAGAATTGGATTTTCCAGGTGGGAATCATGTTGATCCCCCTGGCCAGCATCAGAGTCTGGGTCATAGTAGTTTTCACTACCTGGCCTTTCCTCTTCTACTGCCCCACCCAACCTGCCTGCCTCATCAGACCCTGGTGTCTTTCTGAGGTCATCTAACAGCAAAGCCTCTATGAGGCGTTGAGTGCTTGCATGTCTCCCTGTTTTCAGTCTCCTAGAGGTACACATATTTCTCAATTCCTGGAATGAGAGATTGTCATACCTAGTGGGCAAGGAGTCACTTACTTCAGGCCTTGCAGACATTCTAGTGTGGTGTGGTGTATGCACCTACCTACTCTAGTGGGAACTGAAACTCTCTTGAGTTGTAGAAAGGGTGTGCTAAACCCTTGACACACAACTCTAAGTTCAGTAGAACTTACTGTATTCTAAACTTGATTTATATGTACCTATGTACCTATAGTGGTTTTCAGTTAGTCACTTCAAAGAGATTATCTGGTAAAGCAATAGCAAGCTTGAATCCAACTGCTGCACACCAATGTGAGAAGTTGACCTGGCATATGCTGTCCACTAGTTATAGTGGGCACCTTGCACCAGTCCAAACGACCCTTATTGATGATAGGTTTAAAGACAACCTTTATTGAAAGCTATCCTAGTGGTAGCTATGGAGAGCAGCCTTCAGGCTAAGTCTTGAAGGAGTGTAAAGCAGCTTGGTTTACCAGATTATAACCTCTTGAATAACTAAATGAAAGGAGAACCACACAAGATATATATAAAATATATGTATTTATTTCTAAACACTAACTACTAATCCCTTTATGAGATTAGAGTTCAAGATGCACAGTATCACAGTATTAAAACGACAGTAAATAGCACAATACACAGTGGGCTCCAGGGGGAGACCAAACCATATACTAAGAAAGTGGTATAAGAACCACGACTTGACTAGACACAGTGCCTAGAGCACGTAGAATCGCTGGGACCCCAAGGAACCACCCAAGGTAGTGACACATTAGACCCACGGGGGACGTGTGCAGTGTGAGAACACAGCTGCGAGCGCCGTAGGATTCGATGCGGAAAGTCGCGGTTGGAATTTTAAAGTTAAAGGACACTTAGGAGAGGACTTTGAGCAAACCCCTTTAGACTTAATGGGTTCTAGGGCCAACACCCACGGGAGCACCGGAGTACTCGAGATACCTCACCAGGGAAGCCGGGTGCATAGGTGTCAAAGGGTGTCGGGAATCGTCGTTGTTTTCAATGGCGATCTGCTGCAAAGTGCTGCTGCCGTGAAGAAGAAAAGTGTCCGGTGTGATCCAAGCCTGGATCGAAGATGTGAAGAACCTGAAAGCAGAGGGGACAGAGTCTGGGTCACTAGCCAGTGACCAGGAGCGGAGCAATCGAATGCCCACCGATGTCGGGTGCTTCAGGTGCGAAGAGGTGAAGCTTGACTCTGTAGCCACGGGGTCCCGGAGACGTCGACGATGACCAGGAGCCGGATTCGAGCTGTCCCACAAAGGATGTCAAGTGCTGGGGTGTCAGTGATCGGATTGACCACAAGAAGCCTTGGCAACAGCAACCTATGCAGGAAAAGAAAAGATGCTTCTGTGCGGACCAGCAAGGTCCTGGGGACTCCCCAAGCGATGGAGAGTCAGGGCACATCTGGAGCAACCAGGGAAGCCCAATAAAAGTTAGAGTTGCCTTCTTGGGGACCCACAAGTCAATGGACCAGGGATCGCGAAGGGACCTCAAGAGGAATCACAAAATGGTGGCCCACGGAACACTCATTGAGTGTAGGCCAACAATCTTCGGTGCATTTACTGCTCGGGGTCAGTGCTACAAGTAACCCAAAGCTCAGCCTCAGGGGTTGCCGGAAAGCTGATGCTTCTGCAAATGGTCGCGGTGTCCAGGGGTTCGGGTTGCACGGTCTCCACGAGGGATACGGGCCTCAGACTTGCTGTGGGCACAGATCGATCTCAGAAACCTTGGAAAACCTACCTCCTGTGTGGCAATATTCTTCGAGTCCGTCGGAGCTCGGAGATGCCAACCGATCAGTTGCGTTAAAGGTGCCTGCCTTGCAGGGGAGTAACTCCTTTACTCCAAGGGAGATTCTTCAGTCGTCCAGCGTCGTGCAGATCGTCGAAGTACTTGGTTTCTGGTATCAGAGTTTAGTCAAGGTGTAATCTAAAGTCCTGTAGTCAGGGTTTCCTACTTTATACCCAAGGAAGGGGTGGGACAAACTCTGGGGACCCACCTATGGGAGGGTCAGGAAGAGGGGTGGCTACACCCATTTCCTTTGTTCAGTTTCGCGCCGGAGCAGGGGCTGTGTGCCCCTGCAACCGGTTTGAGCTGGACTATGCACAGGGACACCAAATGTGCCCCCAGTGCAGACTTCAAAGCACTCTGAGAGTGCACCCACCCAGCCCCAATACACTAAAGCCTGTCTGGGAGGTGGTCACACATCCCTGTGACAGGAAACCTATTGTCCAGGCCTCCCCTGCCGGAGTTTCGTCCAGCAGCAGGAGGGCAGACTCGTGTCTGTGGCTGCAGCATCCATTTTGTGATGCCAGGGCTCTGTTAGCTGGTACCGGGTATACCGGTGCTGTCATGTCTCTCCCTCTAGAAGGGTTGGATCATACTCCCACACCGTATGATTCCAAGGTGTTTGACACCAAACATGACAGTTTTCCATGCAGCCACTCCAAAGTTAGCATTTACCGTTTGGTTATAATGCACTTAGGAGTATATGGTCTGGCTGCATCACCAACAACCCCGGAATGAAGATTCCGAAAGCTGCAGAGGGGCTCTGCTCATGCATGGGCACCCTCTCACATGAAACCCAGCACCCTGCCTTCAGGATTGTTAAGGCCTGCCATAGGGGTGACTGATAGGTTTACATGTGCAGTGATATGGAGAGATATAGGGAACCTATATCTCAGTAAGGGGTGGATACACCACCTTACACAGGCTGCTGTAGCAGACAGGTTGTGTCATTTTGGATGGCCTCTCAGGGGTGGCATAATACATGCTGCAGCCCCTGGGAGGCCTCTGGGGTACCTATGCCCTGGGTACATAGTATACCATATACTAGGGACTCATAAGGGTACCCCAGAATCCAATCTGGAGTGTACCTAAAGTACATGCACTCAACTTAAGGGCAAAGCAGATGGAGAGTCAGGGCACATCTGGAGCAACCAGGGAAGCCCAATAAAAGTTAGTTGCCTTCAATGGACCAGGGATCGCGAAGGGACCTCAAGAGGAATCACAAAATGGTGGGCCACGGAACACTCGTTGAGTGTAGGCCGACAATCTTCAGTGCAATTACTGCTCGGGGTCAGGGTTACAAGTAACCCAAAGCTCAGCCTCAGGGGTTGCCGGAAAGCTGATGCTTCTGCAAATGGTTGCGGTGTCCAGGGGTTCGGGTTGCATGGTCTCCACGAGGGATACGGGCCTCAGACTTGCTGTGGGCACAGATCGATCTCAGAGACCTCAGAAAACCCACCTCCTGTGTGGCAATATTCTTTGGAGTCCGTCGGAGCTCGGAGATGCCAACCTGTCAGTTGCGTTAAAGGTGCATGCCTTGCAGGGGAGTAACTCCTTTACTCCAAGGGAGATTCTTCAGTCGTCCAGCGTCGTGCAGATCATCGAAGTACTTGGTTTCTGGTATCAGAGTTTAGTCCAGGAGTAATCTAAAGTCCTGTAGTCAGGGTTTCCTACTTTATACCCAAGGAAGGGTGGGACAAACTCTGGGGACCCACCTATGGGAGGGTCAGGAAAGAGGGGTGGCTACACCCATTTCCTTTGTCCAGTTTCGCGCCGGAGCAGGGGCTGTGTGCCCCTGCAACCGGTTTGAGCTGGACTATGCACAGGGACACCAAATGTGCCCCCAGTGCAGACTTCAAAGCACTCTGAGAGTGCACCCACCCAGCCCCAATACACTAAAGCCTGTCTGGGAGGTGGTCACACATCCCTGTGACAGGAAACCTATTGTCCAGGCCTCCCCTGCCGGAGTTTCGTCCAGCAGAAGGAGGGCAGACTCGTGTCTGTGGCTGCAGCATCCATTTTGTGATCCCAGGGCTCTGTTAGCTGGTACCGGGTATACCGGTGCTGTCATGTCTCTCCCTCTAGAAGGGTTGGATCATAATCCCACACCAGTTACTGGTGTGGGGGTATGATTCCAAGGTGTTTGACACCAAACACGACAGTTTTCCATGCAGCCAATCCAAAGTTAGCATTTACCATTTGGTTATAATGCACTTAAGAGTATATGGTCTGGCTGCATCACCAACAACCCCGGAATGAAGATTCCGAAAGCTGCAGAGGGGCTCTGCTCATGCATGGGCACCCTCTCACATGAAACCCAGCACCCTGCCTTCAGGATTGTTAAGGCCTGCCATAGGGGTGACTGATAGGTTTACATGTGCAGTGATATGGAGAGATATAGGGAACCTATATCTCAGTAAGGGGTGGATACACCACCTTACACATGCTGCTGTAGCAGACCTGTTGTGTCATTTTGGATGGCCTCTCAGAGGTGGCATAATACATGCTGCAGCCCCTGGGAGGCCTCTGGCGTACCTATGCCCTGGGTACATAGTATACCATATACTAGGGACTCATAAGGGTACCCCAGAATCCAATCTGGAGTGTACCTAAAGTACATGCACTCAACTTAAGGGCAAAGCAGATAGGCTGGGGTCCTGAATAGCAGGATCCCAGCCAAACTAAGTCGAAAACCAGCAAAACACCAGGAAAAAAGTGGGGGCAACTATGCAGTCAGATTCCACCTTCCTACATAACCCCCCTCAAACGAAAGGAGATAAGGCTAACCTTGTCCAGTTGAGCCTTTATTGACTAAGTGGCCATATAAGGAAGAACCTGCACTAGCATGGTTACCCCTTGTCTTATGGTCCACTAAGCAATTCCTAACCCCAAGGGTATGGGATAATCTCCACCATTTGGAATTACTACCTGTGGTGTGTTTTGGTAAAGTAAAAGGCTGGTGGGGTGTCTGAGTAGAGAAGTGAGGCCCTAATAAAGTTGGTCTCAGCTTCCTCAGATCACTGGTCACCATGGAGGCCTTTCTTTCCTTGACTGAGTCGTATCTGGCCCTAAGGATCGACCTCTGGCAGCCTACAGCTGGGGGTTGGGTCCCTTTGGTGGGAACAATGGAGGGACATGGTAGGTTTGGAACCACTTGGTCCCAGGTTTGCCTTTGCCCAACAAAGTCCATCTGGGGGAGGTCCCTACACAATGGTAAGAGGGATCCCTCAGTGTGTTGAGGAATTTTCACCTGGCTAGGGCTACTAGGGGTCCTTAGGGGTCCACTGACCTCCTGACCTCTGCAGCCCTGGGCTGACAGAGGGAGGGTAGAGAGGGCAGGTTACCTGCTCCAGACTGGGTACCACCTTGGAAGGGTCTCCTGCCATCAGGGGTGTTGCCAGGCCTGACCACCTCTGGGGCAGTTCCTTCACTAGGGGTAGGATCAGTTCCCTGAGGAAGCTGACCCTTACCTATTGTCTGGGGGAAGAAGACTTTTCTTCAACCCTTCTGCTCTCTGGGGAGTAGAGTGGGCCATTCTTTCAGGCTCCACTTCTCCAAAATTTCCCTGGGATGGGGCTGAGGCCCTAACAGCCCCACCAACCTTCTCAGAGAGGCCCAACATTTTTAAGTGGGCCTGGTATTCAACTTCAGCCCAGGCTGAAACCTCCAGATCATTGCCCAACAGGCAATCTACAGGCAAGTTTGGGGACACTGCCACTCTCTTTGGGCCAGTGACCCCTCCCCAGCTGAGATTGACTATGGCCATGGGATGATCTGTTCTGATACCATCAATGTTGGTCACCTGGTACTTGAACTCAGGTAAAAGCTGTTGAGGGGGGGACTAGTTTCCCTGTCACCATGGTGACACTAGCCCCTGTGTCCCTGAATGCCAACACCTTCTGACCATTGATTAGGGGCTCCTGTCTGTACTTGCCCAAAGTATTGGGACTCATAGTAAAAGTGGCAAATCCCATGCCACCATCATAGACTAAGGAGGCCTGTGAGGAGGACCTTGATAAACTGGGGTCCACCTCAGTTCCCCACGAAAATGCACCTAACTTTTTGGGTGCATTACTACCACCTGGGGGATTACTACTTGTAGTACCAGGAGAAGTGGTAGTATTGCTGGGAGGAACATTTTCCTTCTTGCCAGCCTGGGAGCAACTGGGGTCATTTTTCCAGTGGCCAGGCTTCTTACAGTTATGGCAATAGGGCTTCTTTTCAGGGGAGGAAGGAGTTTGGGACCCACCCCCAGGAGATGACTTTTGGGGCCCTGTAGTGGATTTATCCTTGGATTTATCCCCACCTTTCTCTTGGGACTTGGTAGAATCTTTCTTCTGGTCACCACCCTGATTCTTGGGCTTTACTCTGGTTCTGACCCATTTGTCTGCCTTCTTTCCCAATTCTTGGGGAGAGGTCAGATCAGAGTCCACCAGGTACTGGTGTAAAAGCTGGTTTTGACAATTATTAAGGATCTGCTCCCTCATAATCAAATTGTACAATCTTAAAAAGTCATGCACCTTGCTGCCATGTATCCAACCTCCCAGAGCCTTAGTAGCACAATCTACACCACCAACAACCCCGGAATGAAGATTCCGAAAGCTGCAGAGGGACTCTGCTCATGCATGGGCACCCTCTCACATGAAACCCAGCACCCTGCCTTCAGGATTGTTAAGGCCTGCCATAGGGGTGACTGATAGGTTTACATGTGCAGTGATATGGAGAGATATAGGGAACCTATATCTCAGTAAGGGGTGGATACACCACCTTACACAGGCTGCTGTAGCAGACAGGTTGTGTCATTTTGGATGGCCTCTCAGGGGTGGCATAATACATGCTGCAGCCCCTGGGAGGCCTCTGGGGTACCTATGCCCTGGGTACATAGTATACCATATACTAGGGACTCATAAGGGTACCCCAGAATCCAATCTAGAGTGTACCTAAAGTACATGCACTCAATTTAAGGGGAAAGCAGATAGGCTGGGGTCCTGAATAGCAGGATCCCAGCCAAACTAAGTCGAAAACCAGCAAAACACCAGGAAAAAAGGGTGGGCAACTATGCAGTCAGATTCCATTTTCCTACAGGCATTCTTTTTGGAAATGAGGTGCATGTACCCATAACAGGGTTCAGATAACTGTTGGCTTATGCAACACTACAAGTCCCCCTGTTCCCAAACCACACATTATTTGCGAGCATCATTCTTCTCCACATGGTCCTTTAGCTCAGATGTGACGTCTATATCCATAATTTTGACTGGGTCTGTAATTGGTGTACACAAGAGGGCTGACTTTCGTAAAGGGGTGTAATAATATCTTGTTTTGCCAGCTTTGGGTGGAATTATGAAATTTATATTAGCAGATATTTTAGTTGCAGAGTATAGTTCAACTGGTAGATTTGTGGTTTTTGTTTTTCAAGTTTCCTTGATGATTTGGTGTTGTTGACGAGTTTCAGATCAGTTGATACCATGATGATTTTAAAATGCTTATTTACTAGGTTTGCGTCTAAGATGATTGAGGAAGCATAGTCATTTTTCTCGGTCTTTTGAACTGCCTTATGGCAATTCCTCATGTGGAATTTACAGAAATATCAATTTGTTGATATATTTGATTTCAACCAGAGATGTGTACAATTCAGACAGAGTACAACTTTGACTTTTTAGTATGGGCAGGTTTGCATCATGACAATTGTTGGATACCTTCCTAGAGGCACCTTACTACTACTGAGTTAAGGGTTTTGATAAACTTCACATTCAGAGACTAATTAGCTTTCTGGTTTGTGAAAGACTGTGGATGAGACTAAACAGTGGTAAAGATTTACTTGGAGTGGCTTTTCTGAGTATCCAACATTGGTTTGGCCTACTTATGGTGGGATTGTTTAGATGGAGGTAAATTAGGTAGCACATCCAAGGTTACCAACAAATAATTAGGCCAAGAGACGGGTGTGGCGATACATCAGAGGTGCCTAGACCACAGGTCAAAACCAGGTCCAACATATGATGTTCTTTCTGAGTTGAGATCCGTCAGGAGAAACTGAGTGGTTATAGGTTGTTGATAACGTCTGAAGCCTGCATATCATTTAGGATGTCTACTGACTCTGCATGTAGGTAATCAGAGTGTTAGGGAAAGAGGTGAGCTGCCGGAATATTGATGTAAGCTGTGGCTGGACTCCCTCAACACCCAAACTAACCACAAAAGAAAACAGATTTCTAAGAGTAATCGGTGACTCACTCTTTGTAATCTGACACAAGCAGCAAGAGCATCCTAGTAAAAAATAGACTGAAATTGGAGATTGGTCCAATTGAAAATGTTTCTCAGGCACTTGAAAATGTTTCTAGAGGCTGAAGAGGCTGAATGGGGCAAGCCTGTAAGCTGTAGATTAAGAGTATTCTATGAGGGGTATGCTATAGTTACTTTCCAGGCCATACATCGGGAATTATTAGTTTTTGAGCCTTTACTTTGAAGGTAATTTTTTTTTTTTTTAATTTCAATCACCTAACCTTAATATTGTGTGTATGAGATTCATTGCATATCTATATATAAACACATATACATACATGTTAATATATGTATATACACACACATTCTTATTATAATCTGTCTCCCTTAACCACTGGGAGGCAGGCCTTTGGCCCCATTAATTAAATTATATACTTTCCAGTGTGTCCCAGTAGTTTCTCCCGGAGCGGAAATTTGGAGTATAGGTAATTGTGCAGCTACTCAAACAGAGGAAAAACATTTTTGTAGGAAGATATTGTGCATCCCTCCCCACACCCCACATTTTATTTGCCACAATGAACTGGGCCTAGGATATATGACTGAAAGACTTAGGGCCTTATTATGAGTACGGCGGTCCTGGGACCACCGTACTCACAGTGGCGGTCCAACCGCCGTGTTACCCGAGTGCAGCAGTGGGACTGCCAGAAGACTGCCGCCTCTGCCGTGATCAAGGATCCTGCTGTGGCAGCGGTATGCAAAGGGCCTGAATATGTTACCAGTGCAAAAGCCGGCACTGCGGAGCATATTATGACCAGCATATTCACCGCCCTTTTCATGGCAGGGACCCTGCCATGAAAAGGGTGGCGGACATGCAGGTAAGGGGGCCCTACCATGGCCCCGGCCGTATCTAGGCCTAGGGGTGCATGCAGGGGGCACATGTTATGCCCTCCCTGGAATTGTACCCTCGCTCCTGCACGGTGAGGCATGCATGACATGGTACATGCCACACTGTGCAGGAACGTGCTGCAGGCACTCACGGCGGCAGTATGCTGTTGAGGCTCTCCTATGAGCCTAACATACCTGCCACTGTGAGACTGCCACCGTACCCCCTGCCCACCCTGGATTAAAGTCACAATCCAGCAGACAGGCTCACCACGTACTTGCCGGTTCATAGGACCGCTGCGGTGGTGGTCCCATTGGAAGACCACCAAATTCGTAATGGGGCATTTAGTACCTACCCGCTTTTGTTGTCCGTATGGACAACGGAGGAAGCTGCCCTCAGAAGGGACATAATCAGTGACTGGCTTGACCATACCATGGCTGGCCAGTGTAAAGAATACATTTGATGGAATATGCCTTATCCATGCGTTTTTTAACACTGCACTTCAAACTTCCCCCGAGAAAAAACAAGTTCAAGCTCTCCTATCAGCACAGGCACAATGCCACAGACTTGGGTCAGAATCCCAGAAGCCCACAGTCGCAAGAAGCCCCGCAATAGCTACATGGGGGAGGTTGGTGGAAGATGGGACCGAGCTCTATTATTTCGGGTTTAGGGCCAACGCCATGAAATACTTGCTGTCCTTCCCTTTAGGTTTTCAGCATAAGCTCAAGTTTCATCCGTACCCTTGTAATGATCACTCTGGTCAATCTATGCTGCATTTTCTTTTCTTTTGTGGTTACAATAGATTTACAAAGCAATATCTGGTTTCCCTATTAAAAGCCAGAAATCATAGACAGTTCAGGTTTGCATATCGATGTTTGACACCAGCAAACTAGCCCCAAGAGTACAGATATATCTCAGGCCCCGCTGGACAGACGCTACACACTAAGATCACGCATTTGCTCCCCGTGGGTTTTGGAAGAGGGTGGAGGGATTGGAAAAATTACCCCGCAACCCACTGTAAAATTACAGGTTAGTCAGAGGAAAGGTAGAACAAATAGTGGCCTTAACAAAGACCTGCACCCCCACCCCAAAAAAAAGGGCAACTACTAAATTGGCGAATACAGGCCCGTTGAAGGGGAAACAAGTAGCCGCAACCCAAAACCTTCAAAAAATTACCCCCTCACTTAGATCTTATTTCAAGCTTAGGATCGAGCCCAAAGGCACGTAGGGTGGTATAGAGAGCATGGATGGTAAAAAAAAAAATACCCCGGGGGAAGTAAGACAGGAGAACAGAGCAAAGAAATCCATCACGAAGACTACCCCTACCAGCGAGCCCGATATCTCCCCAGTTCTCTCAATAGTTACAATGCAAAATAGATTCTTACCCCTGAATGTGGAGGGGTTACCCTATGAAGCTTGTGATGAAGGAGACAATGTTCCTGTGCAATATCAAGGGGACGATGGGCCATCTATCCCGGTGGGAGCAGCCAAGAGCACCAGTAGGTCGGATAGTAAGAACGCATTGCAGGAGATGTTGGGCCGCCTCTCTCTTGAAATTAAAGATAGTTTCGATATTTCGGGGACACCATGTATCCTGACTAATTAGGCTCCTTAATAATGTTTTATAGCATTTTTATGTTGAATGGAGATTTCTTTTATTTTGATGCTGTTATTTGCAACTTGATTTTATGATGAAATCGATATGTACTGATCACTTTTTTAATAAGATATTTTATTATGGTTGTACTTTGTGGCTACGCTGGTGGTCAAATAAAGTTTATGAATGTGAATTAGTTATAGTGCTTAAAATTAAGATTAATAACTGTATAACTTTAAGTAAGAGTAATTTAAAACATTTAAATAAAGATTGTGAATATGTAAGAAACGTAATTAAAAATTATAGTAGTATTAGTAAAGGCACCCCTGATGTGAGAAAATGTTGATGTAACGTTACCACAGATGTACGTATTGCGATTTAATGTACCCCAATGAACTTGACCACATTGTAGTGGCTGCTAAGATAAGATATGTTGGGTGAATGGTTCCTTGTGGCATCGAAAATACCACAAATAAGGTCAGCACAAGTGACAAGGCTAAGATGCAGGCTGTTAATGTCACAAATGTTTCAGGTCCGCTTGGAACACAGTCCTTGTGCTCCAAGGAGAGTCCATGCTTTATGCGCAAGTTCTGGTAGCACTGGAACCTTAAAGACGAGTTCTCAAGCATTCAGGACTGGCTCCTATGACAGACGTCAGTTTACCTTATTCTGTAGCAGAAGGCTTTCAACAACTCTTACTTCAGGTACACAAGAAAATATCAAATTCCATGTGGTGTCTTGAATTTCGCCCAGGTATGCAGCAGTTTCCTCTGCCCCATGACTTTACATATCCTCAAGCTTTAGGAGAGAAGCTCCACCGGAGGCAAACAAGAGAAATTCCACTCTCAACTCATCAAATGGAATTCCCAGGAAGGCAATAGCTCACTCAGTCCATTCTATACCGTCCAGCCACAAGATGGAACTCCACTGGGGCATGGCAAGATCATGACTCCTTTGAAACTGCAGGATCATGAGCGCCATTAACATTTTGGGCTAACGGGTTCAGCAAAAGACCGCGCCCCTAAACCAGTTGTGTCCAATAAAAAACTTGTGAGCTACCGGTCGCTCTCCAGCTGCCTGTAAGTAGCCCTCCTTTGTTCACCAAGCCTACTAATATAAAAGCTTTTGCTAGTTTGAATTAATATATATATATATATATATTCACTGAAAAAACCATAGGTTTTAGGGACAGTTATAGTTAGTTGGACATTTCACTCGTACAAAACCATAGAAATTCCCCGTTATAGTTAGTTCAGCTAACTATAACTCACGCCCGCAATGCACTGCTGATGACGTCACATATTACATCACTCATGACATGGTCAGTGACATCACTGATGACATCACTGATGACATCTCAAATGACATCACTGATGACATCACTGATGACATCATCCAGTGACTGTGTTTCTGTAAAGTTTAAATATGTTTAATATATATAGGGAAAGGCGTATTGAAGAATGAGTGGGTGTATAAGTGTCTGAATGGATGATTTAGTACGTGAGTGACTGACTCTACAAGTGAGTGATTAAATGTATCTTACTGAATGCATGGGTTAGTGACTAAACTCTGTGAATGTCTGTATCCGTCTGTCTGTTGGTTTTAAGCGGCTGCATGGCTTTCTGAATAGCTACATGAGTGTCTACATGGGTTATTGATTGATTGTCTGAGTATCTGTATGGGTGCCTGAGTGTTTGTGTGGGTGGGGTGTGTGTGACTCTGTGCATAGATGTGTGAGTTGGTGATTCACTGGGTGCATGGTTTCAAGAGTGCATCTGTGATGGACTGTATGGGTGGGTGAGTGTGTGTATGGGTGTGTTAGTGATTGAATGTATATCTCAGTGGTACATGTTTGAGTAACTACATATGTGAAAGGCAGTATATATGTGTGTTGGAGTATATAAATGGCTATAAGTGAGAGTGTGTGATTGTGAGAGTGGCTGTATGGATGAGTGTGTACTTGTATCAGTGATTGTATAAGAGCGTAAGAATGTGCTAGTATTTGTATGAGTAAGTGAGCTGGTGTGTGTATAACTGTATAGGTGAGTAAATGGGTGTGTGATTAAGTTTTTGCCTGACTGACTAGGTGTGTGAGTACCTCTATGGATGAGTGGCGGTGTGTGAGTGTTTATATAGGTGTATGAGTGCATATGATAGTCCTGTACTGAGTGACTAAGTATGAGTGACTGTACGGGTGAGTGAGTGGATGTGTGTGTAGACCTAAGAATCAGTGAGTGGGTATGTAGTTTTTGGTGTTGGAGTGTCTATGGTTTTGAGAATGGCAGTCTGTAATTTAGAGTGAGTGTATCAAAAGTTATATTAGGGTGTGAGAAGATGCATGAAATTATCACATGGATGATGTCATCAGTGATGTCATTTGAGATGTCATCAGTGATGTCATCAGTGATGTCACTGACCATGTCATGAGTGATGTAATATGTGACGTCATCAGCAGTGCATTGCGGGGCGCGAGTTATAGTTAGCTGAACTAACTATAACGGGGGAATTTCTATGGTTTTGTACGAGTGAAATGTCCAACTAACTATAACTGTCCCTAAAACCTATGGTTTTTTCAGTGAATTTCAAAGGTTTTTTAAATGCTAATTTCTAACTATAACGTGTCTGAAACCTATGGTTTTTTCAGTGAATTTCAAAGGTTTTTAAATGCTAATTTCTAACTATAACGTGCCTGAAACCTATGATTTTTAAGTGAATTTCAAAGGTTTTTTTAAATGCTAGTTTCTAACTATGCCTACAGAGGTAGGACATGTGAAGAAAGAAGAAAAACGCACAGAAAGAAGCAAAAGATGTGCAGAAAGAACCAACAGAGGAGCAGAAAGAGGCCTTGTTGCAAAATCATCCTGTGCCCACAACTTTTTCAGACGGGTACTGGTGGTAACTGACTCTGACTAACCAGAGCCAGTGCTATGCTAAAAGACACTTAGAATACAGTGAAAACACATACATACACTAGGGAACACTATGCGTTGGGGTACCCCTGTGATTAGCATGACCTCCTCTGCAAGTCCCTAGTACATAATAGGGCAGGGGGATTAAAACTACCTCTTAAAATGCACTACAGGACGCGTTTGCACAGTGGTGAAGGGAGGGGGCCTGAGGTGACATGTGTGCAAACGCACCCCGTGGTGCGTTTTAAGTTGCGGGATTAAGTCCCCTTGAATTCTGAGGGTCCCTGGGGCCCAACTAGCCCCCAGGTACCTACAGTTAGGACCACAGAGCTGAGTTGCAGAGAGGCGTTCCGAGGCCACGCACCTTTTTCACCTCTCTGCAACGCAACTCTGTTGTGCTTACTGAAGGTACCTGGTGGGCTAGTTGGCCCCCAGGGTCCCTCAGGATTCAAAGGAATTAATTCCCCAACTTAAAACGCACCACAGGGCGTGTTTGCGCACATGTCACCTGAGGCCCCGCCCCTCCCTTCACCACTGTGCAAACGCGCCCCGTGGTGCGTTTTAAGTTGGGGGATTAGGTCACCTTGAATCCTGAGGGTCCCTGGGGCCCAACTAGCGCACTAGGTACTTCCAGTAAGCACCACAGGCCTGCGTTGCAACGCCTGTAACAAATTGTGCAGTTGTGTTTAGGTAGTAAAGAGGGTCGTGCTGGGGGTAGTGTTTTAGGGTTTAGGGTAGTGCAGTGGTGTTTGTGTAGTGTAGGGGGTCATGCTGGGGGTAGATTTAGGGTAGTGCAGTGGTGTTTGGGTAGTGTAGGGAGTCGTGCTGGGGGGATTGTTTTAGGGTTTAGGGTAGTGCAGTGGTGTTTGGGTAGTGTAGGGGGTCGTGCTGGGGGTAGTGATTTAGGGTAGTGCAGTGGTGTTTGGGTAGTGTAGGGGTACTGCTGGGGGTAGTGTTTTAGGGTTTAGGGTAGTGCAGTGGTGTTTGGGTAGTGTAGGGGTACTGCTGGGGGTAGTGTTTTAGGGTTTAGGGTAGTGTAGGGGGTCATGCGGGGGGTAGTGTTTTAGGGATTAGGGTAGTGCAGTGGTATTTGTGTAGTGTAGGAGGTCGTGTTTTAGGGTTTAGGGTAGTGCAGTGGTCTTTGGGTAGTGTAGGGAGTCGTGCGGGGGTAGTGTTTTAGGGTTTAGGGTAGTGTAGGGGTCATGCGGGGGTAGTGTTTTAGGGATTAGGGTAGTGCATTGGTGTTTGGGTAGTGTAGGGGTCATGCGGGGGTAGTGTTTTAGGTTTTAGGGTTTAGGGCAGTGCAGTGGGGTTTGGGTAGTGTAGGGGTCGTGCTGGGGGAGTGTTTTAGGGTTTAGGGCAGTGCAGTGGTGTTCGGGTAGTGTAGGGGGTCGTGCTGGGGGAGTGTTTTAGGGTTTAGGGCAGTGCAGTGGTGTTCGGGTAGTGTAGGGGTCGTGCTGGGGGAGTGTTTGAGGGTTTAGGGCAGTGCAGTCGTGTTCGGGTAGTGTAGGGGGTTGTGCTGGGGTAGTATTTTAGGGTTTAGGGTAGTGCAGTGGTGTTCGGGTAGTGTAGGGGTCGTGCTGGGGGTAGTGTTCTAGGGTTTAGGGCAGTGCAGTGGTGTTTGGGCAGTGTAGGGGGTAATGCTGGGGGTGGTGTTTTAGGGTTTAGGGCAGTGCAGTGGTGTTCGGGCAGTGTAGGGGGTCGTGCTGGGGGTGGTGTTTCAGGGTTTAGGGCAGTGCAGTGGTGTTCGGGCAGTGTAGGGGTGGTGTTTCAGGGTTTAGGGCAGTGCAGTGGTGTTCGGGCAGTGTAGGGGGTCGTGCAGGGGTGGTATTTCAGGGTTTAGGGCAGTGGTGTTCGGGCAGTGTAGGGGGTCGTGCTGGGGGTGGTGTTTCAGGGTTTGGGGCAGTGCAGTGGTGTTCGAGCAGTAAAGGGGGTCGTGCTGGGGGTGGTGTTTCAGGGTTTAGGGCAGTGCAGTGGTGTTCGGGCAGTGTAGGGGGTGCTGCAGGGGTGGTGTTTCAGGGTTTAGGGCAGTGCAGTGGTGTTCGGGCAGTGTAGGGGTCATGCAGGGGTGGTGTTTCAGGGTTTAGGGCAGTGCAGTGGTGTTCGGGCAGTGTAGGGGGTCGTGCTGGGGCTGGTGTTTCAGGGTTTAGGGCAGTACAGTGGTGTTCGGGCAGTGTAGTGGGTCGTGCTGGGGCTGGTGTTTCAGGGTTTAGGGCAGTGCAGTGGTGTTCGGGCAGTGTAGGTGGTCGTGCTGGGGCTGGTGTTTCAGGGTTTAGGGCAGTGCAGTGGTGTTCGGGCAGTGTAGGGGGTCATGCTGGGGCTGGTGTTTCAGGGTTTAGGGCAGTGCAGTGGTGTTCGGGCAGTGTAGGGGGTCTTGCTGGGGCTGGTGTTTCAGAGTCTAGGGCAGTGCAGTGGTGTTCGGGCAGTGTAGGGGTCTTGCTGGGGCTGGTGTTTCAGGGTTTAGGGCAGTGCAGTGGTGTTCGGGCAGTGTAGGGGGTCGTGCTGGGGTGGTGTTTCAGGGTTTAGGGCAGTGCAGTGGTGTTTGGGCAGTGTAGGGGGTCGTGCTGGGGCTAGTGTTTCAGGATTCAGGGCAGAGCAATGGTGTTCAGGCAGTGTAGGGGTTTTGCTGGAGGTGGTGTTTCAGGGTTTAGGGCAGTGCAGTGGTGTTCGTGCAGTGTAGGGGGTGGTGTTTCAGGGTTTAGGGCAGTGGTGTTCAGGCAGTGTAGGGGGTCTTGCTGGGGTTGATGTTTCAGGGTTTAGGGCAGTGCAGTGGTGTTCGGGCAGTGTAGGGGTCGTGCTGGGGGTGGTGTTTCAGGGTTTAGGGCAGTGCAGTGGTGTTCCGGCAGTGTAGGAGGTCGTGCAGGGGTGGTGTTTTAGGGTTTAGTGCAGTGCAGTGGTGTTCGGGCAGTGTAGGGGGTCGTGCTGGGGGTGGTGTTTCAGGGTTTAGGGCAGTGCAGTGGTGTTCGGGCAGTGTAGGGTGTCGTGCTGAGGGGTGGTGTTTCAGGGTTTAGGGCAGTGCAGTGGTGTTCGGGCAGTGTAGGGGTCATGCAGGGGTGGTGTTTCAGGGTTTAGGGCAGTGCAGTGGTGTTCGGCCAGTGTAGGTGGTCTTGCTGGGGGTGGTGTTTCAGGCTTTAGTGCAGTGGTGTTCGGGCAGTGTAGGGGGTCTTGCTGGGGGTGGTGTTTCAGGGTTTAGGGTAGTGCAGTGGTGTTTGGGCAGTGTAGGGGGTCGTGCTGGGGCTGGTGTTTGAGGGTTTAGGGTAGTGCAGTGGTGTTCGGGCAGTGTAGGGGGTCGTGCTGAGGCTGGTGTTTGAGGGTTTAGGGTAGTGCAGTGGTGTTCGGGCAGTGTAGGGGGTCGTGCTGGGGCTGGTGTTTCAGGGTTTAGGGCAGTGCAGTGGTTTTCGGGCAGTGTAGGCGGTCGTGCTGGGGCTGGTGTTTCAGGGTTTAGGGCAGTGCAGTGGTGTTCGGGCAGTGTACGGTGTTGTGCTGGGGCTGGTGTTTCAGGGTTTAGGGCAGTGCAGTGGTGCTCGGGCAGTGTAGTGGGTCGTGCTGGGGGTGGTGTTTCAGGGTTTAGGGCAGTGCAGTGGTGTTCGGGCAGTGTAGGGGTTGTGCTGGGGCTGGTGTTTCATGGTTTAGGGCAGTGCAGTGGTGTTCGGGCAGTGTAGGGGGTCGTGCTCGGGGTGGTGTTTCAGGGTTTAGGGCAGTGCAGTGCAGTGCAGTGGTGTTCGGGCAGTGTAGGGGGTTGTGCTGGGGCTGGTGTTTCATGGTTTAGGGCAGTGCAGTGGTGTTCGGGCAGTGTAGGGGGTCATGCTGGGGGTGGTGTTTCAGGGTTTAGGGCAGTGCAGTGGTGTTCGGGCAGTGTAGGGGGTTGTGCTGGGGCTGGTGTTTCATGGTTTAGGGCAGTGCAGTGGTGTTCGGGCAGTGTAGGGGGTCGTGCTCGGGGTGGTGTTTCAGGGTTTAGGGCAGTGCAGTGCAGTTGTGTTCGGGCAGTGTAGGGGGTTGTGCTGGGGCTGGTGTTTCATGGTTTAGGGCAGTGCAGTGGTGTTTGGGCAGTGTAGGGGGTCATGCTGGGGGTGGTGTTTCAGGGTTACGGGCAGTGCAGTGGTGTACGGGCAGTGTAGGGGGTCTTGCTGGGGGTGGTGTTTCAGGGTTTAGGGCAGTGGTGTTCGGGCAGTGTAGGGGGTCTTGCTGGGGGTAGTGTTTCGGGGTTTAGGGCAGTGCAGTGGTGTTCGTGCAGTGTAGGGGGTCGTGCTGGGGGTGGTGTTTCAGGGTTTAGGGCAGTGCAGTAGTGTTCGGGCAGTGTAGGGGATCGTGCAGGGGTTGTGTTTCAGGGTTTAGGGCAGTGCAGTGGTGTTCGGGCAGTGTAGGGGGTCGTGCTGGGGTGGTGTTTCAGGGTTTAGGGCAGTGCAGTGGTGTTCGGGCAGTGTAGGGGGTCGTGCAGGGGGTGGTGTTTCAGGGTTTAGGGCAGTGCAGTGGTGTTCGGGCAGTGTAGGGGTCGTGCTGGGGCTGGTGTTTCAGGGTTTAGGGCAGTGCAGTGGTGTTCGGGCAGTGTAGGGGGTCTTGCTGGGGGTGGTGTTTCAGGGTTTAGGGCAGTGGTGTTCGGGCAGTGTAGGGGGTCGTGCTGGGGGTAGTGTTTCAGGGTTTAGGGCAGTGCAGTGGTGTTCGTGCAGTGTAGGGGGTCGTGCTGGGGGTGGTGTTTCAGGGTTTAGGGCAGTGCAGTGGTGTTCGGGCAGTGTAGGGGGTCGTGCTGGGGGTGGTGTTTCAGGGTTTAGGGCAGTGGTGTTCGGGCAGTGTAGGGGTCTTGCTGTGCAGTGGTGTTCGGGCAGTGTAGGGGGTCGTGCTGGGGGTGGTGTTTCAGGGTTTAGGGCAGTGCAGTGGTGTTCGGGCAGTGTAGGGGGTCGTGCTGGGGGTGGTGTTTCAGGGTTTAGGGCAGTGGTGTTCGGGCAGTGTAGGGGTCTTGCTGGGGGTGATGTTTCAGGGTTTAGGGCAGTGCAGTGGTGTTCGGGCAGTGTAGGAGGTCTTGCTGGGGGTAGTGTTTCAGGGTTTAGGGCAGTGCAGTGGTGTTCGGGCAGTGTAGGGGTCCTGCTGGGGGTGGTGTTTCAGGGTTTAGGGCAGTGCAGTGGTGTTCGGGCAGTGTAGGGGGTCGTGAAGGGGGTGGTGTTTCAGGGTTTAGGGCAGTGGTGTTCGGGCAGTGTAGGGGGTCGTGCTGGGGGTAGTGTTTTATAGTTTAGGGTAGTGCAGTGGTGCTTGAGTACTGTAGGGGTCGTGCTGGGGGTAGTGTTTTAGGGTTTAGGGTAGTGCAGTGGTGTTTGTGTAGTGTAGGGGTCATGTTTTAGGGTAGTGCAGTGGTGTTTGGGTAGTGTAGGGGGTCGTGCTGGGGGTAGTGTTTTAGGATTTAGGTTAGTGCAGTGGTGTTTGGGTAGTGTAGGGGGTCGTGCTGGGGTAGTGTTTTAGGGTTTAAGGTAGTGCAGTGGTGTTTGTGTAGTGTAGGGGTCGTGCTGGGGGTAGTGTTTTAGGGTTTAGGGTAGTGCAGTGGTGCTTGTGTAGTGTAGGGGTCGTGCTGGGGTAGTGTTTTAGGGTTTAGGGTAGTGCAGTGGTGTTTGTGTAGTGTAGGGGTCATGTTTTAGGGTAGTGCAGTGGTGTTTGGGTAGTGTAGGGGGTCGTGCTGGGGGTACTGTTTTAGGATTTAGGTTAGTGCAGTGGTGTTGGGGTAGTGTTTTAGGGTTTAGGGTAGTGCAGTGGTGTTTGTGTAGTGTAGGGGGTCATGCTGGGGGTAGTGTTATGGGTTTAGGATAGTGCAGTGGTGCTTGTGTAGTGTAGGGGGTCGTGCTGGGGTAGTGTTTTAGGGTTTAGGGTAGTGCAGTGGTGTTTGTGTAGTGTAGGGGTCATGTTTTAGGGTAGTGCAGTGGTGTTTGGGTAGTGTAGGGGGTCGTGCTGGGGGTAGTGTTTTAGGATTTAGTTTAGTGCAGTGGTGTTGGGGTAGTGTTTTAGGGTTTAGGGTAGTGCAGTGGTGTTTGTGTAGTGTAGGGGGTCATGCTGGGGGTAGTGTTTTAGGGTTTAGGGTAGTGCAGTGGTGTTTTTGTAGTGTAGGGGGTCATGTTTTAAGATGCAACGCTCCAATACCTGACCAGTCTGCACTACATAAAACTGCAAAAACTAAAAATAAAAAGTGTTTTGCACACTTTTGTCATTGGGCTACATGTGGGCTACATCTGGGTAATATTTGTGCTACATTTGGGCTCTTTTTTCACTGGTGGCCATCTTGGAAGACTTCTTTGTTATGAAGTTTCCTAATTTCCTCATTTACTGCAGTCTCCTCAGTAGGAAATACTTTCAGTTTTTTACTTTGATTCCATCAAGAAGGCATTCAGATGTGTCACACATTTGCCATAAATTCAGAATGTTATTACTCTAGTTGTTCATTAGATCACTGTAGTAAAGCTACTGCTCACCAAGGAGTTAACTGGAAGTCTACTGCTGGTATTGAAAGTGATTGTTTCAGTCTGCATGTCAGAATTTTCTAATGAAATAGAAGAGGATTTGAGATCTCACTTAAAACATGCACTAAATTTTCTTTTTGCAGCACTAACCATAATTTCTATGGCAAAATGAACCCCTGATTTTGTTCCTTTTTAAATTAAATGTTTTAAGTGTTACCAGTTTATTCCAATCAAGATGGCTTCAGGTGTGCCATACTTTTGTCATAAGTAAGGCTGTTAGCACTCTAGTTGTTCTTTAGAACACTCTGGGAAGCTGCAGTAGAACACAAAGGCATCAACTGACAGGCTGCTCCTGTTGAAATATAACAGGAAGATATTTGAGATCACACTTGAAACATGTCCTAATTTTTCTTTCTACAGCACTAACCATAATTTCTATGACAAAATGAACCCCATCATTTTGTTCCTTTTTAAATTAAATGTTTTAAGTGTTACCAGTTTATTCCAATCAAGATGGCTTCAGGTGTGCCATACTTTTGTCAAAAGTAAGACTGTTAGCGCTCTAGTTGTTCTTTAGAACACTCTGGGAAGCTGCAGTAGAACACAAAGGAATCAACTGACAGTCTCTGCCCTTGTTGGATGTACATGTTTTACTGAGAATGTCAGACTTCATTCTCACATGACTGAGAAAGATAATGTGAATTTACAGAAAATATGCTCTCATTTTAGCTTCTGGAGCACCTTCCAAAACTGTATGGGACAAGCATGTGA
This sequence comes from Calotriton arnoldi, assembly GCA_963921515.1. Classification (NCBI taxonomy): domain Eukaryota; kingdom Metazoa; phylum Chordata; class Amphibia; order Caudata; family Salamandridae; genus Calotriton; species Calotriton arnoldi. Next base: position 869,081 of record CAWUFW010002100.1, read on the forward strand.
AAATAGTTCTCTCAAACATGATTCATGATATCCCAGCAGAAGGTTTTTCACAGGGTAAAATCACCTTAGAACACACCACAATTCCTGAAATTAGTATGGTACCATCAACAAATGAATTCTAATGTAACTAAAGTCTGTTATCACCCTTTATAGTTCTCCTTTTGGTAACCCTCAAAATATTCGATTCACTACAATGCATTTATATTGGTCCCAAGATGGCTGCCAGCAATTCCAGGATGAAGTGCTGACAGCCAATCAGATCTCACGATGACATGTGTGGTTAGGCTCCGCCCAGATATATATGTGTTTTTACTTTTGATTTTCTCAGCAACTACTGAACGGATTTACACCATTTAACAAAAGGGTTCTTTTGAACCAAGAACTACCTCTTTGCCAAATTTGGTGTAATTCCGTTCAGCAGTTCGGGCTGTAGCCGTGTCTAAAGTTTCCTATGGGAAAATGAATGGGGAAAACACGTTTTGGGACCCCCTTTTTCTCGGCCCCCGCTTGACTAATCACCCTGAGACTTTCAGGGTAGGAGCGGACCGGAGCGGACCATAAAGTTTGAAAATTTCGCGAAGATTCGTCAACCGACGCAAGAGTTATTTCCAATAGAATGTCGCGGATTTCCTATGGAAAATAGGTCCTAACTATAACTATCTACTGGCGACCGCCAGTAGATAATATATAGCAAAATTAATGAAAATGTGCATATTTGAGACGAAAGTGTGTGTATTTTCAGAACTCAAAAGCTAATGTTTGGAGAAAAATAATTGAATTTCCATTAAAGAACCAACAGGCATTTATGAAACAATAAAAAAAAAACTTTCTGTTTGGCCTCCACCAACGGAATACATTGAGTTAAAAATGTCAATTACACATCAGGTAATTTTTACGAGTGGGCCATTTTTAGGTCTCGCCTGGCGTTGCAGCGCAAAGCGCTGCTCGCTGGGCGAGAGATTTTGTAGGAGAGTAGATTTGAGAAGGGGACTTGAAGCCCTGCCCCTCATTTTTATTGGCTGGCGTCACCGTTTATGCTAAACGGTGGCCTGCCATTGGAAATGAGGGTTTTTTGTTGACGCCCTTTCGCCTCCGATCCGGACTGGGTCGCCTGCTTTGCTGCTGTCGCACAGCACTTTCTTATCTTTATGGGGCCATGTGTTTCTAATTAGCGTGGAGGAGCGCACTGCCCCCGTCCTCTCAAAGGAAAAAAATCTTGTTTTCGTCAAGATTTTTTTCCTTTGAGAGGTCGGGGCAGTGCGCTCCTCCACGCTAATTAGAAACACATGGCCCCATAAAGCTAAGAGATCAATGCTTGTTTTTATTGCTACTCTGGCGCATTTAAAGTTAGTCGCCAGTGAGCAGAACGGCCATACCGGCTTGGAAACACTGAATTCCACTTTTGCTCACATATTTTCCCAGGGCACTTCTGTGTCCTATTTCACGCCTTCCGCCTTCTTTCCTTCTCCCCCACCCCATGTTCCTCTTTGCCTCCCCTCCCGACCCCCACAAAAAGTGAAACAGGAAGCGGCGCAGCGGAGCTCTCGTGGAATTGAATAGGAGGAAGTTTGCTCGTTTAGGCAGAAAGAAATCTGGCAGAAGTCAGCTGGAGAGGGGACAGGCCAGAGCCCTCTGCCGAGGCTGCGAGGGGCAGGCCGTGCTTGGGGGCTGGGGTCAGTTCATGGATTGTGTGCCCAGAGGCGACGCGCGCCATGCAGGTGCTTCACCCAGGCACAGCGCGGTGGGGGTGCGCCTGCTCGGGCTCATCCAATGATGCTTTGGGGTGCAGGTGATGTCCCTTGCTGGCCGTCGGAGCGGGTCCCTGGAGGAGATCCGAGGTTTGGAAACGCAGTATTTACTTCCGGCTTTGGCTGGTCTGTTGCCTTCTGGTGAGACGGGGTTATCCTGTGCCCAGCTTTGTGGGGAAACAACTGAGTGGAAATAGAGGGTGTGTTTGGGTGGACTGCACAGTATGGAGGTTATTGATGCTTGGCGCTGCCAGTGCTTGGTGCCAGGTACCCTGTCTGTGCTCGCGGACAGTTCTTGGGCTCCAAGGAGCGGGTTCAAGAAAAACGAATCCGCGCCCTTGCCCGACGGTAATATCGCGTCTGTTTCTTTAAGCGTTGACACTTCGAGGCGCTGCGCCTTCGGACCTCACTAGGTCCCTCTGCTGCTGGAAGGCCAGGTGCCAACTATTGATCCTTTCACACGCATGTACCGTTTCAGATCCTGTGTAAACTCACAGGATCCGTGTGCATTCCGTCCAGTGCTTACCACGTGCTTCGAGGCGCTGCGTTTACCCGTGAGCTGTCACAGGGGTGTCCGAGCATCAGACTAGGCTGGTTTTGTGTCCAGGTACTCAGTGGGGGGCTGGGAGTCCAGATTCCTGACTCCGGGACAGGCTGGGGCGCGGTAATAGGCGGGCAGGAGTCTTACGTCCATGCTGCCCTGCAGACCACAGGGCCCTTCTCTGCCCATAGAGCCGCGGGTTGCACCGAGGCAGACATTTCAGGGGCCTTCATAGGGTGTGGGTTATACAGTACCGCAGGACCAGTGGGTATTGGTATTGGGCACAAGTATACCGTCAGACTTTTCTCCTTTTACACATTTAAGGAATAGTTAAGCGTAAAGTTTACAGTGATTTGATAAAATGTGTGCCAAAGCCTTTTCGTTTACGATAGACGGGTGTTGTTTATAGCACTCCAAATGAAATTTGACTAGTTGCACTTGTGCCTTCTTCCAGTAAAATGCAATTTTATTTCTTTTAATAATTATTTTAATTGAATAGTCTCACAGCCAAGTGTTGCTCTCCAATTACACGTGGGTGAATTAATATGTGATGATCCCCTTTGTAACGTTTCATCTTACCCATAGTTCAAACAAGCATTTGCAATGCAATAGGTCTCGCAGTTACACGAGTTAAAGCTATTGGCATTGTAAATGACAAAGCCATTTATTTATGTTTTTAAAACGAAAACAAATATAAAAGGCATTGTTATTTGCAATGTCAATAGCTCAAACTCGCGTAAATGCGAGACCTATTGCATTGCAAATGCTTGTTTCTACTTGCCGTACTCGCTTATGTTATAGGCAGGGCTACTGGAATTATGCGGCAAGGAAGGGCCAAATTATGTGGCAGGGTTTACTGACATGCGGCGCAATGCAACACATGTTGTGATAGTAGTACCTCACTATTTTTACACATTAACATTATCTAGGCAAATGTTTTACCGAATCAGTACCAGTCTGACACCCAACTACAGCAGTAACCAACAGAAAGGTGAGAACTAGTCAACCTTTGCATGGGTTTCTTATGTGCAGCACGTGTTGCAGCCTTTTTTTTTTTTTTATAATTTTTGATCTGTTTGAATTAGAAACTATTTTTTTCTTAAAATCTGCAGATTACGCAGTAGATAACAGATTGTGGCAACTACGACAAATCCATAAATATGCGGAAAACGTCAATGTCACACAATAGCAAAATTCTAGTGGCCCTGCTACCCGCTCCATCATGAATCACAAGAGGTTCAATATTAGAAAAACGCAATATTATTATGCGCAGCAATAGTGCATGTTTTGCTGGGGAGAAATCCTCAAGGCCATACTTGGATGACTTTGACCCTGGTAAAAGGAATGTGGTTACATTTTTACATGGTAAAATCGGTGTGGTAGCTTCTGTTTTCGTGTGTTATTCCCCATTCTATAATGAGCTATAGAGAATCAACTAAGGATCCTTTGATAATCTAATATCACCGATACACCTGCTATAGATAATAATGGGTGCAGCATTATCGCCCATTTCCCACCCAGGAATATCAGATGGACTGCAACGCGGATCTCCGGAGACACAGGATATGTATGCGCTCTATAAGTACTTTGATATTAACATTCATTATAATCCATTCATGTGTTTCATTATTGAAGTCCAAGTCCAGCAAAATGAGTTCGTGATCGAAGCGCCGGATCTGCAATTTGTGAAGTCAATGACTCTTTTTGTTGGCTACAAGGATGAGTTCACATTTAATCTGAGTTAGTTTGAGGAAAAAAACATAAATTTTCAAATTGAGACAACCCTAATTGATTCCTACGTGGTGCTGTGTAAGTCAGGCTCACTGAACACGATGTCCCTGAGCCGAAATGTTGGAGGACACTACACTGGGAAATTGAGCTGGATGTGATTTCTAATGTAAATCTCTTTATCGCTCTACTCAGCGCCGCAGGATGTTGATCCATCAATGGGGGCAGTTTCACAGTAATGGAAAAGGGTGGGCGACTGATCCTATTAAAGTCCATAATGGCAAATCATTTTTGCAGAAAGGGGCAGAGATTACTTTCCTTACAGTAGATTTAGCAGAAACGCTAAGTGAGGAAACGTAAGTCCATTACAAAGAGATGAGCTCGGAAGCACTGATCACTGCATGTCATTACGGTTAGTGATGTGCCATGCTCCCAGACATGCGCAAAACTGAAAACTGTTTCACACTTGAAGAAAACTGAAATGAAAGAATGAGGGGTTTGTGGGGAATGAAGGTTAGAGATAGAAAAGGGAGCACGATCTTAAAGTAGAAGTAAATAAAGACCTAATTTTTGTTTCCAGTTTAAAATCCCTACACTGATGTTTGTCAAAATATCATCTAGAGAAATATCGTCTGACAAAAATATTCTATCCTAAATATTGTTTGCAAGAATATTGTCCAATATGGTGTAGATTTTCTATCATTCACACACAAAAAATGTCAATAGGTTTCCTCACCATAATTAGGGCAAGATAACCATCACTGAGACCTGAAAGGACTGTGACATATGGTCCGCCAGGCAGTGGGGCAGCGTGGGGGGGCGTGGGGGTCCACAGGGGCGGTTCCCTTGGGCGCAAAATTTCTAGGGGCGCAAACATTTTCAAATAAAGTATTGTACCCCCTAACCCGTGAACCGTTAGCACTTCCTCAGCTAACGGTCCACGGCGGGTTAGGGGGCGCAATACTTTCTTTTAAAAATTTGCCCCGGACGCTGGCAACCCACGCTTCGCTTCCGGGTCAAACGTTCTCGAAGTTGGAGCCAGCACAAGCTCTGCCATTAGAAACCGTGCAATTCCAAGCTCCTTAATGGGGTGGGGGAATCACAACTGACAGAGGGATGCTCTCGCTGTTTTGTGGTGGATCCAACGATCTGCCAAACTCTTAATGCCCCCTCCTCCCCCAGATCAATCCAATCCAGACTCCTTTTAACTTGATGTTAAGAGTTGCAGCGGGTTCGCGCAGCGCAGTGCGGGAAGCCCGTAATCCTTACCGCCGTGAGGGGAACGGCCAACGCGAAGGACTCAAGGTCCCAGGCATCCTAGCGGCTGATGCCACCACCACGCCCGCATTCTGCGCCCGGAGGCGCGTTAAGAGTTGCAGCGGGCTCCCGCAGCGCGGTACGTGCGCGGGCGTGCCCGGGCCAAGGGCGGACCCATCTGTGCCCGTCCGCGGCCGGACGAGGCTGGGCTGGCCACCCCCTTAACATTGTTACCCCCAACAGTTCTAATGGGTAAGCGCAAACACCCTTGTAGTCAGGATCAGGGGAGTGCAAGAGTGAAGATGCCCAGGAACTCTGCATCTATCATATCTTACCTGACCTCCGCGATGGGCGCCCTGAATAAAGAAATTTATAGCGCTGAGGTTGAGCTGGGTTTAAGCCCCGACATGCCTGGGAGTGCAAATGCAAATGTTCCAGATAATATACTGAAAAACCCTGTTCCCATTGAGCCGAGTGTATTGATAATTGAGCAGGGAACAGGGGGAGGAGTGCACTCTACCCTGTGATAAACCGGCAAGGGGGACCGGGGTGGCGATGGTTCTAGGCAGAAGGTCCCACCATCCAATCCAGGGAAGAAGAAGGGGGAAAAAAAGGCCAAGTAAACCTGGACAATTATCTGCAGATGCGACCGACTACCAGGCTGGAGATTTGGACTCACGTGCTGAGGCAGCAGTGCATAAAGTGATGGCGGACATTTTTAACTTGCGGTTAGAACCTATCCTTTCAAATATTGTTAAAGACATTGCCACACTGCTTATTGCCGTAGAGGGGATTAAGGCTAAACTGCAACACCTAGAGACACAATTAGGGGGCTCAAAAATGGCATGTGATATCTCTAATTATAACCCCATCCCTCGGGCACAAACACAGCCCACAGGTGATAGCAGGGAGGAGGGAAACCAAAATCAAAATCTACCTAAGAATAACTCTGAAGATAACTCTGCATTGAATAGAGGTGTACGCATAGGGAGTCAGGCAGGGGAAAATATTTGCCGTAACACTGACCCACCTAGAGGCCTTCCACCTAATGCTATGGTTTTGGCTCAGAGCAGGCGCCAAGGGATTGATGGGGCTACAAGTGGGATTAATATTAGTAGACTCCATCTGCCCCCAGAAGCCACTCCCTTAGTTGCCATACTCACAGGGGTTCCTCCGTTGAGGGAGCATAGACCGGAATCCACTATGGAGTTGCTACGTAAAACTAAGCATTGGTGCGATCAACACTCCAACAGTGGGTTCAACGTTTCCCCACACATAATAATGGCCAGACGAGTGGGAAGGGTCGGACCTAAACAGTTTGATGGCGACTGCATTGTCGTTAATTTTGACAGTGCAGATATTGTGGGGCAGTTATTCAGGGATGGTCCAAAAGGGGATCAGGGGGGCATTAGGGTGTTGCCACTGGGTTTTTTCTACCCCCCCCCCCAAGGGGGTACAGTCACTGGGTGACACTTCCCAGGGGCTTATGTCCCATTTGGAAAGTCGAAATCACCCCACTCACCGTTCAGACACCAGGGAGGAGACCTGTCCAGCCAAGTCTCACCGGAGTTTAGCAAGTGACCCGAGGTTGCCAACTGGGCTTCTAGAGAGGACCGTAGAAGAAAACAGTTTATTTTGTCAAAATAGATTCCTCCCCTTGTCCTCTCTAGATGAAAATGATTGACTCATATCATCTGGCTCTCATCAGAGTAACATCTGTGAATACAACAAAGGGCAGGGCCCAGAGGTCACCAACATTTCTAACTGCAATATTATCAGTTGGAATATTGCGGGTCTGAGAAGTAAAAAAGAGGATCCCAGGTGGCTAAATTTGCTAAAAGAGCATGATATAGTTGGACTACAGGAGACCTGGGACATGGACAACAATTTTTGGGTGGATGGGTACAAATCTTATTGTGTCCCCGCGCAACCATCCCAGTCAGGCAGAGCAAAAGGGGGCCTTTTAATGCTGTTTTCACTCAAACTGTCAGGGTCCCATAAGATGGTGGATGTGGACTCTTACAATTGTCAGGCAATTGAATTCACTGCTCACAACTCGTTGAAAGTGTTGCTTGTTCATTTTTATAATTCAGGTGAAAGTAGTCTTTTAAATGAACATTTACTTAAACTGAAATGTTTTTTAGAAATCTATCGATTGAAGCAAACCACGTATTATTCAATAATAATTATGGGCGATTTTAATATTCACGTATGTGATTTGAATTGTCAGGGAGAAGAATTTTTAGGACCAGCAAATCTATCAACGCCACATTTTGAGCATACACAACACGGGAATGTTTGGTAGAGCTTTTGGCTGCTGTAGATCTTTTTGAACCAAGCTACATTGACAAAGAGGAGAGAATTCCTACCTTTAAAGCACGGGGGAGGGATACTATTATAGATTTAATCTTTATCTCCTCAACTCTTCTATCCCAAGTAACCTCCAATAATGCCAAGTGGTCTCATTTTAGCGACCATAATCCGGTAATTCTTGTATTGGACAGAGGCTGCGGCCTAAAGGGTAAATCAGAAAAGCTAGGGGGTGAAACCTGCCTGAAAATAACTGATCAAGGACGGAGGCTAAAATGGGCCAAAGTACTCCCGGACCTTTTTTTCCAAGACCTTTGTGAGAAGGCTGGGGATATGATTGTAACCTGTCTCGATAACTCCAAACAGGGGCCGGGGGTCCTTTTAGCCTTCGAAGGCATCTGTGCGCAGGTAGCGTCAGACTTTACCCTTCCAACAAGATCTAGGCAGACTATAGGAGAGAAATGGTTTGATAGTAACTGCTCTGAAGCACATCGAAAATTGATAGGAGAACTGAAAAGGGTCCCACGAGACCGAGATCACATAGTTAGGTTACGAAAGGAGTACAAGCTAGCCTTTCTCTATGAAAAAAGGAAATCAAAGAAGAAGCTTGGAGTGCCCTACTATCAGTAGAGGTTATAAAAGATAGCTCTAGCTTCTGGGCCATTGTCAATAAACCTTTTTTCACCGGGCAAGAAAAGGCCCCATTTAATGCAATATTACAGAAGACCAATGGCTCTCTCATTTTGAAGCCATATATAAGGCCACCGATAGCCCGGAAGCAGCAACCTGCTGTGAACCTAGGAGGGCCTCCCCAACAACAGTTTTTAATGAAGGTGAAGTAGAATCGGCAATTATACAAATGACCAGTAATAAGGCCCCCGGCCCAGATGTTGTCCCGGCTGATTTATATAAACAAAATCCCTCTTTCTGGGCCAAAATCCTGACAAATGTTTTTAATGTGTCAAGTTGTCAGGGTTTCCCGTCATCGTGGGCATCTTCTATTATCATTCCGGTTTTTAAAAAAGGTCAGAGAGGGGATCCACGTTGTTATAGGCCGATTTCACTAATAGATTCCGCAGTAAAAGTCTTAGGGAGAGTGATTTTAACTAAGCTAATGGATTGGTTGGAAGAAAATGAGGTTTTAACTAATTTTCAATATGGTTTTAGAAGTGGTAGGGGCACTTTGGATCAGTGCCTAAATTTATATCTACTAGCAGGTAAATATACAATAGCTAAAGAGGGTACGCTTCAGCTGGCATTTATGGATCTTTCGTCGGCTTTCGACTTGGTAAATAGATCCAAGCTCTAGCATATCCTGCTAGTCATGGGCATCGACTCAAACTTAGTTTACTTCTTGGCTGACCTACACAGGGATCTCACCGCAAGGGTGAGGGTCAACCAAGACGGTAAATGCACTAGGCACTTTACATCTGCTAGAGGTGTTCGCCAAGAATGCATTCTAGCACCACTACTTTTTACCCTATATACTAATAATTTAGGCAAGTTTTTAGAAATGGCTAGTTTGGACGTACCGCGGGTAGGGGACAGGTTTATTCCTGTGCTCCTATACGCGGACGATGCCGTCTTATTAGCTCGCACAGCTGTAGGGCTCCAGAGGCTTTTAGATTCCTTTGGGGCCTACATGAAATCTTTGGACCTAGTGGTTAACATAGCCAAATCACATATAATGACCATGGGCCGCAAACATAAAAAACCAAAAACATTCCTATGTGAAGGTGCTGAAATGACTAGGGTGAGCTCCTTTACCTATCTAGGAGTACTTTTTGATGAGAGGGGCTCTTGGGTTCCTCAACAGAAAGTAAAAATAAATGCGATGGCAAGGTCGACGGCCGCGGTAAATGGATTTGCACAGCGACTAGGGGCTAAACCAATAGAGGCCATGCTCAATATTTACAAGTCCAAATGTTTAGCCATTGCACTATATGGCTCGGCCATTTGGGGTTACAAGTCTATGGAGGGGATACAGACAGTTGAAAATAAATTTCTACGTCCCCTCTTGTCTGTCCTCCAATCTATTCCTACTTTTGTAATCCATCAAGAATTAGGTGTTGGTTATGTGGCAGACAGGCTGAGGCTGGCCCCGGTGCTTTGTTGGCTTAAAATTTGGCTCAACCCCCAACTAACACTGAATCATAAGATTATTAGGGATTGTGTCACCCTGGACCGAGCTAACAACATTCCATGGCTAAATTACGTTAAGAACATTTTAACTAAGCTTGGACGTTCAGATTTATTTGATTTCCCTGATAAAATAAGAAAAGATGACTTGGCGTGGGTAAAATTACACTTTCTGAATTTGAAGTCGGTAGAGCGGGAGGAGATCGAGCTAATGAAACCGTCTGTTAAAGCCCATTTTTTGTTAAAAACCTCCCCCGAGATTGAACCTTACTTGAGGGTTGTCACGAAGCCGTTCCACCGCCTGCTTTTAACCAGATTTCGTTTTAACTTAATTCCCCTTTTTCTGGGTAACTCGCAAGCCTGGAGTAGGACGTGTGATTTAGGTCCCTGTACCTGTGACAATTTCTCGATCCAGGACACAATGCACTTTACTATGTTCTGTGACCATAATCATGATATCCGCAGGAGGTTCCTTGTTCCGATCTTAAAGGGGAAAGGCTTTATACAGGTCAAACCCGCTTTACTGTACTTACAACTGCTTAATGACCCATGGGAGATTTTTAACATCGCAAGCTTTTTTGTCGCAGCTGTGAGACTTAGGAAAAAACTGCACCCTATGTTATCCTATGAGTTTTTGTTAAGCTCATTTTATTAACCCTTAAATACTTGCCTTTTTAATATTCAATTATTTTATAGCAATGATGTACTGTTTTAACTGTTTTATTTACAGCCAAGATTTTTATGTAACCTCATGAATTCTGATTTATAGCCTCCAGTATTGTTTTATGTCGCCCTTATTTTTGATGATTCAGATATGACATTTTATTGCGTGTTATAAGTGATTTATGTATCATTTTTATGGTACTTTTATGGTTTTTATTAACCGAATAAAGTGGTTTGATGATGATGATGAACTTGATGTAACACTGAGGTATTTTGGCGATAGACACCACAGGAGGTTCCTTACTCTGAAAGCATCTCAGATACGTCACACCTAAAGCATCAAAAAGAAGAAACATGAATGTGATTTTTGAATATCTTTGAGCGATGTCTACAATTAAATGATAAGTTGATGTTTAGAAGTCACGTTTTTATCTTTTAGAGGTTATTCTTCTTAATGCCTGCCGCCTATGAAAAGAAGCATTATCAGAGATGCTTTTTTCCCAACTTTCAGTAGAAATGCAGGCCCGCGTTTAATGTCCTTCACACAAGGGAGCGCTTCCAGAAAGTTTACACTGCACAAAAGGCAACAATTAATGCAGCACCAGATTTAGCAGCGTTGCTGTTAATGCCTTGACCAGTAGCGCTCACACATAAAATGGCTGTTCGACGTGATGGGTGTTTAACACAAGATTTGTACTCAAAGAACAGCCTCCAGTTCAGATACTTTTGTGTAAACAACCTCCACTGGGTCAGAGGTGCAAGATGTTGTTTTAGCGTAAATCACGCACGTTACAAGTAGGAACATCAGGGAATATAGTACTTGAATGCTTACTTGCGCCTGGTTTCATTTAGCTTTTGAACTTGACACTAAACAAACTCCCTCCACTGTAATAGTTCCTGATTTGCACAAAAAGCCCACACAATTGTACTAGAGTGGATTTTGTGCTGTTCTGTGCCAGACGCACCACGTTCCCTACATAAACAGGGGTTTGGTTCGAAGTGGTTTTGGAGCCCTGTGTGATGGTCAACTTTTGGCAACATGGCTTTTTGCATGAAGGTTGATTGTCACTGTGTAATATCGAAACACAGCACTCCTTCCTTAAGATTGAGTCACAGGAAACGCGAAGATAAAAAAGGTGACGTTTATTTACTGAAACACAGGAGAAGAAACCCCAGCCACAGCTGTTGTCCTCAGCAGACTCTGTCACACTCCATGCAGGGAGCTCAACATAGAATGTTCATCTCTGTGACATTCTACAGCATGTCACAGAGGTATAAACCAATACAATAGCAGGGGAGGGGGTGAGTGACATGAACAAGATTCCCCTACAGCAGAGGATACCACACATCCCCCGCCTTTACACATTAAAAGAAACATAGTGCAAAAAAGAGGTGAGAGGAAGGATAACAAAATCTATCTGTCAACGTAGTGTTCAAAATACTTCGGGCGGCAAACTTTCCTACAACTTACTCTGGGGAAGGGGTTGGTTTGTCTTGAACATCCCGGCTCTGGCATCCAGCCCCTACTCTGGGCTCTGTTCCCATTCTCTAAAGTGTTGCTGGTGTCTACAGTGGGAGCAGTGTACTTCACCACCCTCCCCAGGTTCCAAATCTTCCCTTCTTGGGTCTTCACGGCATTCTTGAATAACTTTACAATTTTGGTGGGCTCACTAAACTCAGGCCAATTTGCTCTGCCAGTGGGTGCTTTGACTTTGACCAGATCCCCCACCCGGAATCCCATGTCTTTGACAGCATGTAGTCTATCAAATCTAGTTTTCCTATCAGTCATGGCTTTGTGTTCTCTGTCCTGCCACTGTGACTCTTTAGAGTGACCTGTCCAACCCTTGTACCACTTCATCCACCCTGGTACTAACCTTGAGTTGGGTTTCCTGGCTTTGAGCAATTCGAATGGTGTCATGCCAGTGGTTTGATGAGGGGTAAGTCTGTAGGCTTCCAGACGTTTCAAAACCTCGTCCTTCCAACACAACCCACTAGCCCTCGCTAGTTGGATTCCCTCCTTGATGGTCTTGTTGAAACGTTCGACCGTCCCGTTAGTCTTTGGGTGATAAAGTGCACACCGCTTGTGTTCTATCCCATTGCACTCTAAGAATTCTCTCATTTCTCTTGAGCAGAGTTGCACCCCATTGTCTGTCAATAAGCTACTTGGCAAACCTTCCCTGATGAACAATTCTAGCAGGAAGTCTGTGACAGCCCTCGTAGTGATTTCAGACACAAATTTCACTTCAGGCCACCTAGAATAAAGATCTATGAGTACCAAGATGTAAGGTGTGCGATGTTCCCCTGTCAAGGGACCCACGATGTCCAATGCCACATCTACCCATGAGGCCTACAGTGCATAGAAGGTGTGTGCTGTTCTAGAACCTTGTCGCTGGTGGAGCATGGTACACAGTCTCTTATTTTCCTCTCAATTTCAAGATCCATGCTGGGCCACCAGTAGTCCAGCCGCAACCTCTGTTTGGTTTTGGACACTCCCAAATGCCCCTCATGGGCCAAGTTGACCAAACTCGCTCTCAATGTCTCTGGAGGGATCAACCTCGTACCCCTGAACAGACAATCGTCAGCGATAGATAGTTCGTCTCTGACCATCCAGTACGGTCTAAGAGCCTCTTCCCGCTTGTCTTGGTCCATCCAGGCACCCTTTGTTTTCTCCCTCACTCTCTGTAGAAGCACGTCAGCTCTCAAGGCTTCCTTCCAGCGTTCTTCATCAATGGCTCCTTGGGTGATGACGCATATGTTCTCCGCCTGCATCTCTTTGTCGGCCTGATCATCCTCCTCCACGTCGATTGCTTCATCACGATCCTCACTTACTAGGCGAGAGAGACAGTCAGCTGCAAAATTCCCCACCCCAGGTACGTATTCGACCTCAAACGTGTACTCTTGGAGATTCACGACCCACCGTCTGATTCTGCTTGAGATGGAGTCTAGCCCCTTTTTGTTGAATACTTCGACCAGGGGCTTATGGTCGGTCCTCAAGTTTCATACCCCACACAAAATCTCTGAATTTGCTTATGGCCCAATGTGCCGCTAACGCTTCTTTTTCGATCACCGAGTAGTTGAACTCGGCCTTGCGTAGCGAGCGTGATGCAAAAGCAATGGTTTCTTCTCCACCTTCTCCTACTTGCATCAGGACTGCTCCTAATCCTTTGGAACTGGCGTCGGTGGTCAGCACGGTCTTCCTTCCAGGTACAAACGATTTGAGATTGGGTGCGTCAGCTAATGCTTTCTTTGTGTTTTCGAATTCTTTATGGCACTCCACGCTCCAGTCGAATGTCTCTCCTTTCCTTAGTAGGTTACGGATAGCATATGTGCGTCTGGCAAAATTCTGCACAAATTTGCTGTAAAATTCCACCATTCCCATAAAGGATTTGATTTCATTTTTGCTTCTGGGTGGTGTAAGGTTGATAATTGTGTTTTGCAGATCAGCCTTAGGGCGAATGCCCTCCGTTGTCACTTTATGCCCCAGGAACTCTATCTCAGCACACCCAATCTTGCACTTTTCTCTCTTCACTGTGAGCCCTTGTTCTTGGAACCTCCTCAGGACCTGAGCCTGTTTTCGTGTTGTATAACATCCTCTCCAAAAATCAGAACATCATCCTGATAGCACACAACCCCAGAAATGCCCTTGAGGAGGTTGCTCAAGATCCTTTGGAAGACCGCGGCAGCGGACACTAGTCCAAACGGCATACGCTTGAATTTGTATGCCCCCATGGGCGCAATGAAAGCTGTGAGTTCTTGTGAATCCGGGTGGAGCCTGACTTGGTAGTAGGCAGAGGTTAGTTCAAGTGTGGAAAAAACTTTTGCCCCCGCTAATCTGCTCATCATTTGTGAAATGTTCGGCAAAGGGTACTTATCCACTATGACTTCCCTGTTCAGTGCTCTAAGATCAATGCATAAACGCACTGCACCATCCCCCTTCCTGGCTGCAACTATGGGTGCTAACCACTCCGTGGCCTCCACTGGTTCAATCACCTCCAACCTGCACAGCTTCTCTAACTCCTCTCTCACCGCTTCTTGTATCGAAATAGGGAGATTCCTAACCTTGGCTGAGACTGGCTTGGAATACTCTTTGAGTTTTATTCTGTGGGCATAGTGTTTGAGGCATCCTAACTTCTCTGTGAAAACACCCTTGAATTCTTCTTCTATCCCCACCAGAGTTTTTCCCACTTCTTCTACCAATATTTGGGGGTTCTTATTGGGATTGAGGTAGATGCCTAAATCTTTTTGTGCTTGCCAACCCAGGATGTTGTCCCCCTTCTTGGACACGTAAATCTTTGCAACCACCAGCCTGTCCTTGTAGCCTACACTGCCCCAGAAGTAACCCTTCATCTGTATGGGTTGCCCCCCATAACCTCCCGGTCTTACATCCATTCTCTGTAAGGTCATTTTTCCTTTAGATACTTTCTCAAAATCTTCTGCAGATATTATTGTAAGCTTAGAGCATGAATCAAACATTGCTTCAATTTTAGTCTCCTCTACTGCTATGAAATCCTTGGGATTGCTTACTGACTCACTCTGAACCTGTAACACAATTTCGTCACAGACACAGGTGGTGTCATCCCTGTTATGTTTCCTGTAATTAGCATTACTTCTGCAGTATTGTCTGAAGTGTCCCCTCCTACCACACTTATTACATGTAGCTTTTAGTGCGAGGCACTCCCTGTCATTCGCTAAATGTCCCTGTTTTCCACATCTGTAACAACTACCTTTGAAGTTCCAACTGCCCTTGTTCTCCCTTTGTTCCTTCTTTTGTCCTTTGACTGCAAGCACGTTTTCACTCTGAACCAAGACTTCACTCACTTTGGCTTTACCCTCGCAATCCTGTTTTATTTCACTCACACATTTCATCATGTGCTCTACTTGTTTCGCTACGATGAGTACCTCTCCAAGGGGCGGGTCATCTTTTAACCACAACTCCTCACGTATTCATTCTATCTTACATGTCAAAAGAAATTGATCACGTATCCTCTCCTCACAAGCTCCCACAAACTTGCAGGTAGCTGCCAACTTGCGTAACTCTGATACAAATTCCTCTACTGTTTCACCCTCTTTCTGCCCTCTTTTCCCAAAATGGTATCGTTCCATAATTGTGCTAATTTTCGGCAAAAAATGGATGTCCAATTTTCTCAGACTAATTTCATACTCATTCAAACCTCTCGCGTCATTAGCGTTCAAATCTGGAAGATGTTCTAATATCTCTTGCCCTTCAGCCCCCAGATAGTGCAACAGTAATGCCACTTTCCTTTCAAGCCCCAAATTCGGATCACATACTACAGCGTAGTTTTGGAAAACCTTTTTCCACTTTTCCCATTTTAAAACTGGCTCCCCTGGAGTGGTTAGAAAGAATGGCGGTGGTGTGACATTCTGCATGATGGTTAAGAGTTACTGCAATTGATTTCGTACACAAAAGTGATGCAATGTTATTTCACCCTGGTAAAACAAACTAACCTGTAAAGTTCCTTGCACTACCAAACTTCAACAATACTCTTTTGCTTGATCAAAAGTGTGGAGATTGCAGAGCGAGAGAGGCTATAAACATCAGGATCTATATTAAAACATCTCTGGTAGCAAGTAAGTGAGGAGCAACGAATACAAATAAATTTAATAGCTGACTACCACTGGGCGGCGCTGTGCACCTAATGAACAAATCCTGAAAAACTCAGAACTCCTCTCTCATTCTCCTCGTCGAGTCGGGCAGTCTCCTTTTCTCTAAAAAGAGGAAAAAACAAATCAATAGTACTAGCAAATCCCCTATAGGACTGCCGTTACGGAGCAGCAGGGTCCCACTCCAAGGATTGTCCTCACACTAAAACCGTTGGAAGCGGGCGAAGACCACAGCAATTTCTCCCTTCCTCACTGAGCTGAAAGAGCATGTGAGGTAACTTGACGAAGACAGCTGGTGCGAAAAGGCTGTGCCAGTCATCGTGACCGCCGGCTGTTCAAACTCCATCAGGCAGCACAAACACTTTGCTTCCTGTGTTTAATTTTTTTTTTTCTTTGGCTGTGCCAGTCAGCGTGACTGGCTTGAATTTCCTTCCTTGCTGCCTACTGCCAGAGAGTAGAGTACGACAAAAGATTAAAGCAATGTCTTGCACCACGCAGGTTCCGTCGTACACTGCGTCTGCCTGTGCCCTCCGAACTGCTTGGCTCCGTCTTCTACTCACAACACCACTTTTCTGCGAAACTCGATGAGCAATGAGGAGTTAACCTTGCCGCTTCTTTCTATTTCCCCACCTGATGTTCTTCTTGGCTGCTACCGCGTTGGAGTAAGGAAGTCGGTCCCAGTACCACCAGCTGTATTAATTAGGCTGTGTCCCGGATTGCTTCAGTCAATTACGAGACCTGCGTCAAGTATGCGGGCATTGAGAATTACATCCCCTGGATCCCTTGAGCGCCACCATTAGGCTGAACCCCGAATAAGAGTTGGTTGTTGCCAGTATTGCGGGTATTGGTGTCACATTCACTGGACCCTCTGGGCGCTACATGATTGATGAGGGTCACTCCACCCCTCCCCCTGTCCTGAGGAAGATCCGCATGGCTGAGGTACTAAATTCCCTCGTTGCCGATAAGCCGGATCGAAACGTCGACGCTACCCCCTTTCTTTGCACCTGGACCATCCTCTCTATTACCCCTGTTCCAGCCAAGAAAATCCTTTTCATATGAAAATATAATTCCAAATGATTGTGTTTATACATGGCCAGGTCGCAGTGAACTGTTTATTTGATATCAGTTTTTGTACAGTTTTGTAAATATATGCCCCTTACTTTCTGTTTGAAAACTTTGAGTCCTCTTGACTCCTCTTATATATAATATTTGAGCACCCCTTTCTACACGTTCCCTTGAACATTTTCCTCCTTTCCCCCTTTTTCATGACCTCTAACGTTTGTGTAACCTTGTTCTTTTACTTATCAAATAAATATATTGTAATACAACATAGTGGCTCTTGCACATCATGTTCTCCTGATAAATACAACGATTTATAGACGTTTGTGAGCTGACCATTGTAAGCTCTGAATAGGATGAAATAATTATTGTTCTTTATCAAAAACTTCTTTTGAATAATTGGTCCAGGACCACTGTTTTTTGTAACAATCGACACCCAGGTCCAAGGACTAGTGTGGGTTACCCCATTGTTTATAATGGGTTCCTCATAACAGCATACTGAGGCAGTGCAGGACAACGCGATGTGCAGAGTGCACCAACCACGCTGAACACTCTCCTCAGAGTTGAAGTTCCGCACGCCAACCTGACAGGGCGTCCGTGAAGAAGAACACCTGATGGGGTGACCGGCAATGTTAATTAGCGCTTCCCAATTATTAGACTAAACGGAACATTGCCAGCGCTGTTGAGATGCGATGAATAAAGGTCTCCGGCAGCAAGGTAAGGATTTCAGTTACCAACTGCTAAACGTTTCTCTTGTCGGGGTCGTAGAATGCGCGCCACTCTTCATGAAATATGTTACCCAACAAAAAAGTGACAGGAACCCTCAGTATTACTCACAGTCTCGTTACAACACACCAACCAGCGTCCTTTAGTAGCGTGTTGAGGTCCCTTTCTCCTGTACTTTCCGAGTCCCGGATCACGTTCTCTGTCGCCAGTGTAATATCGAAACACAGCACTCCTTCCTTAAGATTGAGTCACAGGAAACTCGAAGATAAAAAAGGTGATGTTTATTTACTGAAACACAGGAGAAGAAACCCCAGCCACAGGTGTTGTCCTCTGCAGACTCTGTCACACTCCACGCAGGGAGCTCAACATAGAACGTTCATCTCTGTGACATTCTACAGCATGTCACAGAGTTACAAACCAATACAATAGCAGGGGAGGGGGTGAGTGACATGAACAAGATTCCCCTACAGCAGAGGATACCACACACTGCTAATTGCGCCACTTTGCATTGGTTCGGGTCATGCCAATGCAAACCTTTTGTAAAGCCTGGCCGCAGGCTCAAAATATGCACCTACCTAGCAAGGTAGTATCCCAAAACCAACAGACTATGGGACATATTTATGGTCAATTCACGCAGTGCAGAGCAGCAAGTCACCTTGTGGTGCTGCACTACGTGGCAGGGAAAGAGCAGGAATGCACCGTATTTAAGGCAATACGGTGCATTCCTGTCCTTTCCCCAATGCTGGCGCACAGTGGGCTGCCTAGCGCCAAAGCAGGCACCCTTGCATCATGGTGCAAGGGAGCTGGCATTGCAGGCAGGATTGTTTTTGTGTAGGAAGGAGCACCTTCAAGGCACAAAAACAATCCCCTGAGGCTTTTTTCTCTTTCTATGTGTGCTGCAGAATGCAGTAAACCTAGAAAGCAGAAAAAACGAGGAGAAATAAACACATTTGCACTGCATTACAGTACTCGAGATTTATGAAGCCACGCAGGGACACGCAAGGTGGCCCTGGGTTCATAAATATCATTTTTTATTTGTGTCGCTCTTGCATCACGTTGCGTGGTGCAAGAGCGATGCAAAGGGGCTTATAATATGCCCCAATATGTTTGCTTATCAGGCAACCTCCCAGAAGAGCCTACAGCACCCAAATATTGAACAATTCTAAGATTGGTCCTGCTCTAAAACTCTATTTTGCCACTCCGCTCTCAAAGTCAGGAAACACCATTTGATGCTACAGAGGGGTCAAAATCAGTAATCACTGCTGCATCCATGCTGAGTTCAACATTCTTATCGCTTCTTCATGCCACACAGTGGCCCCAATAAAGATTACATGCATGATAGCTATTATATATGGGGTCATTCCTTACACCGTTTGGCATCCTGGTAAACTCTGGCGTGCGTCTCCCAATTCCTGTGTCCCGCCTGCTTCCTGATGGGTAAAACTAACACATTGTGAACATTCAGCTGGGCCTTAAGGGACTAAAGCTGATGCAGGGTTAGATTATTACTCATCATGCAGATTTTAATTCCACTGTGCAAGCTACTACCTTATCTCTTGGAAACATTGACTCCTGCGTCACTAAGTCCAACTCTACTTTAAGTAGAGTTTCAGGACCCAGGTGCATGCTATGGCTGTTGGTCATCTAAGTTAACATTCACATGAGGTTCTACATTGATTCGACAAAGAGAGTTCTGTGAACAGACAATCAATATGCAAAAGAGGCACAACTTTGGAAGCTGATCTTCTTGCAATGCAACGTAAGGAAGGCTGTCAAATGTTGTAACTCAAAGCAGGAAGTGCCATGAGGTTAGCTTGCCCAATGGGCCAGTGTCCTGAAATCAAATCATTTTTAAAGACCCTCACCAGAGGAAGCTCACCTCCGTTAGTGGTGGGAAGTCTGAGTACACCTTTCCGCAGCCCTGCCATCCATCCAGTAGGTGCAAGATTATGAAGATAGATCACTTAGCTATCACCATACCTGTCTATGTGCCTCTGCGATTCATAGCTTTGGGGAAAAGTCTGGCCCTCTCTACTGGGAAAGCACGACCTGTTCCATATTTGAACTAGGCTTCTAATGCATAATAGCAAGGTAAAAAATGTTGCAACCCAAAAATATTATGACAAATATCTCAAGGTCAAAAATATCGACTTTACATACTTACTATGTAAAGCACAACAATATTGACTTAAAAATATACAGGACAACAATATTGATATTGCATAGGCAAATATATATATTTAAAATTATTTAACATTTTAATAACTTTAAAACATATATAAACTAATATTAATTAAAATGTTATAAAACACAAATAATCAAACAATAAAATTCTACAATATAATTATGAAATCATAAAAATTAAAAATATGACATACATTACTCAAAGTTTATCCAACAATAAAACACAAAACAATTAAATAAATAAAATTAAAATATAAAATGTAAATATATACTTTAGCATTCAATTACAAAAAAATCTAAAAATCCTAAAACAAGTATAAAGCCATACAAATTCAAATAAAAAGAATTAATCAATATTCACAAATGCTTCTACCAATAAAATCCAACGAGCATTAATAAACATATGTACAGCTTGAATAGAAGTTAACATTTACAATTATAGCTCCAATCCAATAAATATTAAAAATAAATATATTACATTTACTGTCATAACTCCATTCGTGCAAATTGTTTTAAAACAATACATGAATGAAGAAAGTTGTTTATTATATGGTGTGGTTGTGAGACCTCACCGTGTAATAAAGTTCAATTCCATATCAGGTCCAGTCAGGTTCGTTTGTAAAACCTTTGCTCAGTTGTGGGTAGATGTGGCTCAGCAGACAGACTTTATCAAAGAAACAAGTGTAAAGAATTTAGAAGAAGAGTCGAATAAGAAGAAATGCAACACAAAAAAAATCCAACACCAATTAAAAAAAAATTGGTTATAATTGTATTTTAAATAGCATGTGTAATAGACACCTCAATGCCAAAATTTCCACTGGAGGGTTCAGAAAATATGAATTTTCAAAGCAACAATAAATCACATCTTTTCACTAAAGGCAATAAATAATTGTCATGTACTGCAAATCGCTGTTTAGGGTTAGCCACATGTAACTTGAAAATGGGTATAAAGGCACTCCTACTGGGGACAGCTCCGATAGAGAGCCAGTCACAGGGACCAGTCAGTGGCATTTGAACAGTTAGTTACCCTGAAGTTTAAGGAGTCTCCAGTCCAGTTCCAGGTCCTATGGGTGAACCTCCATAGAAGACAATGGAAGGGAAGCAGGATACTGAAGATACTCAAGGGTGCTGATTCAGTGTTTGGAGTCTTTCTGTGGCCACCCCTTGAACCCTGAAAATGGAGGGACAACTTTGACCTCAGGGATCGATGTTCCACAAAGTCCGGGTGAAGTCCAGCACAAACCAGTTGGCACCAGTCTACTGGTCTCCTGTTATAGCAAAACCACCAGTTCCATTTAACTTGCAGTAACATTTGTGCTGGGTGACCAAACTGCACTCCAATGACTCTCCTGGGTCAAGCAATATTGGGTGCAACGTTTGATTGTCGGACTCTGTCTCCCAGGCTGCACCTCGATGTCCAACACCAGGCAGGCAATTGTGGGTACTGAATTCTTCAATGGCAGACTCCTCAGCTTTTATGGCCCTGTGGCTGTAACAGGAAGTCAGTTAACTGACTCTTGAAGTCACTCCTTCTGTCAGATGCTCGTGGGCAACTTTTCCTTAAATTGGGCTCCAGTGGCACAGTTCTCACTTTCCTCATCTAAGGTGCAGCAGATGCAGTCCAGTTTTTGATGCAGCCATTCTTTGCTGGGTCCAAGGAGCAGCAGGGCAGTCCCCCTTCAGTCCTTCTTCCAACCCAGAGATGAACTGAGGTCTGAGTGCCAGGGGTGCCACCTTTATGCCCACTATCAGCCTAGGGAAATGTGGTGGCTAACTAGCCAATTGGCTGCTAGGTCTCCTCCTGCCAGATGACAACTTCCTGCAAAATGAGGAATCTAGCTGCCCCAGAATTCACTATTCCCCCACTTCCAACACAGCAGAATACTTCTTTCCATTTTTTACCTTGCCCAACCCAGAGGTGTGGCTACCTCATGGCAACAAACCCCTTCAAAAACCGGTTTAGCAATGGCTTTTCTTTCTCTGCCGAAGATGCCAGCCTAAAACAGAAAAGCAGCCTCTCCAGAGTGTGCCTACCATTTGCCCCTCAAAGGCAGCTTCTCCATTTAAGCTCACCTTTTGGGCTCACAACCAAACTGGCCATCCTGCCAGGATGGGGTCACACCCCTATTCTTGTCAAATCCTCTGTTCCTCTTCCTGAGAGCCATTCCTACCTCTCCGGGAGGGAAGAAGGCTGTCTCAAGGACAACAACTTGTGTGCAACCATAAACGGCTACTGGAAACTTTGGGCAACAAAGTGGAAACTATCTAAAGTTGCACTTTGAGGACTAGGGACTTTAAATTCAACTTGAGGAACAAGTCGGATGTAATGCACTGATTCTTTTATTACTTTGAAGTACAAATATAGTAGTCCCACTTGGAAATTAGTGCTACTGAGGTGTCTGTGTGTAACTCCATACTTGCCAATAGGGCTACTAGCCTTTCCACAGTAAAATGACAATGCAGGATTTTTACTGCCAGGACATTTAAAAACACATGTCCTTCTTTTTAATATACAGCACTATGCCTTAGGGCTCGTTAGGCTTGCAAAAGGGATGACTTACATATATTGAAAAAGAATGTTTGGGCTTTGCCATAAGTTAAATTGGCAAAGCCCAGTTAGCAGTTTAATCACTGCTCTGCCAGTCTGCGGTGGCTTACTGGGAGACATGCTTTACTTTGTCACATTTGTGGTAGCACAATCAGTGCTGCAGTCGACGAGGGAAACTTAACTTACGGGCCCTGGGTACCCCTGGTCAGCCGCGGCCGTTGCAGTTAGGAGCAGTAGGGCGATGGGGCCAGGTGAGGGGGATTTCGAGAGACGACCACGAGGGAAAATTAATTATTTATTTAATTTTCCCTTGTGGTCGTCTCTCGAAATCCCCCTCACCTGGCCCCACCGCTCTTACCTGCAGCGGCTGCCCCTGGTGCCATATACTAGGGACTAGTATGCCAATTAGGAGTGAACCAATTGGGGGCAAACCAATTAAATATATACTTTTAAGGGTTAGAGCACAGGCACTGAGGCCTGGCCAGCAGGACCCAGTGCATTACAGAGTCATTACACCAGTACCTAATAGTAAAAAATAGAGGCAAAAAGTGAGAGTGAACCTGCAAAAAGCCCTATCCTCCTGACATACATCAAAGAAAATCAAATTTACTATTCCCACTCCAACCTGAGAAACAGTAGAGAAAGTGTTGGACTTTGGAGAGATCAGATTTACTATTGACACTCCACACTGAACAATGGCAGGGAAAGTATTGGACTTTGGAGGGATCAAATTTACTATTCCCACTCAAACTGCACCCACAGCAGGTAAAGTGTTAGACTTTCAGATGGGTCAGATTGACTATTCCCACTCCAAACAGAGCAACAGTAGGGAAATTGTTGGACTTTGGAGGAGGTCAAGTTCACTATTGCCACTCAAACGTAAGCAACAGCAGAGAAAGTGTTGGATTTTGTAGCCGTTAGAATTACTCTTCCCACTCCAAACTGAGCAGCAATATGAAAAGGGTTGGACTTTGAAGCAGTCAGATTTCCAGAGGGAAAGTGTTGAACATTGAAGGGATGGTACTATTTCTAATCCAACCTGACCAGAATAACTAAATTAGGACATTTACTATTCCCAATCCTAACGAAGAGGTAAAAAACTACAAATACATAAAATGCAACTAGTTAAATATGAGAAAAATACGAATAAAAAGTTTAAAATCACAACGTAAAAATGAATGTAAAATAGAGTATGACTGATTTTCTTTCACATTATTGCACTTTGAACACGCTTTACAGTGTCTACAAATGCTGAAACCCATCAAGTCGCTCTACCTGGTAGATCTGGTTTCAGCTCCAATCATATCTTTTAAAGATTTTGCTTTTCTGTATGTCACTGCTAGGTGAGGTGACCAACACTGGTTTAGGATAGTATTATAATAGTATGTCATCTATATCCATTGCACGGTTTGTATATGTTTTTGTGGGGAAGTGGGTCACATACTCTGAAGAAGGCTGTGAAACTAAAACGTGTCATGAGATTAAATAAACCGGGTGACAGTCTTTCTCAGAGTGCCAGCATGTTCCTTGGATGAAGGAATTTTTGGAAATGTGGAAACATATATTGGCGGGTTCTAGTTACTTTAGGGCATGAGTTGTTACTTGAGAAAGGCAATTTGATATGCTACAAATCAGTGGACTTGGGAGTTGTTGATTGTATTGTATTGTAGCATTTACATAGTGCTTACTACCCCCTAGGTCGGGGCACCAAAGTGCTTAATCTTCATCATATATTGTTTAATGGAAATCTAACCCCAAGCAGAAGATTAAATGATATTACATTCTATTAGGAAATGTTGGCCTTCGTTGCTCCTATTTAATTATTGTATTTTATTGAGATCTCCATTTATTTTATCAAATATTCTGCAATGGGAAAATATATGCGCATGCCACTATCAACCAATGGAAAATGCTTGAAAAATGAGTAAAACGCTTGGCTTAGAAAACATCAATATGAAAACAAGTAGAAAGAACAAGGTAACATTTTACAACTGTGTTAGATGACTGTTTAGGATCCATATCATCAATTGGACCTGTGCACCCCAAGTTACAAACTATGACGAGACACACAAAACACCCACTCAGTTCAGTTCAATTTAATTTATTATGATACGGAACTCCTACGGAGGTCCACATAACATCAAACAGTAATAACACCATAAAACATAGTACAAATTAAAATCAACAATTGAAAAGTATAAAACTTCCAGTCTGTTACATATATCATTTAGGAGCAACATTCATTAACCTTTATAATTAACATTAATTATGGACAACCTCCTATAAAGATCCTCAGCGCTAATAGATGATCAGGAAAACTTTTCAACATCCACAAATCGTACCCCAGGGCCCTAATAGATATTCAGAAAGGATCTAAAAAATTGGTAAATCTTATTACATATCATTTCATTCATGGGAAAGAATACAAATTTACAAGCCTCCAACGCTGTATGTATGTATGTTATATAACAGAGGCTTTAAAATATACAACAAACCTTCTGTAACCCGGAACACACAAATAATACGTGGTTAAGATCCTGAATATGTAGCTGCCACAACTCTCATTTTCAATCTTTTTTAGGGATTTTGTCCCAAATTCTGGTAATCACACGTAAAGGGAGCTAATCCAGTCTCAGCAATAGGACCAGCCTTCTGATCCCATAGGGCAGATTCCATATTGGATAAAGCTGAGGTTTGTTCTCAAGATTGCTCTACTGCACCACCTGATTACATGTATTTGACTAATTTAGGGCAATATCTCTGGCCACACTTATTTTAAACACAGAGCCCTTAATTAAACTGTTCAGAGTGGACTTAAACATAAAAGAATCTATATACAGATCAGTCCCAAAAGTTTGGTTAGTTTGCTCAAAAGACCTGAAGAACACACTCCATTCTTTCAACAGGGAGAACATTTCAATCTCCAGGGCTGCCCGTAATGTCCCCTCCTCTCCACATAGAAGTGAGTTTCCCCATCTCAAAACAGCAACCATTGAAAAGGAGTGAGAGGATGATGAGCCAAACTCCAGACACAAAGCCTGAGAGGCTGCAAGTGTATTGAAGGTGCCTGGAAGTTTAAAAAATGTATAAGGAAAACAGAAGGGGAGCTAACAAACAGCCTTGCTTAAGACCATTATATGCTTTAACCTTACGGGACAGATCCTGCAAACCTCCCATCAAAATTTGGCACCAGGTATCCGTGTTTGGCTCCATAATAAGACACAGAAGGTGGTGTGGAACACCGAAAAAAAGAAGCTTCTCCACAGCGTTTGGTGATCAACTCTATCAAACGCTGTAGAGAAGTCAATGAACACCGTATATACTGGCATGCCTCGAGAAAAGACGCATTTTTCCACTACCATTTGAAGGACCGTGATATTATCCAGTTTACTATGATTCCTCCTAAAACTGGCTTGTTCCGTGGGATTAATATTCTGATCTTGAGCCCACTGCTGTAAATGACATAGTACATTTGGCAAATAATTTTCCAGAAGCATCCAGCAATGCTATCTGTCTTAAACTTGACGGAGATGATTTGAGACCCTTCTTATACAATGGTGCAGTGACACTACCCTTCCATGGTTGGGGGATTTTCCCAGAACGGTAGCAATAACTAAATAACGGGGCTAGGAATGATTCCCAAGCTACAGCCTCCTTTTTGATAACCGAAATGGGAACCTCGTCGGGCCCCAAAGCAACAAAAGTTCTGGCATTCTTTATAAACCCCACTATCTCATCCTCAGAGGGGGCACCATACACCAACTATGTCACCTCATCCACACAGAGTGTCACGGGGTATTTTGCTCTCGTGGAGTTTGCATCGGGTTCTTAACCGCTTAAGGCAGTCAATTTCATGCTGTTGAACCAAGGGGAACAGCTAATGCTGTTTTCTTGCTAATACATTTATTTCATGATTTAATGCACTTTTTCTGCAACTGACCACTTATGAAACTCTTCCATGTGGGACTGGTAAAAAAGAATAGGTTCACCACAAGCAAGCCCCAACGGGTTAACGCAAAGTCCCTTGATCTTAACACTTATGGCAACTGTGTTCTTAGCGGTCCAAATGAAGCAACCATTTGACTTATTAAAACCAATCGTACCCAATCAGGGATTCCCTAAACCTAACTCTTGAAGGCTCAAAGCCTCAGATGTACCGACTGAACTATGATCACTCATATCAGAAAGGAAAAAAAGTGAGTTTCTCACAAACCCTAAACATTTGAAAGGAGACTATCACATAATCAAGAAGACTCTGAGAAGAGTAGGCATGAGAAGTGGCTTCACTCTGTTTAATATAATCAGGTCAAATTTTTCAAGAGTCTCAAGTAATAGAAAGCCAAGCCTGTCCATTCTAATTTTATCAGGGAAAAGAATCTCCAGAATAGACCACATATCTGCTTTGTCAACATTGGCAAAGATTGCAGAGGCGTAATTGGACTCCTTAGCATTTAGGTCTCCCATGATTATAACCTGCGGACAATCTTCCTTAACACAAATTTTGTGGACAAAAGTAAAGAGTGAACTCACCAGGGAATGAAATGCTTTCCCAGGTGGAATGTACATGTTCACTAATAAAAGAAAGATGGACCACTATTGTCTCCCAGGAAGGCGAACTTTAAGCATAGACACAAATTCGAAGGGTGCATGTAAACTACATGATTCCAGTTAGCCGTATTCTTGAGCAAGATTGCCAGCCCCCCACTAATGTGACCCCTTTCAGTGTGTCATGGTTTACAGGAGAAGACAAAATAACCATTGCAATGAAAGTCTGTACTAAACCAAGTTTCTTGAAGGCACATGATTAAGGGATTAAAAGATTTCAAAAGATGTAAGTTTTCCTCATCTTGTCCCAATTCAGACAAATTCCATGACTGAAAAAGCCCCCCCAAGCTACCTCAAGGGCTCATTAATCCTGGGTAAAGGTTGGGCATTGTTCAATGCAACCATCACCCAGCTCCACTGAGAAAGATCATCCTCCAAATCAGTAGCCCGGCGATGGGTTACAGGACCCTCCAAATCAAGAAGGGTACGCAGTTCCCCAAAAAAAGATAGGATAACGAGTGTGGAGGCGAAAGGAGGGGAATCCTCCTAAACGGAACTAGAGTCCTCACACACCCAGCCAGCTAGGTGTCATGCTTCATCATATGGACTCGCTCCTCGTCGGGTCGGCGGTGCAATACCCGACGGGCACCCATAAAGGGGCTCTTTAGCGGAGATCTTCTGTTCCTGCCGTATGGTGCCGTGGGTGTAAGGGCCCTAGGGGTAAGTGTAGATGTGAGTGAGTGGTTTTTAAAAAGGTTGGATAATCCAAAAGGGGTTTTTTAATGGAATGGTCATCCACCTTATTAAAAATACGAAAGAGTGGCTGCTCACTGCCTCAATTGTCCAGGGGAGCAATGCTCAACTCTACAAATGTGGTCGACATGTTTCACGCTGTGTGTTCATAATTGATACAGTGCATGTCTTCAGGACCTATAAAAACTATCTACACATAGTGGGTCGGTGGAAGAAAACCTACCTACCACTAATCTTACGTGCGAGCATGTAGTCCCGACAAGCCTAGTGATATCCTAACTAGGTGATGGCGCTTGCTTCTACAGTATTGTCAGCTCTTGACACCTCAGTGGATGGTGTCCTGTCCTTAGTCGGACGATCGCCTGAAAACTACCCAAGCGCCGAGCTGAGCAACCGGATCGGACCCTCCACCATATTAATTACTCGACCCCCTTGCCTTAGTGAAATAACTATATCTTTGGGATTCCCCTGAATGAAATCAGAATCAGCCCCCACTGAATCAATCACCATTGACTTAAATACTTTTAGTCCATTCAATTGTTGGGTAGGGGATTCCCAATACTGGATAACAGGGACAACATCGATTCCCTCGCTTTAGGAAATACAATTCAGGACAACCAAATTTGCGATTCCAGGGAGCCAAAGGTGACTCTGGAATAAGGGGGATGGACCACAAGAATGAATAGTCACATTAGTAGTGTTGCCACTTTTCACCAACTTTAAATCATAAATGTCCTTAAAGGAATTTAAGATAGAGCTTCTATTTGCAAGGGAAGAATCATTATCAAATAACAGGATAAAATCCAAAACAGACATAATGCTCTGTTCCACACAGGTCCTTTGTGAGGGACCTATCGGGGGATCCATAAAGATTCCCCAACCCTTGGACAAAAGGTTATTCCCCATAGTTAAGCAGGGGACGAGAGTGCGAGACAGACACTACTGTGGTGCCCTGATCAGCATTACTCCTACTCAGTGGATAAGACACCTGATACCCATTTCATTGTGGGGAATTTCCCCTCAAGATCACCCAACCGGATTACTGGCATCAATAACCCCAACAGGATCATTATACCGGCAATTCTACATAGTCAGCGCAGTCGAGGCGTTGCCTTCAGGAGGGAATTTCATCAAACCCCCTCCCTCAAGTTCTTCTTTGGAAAATGCAGTTTTTTTGTTTTCTGTTTAGGGATTCTTGTTTTTTTATTTTTCCTTTTCACAGTCATACCCTTCTGACTCCTTACAGAAGACTCTGCCTTACCCTCCGCCTGAACCCTGCTTAGCGTACCACTTGACTCGGGCACAGTATGATACAGTGTGTTCAGTATACTAGCAATTTCCGCCTTTCGGCCCCACAACTAGCTGCAATGCTGATTCGTTTACTTTCCCAACTTTTTTTGAGCCTTTTTTTTTTTTTTACCCCTTTTTGAATATTGGAAAGATCTCTATCTTAGCTTTACCCAAAGAAGAACACTGATCCTGGTCCCCAAACAACATAGCTCTTCATTTACAGAGTTACAATCATTTTTGGGGGATCCCGTATGGCGCAATGGAAGGCCAACTTGAACAGCAGCATCTTTTCCCTCCCAAGGGCACAACCATTTTAGACTCTTGTTTCATGATATCCTTAAGAGAATTTACAGCTGACTGCGACTTGGAAATGCCAAACTTGTTTACATTCTGCACTTCGAACAAAATTGCAGACATCATTTTCAATACGTGATCAGAACTTAGCACAGGTTTTTCCAATAAAGATAAAATAGAAAATAAGATCTCTTCAATACAAAATAAAATATCAGATGGAGCACCCTTCCCCTCCATTTTCAGCAGTCAATTGCGCACTCGGGAGGAAGACGTCATGGTCTAATTCAGAAAGGGAACCCCCCAAAGGAGAAGAACCACAGTACAGTAGAGGTAAAGATAGACACAGAGAGCAAGGGGGGAATTGAATTAGAAAGACCCTCTTCCTCCGAAAGAAAGAGCAACAACCCAGCAGATGAAAGGAGTTTGTGGGGTGCCACCACCTCTGCCGTAGTATTCTCCTTGCCAGCCGCTGTCCTAAACCACCAAGCAGACTGCAGCTGTGAGTGTGGCAGTGACTACAGCTGCAGCTGACTGCGGCTGACTGTGGCCCGTGCCACGCTACGGACTGCTGCAAACAGAGGTCCCACCCTCTGCTAAGAAGCTGTAGAAAGCTTAAAAAGCTTACAAATTTGGACATGCACGAGCTTACTCAGAGCCCTCAGAGCCCTCAAAATCTTCAGAGCTCTTGAGCAAGAGCACGGCTCGCTTCCTCCGCTCCTCGCACTGAATTGGCGTCTGACATCCATAGGCATATCTGTACAGGAGGGAACACTGCCACTCATATACACGCGTCATTCAAAATGCCAATAACTCTTCTTCACAAAAATCTCCACAAACACATGAAACCAGAATAATAAAGCATCATACAAAAGCCACATCACAATTAGATGGAAAAACTGACATTACTCATGGAAGCACACGCAAAGATATCACTTAACAAGGATTTCAGTAAACCACTAACAGAAAATACTAGAAACACTTGTAAGAATGAAGCAGAGGTCATTGAACATCTGGGCCATCAGGGGCAACCATGGGACAGATTTTTGATTTTGCTGTTCTTGCTGGCTTATGCTTAAAATGTTATCTAATTACCATTTGTTTTTATCATGTGTTGAGATGCACATGGTGAACAATCGTGTTAACCCTGTCCTGAGTATCCGACTGCTTGTATCTGGTATGGTGGTTTTTGACATCAGGTCTGATGTCACTCTAATCTAGAGTGTGCGCAGAGGCCTAGGTCTGTCCCTTAACATGAGTAAGGTCCTGGACCTGTCGGAGTGCACTAAGTGCATCCTCGTTAACAGAGAATGGACCACTGTTCCTGTTGTGTGTTTAGAGCGGTGTTGGCATGGTATAGTGTTTTGTGAATCTATTGTTGTGGCCAAACCTTTTTATCTATGTCGCTGGAGAGGAGTCCTACTTCCCTACTCATCTAAAGTTCTGCTTCTATGCACTTACTGACTCCTAGCACTAATATCGCAAGTGCATGTTGAGTGTGTTTGTGTGTGTAGCTTGTGGGGTACACATGGCTTGTAAGTGAACCGGGGTAATGGAGGCCGGTGAGATCCATTTTGGACAATCCTGGACTGGCCTTTTGCAAAAGATGGTGGTGAGGGTGTTTTCCCAGATTGTGGTAGTTTATTGCTGACATTCCTGAAGCGGGAAGTAAGTGACATAGACACTGATGTGAGAGAGAAGGAGACAAGGCTCCTTTAGATATTGAATTAAGCCTTTTGCTGAGCCAGAGGTCTCCTATCAGTCTGATTGAAGCACTGCAGTAGAGTGGATGACAGGAGTGCAGGGTAGGACTGAAGACTATGTTGTACAAGGAGAAGGGGATCCCTTAGGCAAGGCCCAGACTTTTGTCTTTCTCTGATCACTTTTTCAGTTGAAAGTAAGTGGTAGAAAGCTCACACCTCTTTGTGTGATAGTTGTAGGTACTCCAGGCTGGAAACATCTATGCAGCGTGTTTTGTTACTCTGAAAAATTGCTAAAGTTATTTTTGCCCACTTCTAACTTTATAAGAGATGTACTCGCTTGTTTTTTGTTTATCCTGAACAACAGTTTTTCTTGATTTCCTCTGTTCATGTAAAGCGCTCTGATACCCCGGTTCTAGCCAGCGCTATATAAAACCTTTCAAATATGCTGTAAGAAGCATCACTCTACACAAAGGAAATGTCTGGAGAGCAGCCTGGATAGGACACTTGAAAGGAGAACCAACCCAAAACTGGTTATGAAAATGCAGACAATGGATACACATTTCTTTTCTGCTGTTACTGTATAAAAGTGGGACCATACTTCCTTTGGCAGTTTCAAGTTCTTTTTAACCAAGAAAGGGAATGCTGCACAGAGTATTCATAGCTGGTGCCTGCCTGACAGTCCGCTTCCAAGAGATGAGGTGACATCACCCGTGTCTATATCTCTTGCTAGAAGAGCTGTTCACCTGACCAGAATCACCTAGAGACCAGCTTGCCTGCTGAGAGAGAGAAGGAGCCCTGCAAGAGGAGTAAGGTGCCCTGAACTGATGGGGCTTCCAGAAGAGAAAAACTGCAGAGAGTATGTTTTGTACCCCAGTGTTGGCAGCTTACACTCTTTCCAACCATGGTCCCCCGTGGGAACTGTGAAGCTACACCTAATTATTGACATAGCCCAGTCAGGGCTTTCAACCCATTCCTGCGGACTGTACTAAGCTATAGAGTGCAGCAGAAGTATGGTGCGTGCTAATCCATAGTGTCCCGAAGAAGCACTGCAGGAGCTAAGCCGCATTGCCCAGACTGTTAGGCCAGTGTGCAGCCTTGTTGCCCAGAGGAGATCGACCAGTGTTTGGCTGCAATGGCAGGAAGAGGTCGGCTTGTGCTAGGTCATACCGCTAGTTGGAGATAGGCCAGTGCATGGCCGCAATGCCACGTGTAGGTCAGCCCATGAGGGGCTGCACCAATCCCAGACCACCTTCTCATCTGTTCCATGTGTGATCCAGTCTCCTGTGGTGATTGCTGCCCCTGCCTGTGAAACCGCTGCTACAGTCCTTGGAGACATGCAACAGCATCACCATGGACACGTCTGCCAGGCGGGCAGCCAATGAGGAGACCCAGATGGAGCTGCTGACTTGTGTGCTTTCCCCTCCCAGAAGCTAGAAGGAGTGGGCAGATAGAGATGAACCTGGGCGGCCCCTCATGCAGACTGATCCTCCAACTGACAACAGAGGGGGGAGATCTGCACTTGAGAATTGAGCCATAATCATGCTATTGCTGTAATCCGAGAGGAGACCTGACAAGAAAAGAAAAAGGGGAGAACCAGGGAGAGATGGCGGACAAAGGGGCAGCCTGAATTTAGCACCAAAACTCTAAATTGTGTCAAGCAGTGACCTGTTTGTCCCATGGAGACACCACAGCGACTCAGGTTGTTAGTTTCAAATTCCACCAGGATGCCCGAGCCCCATTCCACGGTGGAACATGTCTAGTGCTGGGTCAGTCCGGGGGAAAGAGTATGGGGTGAGAGAGAGAGAGAGAGAGATGTCGCACGGCCCAGTTCTGTGGATAGCGTCGGCGTTGGATGGGATAGTGTTGGCGTTGGATGCTCACCAGACAGTTGCGACAGGCTTGAATTTCCTAAAAGAAGATCACTCGGTTATTACCTTGGCCTAACTCAGTTTCCCTCTCAGCTACCCCTATTCAACCAACTATACCTGTGTTTGTCTCCTTTCCCGCCTCTGTGGCTCTCTTCTCTCTCTCTCTCTGGATGTGTGCAGCTAACCTGTGAACCCTGGAAGTAAGGAGGAACTGGTTAGTAGAGATGCAGTATTATATATGGATGCTTAATCCCCTCTGACCCTTACACCTACCTATTGTAAACCCAGCCACAGACCCTTCAGCCTTTTTACTGGATGAGAAATCTGATCCTATCCCACTGTACCCGGGATTGGATTATAGTGGCAGACACATATGAGAACTCAAGACAATCATCAAAATACACATACAACTGTCCATAACATATATGTCACAGTTCAGGTGATTGGCCAATGTATGCACAGTATAATATTGACAACATGCAGTAGTTTACATCATCGATCAATACAATTTCCATGGATTAGCAGAACAACATGGAGAACAATATTAGCACACCAGGATTACCATGTGGTCACATATCACATCACATAACATCAAACTAAGAATGAGTACATTACAAGTAATATTGTATGCGCCAGGAGTTTTCATATCATAGTCAATACATGAGAATTAGTGCTACTCCTTATGCATTTCAGGAACAAGTTATGGGCACTGTTATTAGCACAGTGTAGACGCTGTTACTTCACAGCGTTATGGAGCATTTGGTCTTAATATGCTCCTCTCAAATCAGCCTCCAAAATTGTAGCAGCTGATGCCTATTGTAGAACGGTTCTCAAAAACACAAATCCCGAATCAGAGCTTAAAACATAAACATTTCCGAGAGAGTTCTAACTGGTTTAACAGGGGCCCTGAATAGCGCAGAACGGCACGTGTTGCCACCAAGTTGTTCTCTTCTCATGGAATGAAGATTCTTTGGAAAAGTCTGAAAATGGGGCAAGTATCTTCAAACTGTTCGTGGTCCTCGTCTGGGCTATTACCGTGAGAAACTCTCAATTTCATAGCAAGCACGAGTGCCAGGGTTGCCATTCCTTTTATAGCCCACTCCTGTCAAATTGTACCTTCCATATACTGGTTGTGTAGTATTATGCTCTCGTGTGCGTTAAAGTAGTTTTCTTTCTTGAAAGTAAAGTGTGGAGTTGGACAATCAGTTATCACACTGTTGTGCTATTGTTGAGTCCTGAGTTTGAGAACTCCCACACTACCTCCCTGAGAAGTCTGTGACTGATTGCCTTCATTACCACTGAGAGACAAATGCTGAAGGGGTTGTATTTGGCTCATTTTGCAGAGCCATAGTAATATGGACCCAGGGACATCAGAGGCGAATGACCTCAAACCCCACATATGAGGCCAAAAAGCCCCATCTTATCCGTGCCCCCAACCCCCACAAATGAGATGTGGTCTGAGATGATGCCAGCCAACAGGGTTTTTATGTGCATGCTTTTATTCATTGACTAGTGTTAGAGTTTAAGGGATTTCTAAAGATGAGATAGCAAAATTCAAACTGGCCTATTTCTTCAGACAGCCTCCCTTTTTATAAACCTCTAATGCATAGCCCCGGCATGGCTAATGAAACGGTTCCATATGGGGCTTTGCCGGTGTTAAAGATTGCAGGAATCGCTGTTAGCATGAGCTGAAAGCCATTTTGTACTTGGCAGCCATTTCAGTTAGCCATGTGCTCGCCATGTGCTTTCTCCCTCTTCCAGAGTCTTGCACATGCTCAGAGAGGCCTAGCTGGTAGAATGCACCTGCTCCTAGTATAGAACTGTCAGGCTATTCTTACTCATGTAAGCAGTTTAGTCTCCCCTCCCACTTTGTGGAGCAAGCAAATTTTGTATACCCATATTAGTCAATAAGCATGCTTGTATGTGCTAGGACCTCCCCTTGATTTTATGCTGACTATATAACAAATGCATATATAAGGACCCTGTTCTCTGCACTCATTAGAATGCCTCCTACAGTGGCCTGCGGGTACCGTAAGATGCAATCTCCCTCATCTGAGGTTAATAAAACATGTTTTTTGATATTACAGCTTCTGTGCCAATCTCTTCTTTGTTGGTCTTAAGGACCAGATGTATCAGTGAACCCCTAAGAAGGTTTTTATTTCTACAAATGGCGCCCGAAAGTGGACCTCATCGGTGCAGCGGCTATCCAAGGGAGTGGTCTTGAAGGGAGACAGGAATCTACTGAGGAGTACAGGACAGGAATCTACTGAGGAGGTACCCTGCGCACGGAGATTGTTTGTCTTCCAGCCCAGTATATTTCTGGTCTTCCTGATCTGATCCTCCAAGTGTTTGCCGCTCCCGACTGAGAACTTCTTTGGCGTGAGTATTTTAAAAACGACCGTTAGGTCACTCAGAACTTGGCAGTTGGAACCTGGACACCATTTGATTGGTAAGAGCCGTTTTGCGGCACTTGCTGTTGGTTTGATGCCTTTGATTGGTAAGGTAGTTTTAGTAACACTTACTGTGGCTTTGTTTGTATGATTGGCCAATTTTGGAATTTGTTTTGTAATTATATATGCATTGCAATACATATAGGCGGGTAATGAGGAGATTTTTCTCTATTTGAAATTGTTTGAACAGCGCAACGTACAAAGAGTACCTTAAGCGCTACTTTGATTATAATACTGCATATTCTGCACTATTTTTGGCATGCCTGTTTCCAGTACACTTCGCAGAAAGTGTTGCTGTTTTGGAGGTACCGATATGGATTTAGTAAGTACTTAGTTGACTCCCCTCAGAGGGGATACCTAAATAGGTTTACGTATAGTAAAAAGATATTTCTTCCTTGGTGACTAAGTACCCCATGGAACTAAATATGTACATAAAACGGATCCGGATCTGCGCACTTAGTAACATTCATAAGTGGTGATATGCAGAGCGCTTTTTGAGTGTTCTACCAGCCAAAACTGGCGAATTTGGTGTATTTTGGCTTCTTGACCATGGAACAGTTTTTTGGGCTACTTTTGAGAGCTCTTCTTGTAAATATGACTTACAATTAGTATTTACAAATAGGTTGGTCTTGCGTACAGTTTGTAAGCTGTCTTAAAGTCCTAAGTATTGATTTGTGGGTTAAATGTGTGTTTAAATGTCTATGTGGGGTTTGTGGTTTGACATTGGTAATACTTGTGTGAGTACTCTTTGTGTAAGAATGGCTAGCTTTAAGCGCGCTGTGTTGTGTGCTCTGCGTATATGACCCCCTTCTGTAAATGTCTGAATGAGCTCAATGAGTTTGTTTATGTTTTTTTGCTGTCATCATTCTGTTATGCAAAATGTCATTTAGTTACTTACATATTAAATAAAAATCCAGAAATGAATTATATAACATACGCTAAACAGCTGCATGTTACTATTAAATTGACAGAGTAAGACACTGTACATGTGTGCAAATTGCCACAATGCTAAAGATAAAATTAGAATTCATATTCAATATGATTAAAATAGGCCTCATACAGAGGAAGAAAAACGAAATTGTGTGTTTTGTAATCAATAGACTAAAATACACATGTTACAGCATTTTCCTTAAATACATTGTATTAGACATTAAAAGGCATGCACATCATATGAGTGAATTTGGTCGTTGCTGAACTAAATACACATTATAGAAAGATAGATTTGACTGCATTGAAATGCCTCAGTTTTTAAATAGACTGTGACATGCTTTTCTTTCAGCACCCGAGAAAAAGCTTTCCAACAGCTGTGTTTAAACTGACTAACTGAAAAGAAACTGTTTGACACAGCAAATGGGGATTTAACTCTGTCAGGGTATTTCAAATAATAAAGGGGTTTTTTCCTGAGAAAGGCGTGAAAATTCGACGCCTGCTGACAGACAACAGCTGCATAAATAGCATATGGCTATTCCTGATCACGGCCACAGACAGGAATGCTGAGTCAGCGAAATTTTAAGTCAGTGTACAACTGGTATACAGGCCTGCATTATTTTAAAAGTTTCAAAACACCAGTTTCATTATTTTGGATAACAGAGAACAAAATTGAAAGTAGGGATTTCCTTTCTTAATGCCTTCTTTACATAAGTACATCTGTGGTTCTGATGTTAAATGATAACTGTCCTTTTAAAAAGTGGCGCAGACTTTTCCTGTTTCAAGTAAGGCTTCTGTGCTTAGGGTTATGAATGAATGCGTTTAAATATAATAGGCTACGAATGAAGCTTGCTTTTCCAATATGGAATCATCAAAATGGATGGTTTTGATTAAAAAAAAAAAAATTAATTATATGAAAAAATATATTGTTAAACATAAATGCTTTAAATTCGTTTTTTCATCTTTATAAAGCCTAATCATCATACTGTGAATTCCTAGTATCAAAGTTGAATTTAAGCAGTGCTGTACCGCAATAAGAAGGGAACTTAAATGTGAAATGTCACTTTACCCAGCCGTACAAAACTCATTTTTATAAGGGTATATCTTATACATTTCTGATTTCCCATTCCTGGGCTATCTAGAGAACACTCTGGGGGTTCCTATTATGCAAAAATATTGTAGGATATTCATTTTTAAGTGCCCCTACCACCAAAGTCGAAATTGAGCTAAATTCACAATTTTACAAGCAGTTCTACCACTCAAGGCAGTTTTAACGTGCTCTCAGGCTTCAATAAAGTATATGTAAGTATAAAACAAACAGCTGATCTCTGTATTACTAGACTGCACACCACACACTGTACACAAATGAAAATAAGTATACAGAAACCAGCAGACGTTATTATCCTACCTTTAAATTACTGGCAAACGGATCGGACAGGACTGCCTTTTAGCTGTGATTCTCCAGAGTTGCTTTGCATTACGAAAACCGCATGGCAAGTCTTGCACAAACAAAATGAACAGCTGCTGAACGGGTCAAAGGTCGGAGTTCTGCATTTAGCAACTTAGCAGAATGAAGGGTAATGTTTGCTGGGACACTTCGACCTTCGAAAAGTTTTTGAAAGACGAGATGATAGCGCAAAGAGAGAAAGAGAAGCTTTGCTTCCTATTTTTGGCAAACACACGTTTTGCGCAGTCATATGAAACGAAGGAAAGGCAGCCTTCAGTTGAGCATTGATCTGCCATGTATATAAAAATAATGGTTTTAGTTTAAAGAATACTGTGTAGGGGCTACGATAAGGAGGAAATGGATTTTAGTTTGCATTCATGTGCCCTCATGTTAATCTAGTACAATTGCTCAAGAAATTGATACATTGGTTTGTTTGTGCCCAGTTGCTACAAATAGGGGTTGAAAGTGTTGAAAGAAGTAAAACCTGTTTCAGGTTTTCCTACTGTCAAAATGGGGGAAGGAGGCTAGCTCCTCTACAAATTAAGGGTAGGCAAAATTATGTTTTCACTCTTCTTTTTCTCACTTTTTTTTAGTCTGTCTAAGCTGTCTGTGAAATAGCCATGAGACATTTCATTGGCTATTCAGTAATACTGTTTTAAAAATTGTTAGCATTAATAAAATGATAAAATCTATGTTATGTTACTGCCCATCCTGTATGAAAGAATGAGTAGAACAGATTGATGTTCCCTTATTTGATCTTTAAGGAAAATTGTATAGTGGGGGTTTCTGTTAAAAAATCTCAGGTGGCAACACTATTATTGTTTGTTATTCTCATGTTCTATACAGTTTTGCAAGATCATTGCTAGTCTTTTATTAGCTAGTCTCTGTCAATAAGCTGACAGCCCTTATTAGAGCTGGAGATAGGGTTTTTTTCCTTTTGAAAATGATGTTGCATAGTCCAGATCGTGAAAAGTACAATGCAGGAAAGACGCTCATGTGATCCTTAGCAAACATTTTGAAGGAAAATATTGTTTTATAGGAGTTTGTTTGTCATAACATGTTCTGCTGGAGAAAATGTACTCACTATGTTGAAGTTTAGTTCTTTTTGCAATAAGAATCCCTGTTAAATTAGCAGTTTTAGATTTTCCTGCTGCACCTATAACATGAGAGCATGGTCCTAAGCATAACATGTAAGAGAAATTATTTTACAAGTGTCTGCAGTCCTGTACAAGTAATGTAAAATCTATGAGTAAAAGTGTAGAACATTTCCTTTTTCTTGAGGGTTCTTCAGATTGGTAATATAGGAATACACCAATGTAAGTATTTGGAGTATGTCTGTATTGTTTTTCTCTTTTCCTCAGAATTTAGTAAATGAACACAGACTTCCTTGGCTGTTTGGGATTGGGTGATGTATTACTCTTGTCAGTTCACCAAAACGTTCCTTTTATACTTGCCAATAGGTCCAGGGTTTTCTACTCTCAGATAGATGAAGTGGCTCTTGGGTGCCTTGCTAATGTATGGGGCGCCCGAGACTAAGGAAGTATTCTGAGACTATCCTCTCTGTTGTTAGATTATTTCTGTGCCTTGTCTAAAGACCTCTTGTTCTGTCCACCAATAGATATTTGCTGCCTTACAACCATTGCCAGAGGGGCCCGGACATCAGATCCAGCCTGGGAGTCAGCACCAGTCCAGCCTACAGTCAAAACGAAAGGAACCAGCAAAGGCGTTGCTGGCAACTAGGACCTCAGTGAAGGCAGAAGCACTGGGACGTGAAGTGTGTACCCCTGCCACTGTCTTGGGCGAAAGACGGGGTTACAAATCAGGATGGAGAAATCTTTGTGTGGATCCAGTTTTTGATGCCCAGCTGAGAGAGTCACAGAACGACAAGGACGGCAAGGAGGCTTTTGCTTGAGGTGACCCCTTTTGAAACAAGGGTTGCTTCAGGCCTTTGAGTCCTGGTCCCAAGTGAATGCAAGTCTACGCCTTTGTTTGTTGATCAAGATATGCCCGAGCACACTGGGTACAATTTGTGGCCCTAACAAAAGAGCAGTGCGCCAGAGGTGCAATACAGGAGTTAGGGAAGGACTTGAGTTTAGGGTACAGGTGCTGTGCCCTTGGTGCCTGTTAGATTAAAGTGAAGAAAACTGGTGCACTGCCTGAGACACTGGACAGGATCATTGAGGGTATTTGCCCTGGGGGGTGATTGCCCTATCCTGAAAGAAAGACTTTTCCTTCTCCGTGATTCTTGAGTTGCGAGTTGTGCAGCTCCACCGTGGGAACAACAAGAGCCTGCCTGTGAGGCTCAAAACGGACACAGGGAGAAGACTCCCTCTGTTTGGTTGGTTCTAGAAATTCCCAAGGACTCTTTTTTTTGTTAGTAATGTACCCCTTTGGTCGTCCCATTTTTGAGGAGGAGCAGCCCTTTGCGGCTCCTTGTCCTAATTCCTATGGCCCTGTGTGGTCCTCCTGGTCCCCCGGAGCCAGGATTGTTTTTGTAATAATATGTCTGATTGCTTTAATATTTTTTAAGAGTAATGTTTATTCTGCACGAGAAAAGTTCATCTGAGCATGTTACTTTACTCTTTCCTTAAGTATATTAATTGATAATTTAGCCTTCATAAAAAATACTGAGAAAGTCTATTGAAAATGTTTTTATTAGGTATGTGCTGTTGGCTATTTTGAAATTGACATAAATAGTCACTGAAATACATCAGAGCCCTGAAACTTAAAATTAGACTAGATGGTTTTGGTATTTGCTTTCTGCTTAGGATTGGAAAATATTGAGATTTCTGTTTGAGATAATAGTCATTATTCTCTCTTGCTACCTGTATGACCCAATGCTCTGTTCACTTTGTACTCCTGCTTATACCTTGTATATACCTGCTTAATGAAATGTTTAGAATGTAAATGCCCACCTAGCATAGGATATTGATGAATTTATGAGAAGAAAATGTGCAAAATATTTTCTATGTCTCTACTAGATCATGGGAATGTCTTTAGCTCATGCTAAAAGGATCATCTGTTAAAGATTGCAGGAATCGCTGTTAGCATGAGCTGAAAGCCATTTTGTACTTGGCAGCCATTTTAGTTAGCCATGTGCTCGCCATGTGCTTTCTCCCTCTTCCAGAGTCTTGCACATGCTCAGAGAGGCCTAGCTGGTAGAATGCACCTGCTCCTAGTATAGAACTGTCAGGCTATTCTTACTCATGTAAGCAGTTTAGTCTCCCTCCCACTTTGTGGAGCAAGCAAATTTTGTATACCCATATTAGTCAATAAGCATGCTTGTATGTGCTAGGACCTCCCCTTGATTTTATGCTGACTATATAACAAATGCATATATAAGGACCCTGTTCTCTGCACTCATTAGAATGCCTCCTACAGTGGCCTGTGGGTACCGTAAGATGCAATCTCCCTCATCTGAGGTTAATAAAACATGTTTTTTGATATTACAGCTTCTGTGCCAATCTCTTTTTTGTTGGTCTTAAGGACCAGATGTATCAGTGAACCCCTAAGAAGGTTTTTATTTCTACACCGGGGCAGGGGTCTGCCAAGATGTGTGTCTGATAAGCTCTGGATCGGGGCTCCAGTCATGGAGATTTTTTTTAGCAATAATTAACCACTCCTCAGGGACATTAAAAAAATGTAGACTAACAGCAAACAGCTGGTGAGGTAATAAGCTTGACAGTGAATCCATTTTGTTGAGGTTTTAAACCAAAATTATCGCAACTATAGTGTCCTGCCTACCCTACCTCCACAAACAAAGCAAAAGTGAGGCACATCATCGCTGCAAGATAAATGCTACTGAAAATCACTCACCTCAGAAACATTTCTGAATGAGCACAGAATGATTAAACAGGTCCATCCAATATTCAAGACCATTATCAAACTGGAAGACCAGCTTTGGTGAGGGGAATATGTAAGCAAGCATTGAGTTAGATGCTGAATGAGAGCCCTGACAGCAGAAAAGAATCAGCAGTTAGGCAGCTGGAAATTGTAGGCTGAAGATCAAAAGCACCATACTAACAAGTCACAAAGAGAATGCACCTTCCACAAAGGAGGTTGAGCTTGTTGAGTTCCCAAATCAAAGACTTTCCAGCTTAGTGCAAGAGAAGTGGGTCTTGACCATCCAGAAACTGCCACACTGT
Organism: Calotriton arnoldi; assembly: GCA_963921515.1. Lineage (NCBI taxonomy): Eukaryota > Metazoa > Chordata > Amphibia > Caudata > Salamandridae > Calotriton > Calotriton arnoldi. Next base: position 911,025 of record CAWUFW010002100.1, read on the forward strand.
AGATCAAAGAGGGCACAGTTGGTGCAGTTGGGTGAAGGATCCCCACAGGGCTTGCATCAGGACACAAGAATGAAGGGAGGGCTGGCAACCAACCAAGACCATTTTTCTGCAAGCCCAATCATTTATACAAATCCGTGAAAGGCCAATAATAGTACAGTGATATCCAAGATACTTGACGTAATTGATAGTCTACAGAACATGATTTTAGGATCAATCTGAGAGGCTTATATTATAGGTAGAACCTGCATCACATTACAAATAATATCACAAATGAAACACACTTTACTGAACAATTGAAGTTGTTTGTCAGCTTTTGGATATGCTGAATCCCAAATTACCCTGAAATGAAGGATAGTAATGATTTTGTAATGAATATTGTGAGACAGTCCTATCTTGAGAGCCTGAAGACTGTTCCTCCTATATCTAATCAAGAAACTCTCCGTGATTAACTACTACTTCATCTGGATTTTTTTCAGAACGCTTGATTTTGCATGACTACAAGTTAGATAATGGCAACTGCAAAAGCTAAAAAACATCATTAATAAAATAACTTTTGGTATCTGATGACATGGATACTGCTGATGACAATTCACTGCTTAGTCAGAGTCTGGATGTTCAGAATCTGGCTGCACAATTACAGGGACCCTCTACGAAGGGAGACATACAGTTTCTTTTGCAGGATTTTTAAAAGGATATCCTAGCTCTCCACCAAGACTTCAACAAGTCCCTTAAAGACTTAGATCATTTGCTACAAAAGGCTCAATCCTGACTGGATCACATGGAGACAAACTTAGCCCAACAAGCTCATTAATAAGATGAACTGGAAGAAAGAGCACCACAGTTGGAATACCAAAATAAGATCATCCTAGACAAACTCGACGATGAAGAGAACAGAAGCAGATGCAACAACATTCACATTCAGGGCCTTAACAAGGTAAAAGAAGCATGAAAGAGATTTGCTAAATGGGTCTTCAGAAGAGCGCTGAAGGGCTGTTTATGTCAGTACAGGCAGTCTTCTCTTTTACGTATTTACCATTGTATGCCTATTTTTTCAGTCATATTATTCTTTTAATATTCTAGAATTTTCCTGATGGAGTTGCAGTGGATTATCCCTATTCCTGACCTAACTGAATGAGGATGGTGTTTTGGACACTATGGTTTGAATAAAGCAAGCTACAAAAGAGCTGCCCCTTCCTTTCTGCTGTGCTACAAAGCTATTCCAGCAGTCTCTTCCATTTCTACTATGGTTGTCTTGATATTGTTTGTTTGTTTTTTCTCTTTATTGTTTAAGACATTATAGAACAGTCTATCTTGTGATGGAGTGGAGTGAAAGATTATTATATTATAGAGTATTCAACTATCTTCCAATCAAAGCTTCTAATGATTATTGTTCCTTGCTTGAAGTATATAATGTCAAATACGTGTAATCTAGTATGTTATTACCAAAGAAGGAGGAGCCACATTAAAGTACGACCAAGTTAGATACTTTGTTGTACTTTAATGTATATTTTTATAGAATCTGGACCCCTTGTATGACCAGGGGAATATTTATTATGATCTTCCTCGCAATGAGGTTGAGACCACCATGTTAATACTATCTTAACATGGTGGGACAGACTGGCCGATGATGAAGCATGCTACAAAGAGTGGGTGAGGCCTTTCCGTCCAAATCTTGTTTTGCTTCTCGTTTTCCCTTATACATGATTTTGCTATTCTGAGAAATATACAGGTATAGGTATTTTGTCGTACTTTAATGTGGCTCCCTGATTTGTGTTAGAGGGTGTATGGCAAATAGACCTCTATTTCTCTTTGTGTGTGAGTTATTACCCAAGAAGGAGCTGCTATAACAACTCGTAAGGAAAAAATATTTTCGCTGTTTCTAATTACGTCGCTTAATACAACCACCCTTAATGTCCAGGGTTCTAATTCTCCTATAAATGGGATTGACTTTGTTAAAATGGTCGGAGACAATAGACACATACTATGCTACATGAAACACATTTGAAGAAAGATATCCTATAAGAGTGCAATTATATTGGTTTCCAACTCCACTTTGGACACGTGCAACAACCAAGTCAAAAGGGGTATCAATACTGATGAGTAAAAGAATCCCCTTTTTCCTAGAAGCACAGTTTGAAGAAAATGATGGACAGATGTTGAGTCTTAAAGGGAAGTTTAATAATGCCTATGTAACTCGAATTCCAATATTTTCCCAATAAGAAAAAGGAAAGATACTTTACTGATTTATTCTCTCTAATATATTACTTAAGAAAAGGAGATCTTGTAATAGGAGGTGACTTAAAGCCTACTTTAGACCTCTCTATGTATCATTCAGAGTCTAGGCTTCACATACAACCAACAATATAGAGGATTTAAATCTAACGAAATGGTCTGAAAAGCAATATTTCACGCCAATGCACACAAGTTGCACACTAGGAAAGATCTATTTTCAATTAGTGATCCACTAGCAACACAGTGTTGGACTCTCTTATAGGTACTTTGGTCTTATTAGATCATACATCGATTACATTAGTGTTGGACACTACAACACCGATGTATAACCTGAGACAGCAATGCCAGCTACACAAAACTGCATTTAGAGACCCAGTTATAAAAACCTCAATCTGTAAAATGCTCCACAGTTAAAATGTTAAAATTAGTTTAGGATGCAGCCATAGCAGTCATTAGGTGAGAACAGATCTTACGCACAGCCACATTTACAGATATAGCAAAAAAAAATTTAAGATAATATAAAAAAATCTAATTGGAGAAATGCAAGATTGCTCAAAGAAAACATAAAGCGTTAAGATAATGCAGAAGAGAATTGGAAAAACTGTGAATTACTAACTGACTGTAAATTGTCATGTTATTAACCAAAAATATTATGAACTTAACAACAAGACTGATTATTTAGTAGCATATAAACTTAAAAAGCTGCAATCAATTAATCATATCAAGAATAATAATAAGCTATGACGGCAAACAACATGAATAAACATCATAAAAACATTCAAACACTACTACAATTCTCAATAACCCAAGGGTTTAGTCTCAATCACATTGCTAAATATTTGACTGACATTGAACTTCCACGCATTGGCACACACTTGCTAAGGCTAAGTGAAGTACCTATAACCATAGCTGAAATTGGAAGCCTGTCTGGCAATAAGGTCCTAGGCCCAAAGAAATTTGCGGCTTCATTTTACAAGGCATTTAAATATCTATTAATAGGTACTCTGACTAGAGTTCTTTTTAATTCCACACTAACTTTACTTTTGAAATCAAAGATCATAGAGACCCATAGGAAAAAAGAGATCCAATGTGAAAATATTTACTAAAATCCTAGTTACTCACCACAGTCATATTTGGCAGATAATACCAGGAGCTTATCAATCAGGCTTTGTTAGTAATAGACACCCATAGGATAATATATGATTGGCTGTGTCTGCAGTAGATATTGCGGAACAAACCATTACCCAGGTAACTCTCTCAAGTTCGATGCGGAAAAAACAATCTACAGTTAAATGGACCCTGCTGCCTAAATTAGTAGATACAATTGGTTTAGGGTCATCAATGAAAGGATTTATATTGGCTAACCACCAACAAACAAGAACAAAGATAAAGATTAATAGAGTTATCTCACATGTTAAAACCCTTTCCCGACCCACTACACATGGTTGCCCTCTTTCACCCTTTTTATTTGCTCTCTTTCTGTGTCTCTGTAAAACCTTTTATTGATAAGGTACAACATAAACCTGAAATACAAGTTCCAATAATAAAAAGTGAACATCAGAAGCTGGCCATTTTTGCTGATGATATAATATGTTTCCTTCTTTACCCGAGACATCTTTACTAGCATTATTGGCCGAATTACAACAATACCAAATTGTTGCTGCCTTTAAGATAATTATACCAAATTAACAGTGATGGAGCAGGGTTTTCGCGAAATAAAACCTGCTCGGATTGAACTGGGGAGAGGATGTAGCCTTACGGCTAGAGAGCTCGACCTCAGACCTGGGGAACCGGGTTCGAGTCTCGGCAACGACGCTCAACATCCTGTGATTCTGGGCAAATCACTTAATCTCCCTGTGCCTAACAAAAATGAATGTGTTCATCTGTAACGAAACTGGTGCTCATGATAAATAACACTTGTATTTGTTTTCTCTAGAAGTGTACTTACTGCCCTGCAGAAAAGGCCTGATAGTTATTTTTTAGAATCAACATGGCATATTAGAAATGTAAAAGGGAGAAAGAAAATGTGATCTGTCCTTCGCAAGTTCCTGATGATGGCCAAGGTTGCGCAGAGAGGAAATGAGATAAAAGAATGGAACTTCCTTGCCGAGCGGAGCATGAGGATATTTGTACTACAAGTTGATACATGAGTGAGATGGAGAGACGTACAAAACACGGAAGCCTGATACTAGAGTTTCCTCTGTTGGAAGTGATTACAGTGTGCGAAGTTGGAACAATGAGACGCTTGAGAGTTAGGCACATCGAGAGTGGTGTGATTGAACACCCCTTGTTTTGGACCAATCAAAATACATAATTCCATGTGAGATGCTACAAAGAGGGTTGGACCTTTAGTGAATTTAGGGTATAACTAGTAGTAGTAAGGGGGTGGGATTAGGAGCGCGTTTTACTTTACTTTGCGAGAGGAGAGAGCCCGACTACAGTAAGGACTTTGCACTATTCTGTTGTGAAAAAGATAGCTGTGCACATTCAGTCCTAACGCAAATGCATGGAACGGCATGCCGTCCAGTGGCATATTTTTCTGCCACATTGGATTCAGTGGCTGCAGTGTTACCAGGCTGTTTAAAAGAAGTAGCTGCTACTTGTGTGAGTTTGGAGCAGAGTGAATCAATTGTGATGGGACATCCATTGAGAGTGTATGTGCCACATTCTGTTGAGATTTTGTTGACACGAACTTGAACACAGCATCTTACGAGTAGTAGATTGACAAAGTATGAAAGAGTGATACTGGGAGCAGAGAATGTGACTGTGACAAGATGTTCAAATTTGAATCCAGCTACTTTGCTACCAAGTCCAATTTGTGAGGAAGTGGTGGATGAAGCAGATCATGATTGTCTGGATGTGATTGAATTGTGTACAAATCCAAGGCCAAATATAAAAGACACACCATTGCCTGAATCTGATTGTGTGATGTTTGTGGATGGGTCTTGCTTGAGAGATGAAAAGGGCACTCTACGTGCTTCCTATGCAGTTTGTACAGTGGCTATGGTTCTTGAAGCTTCGTGCTTGAAAGGAATAAGTTCCGCACAAATTTCTGAATTGGTGGCATTGATCAGAGCATGTATAATTGGCGAAAATCTGAGAATAACCATATTCACTGATAGTCAATATGGTTTTGGGGTTGTGCATGACTTTGGACAATTGTGGATGCAGCGTGGATTTTTGACATCATCAGGTTCACCAATTCGGAACAGTAATAATGTGAAAGATTTGCTAGTTGTACTACAATTGCCCAAAGAAACTGCAGTGGTGAAATTTTCAGCACATAAATCTGGAAACGATTATGTGACTAGTGATAACAGATATGCAGACCAAGTTGCATGTTTTTGTGCTCATGATTCAATTTCGATAAACAAAGAAACGCAAAAATCTGATACAAATTGTCATCTAATGTTCTCTTCTGTGGAGACATGGGAGGAGGTTAGGCAATTGCAGGAGGAAGCTAGTGAAGAAGAAAAAGAAACATGGATCAAAGCAGGTTGTACACATAGGGCTGAAGATGAAGTGTGGGTGTATACAGACGGGAGACCAATAATGCCAGACAGCCTGCTATCACAGATGGCAAGGATGTATCATGGCTTAACACATGTAGGGAGAGATGCGATGATCAGGCTTTTCAAGCAATCTTGGTTTAATCCTAAGTTCAGGGTCATTGCAGAGGGTCTTTGCCAGAGGTGTATAACTTGCCAGCAGAAAAATGCAGGAAGAGAGACAGTTGTCAGTTTGGGACGAATTGGAAAAGCAGCAGGTCCATTTACCCGACTGCAAGCAGATTTCATAGAGTTACCCTCATGTAATGGTTTGAAATATGTGCTGGGTGTGGTTTGTCTGTTCTCTCGTTGGGTAGATGCTTATCCAACAAGACAAAATGATAGTCTAACAGTTGCTAAATTGCTACTAAGAGAGACTATACCAAGGTTTGGATTTCCAGTCTCTTTAGAAACAGATAGAGGAACTCATTTTAATAATGAAATAATACGGATGATTTGTGCAGCATTGCAAATTGAGCAAAAACTACATTGTGCCTATTGACCAGAAGCTTCAGGTGTGGTCGAGCACATTAATGGCACTATTAAGTCAAGACTCTCGAAAGTATGTGCGTCCACAGCACTGAAATGGCCAGATGCTTTACCGTTAGTTTTGATGAGTCTGAGAAGTTTTCCTGATAAAAAGACTGGATTATCGCCCCACGAAGTGATTATGGGGAGAGCAATGAGGCAGCCAATAGTTCCAGCAAATCAACTGATGAATATAACTGATGATCTAGTGCTCGATTATTGCAAAGGATTGGCTGATGTGGTGCGTTCTGTGCCTCATCAGGTTGGAGAAGTTGCAACCACAACACAGCAAGAACAAGCACATGACCTAAGTCCAGAGTGGATTCTGGTGAAGAAACATGTGAGAAAGTCGTGTTTGGAACCACGTTGGCATGAGCCATACCAAGTGATACTGGTAACAATGACAGCAGTGAAGTGTGTTGACTTACCAAATCGGATCCACGCAAGTCACACAAGAAGAGTCCCAAGTCCACTTGAAAGACCAGAAATGAATGAAGAAGAAGAGCAAGAACAGGCACCAGCTACTGCGTCTCGTGAGACTGTTGTCGATGCCAATGATGGGAAAAATTTGATTGAAGGACAAGTGCAAACAAGAAAAGAAGCAAACAAAAGAAGTTGTGAACATAGTCTTGAATCTGGTGATACTGTGCAAGTGAAAAAGACAAGAAAGGGAGATATATGGCCAAAGGGAGTGAAAAGACTGAAATGCACTCTGAGAGAAAAAGTTCCAAACACAATAATAGAAGTATCGAGCCAAACAGAACAAAGTGACTCTGAAGAAGATACAGTTCGGAGAACAAAAAGGGCAAGAGTTCCGAACAAGAAGTACACAGCACCTGAATGGACATACGTGGTGACTGAAGCAGTTGAACACACAGACCAGTGTGGGGAAGGGACTGTTGCAGAATCGAGTAACAAAAACTGCTATGAGCCACACTAGATGAACTGTTAAAAAATTGGGGTGCAGAAAATTGAAAAGATCACTCTGAAGAGTGCAGAAAATGAAGCTGGAATTGAGTTAAAGGCTGTGAAGATATAAAAAAATTAAAAAGAGGGGGTGAAGCAAGGAGGCTTAAGAAGTGCTTTTTAGATACACTATACTATTTTTACATTATTTTTGCTAGTTTTTAGTTTTTTAGTTTTTTTGAATTTTAGTTCTAGTTTAAATTTTTTGATTTTAATAGAAAATGGCAAAGGCAAATTTTCCAGAGACTGGATATCAAAACCAAAGTTTTAAACGTAGATGTATTAATGATGTACTAATGTTTGTTTGGATAACACTAGTTGATGATAATTGCTTTATTTGTTGATTAATAAAAATCATTACAATCAAAAAAAAAAAAAAAACACAACAGATTAGAAACATTATTTCTTCCCATACAATTTATACACAACTTTATACTAAAAAAATTTAGCAGCAATAATAGAAAGCAGCAGTGAATAAAGTGCATTTGTGCCGGTGTTATCATTAAAATTTTAAAGCAATTTATCTTTAATCTTAATTTAATTAACCAATCCTTTAACAGTTTAAAATATTTAATAACTATAATGTAAAGTTATTTCTACCCATAAAATTTATACACAACTTTATACTAAAGACATTAGCAGCAATAATAGAAAGCAGCAATGAATAAAGTGCATTTGTGCCGGTGTCATCATTAAAATTTTAAAGCAATCTATCTTTAGTCTTAATTTAATTAACCAATCCTAGAACAGTTTAAAATATTTTATAACTATAATGTAAAGTTATATGCAGAAATATTAAAAGCTGATTCTAAAAGCAAATTTTTCAATTCATTTTTGCATTAAAATCTTTGACGACTGTATTAACAATCAGAATCTGTTTTGGTTAATAGTTTTTTTCTGCAATAAAAATAAACTTTACAAATTGGGTAATCAAGCGGGGCATAGACCCAGTGAGACAAGTAATGATGGCGTGGCGACATGTTCTCACCCCTAATTCTTTAAAAATCGGTCTTAACAAAGACTTCCGCTCTTCTAGCAGTTGGGGGCAGGTAGTTACAATATGTATTAAAGTTTCCTCATAGGAGCCACATAACCTACAAAGTTTATTAGACCATTTTTTTTCCCATTTAGGTATTCCGTCCTTAGTGGGATATCTCCCAAACCGCAATAACATAAATTTGTTCCTTAAGAATGATTTTAAGTGGGTCATCAAGTATAATTGGGGTTCTAATTTAATAAATGAGTTAATAACTGACCAGGAATGATTCTTTTTTCTGAGTTCATCTTTATCTAGAAGACTCGATAGTAAATTGACTGATCGATTTATAGTTTGTTTAAAAACAGCTTTGCTCCTAACTTCTTCTTCAAAGGTTGGACACTCAAAATTATTTAAACTCTCACTTAAAAAGGATCTCCAGCTACTAGCATGCTCATACCTCGTTATCTCCTGCCAGCACTGGTTTGCAAGGGTACCTTGTTCTGAGCGATATAAAGTATATAATATTTTTAAAAAGGCAGATTGTCGTACCAAAGATTGCCTTTTCAGACCAAATTCTAATCTAACATTAGCATGTCCTATATACCTGGGGATCCTAAAAACTGATTTGAAGACTTTTATTTGTAGGTCATCAAGAATTTTCACGTCTTTACCACGAAAAATCATTGAGCCATAAGCCAAAGATGGAATCAGCTTTGCTTTCATGACCTTCAATAGATGTTCGTGATTTGGACATGACAACTTGTCCCTCAACCTTCTAAAGGCAAATGACAGAGCTGTTGCCTTCGCTTTAAGGTTAATAAAATGCTGTCTAAAGGACATATTATCGTCAAATGTTATTCCTAGATATTTATAAAATTTTACAGTTTCAATATGTAACCCATTAATGTTCCATTCTTTTTTATCTATTTTTTTTCCACCTATAATCATTATTTTTGTCTTTTTAGTATTAATTTTCAAACCGTTAAGGGTAATATAATGATTAAAAGAATCCACTAATCTTCTTAGACCTATGACAGAATGACTTAATAATATTGTGTCATCAGCATATTGTAAATATTTGATATCTTTGCCTAAGAGGGAAGGCGAATGAGCATTAACTTTTTTAAATATATAGGAAGGTCGGCCATAAAAAGATTAAAAAGACATGGAGCCAAAACACAACCTTGTTTCAGGCCAGTATTAGTTTCAAGTCGGCGGGTTGTACTTCTACCATCTCCGACTTTGATCTGAACCCATGTCTTGGTATATAACAATTTAATCATTTCAAGCAATTGGTTTGGGATGCCCCAATTTAAAAGTTTAGCCCAAAGTAAATTTCGAGGAACAGAATCAAAGGCGGCTTTGAGATCGATAAAACAGATATATAACTTTTGCTTTCTATATTTAGCCCTTTCGCCTAATAAAGTCAATAAAATCAAGTTCGTGCTAGTTGATTCACCTCTTCTAAAACCGGTTTGGAAAGCTGGAATTAGATTTTTTCTTGTTGCCCAATCTTCCAATTCTTCAAGGAGGCAACTTGCAAAGATTTTCGCCTCCACATCAGTTAGGGCTATTAGTCGGTAATTTGCAGGATTGTCATGTGGGCCACTTTTATATATCGGCTGAATTATGCTTCCTTGCCATGACTCTGGGACTAATCCCGTTTTAATGATATCATTAAATAAAATTGTTAAAACCTCTGGCCAATGCTTAAGATTTGCTTTAAAAATTGAATTTGGAATCCCGTTTGGGCCAGGCGCTCCATTCGATCTGATCCTGCTCATTGCCTTTTTAACTTGCTCTATAGGCCATAACTCAATTACTTGTGGCCCAACTTGGGCAATAAGCGGGACTTGCTCCTTAGGCCATAACTCCTCAACTTGTAGCTCTGCCTGGTCAATATGCTGAATAGAACCGTATTTTCTGCCTTCTTCTCTGCTCGATATATTCATCTTCTGCCAAGCAATATTGATGTCAGACTGTGGAGCCGAGGGTGCAACATAGAGATTATAGATGAAAGTTGACCAGCCGGATTCATCAATATTAGCACTATTCCCTCTTTTACTACCATTTTCAAGATTATTAATTATGCCCCAGAAAAGTTTTGGATTTTGGCTTTTACATGAGAAATGTAGTTTAGTCCATAATCCCTCATAATACGATTGTTTAGCTTTCCATATTTCATTTTTGTATTGTTTTCTGCACTTTTTTAATTTATGAATTTCCAAAGTTTTTAGTACTCCATTCGGTTTTCTAAAAGTCGCCCTAATCGCTCTATGAAGCTGTCTTTTTAAGCGAAGCAGCCGATTAGAATACCATCCTGATTGTTTTGTTATCATGACGGAGCCTTTTGATGTTGTTGATGGAGGAAAACGATCTAAAAGAGAGGCACACAAACAAGGCCAAATATCAACCATGGACTTCCCTTCTTTTTTCTCTTCCAAGACTTTGATGATTAAGAGTTCTAGAAAATCCAATATTTCCTTTTGGTTTCTTGGATTCCATACTAGCCTTTTAAGACTAAAGGCTGTTGGTACAATTTTCATTGATCTTGCTTCCGGTAGATGATCCATTGATAAGACCAATGAAATTAATTGTGGGTTGTGGTCACTTTCTATCCTGGGTATTACTTGATATTTATGAAGGGAGCATGTCAGCCCCGCCGAGATGATGGAATAGTCAATGACGGAGAAATTGCCTGATTTTTTAAATGTGGGTATTTGACCATCGTCCTGCAATAACACAAGGTTAAATTTTTTGAGCTGTAAACCACACATCTGTGATAGTGCTTTTATTGGTTTATTGACGCAATTTCGATTAAGGAAATGCATATTAAAATCTCCTGAGATGATTATCGTTGCGTCTAGATGGTCATGATACAGCACTTTAACTATTTCCCATAAGATAGTGAAATTGAGAAGCTTTGTCAGAGTTTTTGGGCTTATGTACACGTTTAGGAATATTATAGGTTGATTAAGAGCTAGTTTGATACATAAGAGCCATGCCAGTTGAAAGTCAATCTCGAAATGTTTGACATTCAGACTTAAGGAGACATAGATGGATAGACCTCCACTTGCGCGACCAAAGGCAGCCTTACGGAGAGCAACGTTCAAGTACTCATAATAGCCAATCAGGGGTTCCTTTTCCATGCTCCATGTTTCCTGGAACATTAAGACATCAAAATCCCTGAGGAAACTTATTGTATCGGGATCCTCTAATAACGATTTTAGACCATTTGTGTTCCATGAACAAATATTAAAGGGTTTTAAGACATTATTAGAGCTCTTTGGGCATCATTCGCGCATGTCAACACTCCCTTTTGTTAGTATTTTAGGGAGCCAACTCCAGTCGTCAATGAGAGCTGTATCTTTCTTTAGCTCTTCACATACACGAGTGCCTGATTTACAGCTCGTAATCTTAATCCCAGATGACAGATCTAATTTTGTTGCTGGCCCAGATGCTCCTTTCAGAACCCTCGGATGTCCTCTTAGTCTTAAATTGGTAACAGGATCCCTTAAAACTGGACTATTAGATGTCAACATCGGAATCAGCAGAGTAGGATATTGATTTTCGCTGATTTTCCATATTTTAATGCCCCATTTCTCAAATTGAGTTTTATTTGCTAAGATATTACTAATTATGTCTTCTCGATGCCAAGTTGTAAGAGTTATCTCTTTATTGATATTGTTATGATCTTGCTTGAACTCAACCGAATCTAAGTCCTCTGATGTTAAATCTTTAAACTCAGGAATTGCGTTCAACAGTTTCAAAATATTACCGCGATTTAGGATATCATATGGGCCTCTTGTGGTATACCGTGGGCAGAATGCTAATTTCATAGATGTATCTGAGTAATCATTAGTCTTTAATTTCTCTTTTTTTATATTACTATTTTTCTCCGTTAACAGCTGCATGTCCAGAATGACCCCTTTACCAGGCACAGCTTCATCCACTATGATTCGTTCGGAGGTTACTGTATGGTTGATTTTAGTTGCACTATTTTCTAAAAAGGCGACATTGTTAGAAGTTTTCCCTATAACCGCTTTTTGCAATTCACAATGTTGATCAATTCCTCTATGGGCCTGATCTTGTCCACTCCCTTGTGAATCGGATGTAGCAATAATCTGGGACCATGTACTATCATGGAACACTTCAGAAAGTGGTCGTATTGGGGCCTGATCAATTTGAACAGCTATAGTTTTACTCCGGCAAGATTCCAAAGGTTTAAAAATTGGATACATTTCTTTCGTATTAAGCTCAGTTGGTAAGACATTAATTATAGATTTTTTTGAGTTTTTTGATTTATTATGAGCTTTCCTTAATCTTTTTCTCGCCCTTTTGGTTAAACCCTCTGAGTTTAAATTAAGAATTGATGTCTGATTTGAAGTAGTTTGTAAGTCATTAACTTCGTCTAATGATGTTGGATCCATGAATTCATTTCCTTCACTCAAGTCTTGGTATTTCTGTGACATATTTAATTTGGTCTCATCATTTGAGGATTGGTTTTCCCTTACTACAGCATTTCTTTTTGATGGAACTATATTATGTTGTTGAGATTTATTTTTATTAATACTATATTTATTTTTGGTTGTTGAGTTTCTTCTTATCACAATTTTTTCATGTAAGTTCCCAATTTCATCTAAGGGTTCCGTAATTAAAGCTTTTGTATCCAAGAGGGGACCATGGTTCTGTTCGGTCTGAACTATTTTGTTTTGTGCAATTCTGTCTGACATCGCTTTTACCTCTTGCACCATGGATCTCACAACGGTCGGTAGCTCTGAGATTTTATCAATTAGTTGCGCACAGGTACATATTGACAACTGAACTTCTTTGTCTGATTGTACTTTGGCTACCAGATTTGATAGATGAAGCAATTTAGCATCTATTCCAGCTACGTAAAGAGCCAAAGTGTTTAATAAGTCCACTTGTATGTTCAATTTGTTCGAGTGAAAATTAAGAGCGTTGGTGATATTATCCATTGTGTTAAGTAAACTACCCCATATTCCACAATCTGGACTTTTTTGTTTATTTTCTGAGTCTCGGGTTCTATCCCGAAAGTTTTCATCATATTTGGCTAATAATGATAGGTCTGCTGAACTAAGTGGATTAATCAAAGAATCAACTTGCACTGGTTTACTTTGATCATTTAAAATAGACACATTCTCAACTCTGACTTTACCTGGGACCAGAGTTGACTTATTGTCTTTATTAATGATACCAGTATCCAAAATTAAACTTGATAAGTCCATATTAAGTAACTTTTTACTGCCATTTGGGCTAGAAGATGCCTCTGGAATCAAGGTTTGACAACCCCTGGTAGTTTCTAACTTAGATATAATGGGGGAGGACATGAAGACCTCATCACTTGGATTTTCGTCCGGACCAGAGGATATATTGATTACGGAATTAATCTCACTTTGGCTAAGACCTGGTGGTGTTAGCATAATTGAATCTTTACGCCCATTGGATATTACAGTAGAAGACGTAAAAACCATAGAAGCCATAGAAGCCATAGAAGCATGAACTTGAGCTTTTGCCTGAATCGGGCGAATGGGTTGTGGTGCTATTGTTGAGATTTTCGCAATAGTTGTAGACAAACAGATCCCAGTATTATTAATTACTGATTGAGAATCACTACTGGCCTTCTTTGCCTCTAACTCCGACTCTGGAAAAAGCTGAGCATTGTCCAGCATATCAGGCATATCAGGCAAGAACACAGTGTCAGCCTCAGATGTTTGGTCCCCATTAGCACAAATAGTCACTGACAATGTTCCATTATCATTAGCCTTGTTTGCGAATTTATGCTGCTTAAAGAATCCCATGATAGATGGTTGACTACTGCTAGGCCGGTTATGGACTCCAGAGTTCCGGACGTCTGCCGGAGAATTTGTATTTAAAGAAAATACTGCTGAGTTGACTCTGTCTCGAGGTATGTCTCCTTTAGGACTACTCTGACCGATCAGAAGATCATCCCCTATTTCTAAACTCCCCTCATTCTTTCGCCGCCATTTTGATTGGGGTCGTGGCAGTGTCCCACGCTGACGACCTGACCTCATTGTGTGTTTGCAGTCACTTAATAGTCACTTGATAATAATATCACCACTATTTTCAGTACGTCGTTGAAATATTGGCCCTCCTGCTCCTCCTGCTGAATCTTGTTGGTAGATGCTGAAAAATGGGCAAAATGCGGCAGGGTATGCAGCGGGGAACAGATGTAACGATGTAGCAGTGGGCAGGGCTTGGGGGAAACGATGGAATGGCAGGGGGTGCGCGAGAGCAGGGCACACTGGGCGCCGCAGGCTGCACCCAACCTAGTCGGGCCGCCTCTGCGGGGCTCCTGGGCACTACACTCCGCGACCACCACTAATGGTGACCACGCTCTCACGCTTTTTTACACCCCCTGCTGAGCCTCTCCTCCACTCCTGCGAAGGGATCTGTGAAGCCCCCAAAAGTGTGAACCAAACGCACCAAACACCACACACCACTCGCCATACACCGTCTCAGCCTCAATACTCCTGGTACCTTTGCTGCAGTTCTCTATGTCTCCTGCTCCTGCTGACTGCTGACTCCACGAAGCCCTTTGCTGGCTTCCTTCGTCCCTCGACAGACACCCGGTCCTCGCTGCTCTGAACGCGGCTCCGTACACAGCTCCGTACACGGCTCCTCCTTCCTCCAACACCAACACCCGCACCTGCACCTACACCGACGTCTCACGGGCTCGCAACCTCACAACCTCGCGAACTCGCGGACAAAGTCAATGGGACTGGGCAGGGCACGGCAGGGTTTGAGCGCTAAGACTCGGGCGCTGAGAGTTGGAGCCGGCAGCCTCTCGCCTCTCTCCTCTCTCCTCCGTGAATTTCCGATTCCAAGTTCCGAGTTCCGATTCCCAGTAGGTGGCAGTAGAGTTCCAGCACACAATCCGTGTGAACCGTAATGGCTTTTTCTCAGCTCCCTGTGAACTGGGCCTCATTCACTAGTTGTTGTTGTGCCTTATTTTATGTACCCTACTAAAAATAATATTACCAATAATGTGCTGAGTGAAAAAGTAGATGTGGGAAATCTTAAAGAAGAACCACAAACTAACATTGAGAAAATAACAGGTGATAATATATATCACCAGGATAATTCCATTAATGATTTTTCGTTAAATGTTTTGACTAAACTATTGTATGAATAAGTTGACACTATGGATGCGAGAGATTATGTGTGCATGCAATTACCATTGCCTGTGTCTGAGGGGGTGACCTATCATCACCTTCCTTTAATTTATGGAGTTTCGTGTAGTCTTCTAACAAGTTTGTTCTATGAAAAAGGAAATTTGCAGTATCGTTACTCAAATTATGATTTAGTATTTTCCGAAGTGCCAATTAGAAAGAATATGAATAGGATAAATAGTGCGAAAAATGCGGAATATATGGGTGAGTTCTTTCATACAACTAAACAATAGATACTGTATATGCACATCGTAATAATTTAACATGTAGTCTGCGTCAGGAGGAGATTGAGTTTATAAATTTGGTAGAAGATAGAAGACAGAGTTTTAAGGAAAAAGCTGCTGAGCAAAAGTCCTGTGTACCTCCTTGGGCTTTTAGAGAAGGTGATTACAAAAAGGGTGAGACTCGTGCTGCAATGACTCTGGATTGGCATTATAGGGGAACGCTTTGCTTACTTAGACTAAAAACTGGTTTTAACAATGATTTCATTGGTTCCAGTAAATGTGATCATGTTTTCCTAATTACGGGAGGTTGGGGAATAAGAGGTGGTACGGATCCTGTTTTCCCTGGAATATATTATGTGTGTGGTAAGAATGCCTACTATAGGTTGACTGCACATTGGTATGGGTGTTGTTATATGGGGATAGTCTTTCCCAAGGTTTATCATTTAGATAAGAATCATGGAATCAATGAAAGAAAGAATGAATTAACACGAAATAAAAGGGGAATTAGTGCTGCAGAGATTGTGGGAGATATTTTTGGAGCATTGATACCTTCAGTTGGGGTCATTTTAAACTCACATAAAATTAGGAAATTGTCCACAGTGGTTGATCGTTTATCAACAGACACTGCTGGTGGGTTCTTAATGATTGATACAGAAATTGTTGCTATAAGATCTATGGTCTTACAAAATAGACTTGCGCTTGATGGATTATTGGCAAAAGAGGGCGGAGTCTTTAGTATATTGAAGGTTCAACAGTGCTGTACTTATATCCCTGACAAAAGTAAGAACCTGGAGGGATATATTAAAAATATTACACATTTACGGGAAGATTTAACTGAACTGAAGGTTGATGGTGCTTGGGAGAGACTTGGTATGGGTTTCTCCTCAGTGGGTACTTGGTTTTCTATTTTTGGTGATAGCTTGCTAGGGAAAATACTAACACTTATAATTGCTGTAGTTACAGGAATACTAATGCTGGTAATTAATATATAAGTGTTGTAAGTGCAAGAAACGAACACTAGATACTAAACGAAGAGCGAGAAAGAGAAAGAGAGAAGAAATAGAATTGGAAGACAGAAGAGGAAATTACTATGAAATAGTAAAGGATATAGATGGAATTATGTTGAAACAAAAGAGAACTACTGCTTTCTAAGTAGTATAAATGATGACAATCAGATTTTTGGGTTGTGTTTTTATGATGGCTCAAGTTGCCATCAAAGGGGGATTGATGGAGCATAGTTTTCGCGAAATAAAACCTGCTCGGATTGACCTCCTCAATGTGCAACTTATTAACCGAATGTTGTGAAAATTAACTGTGCAAGACTAAAAGGGGAACGATGAAGACTGCGCAAGTGCGTGCTGGGAGTGTTAAGAGTAGGCCGCAAATGCACATGACTAATGTAGAAAATAATACAAAAGTCAAGAGTTTATTTTTCACTAACAACTAGAAAATAACAAGCAGCACGAAAGAAAAGGGAGCAAATGAAAGCATTCAAAGGAAGTTTAATAGTGCATTTTTATAAAATGATAAATAACACTTGTATTTGTTTTCTCTAGAAGTGTACTTACTGTCCTGCAGAAAAGGCCAGAGAGTTCTTTTTTAGAATTAACATGGCATATTAGAAATGTAAAAGGGAGAAAGAAAATGTGATCTGTCCTTCGCCAGTTCCTGATGATGGCCAAGGTTGCACAGAGAGGAAAAGAGATAAAAGAATGGAACTTCCTTGCCGAGCGGAGCAGGAGGACATTTGTACTAAAGTTGATACATGAGTGAGATGGAGAGACGTACAAAACACGGAAGCCTGATACTAGAGTTTCCTCTGTTGGAAGTGATTACAGTGTGCGAAGTTAGAACAATGAGACGCTTGAGAGTTAGGCACATCGAGAGTGGTGTGA
Source organism: Calotriton arnoldi (assembly GCA_963921515.1). Taxonomy (NCBI): domain Eukaryota; kingdom Metazoa; phylum Chordata; class Amphibia; order Caudata; family Salamandridae; genus Calotriton; species Calotriton arnoldi. The sequence goes on from CAWUFW010002100.1 coordinate 928,611, forward strand.
TTAAACACCCCTTGTTTTGGACCAATCAAAATACATATTTCCATGTGAGATGATACATTGACCTTTAGTGAATTTAGGGTATAACTAGTAGTAGTAAGGGGGTGGGATTAGGAGCGTGTTTTACTTTACTTTGCGAGAGGAGAGAGCTGTGTTGCTGTTTCCTAAATCTATGGGCTAGCTGTTCTGCTGATCCTGACTCTTTGACTTTGCTCCTCAACTCTTCTTGAGGTGCCTAGCTTACTCTCATGGCCAGAGGGTAGCTTTTCAGATTTCTAGAACCTCGTAAGATTGGTTAGTATAATATGCTGAATTTGCATAAATCTATTTGCAAATGTCTTTATTCTTTTGTCTCTACGCCTATCCACTCACTCATTACGCTGACATTTGAGATGTACAATTGGTGTTGATTTTGCTAATGTTTCTCTTGTATGATGACTTATGGTTAGAGCTGTATTGTACTTGATGAGCAATTCACATTTATTTGGATAAAGCATTTCTAACTTGAAAAGGGTGTTTGTCATTATTAATGTCATTTTCTTAGCTATATGAAATGACTATTTTATGATGATATTTTAGAAATTCTAATATTATTTTGCCAAATCCCTGATTAACTAAATAAAGATTCATGTCCAAGAAAAAGATAAATAGGATGAACAAATTGGTAAGTTTGGTTTGAACTCACCCAGCGTGCTAGGGACTGTAGGGTATTGAATTGGGTCCAGATAATTAAAAGTTGTCAGTTCCTGAATGCTGCTGGATCAACAGGAATAAATGTTTCAAACCCCTTAAACAATGAAGTCCTGTTGCCAGAAGCTAGCTTCCGCTGCTTCAATAGTCCAGTTAGATAGTTAGGTATATTTGCCATCACAGTTACAAATTCTGTTATGAATGCAATACAGGTTTTAGACACCATATATGAAGATCTATAAGGTGGCGGATGTTGAGATCTCAACTTTTGGATGTGCCACATGTATAAAATTCTTTATGCCACACCTCTTATACATTGCAGAGACACTCCCCCCTAACAGTCTCAAAATCAGTTATTCACTCAATACAATTCGGCTAATAGCACTGACGTAGCTCAATAAATGACCTAGTACTGTAAAACAGATTTTAATATGGCTACAAATAAGGATCAATCAAAGAAGTCCACTCTAAAAGCTTATTCAAAACGGTATCCTTCCAGATATGTTAGTGATCCCTAGGGGAAAGAATTAATTTTCTAAAAATAATCCTTAAGAAAATTAATTTTTTCCCATAGGGATCACTAACATATCTGGAAGCATACCGTTTTGAATAAGCTTTTTCGAGTGGACTTCTTTTGATTGATTATATGATACAGGAGGCAAGGTCCACTACGTACCTCTCTCTCCCTCTTTTGATTAACCTGCAAATAAGGATGACATCAGATTCCCTGGCCCTCTCTGCAGGGTCACCCCCAAATGTTTTGCATTTTACCCTCCACTTTTTGCTGAATTAGTTTTTGTTGGCATTAGGACTGCTAACCAGTGCTAAAGTGCTTGTGCTCTTTCCTTTAAACAAAGTTAAATTGGATTAAATCCAATTGACACATTTAATTTACGAATAAGTCCCTTATAGAGTGCTACACGATATACTCAGGACCTGTAAATTAAATGCTACTAGTGGGTCTGCAGCACTCGTTGTGCCATCAACTCAAGTAGCACTTTAAAACATGCCCCAGGCCTGCCATTGCAGCCTGAAGCAGTTCTAAACTGCCATGTCAACGTGGCATTACAACCCCCATGCCAAGCATGAAACTCCCCTTTTATTCCTTATAAGTCACCCCTTAGTAGACCCTAGGTAGCCCATTGGGAAGGGTGCTGTGTAAATAAAAGGTTAGACATGTACTTTTAAGTTTTACTTGTCCTGGTAGTGAAAAACACCTAAACTTGTTTTCACTACTGTGTGGCCTACCCCTCCCATGTGTTAACATTGGGGATTCCTTATTGCATTAACAGCTGTAATTTCCAAATGAGAGCCAGTAGCTATGTCAGATTTGGTGTTTTTGGCATTGTGGTGAAGAGCCCTATTTAATGGTAAAGTCAGGTTCTTTATAACAATTTTTAAAATGCCACTTTTAGAAAGTTCACATTTTTGTTCCCTTAACCCTTTTGTGACTGTAGCTTGGCCTCGTCACATGACTGGGAGGAATTCACAAAGTCTGTCAGTTCACCCAGACAGTCATACAATAGAGGGATTAGGTGCACCTGAATGGGCAATTTCTGGCAGGATGAGGGAGTGGAGCTGCGCACAGCCCCACTTACAACTGAATCGCCTGTGCTCTGCCTTCACACAAAGGGCCTAACAACCCCACATTGCCACTGCAGCCAGCTTTGAGGCAGGGCAGGGGAGGCCGGAGAGTCCATGCACTTCAAAGCCACTGTCTAGAAGCTTCTACCACCTTCCAGAACTAGTGCACCAGGGTATAAAATGACGGGCCTCAGTCACCAACTCTTCAGTGCACTTCTGGACCCATGGATACTCTGCCAGGAAAAATTCCTGCTGTGCTGCGGGAAGGACTGCCACTCTACTGGACTGCTGCTCTACAAGACTGATGACCTGCTGGATTGCTGCCCTGTTTGTCCTGATGCTCTACTTGTGCCTGGGGACAAGGACTGGATCTTCAACTGTCACAGGACCTCCAGAGTGACTCACAAGGGTTAGTTTGTTGGCCTCCTGTTCCAAGCCACAGGGACACAAAAGGCTTCCTCCATCTTGAACCTGCACCTGAACCCAGCCTGAGTCCTGGCCCTCCAAGTGGTGTGCCTCTAGTCCTGGACCCTTGAAATTAATGCTAAATGTGCCCGGGTATCCAAAATCCAAATGTGGGGAATTTGAAATGTTTGGCTAAAAACTGCTCTGAGAACCAGAAGGAGACCGGGACCAGCCTGCTCACCTATCTGCCCAAGATGCATTGTCAATCGGATTGACTTTACTTCTTCTTCCACTGTGTTTTTCTCTGCAGCAGCGAATCCATTTCAGCTGTCCTTTGCCAAAAAGGTGTCCAACTTTGTGAAACCGTCTTCGGCTATAGCCCTCTGCCTCGACCCGCTGGAGATTTTCAACTTCCATTTAAGAGACTAAGTCCAAACGTAGAAACTTCACTGCAGCTTCGACCCAAGGCTATCTGGTGACAACGCTCCCTCTTTGGACACCTCCTGTAGCCTTGCCCTTCTCAACTTTACCTTCTAAGGACATTTTTCTCAAGATTGTTTTCAAGTCTGAAGGTAAGCGCTGCCAGGGCCCAATCCAGTTCTTGTCTCCGAACTGCGCTCCATTGCGGTCGACCATTTTTTTCAACTTTGACCCGATCTCGCACGACTAGATGTCCGCGGTTGGAGCTTTGATCTATTAGGCGCCAGTTTTCACCAAAAAATTTTAACATTTCAAAATGTGTAATTCCCATTCTGCTGATGGGCTTTTTGTAGTTTTGGTGTCAAATAATTTATTAAAATGTACCGTATTTTTCTAAATTGGCTTGGGATTTTTCTTGTTTTGTGTTTTCACTTTATTACTGTTTGTGTGCTCATTAATGCTTTTCACATTGCCTGTAAGTTAAGCATGACTGCTTTTCGTGCCAAGTTACCCAGGGTTAAGCATAGGGTAATTTAGTGACTTTTTGTGGTTCACCCTGCCAGGGATTGTGGCTTTTGCTTGACAGGGTTCACACCCCAATCAACCAACAACCCAATTTCTAACATTCCCTAATGTCGAAAATTATTTTCGGGCTGCACAAATATGCCCAGTATTGGAATGGTTGAAGCATCCCTATATAAACCTACTATGCCAGCTACGTCAAAATTACTTGAACATTGAGAGCTGGTGGTACAAAAAAGAATGGTCATGCCACATCTCTTTCCTATGAAGCCCATGATATATAACCCGGAATCCTACTAGGTCTGATGATGCCACGTTTCAAAACTGGAGGCGACATACTGCACCGGTATTAATGGAGTTTACACTAATGGATCAGTTAGATCAGAACAGATTCTTGTATAAACAATTTTGAATTGCTCCCGGAACATAGTTAAAGCTTTGCTAGTCCCTCCACTAGGCATGCTTGAATTCATGCTAAGTGGATGTGAACCCTTTTTCAATGAGGATAGAGAGGTCAAAAGGAGTCACATGTTTACGCTCTGTTGGGAAGATGCCATCAACCTCACATATTGGTGGACAGATTGGAAGGGGATCTCAACACTGAGATTACAGAAGAAATGTGGGACATTGTTTGGTCTACAGCAGCAAAACTTCAATTATTTCTCAATGCAAAGAGAACTCATATAAAATTCAGATGCTTTGGTACTTCACTCTTATATAATTGACAGTTATAGTTGGGTCCTTTGACAGATATTGAAAGGGATGCAATGAATGTAATGAATGGGTCTTCACATCACATAGGTGGTGGGCCTCCCTTAAGATTCACGATTATCACAGGTAATAATCTCTTATTGGAAACTACTGCCTGTTTTGGGCATTGATCCACTGGTGCTGTTGTTTGGTTATTCAGGAGATGACCAGCTGTACCTTTAATAAACCTATGCTACCTCGCCTTTTAATAGCTGCTCAGCTGTCCATTGTTCTTTTTTGCAAAAATCAGTGGATTCTCTCCATGTGGACTAAATTGTCATCAATATGAACAAGTTAACAGCAAATATCCATGATAGCATACTGACATTGAAAAAAGTGTGGGTACCTTTTAAGGCCTGTGCCAAAGTCTGCATCTGATGAAGATCAACAAAGCGGTGGTTAGATAACTAAAATGTCTCTATTGACCTCTAATGTTTTAAAAATTGGCCTACACAGAAAGGCCTCCAATTATACCTGTGGTGTTTTGATTCCATTTTTAATTTTATTTATAATGTCTAAAAACTCAATAAAGTTATTAAAAATGCTGCTATACTGTCTATTTATTACTGGAGGGGAAAATGCATACTTCTGTAGTATAATGTACTCTTGCAACAGCCTGAGGGACAGGGATGCGTGAGATTCAACAACCTCTGTAATGCTCTTGACTATTTTCACTGATTACAAGGTTTTTACATGCCTTGTCTTTGTAGAAAGTGTTTCATGTACCATCGCTGTTTGTTTGTGTGTGCAAGCCAGTTTAGGTAGTGGTAGTTGTATTACAAGTGTGTAGTTTTTAGGTCTTGTTGACCTTGCCTATGACTGAATGGCTTTCTTATTTGTCTAAGTTCCACATTTCTGATTATTCATGTGTTTGTCCCTCCCAAAGAGCACTTTGATCTGTGGTTTGATTGGATGAATTGTATCCTTTCACTGCTGCCGCCAGACCTTGCATTGTAGAGTACAAGGGACTTTATCAAAATGATTTTACTTTGCTGCTTAAAATCCTTAGGGCACTTCAGAGGAAGGTAAATATTAATTATTCTGAGGATGATGCATCAACCTCCGAATTATGTTATGAAGTACCTAGGACCTGCAAAGAAAAGGACAGAATCTTGGAGTATGGGTGTTTGTTAGTACAACCAGGAATCGTCAAGGCAGATATGGCCTGGCCTTCCAGGACAGATGCAAGCCAGCAGGCACAGAAGGAGCAACACAGACCACAAGGGTCTCTCGGGATTCAACTACATAGCTAGGCAACTAAGAGCTGAAGCACTATAACATCATGGTCAAATTAGTGAAAATAACAACACAGGTGGGTGGTAGAGAAAGAAGTCTGCTCTGAAGGCAGTCGCTGCAGTCAATTTTTCAAAAGCCCACCTCTGTCTCTAATGAGAGGTTTGAAGCACTTCAGCAGGTGATTGCAATATTTACAGTCGTTGAGGTTGCTCTTTGGTCATACTGACTCAGGTCAGCATATTCAGTCTCCTTGCACTGTCTATGGCCTTCCGGGTAGGCAAGACAGCAGCAGAAGTAGGGCAGTTCAGCAGAGCTTCAGCAGTCCTTCAGGTTTAGACAGGTGCACTAGTTGTGTTCATGAAACATTCACCATATGCATATGTTTTAATATTCACAAAGAGTTGCGGAAGTGGTGCTTGCCTATGTTCATGAACATTATGTTCAGTTAAAGAATAAACATAAAGGATCACCAGCTAGTCCACATCTCTGGGCTTAAGGGAGTTTAACAGGCATCTCCCCTAAAAAAAAAAAAAAAATCAAGAACGAGTTGCAACAAGGTTAAGTTTGTGCACAGGGAGGTTAAGGCAGGAGACCCATTTATGGCTTCAGGGTGGAAAGATAAATTTTGGATCTCCCCACTTAAGGATTACCAAGAGAGGGACCCTAAAGAGCTCCATTTTGCAGTTTGAGGAATCATAAGTTGCACTGACTGTACGATACAGAGAAACTTTAAGAGTTCAAGGAAAAAACTGTCAGGAGCTTTTGTCCTTTCACATATCTTGGTACTGGATTTGTTAATGAACTTGTAGGAATGTGCCCTTTTTGGAGTGATCACTCCCATTTTTTCCAGGACTGATGCTGCTAGTTTTTTTTTTTTCTTTGGCACTGGGACACTTCTAGATCCCAATGCAAGTGCTCTAAAGTTTGACACAGATGGCTATGGCAATCTTACCTTTTCTATAAGGCCATAGTATTTGGTGCGGAAATACACCTGTGGCATGAAAAGTTGAATCTCACCTGTGGACTGCAGCACTTATTGTGCCATCCACTAGTGTGGCAAAGGCTGCAGGCCTAACATTGTAGCCTTCCGGCTGCAGTTTAAACCTGCTGTGTGACCAAACGGTTATTTACAGGTAAAAACCTCTCCTTTAAATATTAGTAAGTTCCCCTACATAAGCCTTGTACCGCAAAAGGTAGGGTGCATGATATTTTAAAAGTGGGACATATAGAAAATTAATGTTACCATGTAACATTAATTAACATGAAAAGCTATTTTACTGTGGCAGGCCTAGCTGTCTTATGCATAAAACCAGAGTACAGATTAAAATGCTAATACTGTATCTCGGGAATAGGACAAATGAGAAAAATTATTCAACCGCTAATTTTAATATTTATTAAAAATCCAATTAAATTGTGAAGTTAGATTTTTAATAAATATTAAGCAAACTAACTTTTAGAATGTTATTTAGCAAATGCCTGAACTGTCGGAGGGCTAATTAGCATAAGCCTCTGTCAACTCCCAGCCCGTGCTCATGCCCAGAAATAGGTGTGAAAACAGTACGAAATGCCCCGCAGGAGCATTCAGCATTCTGATGAACACAATATTCTGACCTGAATCTGCAGAGATTACTCCTCTGAACTCCACAGAATAGTCAGAGCAGGGGTTGTGCCCATCTGTTGATACCAGGCTGTCAAATCCTGCTTGACAGATCCGTTTAGCCATATGTAACACTTGCGACTTGAAAGGGACAGAACAGGATGCCAAGACAATTCTTGTGTATCTCCTGCCTGTTTGCTGAAGGACCTTGCTTTTGTCCTACCAGACTTCTGTTTCTGGGTTTATTGTGGGTGCAGTGCTTGCTTCAAACTGGATTTTAGTGTTAGATGTGGAAATACACCTGTGATTTCTCTATGGCATGCTCGCACACACCCCCAACTTTGAGGTTTAGTGAGGCGGAAGACTTTGCCTTCTTAAAAATGCCTTGGTTCCTGGCATTTGGTTATGTTTGCAATAAGGCAAAAGGAACTACAGCAAGCATAGGTAGGTTGAGGCCTGGGAACCTTTACTCCATTGGTCAGAAAGGAACTAGGAATGTTTTAGGGGGTCCCCAACACACAGTCTGGTGAACCCTACAAACCTGGACCTGCACTTTCAATTACTGAAACATTTGACTGGCCCTAACAAGTTAGTGACTTTGTTACTTGTGGTGGACTGCCATCCTCTCCAACTAATAAACCACTTTCTCACAGAACTTTACGTCAGCAGAGATCCTATCTATCTGGACACAAAAGGAGTGAAAGACACTGACACCTACTTTCTGAAAAAGACCAAGGATTCTGAAGATTTCCTGATAGTTTTGGCACATTTACACTAATAAACATGGTTTGTGGGAACAGAAACCAACTAAGCTAACGTAAGGGATTCCACCTGCATTGAGCTTTTCCATCTGGAACACGGCTTTCCATATAACATATGCCTCAGCCTGTGTGACATTATAGGGACTTTAGCAAATACAGTCTATGAACTGCCACCACTGGAATAGTTTAACATCCCATTTTTTTTCCTATGTACAAAGGTATCTTTGTCCACCAGTCCAGATTCCCAGATCCAGTCCACGTCTGCAAACTCATGAACTAGCCTAATCTTTCAGAGGCACCTACAGCACTAGTTCAAAGAATTCCTGACTTTTTCAGTTTCCCATGGACTCACTTGATTTCCATTCACTTATGAGTTAATAGTTGGCTTTGCTGACTCAGACTGAAAGATATATAATCAATTTTCCCCAAAACTATGAGGACTGCTAGTTAAAACGATTTGTCAGTTTATAAGCTTTGTTTTGACATTACATTCCTCATGCTTTAAATGCTTTAAACCTGCACTTCCAGATCCAGACCAGCCCCAACTCCAAACTCTACGGCACACTCGCCTACAGACCCCCCGGCCCCCGGGTCCTCTTTCGCTGCCACCATCACCGTCCTCATCGCACCCCACGCCATCGCCTCGATGAACTACATACTAATCTGAGACCTGAACTTCCACCTCGACAACTCCAGCGACCCCCAACTCCACCACCCTCCGTGACAACCTTGCCAACATCGGACTTAAACAAGTCGTCACCACACCGACCCACAGGGCAGGACACACCCTCGACCTCATCGCAGGAGGAAACAGCGTCCATTTCAACCACACCACCCAACCCCATGGACCGACCACCACTGCGTACACTTCCTCGTCGACAAACCGAAGGCACCCAACCCAGGCCCACGCCCACCGCGAAGGAACTGGAGCAAAGTCACCGATGAGCAACTCAACTCCACCCTCATCCGAGACGACCACACCGCGGCATCCGACGCCAACCTCGCAGCCAGGGAATTCCACACTTGGATCTCCAACTGCGCAGACAAGCTCGCCCCACTACGCAACCCCGACAAACAGAGCCCCAGGAAAGCCGCCTGGTTCACCACTGATGTCCAAGAAACCAGACACACCTGCAGACGCCTGGAGAAGAACTGGAGAAACAGTCAGACACCTGGAAACTACACCACCTACAAGGACGCCATGACGGACTACCACCAACAAATCAGAACCACCAAAAGGACCTTCATCCACAACAAAATCCATGCCAACTCCAGCAACTCCAAGGAACTCTTCAGTGTCATCCAGGAATTCACCAATCCCCGCAGCGAAGCCACGGACATCACCCCCTCCCAGGACCTCTGCGACAAGCTCTGATCCTACTTCCACCTGAAGATCAAAAGCTTCTATGACAACTTCATCGACCATACGCCTGACCCCTCAGCCAGCCCGCCCTCCAGCCACACTAGCCAGCCCACCACATCCTCCTGGACACCGATCACAGCCAAAGAGACTGCCTCATCCATGAAAGGCATCCACTCGGGGGCCCCCACCAACCCTTGCCCACCACACATCTACCACAGAGCCGCCACCGCAGCCGAACAACAACACACCATTAACACCACCTACGAAACCGGCACCTTCCCAGACGACTGGAAACGCGCAGAGGTCAGGCCCCTGCTCAAGAAGCCCTCAGCCGATCCCACGGACCTCAAAAACTACCGGCCCTCTTGCTTCTCCCCTTTGCTGCTAAAGTCGCGGAGAAAACAGTAAACACGGAATTGACAAGATTCATCGAAGACAACACTGTCCTCGACCAGTCCCAATCCAGATTCCGAAGCAACCACAGCAACGAGACCACCCTACTCGCCGCCACAGACGACATCCGCACCCTCCTCGACCAAGGCCACACCGCAGCCCTGATTCTACTCGACCTATCAGCAGCTTTCGACACAGTCTCCCATCGCACACTCGTAGCCAGACTACACGACGCCGGCTTACAAGGAACTGCCCTCGACTGGATACGATCATTCCTCACCAGCAGAAGCCAAAGGATCAGACTGCTGCCCTTCCTCTCCGATCCCACGGAAATCAGCTGCGGAGACCCACAGGGCTCATCTCTCAGCCCGACCCTCTTCAACATCTACATGGCCCCCCTCGCCGCCATCGTCCGACAACACGGCCTCAGCATTGTATCCTACGCTGACGACACCCAGCTCATCCGCTCCCTCACCAAGGACCCCGCCACCACCAGACTCAATTTCCAGACAGGAATGCAGGACGTCGCAGCCTGGATGACCAACAGCTGCCTAAAGCTCAACTCTGAGAAGACAGAAGTCCTCGTCCTTGGAATCACCCCTTCAGCATGGGACAACACCTGGTGGCCCTCCGCAGCCCACCGACCCCCACAGACCATGCCAGAAACCTCAGCATCATACTCAACTCATCCCTCTCCATGAACCAACAGGTCAACACCGTCGCCTCCGTCTGCTTCAACACCCTCCGCATCCTCCGTAAGATGTTCAAATGGATCCCCTCCGAGTCAAGGAAGACAGTCACCCACGCACTCATCACCAGCAGGCTGGACTATGGAAACGCCCTCTACGCCGGCATAAACAAGTCCCTACTCCGCAAACTCCAAACGATACAGAACACCGCCGCCAGACTTGTCCTCGGCATCCCCCGACACGAGCATATCAGCCAACAGCTACGGAAGCTCCACCGGCTCTCCATTGAGAAGAGTCACTTTCAAGATCCTCACCCACGCCTACAAATGCCTACACAACACCGGACCCAAATACCTCAACGACAGAGTCACCCTCCACGTACCTAAACGAAACCTCCGATCAGCCAACCTCATCCTCGCCGAAACCCCACGCATCCGCAGAGCAGGAGGAAGATCCTTCTCTTACATCGCGGTCAAGACCTGGAACGATCTCCCGACAGACATCAGACGCGCCCCCTCCCTGAACACCTTCAGGAAGACCCTTGAGACCTGGCTTTTCGGCTGAAAAGCACTGCTGAGCCACCCCCCCCAGCGCCTTGAGACCCTCACGGGTGAGTAGCGCGCTTACAATTCCCTGATTGATTGATTGATTGTTGGTTCTTGCTCCACGAATGCCCCCTTAAGAACAAGTCTTGAGCTCGTCCAAGCTAGTGAAGATAGCGCCAACTATGATACTTCAAGGAGGGCTATCGTTTGCCTTTGAACTTTAATAATGTCGGTGCAGTGGAAGCTCAGCAAAAGCACATATTTAAGCCTTCAGCAACTCATCTGCACCTGCAATGCTAGAGACAATTTCGCATAACTACCTTTTCAGAAAATGTCCGCTGGGTACAAGTCGAAATCGAGTCTAGGTCCACGGTCCAAGCTACTTTCATGAAGTGAGCGCTCACCCTACACACCAGTCAAGGGGGCAATGCAAAAAATGGATATAGAAACAATCACAGCCCTTTAATTGGAGGAAAACTGCACCAGAAGCATAGAAACGGGCACAAATTCCCTTTCATTCCTGGACTACTTTTCTCTGATAAGGCCCCTGGGGTGTCTTGCAGGCCTCAAGTTCGAAACCTAGCAGGGCAATCTCTGCCTTTCATCCTTTTGAGGTCGATGCATTAATCTGTAGATTCCTAGCCCAAATCTGCAGTGCCTGGAAACGTCAAAAACTGCGTTTTGCACGCTATATAAAAAAACACTCTCCGAAAACAGGAAACATTTAATTGGTGTTCCTAGACATTAGCAGAAAGAAGAAAAAAACAGAAGACGATTATGCAAATACATGGCATTGTTCATATGCGCCCGCGCAAGTATTTATTTTGTTAAATAAACATAAATATTATATCTGCTGAGGACGGTGAGCTTTCTCTTTCAGAATGGCAGTAAATGATTTTAAAGAAAACTTTTATCTAGTGCTTCTGCTCCTTCGCAATTAGTCAATTCTGTTGCCTCATTAAGAAGCTGTTTAATTGATAAAGTGACATTGATTTTTGCACTTTGGAACGTCTTCGTTTTTGTTGGACTTCTCTAACCTGTTTTGCATAGCATTGCAAGGAATGTACAACCTGGCAATGTCCCTCTTCAAAGTCGTGCTTCAATCGTTTTCATCAATGCGTTTTTCTAAGTGCCCTGTGAACCATTTGACTACAATTTACATTAGACACTAATACACCTCAATAAATAACCTAAACAAATAACCTTACCTAACCTAAATAAATACAATGCACACAAACTCTGAAGAAATTTAGATTGTCTTTCGGTGTGCAATTATCACTTGCTGGCGGCCATTTGCAAAGGCTGGTGCATCGAAGAGGAAAGATGTGTCATATCCCAACGCGTCTCGCGCATTCAGTCTGTTCCACAACCTGACATGCCAGCTTCGCGAGGGTGGCGCTCACATATGCCGTCCCCTCTCTAGGTGTCATGAGGCTATCCCTGCCAGATGCTCCATGTCTAACAACGTGCCAAGAGGCAGCCAGAGTGCAATCAGGGAATTGAGTATGAGAAAACGTTCAATAATACAACAGGGCAGCTTGTACACACATGTTACGTATACTCGCGCAGAGTAGGAAATCAGTCCTCAGGGCTTTGTCTGGAGGAAGCGTGCAGTCACGTTCTGTATCAGGGCTGTCCGTTATGCAGATGGGCCTAAAATGGTGCAGGAAACAAACGACGGGCTATCTGGGCTTTAATACTCAGATAAATCATTTTACTTTCTATGTATCAGCACGTATGCAATCTGATTGCACTCTACAAGAGAACTGTTTGCAGCTAAAGATGAGCAAATACATTATACAGCTCTGGTATTGGAAATTAACACAATGACTTACTACCAGGCAATCTATAGTTTTGTGCATTTCAGCGTGGCAGGTGTCATCGGAAAGAACAGGATGCCATTTACTACTGAGAGAGTCTGCGTCTGTCAGAGTTTTAATTTACTGCAGAAAATGGAAAGGTCTTTGGAATGGTCACGTTTGGATCCTAGGTATTAGAGGGCGTATTACTGAGCCTGAAGGAGCCGGGTTCCATGTTCTAGATCTGCTCTGGAACCTCAGGTCGATGGTTCTTTTTGTCAGCATAAAAGCGTGGAGGGGAGAGAAATCGTTAGCCAATCAATCATTTCAGTTCCAATTTACTATGACTCCTAAGAATCACAGACTCACAATTAGATTTAGTAAGTTTATTACAAAGCCAAGACCAACTGAACATACAGGCACCTCAAGGTGAGGGTGTAGAAATACATTGGAACTAATACAAAGCCAAATCTATGGATGAATTTAAGGTGGTGCAACATGTACAGGATGATTGGTACGAGAATCGGGATACAAAAGATGACTGAGCAGACGTCCAGATTCCCCTTTATTGGAAGTTCGTGGGAATAAAGCATTAATCTGTCCCTACACTACCACTAGCGTGACATCCCTACATAGCATTTCCCAAGGCAAGATTGTAGGAGAGTAGGATCTGCCTCTTATGTTGCCCCCACTTTTTTTCTGATGTTTACACTGGTTTCTGGCTATAGTCTGGCTGGGACCCTGCCAATCAGGGCCCCAGCCTCTCTGTTCTCTCTAAACGATTTGGAGTGCACTCTAGGTGCACTAGTGATTGGATACTGTGGTACCTTATGAGTCCCTAGTATATGGTACCTTAGGTACCAAGGGCATAGGTACTTCACAGGCCTACCAGGGGCTGAAGCATGTATTATGCCACCCCTGGGAAGCAGACTAAATCTGACACCACAGGCCTGCTACTGCAGCCTGGGTGAGGAAGTGCTAGCACCCCTCACCGAGATATAGGTCCCCTATATCTCTCCTACACACACACATAAACCTATCAGTCACCCCTAAGGCAGGCCCTATCAATCCTGAGGGCAGGGTGCTTGGCTTCTATGTGAGGGGGTGCCTCTGCCTGAGCAGAGCCCCTCTGCAGCTCTCGGAGTCCATTCTCTGGTGCTGTTTGTGGATGCGGTTAAACCATATACTTTTAAGTGAATTATATCCTCGCGGTAAAATGCTAACTTTGGAATGGCTGCATCGAAACATGTCGTGTTTGGTGTCAAACACCTTGGAATACTACCCCCCGCCAGTCCTGGCGGCGGGGGTAGCATTCCACCCTTCTAGAGGGATAGACATGTGCCTACTGTGGAAACGCGGTAGAATCCTGCAGAGCCCTGGCATCACAAAATGGATGCCACCAGTCACAGACACTGGGCTGCCCTCCTGCTGATGACCAACACTCGCAGTGGAGGAAGCCCAACAATAGATATCCTGTCCCAAGGGGGTGTGACCACCTTCCAGACAGGGTTTAGTGTATTGGGGCTGGGTGGGTGCACTCTTAGAGTGCTTTGAAGTCCTGCACTGGGGGAGCAGAAGGCTCCTCTGTGCTTATGCCAGTTCCAACCGGCTCAGGGGCTACCTGCCCCTGCGCGAAACTGGACAAAGGGAAGTGGGTGTAGCCACCCACTCCCCTGACCCTCCCATAGGTAGGGTCATAGAGCTAGTCCCTCCCTTTCTTTTAGTATAAGAGGGGGAACCTGTGCATAGCACCCTAGATTACCCTGGATGACGCTCTGAAGAAGAATCCCGGACCTTCGACGTTCCACTACCTTTGGAAGACTGAAGAATCTCCCTTGGAGTCAAGGAGTGACTCCCCTGCTTGGCAGGCACCAAAAACTACAAACGACGGTCGCAAACTACGCCGCTCCCGCCGGAGTCCGAAGTCCCTGTGGCCCAAGAAGTAGATTTCCTGACTTCACAAAGGCCATCGTGAGTCCCCAGCGAAAGCTGAGGCCAGTGGACCCCAAGAGTAACGAGGAACCGCGACCCCTGGGTACCATGCACTATTGTCGAGTGCAACCCCTTCACAACGTTCCACGAACTTGTGCTTTGGACCACATGTGGTCCTAGCCTCCAGCAGGAATCCCTCCGAAGATCAGAGGCCTACCACGTCCCGAGTGACCGTGGGCCCCTGTGAGCGAATCCTCCCGAGGTGTCTTTGCGATCCCTTTTCAGCCGGCTTGTGGGTCCCCAGAAGACTTTCTAAAGAAACCAAAGGGCTCCCCTGGTTGCTCCAGGCCTGCCCTGACTTACCCTCGCTGGGTGAGTCCCACAGACCTTGCTGGTCTGCGCCATTGTCTCTTCACCCTTTCCCCAAGACTTGCTGTTACCAAGGCTTGTTGGCTCCGATCGAGTCGCCGACACCGCAGTAAGCTGCAGACATCGTGGGACACGCCGAATCCAGCTTCTGGTCATCGTCGACGCCTCCTGGACCTCGTGGCTGAAGAGTCAAGGCAACCGCGAACGACCTGAATCTTGCGACGACGGTGGGCATCCATCTTCCTTGCCCCGAGTCACTGCCAAGTGACTTTGAACACTGTCCCCTCTGCTTTCAGGTCTTCCATCTTCCGAATCCAGGCTTGGATTCCTCCGGACACTTCTCCTGTCGCCGCAAGCAGCAAGTCTTCACTGGCTCCCATTGAAAACGACGCCGCGACCCGACACCAAAGAACACCTATGCACCCGGCTCCCCTGGGTGAGGTAACTTCAGTACTACGGTGCTCCTGTGGGTGTGGGCCCTAGAACTACTTACCCTGTAAGTGACTTGCTTGTAGCTTCCCTAGAAGTGTCCTAAAACTCTAATTCTCTAAGTGCGACAATTGCGCTGACTTGTACAGGGTTCGCGTCTGTGTTAGACACACCGCGTCCATCTCCTTTGTAACACTATCTAGAACCGTATCCTTCGACTCGTACTGAGTCCGATCGGTGTTCGCCTCGAACACACAAAGGGCCTGTAACACTGAGATCTCCATTGCACTGACTCGCACAAGGTTTGCGTCTGTGTTAGACACAGCGCGTCCATCTCCCTTGCAACTCTATCTATAACCGCGTCCTTCGACTCGTACAAGGACCGATCGGTGTGTTCGCCTCGAACACGCAAGGGACCTTTAACATTGAAATCTCAATCGCGTCTGAGTGCATAAACTCGCACAGGACTCGCACCGGTGCCAGGTCACCGCGTCCGTCCCCTGTGGGTCTCCTACAACTACCTGGGGTGGTTCTTGGGGGTCCCTCGATTCTAGATGCCCTAGACCTAGGTCTAGCAAACTAAGATTGTGATATTCGATGGTGCTAAACTTATTTTGATAACATTTGACTTGTACATATGATCCTGACCTCTAATCTCATAAAGAGATTAGTAGAGAGTGTTTATTAATAAATACATATATTTGATATATATACCTGTGTGGTGTCTTTTCATTTGGTGATTCAAGAGATTGTGTGGTAAAACAAGCTGCTTTACATTCCTTCAAGACTTAGCCTGAAGGCTGCTCTCCACAGCTACCACTAGGATAGCTTTCTATAAAGGTTGTCTTAAACCTATCTACCATAAGAGTCGAATTGTTCTGGTGCAAGGTGTCCACTTTAATTAGTGAACAGCATATACCAGGCCAACTTCTCACAAAGATCCATTAAGGTGTCAGCTTGTGAAGTCTTCCTAAAAAGTCTCTTCACATCAGATGGGTCAAGAAGCATAAAGCTACAGAGCTCGTTCTAAGATGCTCTCTCTCTCAAGGCAAGGCAGAAGTCCCCGGACACTTTCCTAGTTACAATACATCAATACCACAGGTAGTATCCCATGATGCTTTGCAACATCACACCATCCAGTCAGGCCACCTCCTCGTAGGTAACTTTCCATTAGCCAGCGATGCTCCCAAGCCTTGGCGAGATGACCTTGATTCCCAGGCCTGCTCCGATGAGAAAATACAACAGTTCTCCATTATCAGTATCAGTGCTCAATGTATCCTCTTCTCCCTAAGACTAACTCCTAAACAAAGACATTATTCTAACTAACAAGGATAATTCTTCCACCTGCAACAGAAACGTGAGAAAGAACAAATTAAACATGCACGTGAAATTCAACTATTAAATCTAATGCGAGAGCTTCCAGGGAAAATGCATTTCAGGCCTACAGAAATCACCCAACTTAAGAGAATAGCACACAGGCCTCACGAAATTACATATAAAATGAACTCGTTTACTGAGCACTTCTAAATTACCACATTACATAAGCACATCAAATACGTCAATAATTGTCATCAGCAAATACGACTTTTGCACGTTTATGTTTTCAGCTAAACACATATAATTTCAGAGTTAATTTCTTCACGTTACATAGAAAATATCCCTAACAAGTCACCTTTCATGTTATTACAGTTCACACCCTAATGACACATGTTAAAATGACAAAGGAATATATGCGGGTGCGGAATACTCGTGATTATGATGCATCCCTACAAGTGGGAAATTAATTTTGCCCTACATCAGGCCCCCTGCGCCGCCATAGCGTCACTTTTTGTGACGCTCCGGCGGCGCAAACTACAACATAATATTTATTAGGTCATGCAACGTCACTTTGGGTGGCTTTGAATGGCCTTGTAGATGTGAAGTAAGGCAAGGCAGTGCAAATCGCTGCGTTGCCTTACTACGCAGCAAGGAGGTATTCAATGGGCGTTGCGGTGGGTGTTCCAACGCAACACCCATGGATTTTGAGGATTCCCCAGATTTACAAAACCATGCAGAGGGAGGCACCAAAGCCATACGCCTCCCCAGGGTAGGCGCAACAAGGAGAAATAGCTTTAATTCTCCTCGTTTTTTTCCGATCTGAGGTAGGGGGCGGGGGCGGGAGGGGGAGGACACAGGGGGGAAGCAGGTATTAAAAATAAAAGAAAAAACTTACCTCACGTCGCTTCCTCGCTGTGTCTCTCCTCCGAAAACCCTCGCTCGGCCTGAACAGGAAGCACACCCAGGCTCCCAGTCAGCCAATCACAACGCTGCCTTAGCCTGGGCAGGGAGCCTGGGCATGTTCTCCGCACATGCTGAAATGCAGCCTGCATGGAGAACATGCGAAGTGCACATGACTGTTTGGCCGGCCCTCTTGGGCCGGCCAAACAGTAATTGAGCACTTAGTAGGATGCTACCACTCCTCCCCTGCCCTGCTCTGTGAGCAGAGCAGCCCTGCAAATCTGCCGGAAGTAGGACAAAATAAAATGATAATAACGCAAGTTATTATAATTTTATTTTCGCTTTATTTCACTGCTAAAAAGCAGTGGGGCGACGCTCCTCCGCCTTAGCGGGGGAGCCGCTATTCCTCCAAGAATTTCTTTTGTGCAGCAAGCACCCATTCCTGCAAAAAAATAAACCTGCCGACAACACAGTAAAATAGGTTCTCTCAGAGCTCGTGATATTTTAGGGAATCAGGGAGCTAATAGAAGGGAGAAGAGGGGAAATAGAGGTTGAAAGTAAAGTACTTTGTTATTTTATGTTAAATAACTCTAATGGCTTCCTGCATTTGAACATACGCAGTTAGGAAGGGACAGCCCCCCCAGTGAGGAAAGAAAGACAAAGACATTAAAGAGTTAATGTGTTTCTATAATATTAGTGGGTGTGAGGTCGGGGTCAGGTTGGAGCCCTGAGGTACCACACACTCAAGTGGTTTGGCAGAGGAGGTGAAGGGAGGAAGAAAAACCATTTACGATCTGCCTTCCAGATAGGACTAGGGCCAGGCCAGGCCTGGCTAATCTGGTGGAGACTTGGGGCATGGAAACAGATCTAGATGTCAAATTTGAGTCGAACTTTGAACCTCAAGTTAGAGCTGTGTCAGCCAGTTGTTTCCTCACGCTTTCCTCACATGGTCTGCCACTGAAGAGGGCGTTGGCCCGAAACGCGTCTGGCAGGATACCAGAAAAGGACTTTGTTCATGGCGTGTGCCCTTGCTTTGGCGTAATTTCCACCTGGGAGTGCATCCCACCTAGAGGCAACTCTTTTTGTATTTTGTACAGCGGCCTGCCTGGTCGCGGGATTGCACCACCACGAAACACTTGCGGGTCCGTGGCTGCTTTATTGGGGCAGCTAACTGTGAAACAGGAGATGCCTGTTATATGCAGGGGTGCCGGCGCGAACATCGGCAATCCTTTTAAAGACATTTTTGGGTGTGAGTGCCGGCGGCGACCCACTTGGGTTTTACTGAACCACCAGTCCCAGGAAGCATTGCTTCAGGTGGTTCACCTGAGCATAATTATTACGGGGATTTACTGGTGGTTGCTGCACGCCGGCACGTCACATGGTCTGGCACTGAAGAGGGCGTTGGCCCGAAACGCGTCTGGCAGGATACCAGAAAAGGACTTTGTTCATGGCGTGTGCCCTTGCTTTGGCGTAATTTCCACCTGGGAGTGCATCCCACCTAGAGGCAACTCTTTTTGTGTATTGCATACATATATATATATATATATATACATATATATATATATATATATATTGTAGTAAATTGGGTTATTAGTTGTCTGGCCTGCACAAGTAATAGATAATAGGTCCACATTTTATCCTTATTGGGGACCTAGCTCTTGACTCTTTCAAGGTAGCGAAACAGAGCAGTCGCTGGCCTTCTCAGGGGAGGTGGTGTGGGCTAGTAATCACTGTTCTCTGGAACGCAAAGATAACACTCAATAAATGATTGTCCAGTCGGTGTTTTTCTTCAGAAAATGCACATTTATTACATTCACACTCCTAAATACTACACAGTAATTTACAAATTTGTACATTGCAAGATGAGAAATAACGTAGATATCATTGCATAATCACCTTTGACCTCCCCCGCAAAAGAAAGGGGTCATAAGGTAAGTCTATTGGCTTGGTCAAAGGTTCAAGATCACAACCCAAATGGTAAAGACATAATTTTGTATGCAAATGGAATTATCAATAATAATCCTGTATAAATGCACTTATTACTGTTAAGAAAGTGTATTCACTGTGATCCATAATCACTGTCAACATTATTATAGCAATAAAGAATTTTGAAATGAGCAAAACGTGTCTGTGTGCTTTTTAAATAGTATTCAACCTTGAAAATGCTACCATAAAAACAGCACCTAGAGAGCATCACATTTTGATCACATAACATGCAACCATGGACTTACCCCTTAGCGAGCGCAATATAACATGTACTTTCTTTAAATATTTTCAGGCTGCCATAAACACAACCATAGAACAAGCTCCTAGAGGGTGTTGCACTTCCAGCTGCAGAGCCAAAGCTCCAGTTTTGGGAGTGCTTTGAAACTTTACTGAAAATTCTAGAGGGGACTTGGATTCTATGACCCCGCAGGCATAGGGTCAGTCCTTTCCAAAAAACTGGCTCCTGCAGCCCTCCCCCCCCCCCCGCTTCCTTTATTTTGTTGGTATTGCTCTTGCCATCCTGGGGCCACCACTAGTAGGAAAATATGCAAATGCAAAAGCCCCAGAGGGCATTATGGGGCACTCCTACAGGAGCGGTGAATATCCAATGAGCATCTCTGCCGCTGTGCCGTGGACAGCCACTGCCTTATTCGTTCCAGCACAGCCTTGCGTGTCTTCTCACTTTTGTTTTTTCTGTTTTGAGTGGGTTGCCTTGTTCCACCCAGGCACCCCCATGCCTCTTCAACACTGGGGGCAGCTGAGGGAGCCCACCCCTTGCTGCCCGCCAGATCCCATGCTGCCCACACCTCCGTGTGCGGCTATGGGAGCCACCAGCTTCTCCTTCTCAGGGATCCTTGTGCTTGTGGTGGTCTCTGGCTTCCCCAGACACAGGCACGGGGAGCGGGTCAGGGAGGGAGCGTGACTGCTTCCCCTGCCTTCTGGCACTCAGGGGCAGGGATGGGGTCCTGGCCCCCTCCTTTACAAATATGGCCCTGGGACGGGGGCTCCTGGCCCAGGGAGAGTCTTGGGAGGAGTCCCATGCAT
This sequence comes from Calotriton arnoldi, assembly GCA_963921515.1. Classification (NCBI taxonomy): domain Eukaryota; kingdom Metazoa; phylum Chordata; class Amphibia; order Caudata; family Salamandridae; genus Calotriton; species Calotriton arnoldi. Next base: position 949,339 of record CAWUFW010002100.1, read on the forward strand.
GCCCCCTCCTTGCAAAAATATTAAAAGACATATCCTGTGCAAACCTTCGGACCCTGGTTCACCCTGGGGGTAAGTTCAGAAAAGGGAAGCAGAGCCCCACGTGCTCTATTGTCCTAAGGGATAAAAGGCTGCCGATCTTCAAGACGCCTTAACTCGGGACCCGTTGGGCTGATATGGACCATCCTGGGCTCATTTTACTCCTCGTGACGAGCTCTAGTCACTAGAGGCAGTTGCAGCAGACCTTCGCACCTCTAAAGCGGTGTAATTCAAAGAGAGCCGGTTCTCCTGGCTCTCAGCCTCAGCCGGCCTCCTCGTCTTTGTCTCTGGGTGCAGATGTTCAGGCCTTTCCCCACAACTGGTCCTCAGTTGGTGTAAGGGTCCATCCTCACTGGGCCTTGGGGAGGCCCGCTGGTCCTGCGGTCAACTGGGCAGAGTCCTTAGTCCTTTCTGGGCATCAGGGGGTTCCTCTTTCCAGTTGTCCATGGCGGCCCCAGGGTCCAGCAGCAAAGCCCAGAAAAACACCAAGCAAGGGAAAGTCTCCCCTTTGTGCAAGAGTTTTTAAAGGGGAGTGGAAGATTCCAGTAGCCAGGCACCTCTGGCCAATCCTAGCGTGCCACGTCACCTCTCCACCCCTGTCCCAACTCTCCAGCACAGCATGCTGGGACAGTTCAAGATGGCATCATCCATGAGTCAAGGAATAGACGCAGCCACCATTGGCTGCTTGCATCACCAGTGAAGCAAGTAGCATACGGTGGCGGCATCTTTTCCTTGTGTGCCTATAGGGAGACGCTCCCACTCGCACAACAGGTTCAGAGGATGACTTTATGAAACTCGGAACTACTGCAGTGTGATTACATGGTAATGATCAGATTTGGTTAGACCTCTCCCTAACGGATATTGCAGGTAGGGCAACTGGGGCATTGTGGGATCTGTAGTCCTGATGAAGGCCGATTGACCCTGTTGGGCAAGATATAGCGGCTGAAATATGTCGACGTTTTTGCAGATAGGAGGGATGTAGAGATAATAATTCTCCCTTATCATCACTGTCCTTTAGAGATTTAATCCTGGCCAGGAAATCCGAGAATAAAATATTTTTAGGGATATTCCTGAGCCAGTTTGAATCACTGTTACACTGAGATTCTGCACGTTAAAATCCGTTAGACATTTATGTTTGTACTGTCTCCCCTCCCTTTTGCTCCATCTCAGGAGTTGGTCTGTGCAGGAATGTTGTTAGCAAGCCGATGATGAAGCATGCCACTACTAGAGGGTGAGGGCATTTTTAACAAACTTTGTTATTTGTCTGTTTCACACTCATCCATGAGCTATTCTTGTGTCCTCCTTTTCCCTTTTGTGTGTTCCAAGTTATCTAGTTAGGAGGGTGGATCAGGAGAGGTACCTCTTACTAATTTATTTTGTGTTTTGAAAAGCAGAGATTAACATGGAGCTGCACTGTACAGGACTGAACATTTATTATGGCTAATGCTGGTGTTTTTATATGAGCCCTTTAGCATGTCTGTTTTATTTCTCATACAGTTTACAGGAATTCCAAATAAAAAATATGATCCCATCTTTTTTAGAGATTTTACATATAAGCAGGTACGGATAATACACTGCGCATGCTCCAGTCGCTACTCTACCGCATCTCAATTTGAAAGTGCACTGTGGTTAGTGAATCTGTTGCAGCAATAACAGTGCCTTAACCCAGTGGCTACAAGAAAACAGCAGTAGTTCAGCAGTGTCCTCTTTTAACCCCAGTGTTCATTAATGAAAACCGCTGGTGCTTATCTTCTTTTCTGTGCTATATGTACATTCTATTCACACTTTAAAACATGTATTGTTGAAGTTTTTTACCTTACCCCTGCTACTTCCATCCTTTCTTCTCAACAATTCTTTGGCAAAAAGTCTCCCTTGCCCTTTCCAGTTAGGTTTTTTAATTCCTTTTGGTAATTTTTCCGAGTATCTAGGGGCTTGTTATAGTGTCTGATCCACTTCAGTGGAGTCCTCTGCTTTTATGGCACCTTATGTTCTGCAACTGTTGCCATAATTCTCTTTTTCTCACCTTCACAAGAAGGCTAAAAGACGTTGGCATTGCCGATAGCGCTCACATAGGCGAGACCTATCGGCTTTACCAGTGCTTGTTTTGTTTATTTCTGGTGCCCCAAACTTGGCCTTGGCTTACTTTTGTATATCCCTCACCATGTAAGAAACTCATGAAGAACGACAGCCTGTGGTGATGCTTAGATTACTTAATGTTATTCCCTGTTACACAGAGTCTTCTATTCCTTTGTTCACCCCATTAAGCCCTCCATGCCGACCCGAGGTGGAGGCTCTAACATAAAAGTGTTGCGATTTGGTCCCAGTAACAAGAGAACTTCTGTATGTTTCCCAATTTTCAAGGTTCCTGGGGAAAGAGTAACAGAGGGAGTGAAAGCTACGTTGAGAGGGAACAGGACAAACTCATGAACTTTTATGGCTCTGGGATGCCGGTCTGAAGTCTGGGCATACTTTATCATGCAAATATTTGTATTAGGATTTAAAATTATTCAACACAGTAATACAATAAGCTTTTTTGCACTACATACATTAAGAAATATTAATTCATCATCTTCAAAACATTTAGAATTAGGTGGTTGGGTTAGTCAGCTTTGGCATTGTGACTGTAACAACGAATATTTTGGTCCTCCATTAAGGATCAAGAGGAAATTTATAGAGATAAGAAGAAATTTAAGTATGGGAAGAAGCCTGGGCAAACTTCATAGTTTAAGGAATGTGACTAAGATGCCAGTGTGGATGTCTCATAAACAATCTAGATAACTACCAGATTAAAGTAAATGGGAGAGCGAGATTACATAATTTACAGAGCTCGTATTTATTTTCATCTTCGACCTCCAGAACAGCCCATTTCGCAAACATAACCCACAAATATACAGTAAATTCATTCTCACCTTCATTTTGACTTCAATGTATCAATCCATATGTAGGGAATATGTTTATCCAGGTAAAAGAATATAATTTTCTTCAAAGCCTAAACGTATTTAATCAGTTGAGAGTTCTGTTCCTGTTCTATGCTGGGAAAAAGTGACGGATTTAATAACTGTTGTACACTCATTTCAAGAATATGTATTGATATATAGGCATGTGGTACTACAAAGTAAGATGACCCATCTTCATTGCTTCTTGACAAAAAGTCAGCTTTGTTGTAAAAAGATGCCTTGATTTCGTACAAGGCAGAGGTGTAGTGAATGCCCACTCTAGCAGCTTAAGTGGGGGTTGCCACAAGTGCGGATGAGCTTGTGAACTAAGTCTCAATGAAACCTAATTAGTTGTTTATGGGCCTCTTTTGTCTACAGATTAAAATGCTCATAAATAACATTGTAATGCAATACCAAGACAGAGCAGGTGTGACATATAGGCCCACTGAAGTAAGAGAGAAAGAGGTTTGAGGCAAATAGGAAAAACAAGGAGCGATTCACAAATTAATATATTAGCATGAGGGAGAAAGGTAAGAAACAAAAAGTAGAGAAGAGAGAGTTAAGATGGGTAAATAGAAAATGGATACAAATAATGGGAAGAAATGGTAAAAAGAAAGAAGAAAGAAGGTAAAGGGTAGGAGGGAAGCATGAAAGAAAAGAATCGTTAAAGAATTAATGGAGGAAAAGTGAAAGGATGGAACGGTGAAAGGTAGAATAGATGGATGTAAGAAAGTCATAAGTTTTGCCGTGATCACCCCCATTTTTTGACTGACACTGGTGGTTACTGACTCTGATTGTGCCCTGGGCCCTGCTAACCAGTGTATTTGTTAATTAGGTGTAATTACTATTGCTATGACAACCTAATTGTAGGCCCCTAGTATATGGTAGGGCAGGTAGGTTTAGAGGTCCAGTAGATTTAATACACTGCTGTGGTGCTTGCTGTCATTTTAAAAGCCAGCCCTGCCGGCTGCTTTAAAAATAAAACTATGTCCAAATTCGACCTTGGAATTAAAGGTAATTCTAAAGTCTTAAACTACCTTATTTTTACATATGTCATCCCTAATGTCTACCATAGGTGCCCCAAGGGTAGGGTGCCATGGTAGAATAAGCAGGGTTGTTTTAAAAGATGTTTTTATGCCCTTGTGAGGGAAAAACTGCCAATTTTGTTTTACCCATTGTAGTGCATTAGCTCCATAGGCTAACATTGGAAGGCTTTATTTAACATTAATAAGTCTAACTATTGACAGGAGTGAGCTCAAATATTAATTCAAAGTGTCAAAATATTAGTTAGAATGAATCCAACAACTTGCCAGGTTGGATTTATTATAACTATGTCAGAAAAGAAGCTATAGAACTTGCTTTTCTGATATGCCTGAATCCAGCTCTGGAGCACTCTCTCCTGATTGGCCAGCCTTTGACAGGCCGAGCCAAACTGCTCTGATGAGGTGTGAAGTGGCCTGCAAGGAAACAAAGAGACATCTGGTGGAAGGAGATCTGAAGCTGCAGAGCAAAATGCATAAAGGGGTCTGGGTAGCCAACTGCAGAAAGACAGTAAGGACAGGAACCAGGCCCACCCCCACTTCCTGCACCCCTAGCCAGATGGGAGCCCCTGTAATTGACTTAGTGGTGGTGCTGGAAGGGGAGTGTTAGGGAAAGTTTGCTACACCTGTAGGTTGGGTTAGCCAGACCTAAACCTCCAGGAGAGATTTTCTCCAGTTTGGATTTTTGAGAACAGTGCTTTCTGGGACAAGAAAATGCCACACTTCAGGAGAAGTGGTCATCACAGAGGTTGGCACCCTGCACCCCATTGGTTAGGGGTAACCCACTTCTTGCCTGCCCAGAAACCTGGATAAATATGGGAGAGATGTCCAGCAACTCAGATCCTTGCCTGGAAGAAATAAGAAGAAGAAGGACTGCCCAGCTGAACACCTGGTCTGCACCAAGAGGACTTTACTCTTAAGGACTGTACCTGCTATACACTTTGGGCTTCACCAAAAGAGGGACTTTGCCTTGCCCTGAAAGTTTAAGGAGTGAACTCCCTGAGAGCAACAGGTTAAAAGAGGTCAACTTGCATCATCTCTACCAAGAAGAAACTACATGACCACCTTCACCTGGACTTTGAAGGATTTGACCAGGCGCGACTCGGCCTGAAATCCAGGTTTGCCCCGCTAAAAGCTCCAGAGCTCTTCGCTATCAATGACAAGAACCAAGACATCCAGGAGTCACCGAGGCATTGGGTCGAACCAAGCCACCATCGTCGAACTGCAACCCAGCCTGAGAAGGAGCCTCGCTTGACGCTGAGAGAAAAAGCTCCAAAAAAGTGACTTAGTCAGAAGGTAAAAACTGGACTGGGCCCAACTGCTCATCGTATCCGACCAGCGCTCTATCGCGATCAGCCTGAAACTTTGACTTTGTCCTGATCAAGGCCGACCAGATGTCCCAAGTTTGCGCTTTTGGCTTTTAGGCACTAGAAAGCATTTTATCTTTAAAAATTCACTTCTCCGGTTCTTTACATTGGAGTTTTGTCATTTTTGTGTCATAATCATAAAAATATGTCCTATTTTTATTAAGTGGTGTTGGATTTTTATTGTGTGTTGTAGCTTTCTTACTTATTTATTGCTATTGGTGTTTCAAATGCTTTACACACCTGTCTCCTACATTAAGCCTGATTGCTTGTAAGCCAAGCTACCAAGGGTTGAGCAAAGAATAATTTACTGAGACTTGAATGGACCTTATTGGTGATTGTGGTGTTATTCCTAGCTGAAGGTACCTACCTGCACCTACTAATAAACCACCTTCCAGCATTTGGTGATAGTGGTGGGAAATACTTGTGTTTAACCACACCATACCACATTTAAGCGAGGATCTTTAAAAATCCATTCAATTGACGTAGAGCAAAGATTTATTTTTTATATTTGGGCGCATTTTTTAAAATTCATTTTTAATTTTTCTAAATTGTTCTACTTCAGTTTTGCAAAGTTTGTGTGACCCAGTACTAGGGATACCATGGAGCTTGATCTGGCTAACCTGCCTAACCTCACTGTAGCTGAGCTTAGGATTTTGTGTAGGCCTAAGGGGCTACAAGGTAACAACACCATTAGGAAAGTTGAGCTGATTAAGTCCCTTGAGGCCTGGGCAGAGATAGCTCAGGGGATAGAAGGAAAGGGGGGAGGATGACCCCTCCAACAACCTTCAGGAGGAGGATGATGATGACCGCTTGTCCACTACTTCTAGCACCAGGGCCAGTCATGTAGCTAATGGGAGGAGGGAAGGCTCCCCCACATAGGAACCAGAGGTGTCCCTCAGAGAGCAAGAGCTGGAGGCTCAGCTAGCTTATAGCTATAGAAGCGAAAAAGTTGGCCCTGGCCAATAGAAAGTGGGCAAGGAAGGAGAAAAGAGATGGTGGCAGCGAAGAAGAGGAACATGGTGAGATGTCCAGGGGTGGTGGGTTTGATCCAAGGCTACCCAAGGGGATTGTTCCTAAGTACCAAGAGGGTGATGACATTGATAAGTGGCTGACCGCATTTGAGAGGGCCCTTAGGATGAGGAGGGTTAGCTCTTAGTACTAGGGTTCACTTCTGTGGGAGTTGATCCGAGTAGCTGGGAAGGAAAGGCTCCTGACCCTAGAAGGGGAAGTAGCAGGATCTTACTCCCACATGAAGAAGTGTCTGATCAGGAAGTTTGGCCTCACCCCAGAGTAATACAGGATGAAGTTCAGGAATGCCCAGAAAGTCAGCACCCAGTCCTGAGTGGACTTTGTAGACATCTCAGTAAAGGCACTAGAGGGCTGGATACAGGGTAACAAGGTAACTATGAGGTTGTTCACGAAGGAGCCCATATTGACTAAATGTCCCTCAGAAAAGTTACGCCAGTATCTAGTCGACTCTAAGCTGTCTGGTCCCAGGGAACTGGGGGAGACAGCTGATGAGTGGGTTAGAGCTGGGTGGAGCTCGAGGAGTGCTACTCCATGGAATTCTGCGGAGTTATCAAAAAAACTCCACCCAATTCAGCGGAGTTCCGCAAGCAGGCGGAGTTATTGTATTTTTGTATTAATCAACAAAGTGTGCGGGCTGGATGTGTGCGTGCCTCCAATACCTCAAATCCAATATCATTGAACATTCCTGTCCAAGACTCCTAGCCCTAAAACACATTTTATGGAGCAGGGGACTGCACGTCATGCTGCACATTGATAGTGCTTTTCATTTTCTGAGTCATCAATCATGTGTGTACACAAACAAACAATGCAATTTGCGAGCTGAGTTTTTTTATCAGGCACATAAATGAAAATATTTTAGGAAGGGAACTGCTCTTCTCGTTCCAGACAGAACCGGCCATACTAACATGAATGCGATTACTCACGATTGCAGTCTTCTTGCTTGCTAGCATATATGCTGCATCCCCAGCTGCAGCGCTAATTAGTGTATAATGCCCTCTTCTCAACAGGGCTGCACATTTCAAAATTCCTCTTCTTTATTGGAACAATTTTGTGCAATCCTCAGAGCGCGCGCCTGCCAATGAGTATGGGATTTGCATTTGCTACGCATTGATTTTCACTCCGGAAGAGACCCTTAATGTCCCGGAAAAATACTGCTCCGGAAGAGGTAGTACAGCATAACTAATGAGCCGCTAAGCCAGGCTAAACGCGTCATCCCTGATTGTTCGTCAGTTTAATTGAAGCATTGCACTGTCTGGAGAATTCTGTGCCCTATAATGTGTGGCCTATAGTAATCAGTAGTGCTTATGACCCTTTGGAAAGCATTGGAAAAACAGTTTACAAAAGCAGGATACACTCAAAAGCATGAAGACGCTGTGGAGGCAGGTGTGCAGAGAAGGCTTCCACTTTCAGGTAACGCCTGTTTGCCCAGAGACTGACTGGCGTGCTCTTTGAGCTCTAAAGACACCCCCACAGCAGAATAAAGGCATTTCAGCATTAGAGAGAAAAAAAGCACATACGAATATCGGGGCTTAGAAATAAAATCTGCTCCCCGGCCTGGAAAATGGGTGGCAGCAGACATACTGTATTAGGGTAGGAGGCAGCACCAGTAAACTCCGTTCCACGGTGATTGACTGAGTTTTTTTGCTGAACTCTGCGTTCCAAGTGGAGCGCGGAGTAGCTAAAACTCCGTGAACTCCGCCAAAGGAGCAAAGTTAACCGCCCACTGCTAGAGTGGGTAAGAACCAGGGTTTCCAAGAAACACCAGGGAGTGATCAAAAGAAAGGAGGACAGGCCCCCTACCAGGGGAAAGCCTTGGGTAACCAAGATAAAAAAGTAAAAGAGTCCTCAAAAGATCCACAAACACCTGGAAGGGGGTGCGGTACCTGAGCCAATCCACTTTCAAGGGGAGGGGGTATCTGGGGAAGTCCTTTGACCCTGCCAAGACTAGCAGGTTCTTTGAGCCTTCAAAGGTGGGAAAATGTTATGACTGTAACCAGTCAGGACACAAATGAGGAGATGCTGTCTACGCTATGAAGCACCCCACTGGTGGGCAGTCCCAGGGGATTGTCAATGTAGGTGTGGGGTGGAAGTTGTTCCAGCGATGGGGAAGGGGTTCACAGAGACAACCTTAGTTTCCCTGGGTGGAGTGAAAATTTCAGCCCTGGCAGCCTTATCTCCCAGCATGAAGAGGTTTAGGCAGCGGCCTAAAATCAATGGGACTAAGGGGGAAGCTCAGAGAGATACAGGAGCCTGTGTGACTAGGGTCATGGAGAAACTGGTTTCTCTAGAGAAAATCATACCTGGTGATCAGATCATCAGGTAACCTATGAAGACAGCAGAGCCACACTACATCCCATGGCAATGGTGAGTTTGGAATGGGGAGATGTGACAGGCCCTAAGAAGGTAGTTGTGTCTCCGGTCCTCCCGGTAGAGTGTCTACAGGAAAATGAACTTGAAGCTTCTGACTGGTCACGGGTGGAGAGGACAGTTCATGCAAGGAACCTGGATCTCCCTGAGTCGGTATGCGCTGTGATTAGGTCACGGACTGCACAGAAGGGAAATGCTGGATGCTTAGACCCTGGAACAATGGATCAAGCCTCCAATGACAAGAGAAAAGGCACTGGGTCTGGTGAGCCAGCCCAAAAAACTCCAGAGGTGCAGAAGGACTCTGACCCTGAGGGGGAGAATCTGACCTCTAAGGAAGGGATTCCACCCCTGCAAGATCTGTCTGACTTGGCAGAATTGCAAGGAGCTGGTGGACCCTCCAGAGAGGAGTTGTGTCAGGGACAAAGAGAGTGTCCCACTCTTGAGAGCCTGAGGCAGACTGCCTCCAGGCAAGAGCAGGGTGATGTCAGTGGATTTCACAAAGTCTACTGAGAGGATGGAGTTCTCTACACTGAGGCCGGAGACCTCAAAGAAGGGGCGGGGCAACCAGGAGGCTGATGGTCCCCCAGAGACTTCCTCTTCACTTTGGGCCATGACATCTCCTTGGCAGGACATTTGGGTCAGAGTAAGACATGGAATAGGTTGGTTAACCATTTCTATTGGCCCAACATGTCTGCCAAAGTGAAAGAGTTCCGTAGCTCCTGGTCAACCAGTCAGGGCAGTGGCAAGGCAGGGGGCAAGCAAAAGGCTCCCTTGATACTACTGTCAGTGGTTGGGACTCCCTTTCAAAGGGTGGGGGTGGACATTGTTACTCCCTAAGACCCACCAACTGCCTCAGGCAATAGATATATCTTGGTGGTAGTGGAACATGCCACAAGATATCCAGAGGCAATACCTCTCAGAACAGTCACTGCTCACTCAATGGCTAGGGCCCTACTTGGTGTGTTCACCAGAGGGGGTTTCCTAGAGGAGGTGGTTTCAGATAGAGGCACACATTGTATGACTGACTCTCTGAAGGCGATGTGGGGTGAATGTGGTGTTACCTACAAGTTCACCACCCCACATCATCCCCAGACTAATGGTCTTGTGGAAAGGTTCAATAAGACCCTGAAAGGAATGATCATGGGTTTGTCTAACAAACACAGGAGGAGATGGGATGTTTCCCTCCCATGCCTGCTGTTTGTATACAGGGAGGTTCCAAAGAAAGGGGTTGGTTTTAGCCCCTTTGAGTTACTGTTTGGGCACCCTATAAGAGGGCCACTGTGTCTGGTGAGAGAGTCTTGGGAGAAGCCTCTCAAGGAAGCCAAGAACAATTGGCTAGACTATGTACTAGGCCTGAAATCTCACATGGCAGAGTACGTGATGAGAGCAAGCAGTAACTTGGAGGCCAGCCAAGAGCTCATGAATCTTTGGTATGACCAGAAGGCTACTATACCCGAGTATAAACCAGGACAATTGGTTTGAGTGTTGGAGCTTATGGCACCCTGGGCCCTATCCAATCTTAGAAAAGAAAGGTGAGGTTACCTATTAGGTAGACCTGAACACCCCCAGCAATCCCACAGGGTCCTGCATGTGAACAGATTGAAACCCCATCAAGACAGGGCAGACATGACCATGCTGCTGGTCACTGATGAAGGAGGAGAGGAGGAAACTGAGCCACTGCCAGACCTCTTCTCCATCAATGTACAAGATGGGTCAGTGGAGGGAGTTGTAATCTCTCCCAAGTTGACAAACCTGCAGCACAAAGACTGCAAGCAGGTGCTGGGGCACTTTGCTGGTCAAAATAAGTTGTACAGGTTATCTGACCAGGACAGTGCCAGCGTCAAAGCTGAAGTAGCTAAGATGCTGGAGTTAGGGGTAATTGAGCTCTCTTACAGTCCAGGGTCCAGCCCATTGGTGTAGGTACCCAAACCTAATCCCCAAGGGGGAAAGAAGGAGTTAAGGTTCTGTGTAGAGTACATAAGATTGAATGCCGTCACTAAGACTGATGCTCACCCTATACCTAGAGCTTATGAGTTCATTGATAGGTTAGGGGCTGCAAAGAACCTGAGTACATTTGATTTGACTTCAGGCAAATTACCCTTAGTGAAGGAGCAAAGGAGAGGTCAGCATTCTCCTCACTTGAGAGTCACTTTCAGTTCAAAGTGGTGCCCTTTGGCTTAACGAATGCATCTGCCACCTTACAAAGGTTGGTGAACAGAGTCTTGTCTTGGTTGGAGACATTCAGTGCAGCTTATCTGGATGATCCAGATTTATACGGATCCACCTGGGAGGATCACTTGGTTAACCTGAAAGAAGTGCTTCAGGCCCTGCAGCAGGCGTGCCTGACTATTAAGGCAAGCAAGTGCCAGATAGGGCAGAGTTCAGTGGTGTACCTGGGCCACCTTGTAGGTGGAGGCCATGTACAACCTCTCCAACCCAAAATTCAGACCATTCTGGATTGGGAGGCTCCTAAAACCCAGACACTGGTTAGGGCCTTTCTTGGCCTCACTCAGTATTACAGAAGGTTTGTGCAGAACTATGGGACCATTGTGACTCCCCTGACATAACTCACTTCTAAAAGCAGCCCAAAAAGCTCATTTGGACCCCAGAGTGTCAGAAGGCCTTTGACACTCTGAAGGAGGCTATGTGTACAGCACCAGTGTTACTGGCCTCTGACTACACACATTAGCAGGCGACTACTGCCCAGATGGAGTGCCATTGAGAGGGAAGCCTTTGCTGTGATCTGGTCCGTGAAGAAGCTGAGACCATACCTGTTTGGTATTCACTTCCATATTCAAACTGACCATAGACCTCTCAGATGGCCCATGCAGAAAAGAGGGGAGAATCCTAAACTTTTGAGGTGGTCCATTTTCCTACGGGGGATGGACTTTACAGTCGAACACAGACCTGGGACTGCCATGTCAATGCAGATGGACTTTCCAGGTATTTCCACTTAGCTGATGAGAGCTACCAGGGTCTAGATTAGTTCCCCATCATCTTTCAGCTGGGGGCAGGGGCTATGTGAGAAAGTCCCCCTTTTAGCCCTGATCACCCCCATTTTTTGACTGATACTGGTGGTTACTGACTCTGATTGTGCCCTGGACTCTGCAAACCAGGCCCAGTGCCAGTGCTATGTTTAAAAGGTATATGGCCATTAGGTGTCATTACAATTGGTATGACAACCTACCTGTAAGCACCTAGTATTTGGTAGCACAGGTAGGTTTAGAGGCCCAGTAGATTTAATGCCATTACGTGTCCACTGCTGTCGTGTCTGTCATTTTAAAAGCAAGCCCTGACTTGCAGTCTGCTTTTAAAATTAAACTATGTCTAAATTCGATTTTGGAACTAAAGGTATTTCCAAAGTGTTAAACTACATTATTTTTACATATAAGTCACACCTAAGGTCTACTGTAGGTGCCCCAAGGGTGAGGGTGTCATGTTAAAATAAGCAGGGGCAGTATAAAAGATATTTTATATGCTCTATTGAGGAACAAACTGCCGATTTCATTTTCCTCGCTGTAGTACATTAGCTCTATAGGCTAACATGGGAAGGCTTTATTTAACATTAATAAAGTCTAACTATTGACAGGAGTGAGCTTAAATATTAATTTAAAGAGTCAAAATAATAATTAGAATGCATGCAACAACTTGCCATGGTTGGATGTATTATAACTATTGCAAAAACAACAATTGATGGACAGAATGCAGAACAATGTCATACATTCACCCCAGTACAGAGATCTGGGCCTAAATCCATCGTTTTTTTGCTCACCATGCCATTCCAGTTTAAACCCAGCATATGCAAATCAGTCTTGACCCTGTGCCTCATAGGAACAGTCCAGCCCGAACTGCCAGGCCAGGTCCTCCCTGGACTGGAAACAAGCATCCTAGGACCGGTTTCGGGGTTTCACCCCTCTTCAGCCAGGATAGCTTGACTCCAGTGGCATGGAGAGCATGGGACCCACGTCTGGGCATACCCGTCCCACTCGGGGTGACAAATGCAAAAACAACAATTGATGGACAGAATGCAGAACAATGTCATACATTCACCCCAGTACAGAGATCTGGGCCTAAATACATCGTTTTTTTGCTCACCATGCCATTCCAGTTTGAACCCAGCCATATGCAAATCAGTCTTGACCCTGTGCCTCATGGGAAAAGTCCAGCCCGAACTGCCAGACCAGGTCCTCCCTGGACTGGAAACAAGCATCCTAGGACCGGTTTCGGGGTTTCACCCCTCTTCAGCCAGGATAGCTTGACTCCAGTGGCATGGAGAGCACGGGACCCACGTCTGGGCATACCCGTCCCACTCGGGGTGACAAATGCAAAAACAACAATTGATGGACAGAATGCAGAACAATGTCATACATTCACCCCAGTACAGAGATCTGGGCCTAAATCCATCGTTTTTTTGCTCACCATGCCATTCCAGTTTGAACCCAGCCATATGAAAATCAGTCTTGACCCTGTGCCTCATGGGAACAGTCCAACCCGAACTGCCAGGCCAGGTCCTCCCTGGACTGGAAACAAGCATCCTAGGGTCAGACTGATTTGCATATAGCCATGTCTGAACTGGGGTGGCGGAGTGAGCTAAAGAATGATGATGGATTAAACCCAGATCAGTTGACTGGGGGTGAGTGCTTGCAATGTTCAACACTCCGTCCATCATCCCCTTTGGTTTTGCTTTGTTCGATCCTAAGTTGGCAGGGTATGCCCAGGCGTGGGTCCCTTGCTCACTTTGCCACTGGATTCAAAATAGCCTGGCTGATGAGGGCTGTGAGCCCGAAGCCGGTCCCAGGATGCTTGTTTCCGGTCCAGGGAAGACATGGCTTGGCAATTCGGGCTGGACTGTTCCCATGAGGCACAGGGTCAGACTGATTTGCATATAGCCATGTCTGAACTGGGGTGGCGGAGTGAGCTAAAGAATGATGATGGATTAAACCCAGATCAGTTGACTGGGGGTGAGTGCTTGCAATGTTCAACACTACATCCATCATCCCCTTTGGTTTTGCTTTGTTCGCCCTAAGTTGGCAGGGTATGCCCAGACATGGGTCCCTTGCTCACTTTGCCACTGGATTCAAGATAGCCTGGCTGATGAGGGCTGTGAGCCCGAAACCGGTCCCAGGATGCTTGTTTCCGGTCCAGGGAAGACATGGCTTGGCAGTTCGGGCTGGACTGTTCCCATGAGGCACAGGGTCAGACTGATTTGCATATAGCCATGTCTGAACTGGGGTGGCGGAGTGAGCTAAAGAATGATGATGGATTAAACCCAGATCAGTTGACTGGGGGTGAGTGCTTGTAATGTTCAACACTCCGTCCATCATCCCCTTTGGTTTTGCTTTGTTACGCCCTAAGTTGGCAGGGTATGCCCAGACGTGGGTCCCTTGCTCACTTTGCCACTGGATTCAAGATAGCCTGGCTGATGAGGGCTGTGAGCCCAAAACCGGTCCCAGGATGCTTGTTTCCGGTCCAGGGAAGACATGGCTTGGCAGTTCGGGCTGGACTGTTCCCATGAGGCACAGGGTCAGACTGATTTGCATATAGCCATGTCTGAACTGGGGTGGCGGAGTGAGCTAAAGAATGATGATGGATTAAACCCAGATCAGTTGACTGGGGGTGAGTGCTTGTAATGTTCAACACTCCGTCCATCATCCCCTTTGGTTTTGCTTTGTATTATAACTATGACAGAAAATAAGTTATAGTACTTGCTTTTCTACTCTACCTGAACCCAGCTCTGGAGCAACCTCTCCTGATTGGCCAGTCTTTGACAGGCTGAGCCCACACTGCTCCGATGAGGTGTGAAGTGGCCTGCACAGAAACAAAGAGACATCTGGTGGGAGGAGATCTGCCGCTGCAGACCAAAAGGCATGAAGGGGGCTGTGTAGCCAATCTGGCCTTCAAAGGGAGAAAGACAGTAAGGATAGACAGGAACCAGGCCCACCACCACTTCCTGCACCCCCAGCCAGATGAGAGCCCCTATAATTGAATTAGCAGAGAGGCTGGAAGGGGAGAGTAAGGGAAAGTTAGCCACACCTGTAGGTTGGGTTAGGCTGACCTTAACCTCCAGGAGAGATTTTCTCCATTTTGGACTTTTGTGAACACTGCTATCTGGAACAAGAAAATGCCACACTTCATGGGAAGTGGTCATCACAGAGTTTGGCACCCTGCACCCCACTGGACAGGGGTACCCCCCTTCTTGTCAGCCTGGAAACCTGTATAAATATTGGAGAGCTGCCCAGCAACTAAGACCCTTGCCTGGAAGAAACCAGAAGAAGAAGGACTGATTTACTGAACCCCTAGTCTGCACCTATAGGACTGCACTCTTAAGGACTGCATCTGCTGCACACTTTGGGCTTCACTAAAAGAAGGACTTTGCCCTGCTCTGAAAGTTTAAGGAGTGGACTCCCTGAAGACAACAGGTTAAAAGAGTTCCACCTGCATCATCTCCACCAAGAAGAACCCAGCTGATGAGTTTCATCTGGACTTTGCAGGATTCGACCAGGTGCGTTGTGGGTCTTTTAGTCCCAACTTTTCAAGAAGCAACTCAGAGCTTCTGGAACCTTGGATTGGGGTTGCGGACACTTCAAGACCGCAAAAGGACCTTTTGGAAGAAGATCAAGAAGTTTGAGACCATTTGGAGAATTTTTGGTAAAAAGCTCCATAAACTGGCCGACCTATTGTCGAGTCAAGCCGGCGAAGTTGAACCACGACTCGGCCTGAAATCCAGGTTTGCCCCGCTAAAAGCTCCGGAACTCTTCACCATTGATGATGAAAACCAAGCCCGCCAGAAAACACTGAGGCATCATGTGGAAGCAAGCGGCCTTCGTCGAACTGCAAACCTGCCTGACGAGGAGCCTCTTTCGACATCGAGAGAAAAAGCTCCAAAAAAGTGACCGAGTCAGAATGTAAAAACTTGACCGGCACCTACCGCTCATCGTATCTGTTCCGTGCTCCATCGCGGTCGGCCTGAAACTTTGACTTTGTCAAGCATGACCAGATGTACTAAGTTGGTGCTTTTAGGCACTAGAAAGCATTTAGGGCCACATACATCAATATTGGAAATATTGATGAACTTATTACGCTTTTCTGCTAATCGCAATTAGGTAATCTCTATTCCTAATATATAAAACTCCATGAGTTTCATATAGCGATTCCTAGTGGGCCGCAAATCGACCTACCTCATGAATATTAATGAGCTAGGTCGCAATTTGCAACCCACTGGGAATCGCTAAAATCACGGGGATGGTCGCATGCTGGGGTCAGCAGACCACCATGTCCATGATTGTTTTTAAATAAAGCAATCATTTTTTTTTTAAATGCAGCCTGTTTTCCTTTAAGGAAAAGGAGTTGCATTTAAAAATTAAAAATGTTCTTTTAATTTTTTAAGAGCAGGCAGTGATCCGTGGGACCACTGCCTGCTCTGAATTTTTTTTTGATGCCATTCACAAAGGGGAAGGTGTCCCATGGGGACCCCTTACCATTTGCGAATGGGTTACCACCTATACTTGAAGTAGGTATTAACATGCGAATGTTTTGCGACCGCATTTCAGTCATAAAACATTCCTACTTACCGCTGCGATTCGGTATTAGGAAGGACGCCCGAACACACCCCTTCCTAATACCGAATCGGTATGTATGTGCGATATCAAATTGCGATTCAGTAACATGTTACCGAATCGCACATTGGAATTCATACAGAGCAAAATGCATTGTTTCGGTCGCAAACAGGCCCAATTCTGCGAATCAGGCCATATGCGACCAGTAAAATGCATGATACATGTGGCTCTTAATCTTACTCTTAATCTACAGTTCCCTTTATTGGATTTTCGTAGATTTGGTGTCATTTTAACATTAAAAGCAATTCCCATTTTTATAAATTGGTGTTGGATTTTTATTGTGCGTTGAACACTTCTGGAATCCCGAGTTGCAACACGGAAGAGTAGTGAACGGCGTGCGGCGAGTGGCGAGCAGCGGTTGGAGATCCCGGGCATCTCTAGGAGGAGGAAGAGAACTGAGGAGAGCGCCGAGTGGAGCATTGAGGCCCCCGAGCACCCCCCCCGAGGCAGGAAAGCGGGCTGGAAAGTGAGCGAGCAAACGAGCAGGCGGGAAGACAGGTGAGCGGCTCTGTGCGCTGAGTGTTGTGCAGTCGCAGGGGGGCGGCAGCTGCGGGGGTGGGCAGCTGCACCCCCTCCCCCTTCCTTTGCTGTGCTGCTGCCTGCCTCCTCTGCTGGATACCGCCGGATGCCTGCTGCACCCCACAGTGCTCTTGCGGTGCTCAGCAATGGTGGCTGGGGGGGCTGCAGAAAGTAGAGGGGGGCTAGATGTAAGGGCTGCAGGCTCCTTTCTTCTGTCTGTGCAAAAGTCAGTTTGCGCCTTCGGGGGGAGTGTTGAGCCTACTACCGCGCCGCTTCCGGCGCACCTCCACACCGCCATATTGCCACAGCGCAACATGTTACAACACCACCTTGACATACTGCCATAACAACCTGCCCCCACCTAATCCTTACAGCACCCCAACCCCTGCCGACTGAAGGAAGCCTTAAGCTACTCAGCTACACAGTCAACACAAAACAGCTCCACAACCAATCAGCCATATTACCCTGTTAACCCGGTCAACCAACCTTGCCAACCGATCTCAGGAGTTACGCAAGTCAGGCAGCAAGTACATATTGGACAGTGTGGCTCAACAGAAGCAGAGGCCGTTTTAAAAGGGAAAAGGCTTAGTTGGCGGGCTATAAAGAACCACTCAATTATGAGGTCAAGAAAGCAAAGAAGGACACCGCAACAGGAAGGAAACAGACGGAAAAAGACAACGGCTAGTACAACACCTCTCGTGAGTGTTGACACAGCCCCCGGGGGCCTAAGGGCCTCAAGGGATCAGCCCAGGATCACAGAAAAATGTAAGCTATTAAAAGATGAAGCTAGTGCCATCTTCTCAACCACCTCTCATACCATTGGGCTCCCCGCTCCACTCATACCGACAATTATAAAAACAGTCAACGAATTAACCATCAACGAACTAGCCATCAAACAAGCAATTGGCTCCAATAGAGATCTGAATCCAGTTTTAGCCTCCATTTCAGCATCAACTGAAAACCAAAATCGATTCAACATCCTTGCAATGGTACACTCGAGCCACCATGCAGGCAACAAGGATTTCCCCGTCAAACAAGACCCAACTTTAACTGAAAGCCCACGATGCAAGATCAGTCTAAATTTCAACATTAAAGAACGGGCCACAAAGGGGGACCATATTAGTCCAGCAGCGGTAGCCCTGGGCACCCACTTGGACACCAGAAGCTCGAGTCCACAAATCTACCGCAAGAACCTAGATCCATGTCCTTTTGAGCCCGATCAACAGCAATCAAACCCAGGGCCAGGACTAGGACTAAATACAAGGCAAAGTCCCCTTGACTGGTCTTACAACTTACCCCATGATAAGACCAAGGACAGGACAAGTCCTGGAAATCCAAGAACCGGGAGCGAAAGAAACAGTGTTATCAGTCAAACCCTCGAGAAAACCAAACAACTGGGCACTAGCCCAGATCTTGAACCAGGACTTGATTACACAGACCTCACACAGGACGAATGGGGCGCCCTCCTAGTATCCTACAGACCCGAGATTGACTGACTGGCTTAAGCATCAATCAGAAGAAAATTGCAACTTAACTGAAAAGCCCACATACCACAAATTGTGGAAACTATTGGGCAAGACTAAAGATAGAGAGGAACAAGAGATAACTGAGCCCACACAAGAGAGTCCGCATTTCTCAGTCGTCTGTGATCTCTGCTGAGAACCATCCAAACAATGGTCAATGCTTTAAAATATCATTCACTTAAAATGGATATTCAAATTGCCGTCTTGAACGCAGTCGCAACTGTGTGTCTGGGATAGACCAGAAAATAGCTGATCTAAACAACCTGATTAAAAGAGCTCAAGTTAGCACAATGAATCTCACCCCAAAATGTACATGTTCCCCAATTTTGGAGAAACTAAGCTCCCTCCCCAAAGTCTTGGAGGAAGTCCTAGAGGACCTGAAAGCCACAAATAAAAAAAAAACATACAGTGGCCTAACCTCGAGAGGTGACTGCCCCCTGTCACACAATGACTCATAGCTAGCTCAAGTCATCAGTCAAGGAACAGCCCAGGAAGAGTTTCATACAGGGAACAGTAGCTCAGCAAGCAAAGACAAGGCGACTGGGACTTCGTCAGATAAAAAAGGAGATACCACTGGACCTAGAGAAGATATATCTGCCCCCTTGTAACATCAATTAACAAAGAAAGAGGATTATGGGTTCACCGGCTCAATAGGAAAGAGCATAAAACCAAAAAGGAGTAAAAAAAGGAAATCTCGAAACAAAAAACAAATTGGCTGACAGACCACTTTCACTTACTCAACCCAACACAAGAAACGCAGATGCTAACAGGGAAACTCCTCTAGATACTCCTCCTGTGAGCAGATCAACTGCAGTACAAAACCTTAATATCAACGGTGACCCCAATGGGACTCAAGGGCAAAACTTTACAACAACCTCACAAGATTTGCACCATTCACCTAAGACATGTTCCCCAAAAGGGAGTCAAGGATGGCAATACACAACAAGTAAGGGACCTCAACGAAGACAAAGGAGGTGAGAGCAGAGTAATATCTACCAGTATAGAAGGCCAAGAAGAAGAAAATGCGTACAATATGGGGGAGTAGCATCTGGATTACACCCTATTCAAAAACATAGCATGAGCCCCAACGAACATCTTGCCTAGTAAGGACCATCAGCAATACTGAAACAGAGCTCAATTTCTGCGACGTGCCCCAGGCCTGTCAGGATCCCACCAAATCAAAGCCTCAAGCAAATTATATCGCCAACAGGAGCAGGAACAGCGGTCCAGCACCGCCAACCACCAACAGCACTCTGGGGACAGCGCCCACCCAAACATCTGTGGTCAATGTTGCACCTCAAAATCGTTTGGCATCAGAGGAGGGCAACAGGAGCGGGAAGGCACCACCTGGGTTCGAAAGACTGATCCCAGACCCTGTTCATGCAATCAATCATCAAGAGGACGGGGCCCTAAACCACTCGGACCATCCAGGGAGGGATGCTATTATGCTATTATTTATCTACGGATTTAAGTCCGCGAGAGCTGAGATTGGTGCTTGACTTCTGATGTCAGCACACACGGGGCTTAGTGGTACAAGGGCCTTAAAGTGACCTTCCTCCACTAAGCCATCTCCACCTTCCCGCTGGTTCGTATCTCGATACAGGTTAGGCGTGGGCTGTGAATAGAGGAGGGGAGAGAGGTAAGAGGGGAGAGGGTCTTCCTTCTCGTCTTCTTCTTCCCCCTCGGCTGTTCCTGTCACTTCGTGACACACCCCACCCCCAGTCTTTTCCCGATCGGGGAAATGAGGGATGGGGGAAAAGAAGTCTGCATTATCGTTCTTCGAGCCCTTACGAGGTTTCACCTCAAAGGTATAAGGTTGTAAGTATTAAAAACCAACGTAGAACGCAGGGATTGTTGCTTTTATTATGACTCATCCATAATAAAGGGGCGTGATCTGTATAGAGGGTAAAGGGGGATCCTTCTAGATAATACTGCAACTTTTCCACAGCCCATTTAATGGCAATACACTCTTTTTCAACCACTGAGCATTTTCTTTCTCTGGGAAATAGCTTACGACTGATAAACAACACAGGAAGGTCGATACCATCTTGTTGGGGCTCGATGATCCCATTCCCCAAAAGATAGCCTAAGCATTTGACCTTATTGAAACCTATTTTGGATTTCTTGGCATTAATATAGAGTTCAGCTGTTTTTAGAGCTTGAAGTACCTCCCGACAGTGTATAAGGTGTTGCTCCCAACTAGGGCTGAATATTATTATATAGTCTAGGTAGGCTGACGAATAGGATTGATGATGGTGGAGTACCTTATTTTTAAGCCTCTGGAAAGTCACTGGGGCTCCATGTAAGCCAAAAGGCAGTACTGTAAATTCGTAAAGACCAGTAGGGGTGCTAAAGGCGGTCTTCTCTTGGTCCTCTATTCTGAGAGGTACCTGCCAATAGCCCTTCGTAAGGTCGAGTGAATATATATTGTGCTTCTCCTAGCTTTTCAATTAATTCATCGATTCTAGGAAGAGGAAGAGAGTAGGAGTCAAACTTAGAAATGGCATTGACTGCTCTAAAGTCTATACAAAATGGATCGAACCATCTGGTTTTGGTACTATTAAAATAGGGAAGACCAATTACTGTGAGATGGTTTTATGACCCCCAATTGTAACATGTTCTCTATCTCTGCTGAGACGGCATGTCGTCTGGCTGCTGGGATTTGGTAAGGAAGCTGTTTTACCACTTTCCCTAGGGGAGTGACGATGGAGTGCTCAACTAATGTTGTTCTACCAGGGAGATTGGAAAAAATAGAAGAGAAGGAGGTTAGGGTTTCCTGAAGAGACAATTTTTGCTCTTCTGTCAATGTCTCGTTTATATTCAGTTGGCTTGGAGAGGAAGGCTCGGGAGGGGATCCTGGGAGAATCAAATGGATGTTTTTGGGGAGGGGTCCCAGCCATTTTATGAAGGTTTATGTGGTAAATTTGTTTTTTTTTTCTCGGCGAAATCTGCAATCGATAGGTAGTAAGGCCTATCTTTTCGATGATCTCTAAGGACCTTTCCATTCTGCAGGTTTATTGGCTATAGAGGATGGTAGGAGAACTAGCACCCAATCATGAACCTTTAACTGACGCCATTTCTTTCCTTTATCATAGAATATTTGTTGTCTTCTTTGGGCTTTTTCTAGATTGGCATGGGCGAAATCTTGTAATTTATGGATACGTGTTCCTAACCCCTGCGAGTACTCTAGAAGGTTGTGGGTGTCTTCTTGTTTCTCCTGCTCCCAGGCCTCCTTTGTCATTTCTAATAAAGTCCGAGGTTGCCTTCCATAGAGGAGCTCACAGGGGGAACAACCCAGACTGCTCTGCACTTGACTCCTGATGACAAAGAGGGTGAGAGGCAGAAGCAGATTCCATTCCCTCCCTTCCATTGTTAACATTTTCTTAAGAGTAAGTTTAAGGGTGACGTTATACCTTTCACACAAACCATCCATCTGAGGGTGGTATGCGGAAGTTTTTATTTGAGAAATATTCAGGGTCTTACACACTTGTTTCATAAGGCGGGAAACAAAGGAGGTACCCTGGCCTGTCAGAATCTTTCTAGGAAATCCTACTCTAGAAAATAGTTCTAATAGTTTATCTAGTATTAGGCATTCACAAAGGAAATGCCTCTGGGTATCTGGTATATGTATCCAAAAACAACGGTTCTAGCGGGAATACAATAAATCTATACTGGTAATTAAAAATGCACAATCGCGATCAATTAGGGTTAAGGATGTCAGAAAAAGAGAGCCTTGCAGACTTGGTGTTCATAATAATTCTTTTATCCAAATTTTTATAATTCAAAAACAATACATACACCGACCGAGAAGAACCACAATAGTGATTATATGTCCCAAGCAAATGAAACCATCTAATACATTGTGAACAGACATGTGATATATACAGAACTTGGTTTCCACAATTATTGAAAAAGACAACGACCACAACATGAATTGATAATAATTATAGCCTCTGTGTACAATAGTCAGAGCTATTTAAAATGGTTCGCTATCAATCGAGTCGACGACGTTTCGACCCTCTTGCAATGTGGGGTCTCCTCAGGACCAAGGGGTAAGGGACAATCTGATGGTAGTATTACAGCCGCGTGAGAGGCACATAAAGTGTGAGACACCCGTGAAATGTAGTGGTACCTGAGCAGGATCCTCCGCTGGATAGATAAAGTCGCGGGACCGGTAGTGCCACGGCAGGAGAATAAGGCTTTTGAAATATGCCACATAGGATGAGAACTGCTCTGGTCGTCTGCCTGGTAACAGTGTCATTGTTACCAGGCAGACGACCAGAGCAGTTCTCATCCTATGTGGCATATTTCAAAAGCCTTATTCTCCTGCCGTGGCACTACCGGTCCCGCGACTTTATCTATCCAGCGGAGGATCCTGCTCAGGTACCACTACATTGAGTGGTGTTGATCCTGCCCACTATTGTGACTGAGCCACAATTGATTAATACCAGTTCACAGCCCTTCGTCTCTCACACGGGGTGCTCGACCGAGTCCCTGTGTGAGTATTAATTTCTTCTTTCTCATTTCACGGGTGTCTCACACTTTATGTGCCTCTCACGCGGCTGTAATACTACCATCAGATTGTCCCTTACCCCTTGGTCCTGAGGAGACCCCACATTGCAAGGGGGTCGAAACGTCGTCGACTCGATTGATAGCGAACCATTTTAAATAGCTCTGACTATTGTACACAGAGGCTATAATTATTATCAATTCATGTTGTGGTCGTTGTCTTTTTCAATAATTGTGGAAACCAAGTTCTGTATATATCACATGTCTGTTCACAATGTATTAGATGGTTTCATTTGCTTGGGACATATAATCACTATTGTGGTTCTTCTCGGTCGGTGTATGTATTGTTTTTAAATTATAAAAATTTGGATAAAAAAGAATTATTATGAACACCAAGTCTGCGAGGCTCTCTTTTTCTGACATCCTTAACCCTAATTGATCGCGATTGTGCATTTTTAATTACCAGTATAGATTTATTGTATTCCCGCTAGAACCGTTGTTTTCGGATACATATGACTTACCCTGGTTCCTAGTGAGTAGGGTCCCCCTTGTCCTCTTTTTCGTCTGGGTATCTGGTTGCATAGTCCACTATAAGCAATATATATCAATTTCCTTTCTTTGACATTGGGAGTGGACCCACGAGGTCCATACTTATTCTCTCAAAGGGCTTACCAACTATCTGTAAAGGCTGTAGGGGAACGGAAGGGAGCTTGTATGGGTTCTTTCTTTGGCAGACTTCACATTCCTGGCAATATTTAGCGATGTTGGCAAAAATTCCAGGCCAAAATAAATACCTTAAGACATTTTGGGTTGCCTTCAGTATTCCACTATGGCCTGCAAGGAGATGTGAATGGGCAAAAAACAAATTTGCTCCCGAAACCTTTGGGGTACTACTAACTGAGGAGGATCATCTTGTTCCCTACTCTGTATAACAGGTTGTTTTTAATCAACAAGTGGGGCTAGGAGAGCGGGGACGGAGGATGGGGTTCCGTAGCTTGTTGCCATGCGACCTGAAGAGTAGGATCCTGAGTTTGGGCATAACGAAATGATCTATCGGAAAGCCATGGAGCCTGAGTAAGTAGGTTTGATGTTGGAGAGTGTTTTTCTTTTATTCTATTCACAAGCAGGGTAAGGAATTCAGGGTTGTCTGTTCCTAGTATGAGTTTTTCTGGGAGGTTATCTAGTACCCCAACTTTGACTTGCACAGAGACCCCATTTGGTAATATGACAGGGATCATGGCTACCAGATATATCCTTACATCTCCATGTACACATCGTATAGGTATTCGTTCCTCTGAACAGATCTGAGAATCCTTCACTAGTGTGGTGTGTATAACCGACTGACTGCATCCTGAGTCTAACAAGGCTGTAACTTCTCTTCCACTAATTGAAAGACTAACTTAGAAGCAGGAGCCTAATTCTTCTGTGTATAGAATGGATTTAGGTACGCAGCTAATATCCATGAGTTTCTCTGTAGGTTTTTTCTGGGGGCAGAACTTGGCTATATGGCCCCACTCTCCGCAATCATAACATTGTGGTCCCTTAAATGAAAAAGTATCTACTTTAGAGGCTCGATCCTTCAACGATTCAGGAAGAGTCTTGAAACTTCTCTTCTCGTTCTTCCCATGTCCCGGGAAAGAACAGGAGGGCTTGTCTGGTTCCAAGGAAAAGGATCGGGTTTGGGCGCAGGCAAACGATGTCACCATATCCACAGCCTGCTCTATCGAGAGGTGGGTGTGTTGACATACTCCCTGTTGCATAGGGAATGGCAGAGCTTCCAAGAACTGCTCTAAATAAATGAGAGCCATTATCTCCTCTTAACTGTTCTCTTGCGGTCTCAACCATTTATCTGCAGCAGCTTTTAATTTGAAAAACAGGGTCTTCGGGGTGTCTACAGGGGAACCTCGCTCCTTCCTAAACCTCACCCTGTATGCCTCTGAGTCCATACCCAGATGATCTAGTATGACTTCTCATATCTCTTTATAGGGGGTATTACCCGTAGGATTTTCCACCTGATACATGGCCTGTGCTTCTCCAGTCAATAAAAGAGCTAGGAAAAATGGCAACTTTGCCTCTGGCCACCCACAAGCTTTGGCGGCCCTTTTGAAATTCAACAGAAAGGCATCCGGGTCCTCTCCGGGGAGATATTTCTGTAGGGATATAGTGACATATCCTGTGTGTGTTCCCTGATGGCTCTGTTGGTGTGTGGTTAGTTGGGCTTGGTCTTCAGCGACCCTCTGAAGACATTCAACCTGCAGGGTCATGGAGGCTTTAAACAAATCTCGATCAGCCTGGGCAGAAGTCATTTGTCTCTCTATAGCCCATTCCAATTTTTCTTGCCCTGTATCAGTTGTTGTATAAAATTCTCCAGTACTAGCAGTCTAATGGAGCTTTGCCCACATTCTCCACCACGTGTGACGCTTTAGCAATGACTCAGTAATACGTAGCTTGTTTTTTTTATATGGTTTCTTTATTTGTTTACAGGGCGGGGTTGTAGTCCTTAATTTATTGTCCTCTTTTTTTTCTCTTTTCTTCCTCCCAGGATCTTCTCTGTAATCCTCATCTGGGATCTTCTCCGTCCACCGTCGTCGCTCGGACCAAGGAAAGGCTCAGGTAAGTCTTTTTTTTGTTTAGTCCTATGTTTTTATGTTTTTTTTTTCTTTTCAGGGGGTGGGAAGTGGAAAGGACTACCAAAATTACCATCACCCGAATAGTCCTCCACCAGTGATAAAAAAAAAAAAAAAAGAAACACCTTAGTGCTCTTTATTGTATTCCCCCCCTTTTTATGCTCTCGTTATTCCTTTATACTCAAAAATCTCCGTAAGCGCCCCCGTACCTGGGTGAGCCACACCCCTCCGGGGATGTGGCGGGTGGCTTTGTGGTAAGTCTCTCTGCTTCCGCCTTTTTCTTCCTTCTGGTGTTCCCACCGGAGCGTGGACCACTATTAGGGTCGGTTCCTCTGCTGCCAGATTCCTAGTAACCGGAGCTCTCATTGGGGGGTAGAACACAGTTCCGGGCAGTTCCTCGGCAGTCAGACTCCCGGTTGTCGGCGACTCTTCTCTTGGCTTTCCTTTCTCCGTCTCCCAGACGCCACGAACAGCAGCTTCTTCTTCCGGATGTTCCGGCATTAAGTCCGTGAGAGCAGAGACTGATGCTTGACTTCTGACATCAGCACACACGGGCTTCATGGTGCAAGGGCCTTAAAGTGACCGTCCTCCACTAAGCCATCTCTACCTTCCCGCTGGTTTGTATCTCGATACAGGTTAGGCGTGGGCTGTGAATAGAGGAGGGGAGAGAGGTAAGAGGGGAGCGGGTCTTCCTTCTCTTCTTCTTCTTCCCCTTTGGTTGTTCCTGTTACTTTGTGACAGACGCCCAAAGAAACTGCCCTAAGGGGCCTACAAGTATCACCCTGCTTTATCCAAAATATCGTTCACGGGGCAAGGAAGATATTTTAAATCGTGGGAATATACTCAGACTCCTGAAGCAGATCTCGACTTTAGCATGGGTTTCATCAGCCAAAATTGAATCAGTCCAATTCATCGATTTTGGCCTAGGGCAGCACAATGACTCAACCAAGGTCACTTGGAAATCGGCAGACACCGCTAAGAAAATACAGATTGAAAGCAAACACTTCATGGACTGGAGGATCCTAGCGGAAATCCATCTTGAACCTGGCTACCCGTTACCACTCACATGGACAGAAAACGCATCGACAATAAAACGGAGACCTGAACGAGCTCCATATTCAGTCTTTAAGAAGGCGATAGGCGCCTCCTTCAATCTACATAAAGGACCCGATCCACATACCCACCCCTAGACTCAACAGGGGGAAGGAGATAAGCAACAAATGGGGATGGGTCTCGAGTACCATCAACCGACGACCAATAATAGATTAAATTACCGCCTTGGATACTGGACCGAAACAGACCATCTCTAATTTAAGCATGTGCTCATGGAATATCCACGGGCTGAAAGCCAAGATCAGTGATCCAGACATACTGCGATACTTTCAATCTTTCTCAAAATTAGCACTTCAGGAAACCTGGGCACCAAAACCAATCTCAATTCTGGGATTCTCTCATGTCCTAATCCCAGCTAACAGAGAAGCAAAATTTGGACGATGGAAAGGCGGCCTGGGAGTATACTTATCAACAGCAATCAAAATGAGCTACACTGCTCCAACAATCGACCATGACAGATTTCAGACAATACATCAGCCATTACAATCATGGGGAAAGATAAGCGTTTCACGCTGATAAACATCTATATACCACCAACGCGAAAAGATCGCATAGAGCTGTCAAAACAATTAATAAATCACATCGCTGATCTGGAAGGTGACAACCCAAAAATTCCACTAATAGTGACAGGCGATTTCAACATGACACTAATAGGCCACACCATCAAAAGTGAAGTTATTGAGGCCCAGGAACAGGAGTGGGACATCCCTAAACAAACCCAGCTGAGTACAGCAAGGAAGGACCAAATGGGTACATCTCTGGTTGGGAAACTGGAGCATCTTGGGCTGCGAGTCCTAAATGGCCGCATCAATGGAGATATCCCTCCAGCCTTTTCGTTCCACTCCCAATGTGGGAGCTCATTAATAGACCACACAGCGGTGTCTCTCCCCCTATTACATCTAGCTCTCTCATATAAAATGGGCTCAAGACCAGAAAGTGACCACTTAGATCAGGAGCTGGTACTGGCTATGTCACCAACAGAGAATCAGCTTTCAGTAGACCTAGCCGGAACCATATATTCAATTAACCTAAAAAGAATTGGATGGACTGCGAACTCAATCGAAAGACTGGAACACGAAGCAACTTGCCACCTGGATAAATCGCAACAATTTAAAGGCTCGCCCACAGACAAATGGGTTGAATTTACTACCACTTATACAGAACAGTTGGCTACCAAAGTGAACCTTGGAACAAAGCAACTTAGATACACCCTATCATCTAGCCATAACTCTTACAGGTTGGCTAATCTCAAACATCTAAAGTGGGAAGTCAATAAGGCTTTGAGAGCAGATCAATGCAATCCCTCAAACTAACTAAATAGTGCCACCTTGAACGGAGCAAAGCGGGATTTCAGGCATGCAATATGGGTAATTAAAAAAGAAAACACTGACACCTTCTGGGCAAAACGTATTTGGGACCTCAAGCACAACAACGCGAGGAACTTCTGGCACACAGTGAACTCCTTGAAAAATTCCACCCACATAAAGCTAGGCTCAAATGTACCAGAACCTGACAGGGCTGCTTTTCTATCAGACCATTTTAACTCTCAATCAGACATAGACTCAAACCGGCATGAGAACGGACCAGATAACACAGGACTGGACTGCAGACTGGCACCTAATTGGGGGTTAGACAAGCCAGGAACCATTAAAATCAAGTCTGAAGAGGTGCATCGACAGAAAAATAAGGGGCGGTACACCGGGACTCCAGGGCCAAATGGGATCCCCCAAGCAATTTATAAAACTAACCCGGCCAAATGGGCAGAAGCAATGTGGCCACTTTTTAATTACAACTTACACGGGGGATCTATCCCACCCTCCTGGAGAGGTTCCATCATTTCACCAGTCTTTAAAGGAGGAAATAAACTCAACCCAGGAAACTATAGGCTAATAGCCCTGATTGACAATGAGGCCAAATATTACACCGGAGTCCTACTTGAGCATCTTAGGGACTGGACTGACTCAAACTCGGTCATTCCCCACAATCAAAAATGGTTCACCAGGAACACAGGGACTATAACAAATATAATGGCCCTCTCGCTTATACTGGACCACTCAAAGCCTCAAAGCTCCCCCTTTACCTATGTTACATCGACTTTGAGGCTGCTTTTGATCGAGTGGACCGGAAAAGGCTATGGGAAAAATTGAAGACCTGGCAAATCCCACACTACCTCCTGAGAGCGATAGAAACCCTATATACCAACACCTGGGTAAGGATCAAACTGGGGAACGGAGACAATCTTTCAAGGGCCATCCCGACAACCAGAGGGCTTAAACAAGGGTGCGTACTAGCACCGCTGCTATTCAATTTATTCCTTGCTGATCTTCTGCCTACACTTTCTTCTACCAATTCACATGCTCAGAAACTAGGGTCTGCTCAGTTATCTAACATACTTTATGCCGACGATTTGGTGATACTAAGCAGAACATGAGTCGGGATGCAGCGCTTTATGAAAGCAAAGGAGGAATTCGCTGAGAGCAACGGGATGAAAATAAATGGTAAAAAAAAAAAATAATGATATCAGGGAGAAAGGTCCTCAAAGGGAAGACCAGCTGGTACTTTGGGGGGAGTAGAATATCTGAAACAGACAGTTACAAAGATCTTGGTCCCACTTTTGACAGCGACGGCACATTCAAGTCTCATAAAGAGGAGATCAAAAAGAATGGGATGGCCCTCGCAGTTGGCCTAGCAGGGCTATTAAGGCACCTAAATGGGCCCTCTTACACCCTGATGCTTGGAACCACCAAAGCAAAAATAATACCAGCCCTAGTTTATGGGTGTGAAGCGCTGAGAGGCAGAGACACCTTGGTCCTGGATAAAATCTTAATTCGTATATACAGGCGAACCTTTCATCTCCCCTAATGCACTTCACCAGCACAAACCAGACTCAATTTTGGGTTAATAAAGCAGTCTCACGCAAGAGGAGCAGCCTTTGCCGCTCTCTGCTATAAGCTAAAAAACGCGGAGCTCAAATCCATCAATTACTACGTTTGGGAGGAGATTGCAAAAAAGCCATGTTCACCTTTTCACAAATATTTCAATGATACCATCGAACTGCTAGGCCTGAAGGAATTGTGGCTAAGCTCAGTAAGTCTAGACCAATTGAAAAAGGCGTCATCAATATCCTCTAAAATATCAGCATTGTTAGAGGACAGGGCAGCCCTAGCGAAACGACAACACGCCTGGGTCATAGTGAACAGCTACACATCCCTGAGACCTCAGTAGTACTTTGCGGAAGCTTTAAATCCTAAGACAAAAAAATAATTCTTGCTTTGCCGACTGGGCGGATTCCCATCGCTACCATTTATCAAGCCCTGGATGAGGACAGCAAGAGATACGGCCTGCAGGCTATGTGGCTTGGCAGTCGAAAACATAAACTAAACAAGACCAAAACGACAAAAATCCAACATACACATATGACTTTAAAAAGGTTTCAAGAACTTGTACCATGGAAAACTATGGATGCGTGACTTTTTACAAAAGTACCTGTAGATGCGTCAAAGTTCACAAGCCAAACAGCCGCAGCGTCGGAAAACAAAGAGATGCAACACTCCTGAGACCTTGGCGAGGCGATGCAACAGTCCCGCTGCACGCAGAGGAAGCCTTGCGTCGAATCCGGTCTGTACTGGGAGTGATGCGTCAATTCTTCGGGACGGTTCCGGTCCACGGGTGATGCGTTGGAAGAACTTGCCGCACAGGTACGATGCGTGGAAATTCGGGATGTGTCGGCGATCGATGCGGCAGCATCGAGCGGCACTGCATCGGTCCTCTTCAGCCACGATCCCTCAATGCGTCTATTTCTGTAGTTCTTTTTGCTTCCAGCTCCCAAACAGCAGCAACAACCTCCAGAGGCCCAAATCTGGCACAAACACCTCTTGGCAGGTCAGAACTCACAACAGCAGAGTTCAGGGGAGCTGGGGGTGAAGTCTTTGTGTCCCTGAGACTTCAGAACAGGAGGCCAGCACACTTCAGGCCCTTGGAGATCTCCTTCAAGCAGAGGACACAGCACACAGCAAACGGCAGTACTTCTCCTCAGTCTCCAGCTCCTCTCCTTGGCAAAGGTTCCTCTTGAATTCCAGGAATGATCTAAAGTCTGGGGTTTTGGGTCTGATACTTATACCTCAAAATATCTTTGTTCTCTTTGTGCAAGGGGCTCTGAGCCCAGTTCAAACCAGTCCTGGGGGGCACTCTGCAAGTGCACAACATCCATTGTCAGTGCGAGCCTTGGCTCCAGACACACCACAGGGGGGCGGAGCCAGCATTGTGGAAGGCAGGCACTGCCCTATTCAGGTACAGGTGCTACTCCTACCAAGACTCCAAATGCAGATCAGGCCTATTCAGCCTAGTGCTGATTCATCCAGAATCCTGGAGCCACTGCACCTCCCCAGCCCCTGTCACTCCAAAGCCAGACAGTCAATACACAAACAGGCAGAGGCACACAGGATGGGTGAACAAGAAAATAGCCACTTTCTAAAAGTGGTATTTTCAAACACACAATTTAAAAACCATCTTTACTAAAACATGTGTTATTAAATCCTGAGTTCAGGGATACCAAACTCCATTTTTCTATCCTATCCCTATGAGAAGATATGCTTGTAAAATGTTACAAAGCATTCCCCATTTTGTCCTATGGGGCAAGATAGCCTTTCAATAGTGAAAAACGAAATTGGCAGTATTTCACTATCAGGATATGTTACACACTCCAGTATATGTCCTACATTTCACATACACTGCACCCTGTCCAGGGGGGTACCTTGGGCCTACCATAGGGGTGCCCTATATGTAAGAAAAGGGAAGGTTAGGGCCTGGCAAGTGGGTGAACTTGCCAAGTCGACATGGCAATTAACAAACTGCGCACAGGCACCGCGGTGGCAGGCCTGAGACATCTTTTCAGGGCTACTCATGTGGGTGGCACAATCAGCGCTGCAGGCCCACTAGTAGCATTTGATTTACCAGCCCTGGACCTACTGGTAAAACAAATATGCCCAATCAGGGAGAACCAATCACAATAACAATTTGCACAGAGAGCATATGCACATTAGCACTGATCAGCAGTGGTTAAGTGCCCAGAGTCCTATAGCCAACAAACACAGGTCATGAAAAAATAGGAGGAAGAAGCAAAAGGTTTGGGGATAACCCTGCAAAAAGGGCCATTTCCAACACAACCCCCTTCCAGCCTAAAGCCAGGGTAGACCAATCAATACCTTGATGGGCTTCCCGGCTTGGGGCGACAGAACATGGAACCTGGCCCGAACAGCAGGGGTCTATTCCTGTTCCACACCTTCCTGAACCCAGTTGGATCCCTCTATCCATACTCTCAGAGCCCACTAGGCTAACCCATGGGGGACCCTTCGCCTCACCTGGGGACCCCATCTGTGCAGCGCCTAAACTTACTTTGCTCACAGACAGTACCCACATGGCCAACACAATGGTGTTATGTTATGTTATACTATTTTATAAAGCGCACAGCTGCCCCGGCAAAGGGGCGTCCCAGCACTGATAGCAGAAATTAGGAGACTACTAACAAAAGCAGGGCCTATAGCGGAGGAAAGAGGTCAGTTTTAATAGCCTTATGAAATGCCAGGTAGTGATTAATGCTGCGGATATGTATTGGAAGAGAATTCCAGAGTTTGGCCCAGTCCACTCCCAGGGCGTGACTCCTGCCCCCCTCCCAGGGGCAACTCTGTCCACCAGGACAGCCAGCCACAGTGGCCAATGACAGCTGTCAGTGATGAGAGCCAGGCCTCATGCCTTTCAGGCCTCTCTAACCTCTGTGGTGTCAGAAAGTAGGGGGCAGTAGCCCCAGGTGCCTGGCACCTTTTCTCCACTTTCCCTCCTGCGAAGTCAGGTATGGCATCCTGACACTGGCCCACCAGCCCAGGGTTTGTACCCTGCGGCTGGACAAGAGACTGGGGTGGGCTCTCCCACACCCTGTCTTCCTCCCTGGGGCTATGCACCCTCCCACCTGGAGCGGTACCCCCAGAAGACAACTTGGTTGGGGCACTGTTAGCAGTTGCCCCTTCCTCCAGGTCAGGGGGGGGAACACCCTGAACCTGGTCCTCCAACCCAGGGTCTGTACCCTTAGGCTGGTCCTGTGCCTGGCAACCCAGGACTTCCGGGGAGTACACCAACCCCCCTCCCCCCCAAGAGAAACACACTCCTCATGAGTGGTACAAGAGTCTGCCTGGCGCAGGTATCCAGCCTCCTGTCCACTTGACAGAGCATGAAGACCCCCCAGGCCAGAAGTGGCCTCACCAGGGTGAGTCCTGGGGTGCTCTGACCTCTGAGCTGGCAACCCCTGACCCACTGATCCTTCCACTGGGGACTGTGTCCCCCCTCACCCTTTTCTCTGGACTCATGCACACTCCTCACTGGAGCGGTGTTGCCAGACACCAGAACTGGTGGGATGCTTGTTACAGCAGCCCCCCTAGTCCACCTGACACTTTGGGATCCCCTCAGGAAATGGCCTCCTGGTACAGACTAGGCTCCCCTCCTGGTGTTCCCTTATGGAACCAACCAGGTCCTGGGACTGGGTTTCGGGCACCTTGGGACACAGCCCACTCCCACTCCTTCTCCTCTGAGACAGGACCTGGGACCCTACACCCCTCCCACTACACTGGGACCTATCTGGGCTACCACAAACCTCCCCAACCTCACTTGATTGGGGAAAACCTGAGCTGCCCTGTGAGGGGGTCGAGTGGAATACCACACACAGCGCCGCACCAAAGCCGGGATACCAAGGGTTAACCCCGCCTGCCTCTCCTCGCCTACAGGGACGTCACGGACAGCTGGGGACTGCTGACCAATCCGGACATGGAGAGGCGGGGCCACACCCCCTAAAGGCAGGCCCGAAGGAACAGGAAGGGGCGCTGCTATCGTGCCGGGAGGAAAGGTAGGAGACGGAGAACGCCATGCTGGAAGAATCGTATCGGAAGCAGAGCCTTGAGGACGACGGGAAGGACGTCGCGGAGAGCCCCTTCACGCAAGATCCCGACAGAGACGGAGAACCTGACTCCTGGACGGAGGAGTGGTGGACACCCCCGGAGGACGCTGGAGAGCCGCCGCAGCTCAGGAGAGCTGTGGCTGAGGCGGCACGTGACTTGGGAGGGAGTGCAGGGAGGGAATAAGAGGGAGGGTATTTGGGAGTACAGAAAAAAGGGTTCACCCAGTATTGTCACTGCGTGCGTTTGTGTGTGCGTGCCCTCACTTTCTCCTGCACTAACCCCGCTCCCTCACGTTCTCTTACGACCCCATTGGAGGAACGAGATTGCCTCCTCACGAGTGGATGCTGCCTATGTGCTGACCGAGTGTGACCGGTCCAGCACTCCTTAAGAGGCTCTACACCCTTTTCACGTCGGAGGATCGTTTAGTCTTCACTGACACCTTTCTTTTCTACATCACTGTAGACCGCCCTCCGCTTTACCTAAGGTTTCATTCCTAAGGGGCTCCTCTTTTACGGTGAAGGGTCCTGTCTAGCCAGGTTTGTGCCAAGACAGGGTTGCTAATCGCCTCTCTTATCTTTCCTTTCCCCGGCGAGCCTTCTGGGACACCCCCTCCGCAACAAGAGAACAGCCCAGGAAACCCCGGACAGACGTGCCAGCCATCGCCCGGAGAGACAAGACCCACAATCCATCCACACTGACTGTTCGCTGTTTTTGCTAAGTGTTATCTCCTCAAATAAAACAACAACATTGAGCCTGTAGTCCGGCCTCCTCGCTTCTTCTTCCGCCCATCCCTCTCACACCTGGTGTCAGAAGTGGGATCCAGGAAGATGGAGGCCGCAATGCAGAAAATGGCGGAGGGGCAGGACAAGCTGGGCCGGGCCATGGAGAAGTTCCTGGCCATTGCGGAAGAGGACAGGGAGAAACTGCAGAAAACCCTGACGGAGCAAAACCAAGCCCAGGAAACCACGTTCGGCCGGCTGGCTGACACCCTGGGGCAGCAGAGAGGCGTTTCCCCTTTGCCATCGATGGTCTTACAGAAATACGTCAGTGGGGAGGACCCCGACTTTTTCTTTGCCAACTTCGAGCGTATGGCCCGGACCGCAGGATGGACAGAGGACAAATGGGGGCAGTACTTAGGACCCCTCCTGACGGGTGACATGCAGGCCGCCTACCAGGAGGCAAACCCCTTTGGCCTCACCCCATATCTGGATGTAAAGAGAGACATACTGGAGAGGTTAGGATTGGACGAAGAGACTTATAGAATCCGCTTGCGCCAAATCAAGGAGGGTCCCCAAGAAACACCACGTGCTCTTTCCTACCGTGTCCGGGACCTGACAAACCGGTGGTTGAAGCCCCTAACTTCAACCAAGGAGAATATACTGGAAAAGATATACTTGGAACAATTCCTCTCCTCCTTGTATCCCGCCGCTCAAAAATGGGTTCGGCAGCATACCCAATTGACATTTGAGAGGGCCGTTGAGATAGCGGGTGCCTTTCACAGAGCACAGGAGTCAACGCAATAGGGAAGAGCCCCATTGGAAGCCATCGGGCGGGGGTCTGTTACGAACCAATAGACCCCCTCCACCCCGTCGCCCGGAGACGGTGACGGTCATACCACACCTCACAGCCCCTTCTCCCCGACCTCCCTCCCTCCATCCCGGTCCTCAGTGTTTTGCCTGTGGTACTTATGGCCATATCGCCCGGATGTGCCCTCAGAAGGAGGAACCGATGGAGGTTGGACTCACCCGGTCCTACTACTGCAACCCCATGGGGACGAAACCCCGCTACCATAGAACCGTTAGGGTGAACGGGGTAAATAGAAGGGCCCTGATGGACACGGGTTGCTTACAAAGCGTGATGCAACCTACTGCCATACCTGGGGGTGTCACCCGAACCACTGGAGAGGTCAACATCCAATGCGTCCATGGGGACAATAAACGATATCCCACCACCGACGTACGGATCCAGCATGGCCCCTCCTATCAACCCGTGTCCCTGCGGGTAGGGTCGGTACCTCGTTTACCCGAGCCATTGGTCCTAGGCTCCGATTATCCCCATCTGTCCGCTGTGATACCAGAGCAGGATATAGACAGGGACGACTGGTGCCAATCCGCTCCTTTTTCCAAGGTACCGGTCCTAGACCATCCGTCAGGGAAAAGTCCGAAAAGCCGAAGCCAGAAAAAGAAGGAGAAACGAAACTGGACTATGATTGCCTTGACCCAAGTCAACGAAGAACCCCTTTGGCAGTACGATAGGGGGTTTTTTGCAGCCCAGAGGGAAGACCCAACGCTAAGAGGTGCTTGGACTCATGCCACAGACACCGAGGATCCCACCCAAGTAGGTCCCCAGTTCCTTATCAAGGGAGGACTGATCTACCGAAAAGGGGGGAAGAACAGTCCCCTCCAGTTGCTTGTACCCCAGCTTTATCGGGAGAAAGTGATGTTCCTAGCACATAGTCACTTATTGGGGGGTCACTTTGGGGAGGACAAAACAGAAAAAGACATCCTAGGGAAATTCTATTGGCCGGGCATATACCAACAGGTGCGTCAATACTGTAAAAAGTGTCCCATCTGCCAAAAGAACAGCCGGTACCGACCTCCTAACGTCCCCTTACGACCCCTTCCTATCATTGACGAACCATTCTCTCGTGTGGGGATGGATATTATCGGTCCTTTACTCCCCTCCCGTAGCGGATGTAGGTACGGGTTAGTGATAGTGGACTACGCTACCCAGTTTCCCGAAGCAGTGGCCCTTCGTCATCCCAATGCCCAGCAGATAGCCAAGGCCATGGTGAACGTTTTCTCCCGGGTGGGGTTCCCTAGGGAAGTGATAACCGATCAGGGCACACCTTTATCTCCCAGCTCATGAAACAGGTTTGCTCCCAGCTGAAGATAAAACAGATCCGTACGGCCGCATACCATCCGCAAACGGACGGGCTGGTAGAGCGGTACAACGCCACCTTAAAGACCACCCTGAAAAAGATGCTAGACTTGGAGACCCGTCGATGGGAGGACATGTTACCCTTTGCATTATTTGCTATCCGGTGCAAATCCCAGAAAAGCACCGGATATTCACCCTTTGAGTTACTGTATGGGCGACAACCCCGCACCCTCCTCGACATGGCTAGGGAAGAATGGGAAGAAAGACCCGAAGGGACCAAACCTCTCCCTGAATACGTCATGGCCCTGAAGACGCACCTTCAGGAGATACGGAGTATCTGTAGAACCCACCTAGAAAATGCACAGGAGAGTCAAAGGCGACAATACGATAAAACAGCCCAAGCACGCGCCCTGAAAGTGGACGACCACGTCCTTCAAATGATGCCTACCTCCGACCACAAATTGTTGGCTCAGTGGCAGGGTCCCTTTCGGGTTGTTGAGATAGTGACACCGGTCACCTATCGCCTCGAAATGGACCCCAGAAAGAAGAATAACACGCAGATCTTCCATATAAACCTCTTGAAACTATGGAATGGGGACATACCCATCCCAGT
The DNA here is from genome assembly GCA_963921515.1 of Calotriton arnoldi. Taxonomy (NCBI): domain Eukaryota; kingdom Metazoa; phylum Chordata; class Amphibia; order Caudata; family Salamandridae; genus Calotriton; species Calotriton arnoldi. The sequence goes on from CAWUFW010002100.1 coordinate 986,458, forward strand.
GGCACTGACCTCAAGTCCCCCAGCCTTATATCTCCAGAGCATGGATCCGGAGCTGACCGCTGAACAGCGACACACTCTGGATGCCTGTTTGAGACCTCTTCAGGCGGTATTTTCCACCACCCCAGGGAGAACCAGCCTAATCGAACACGCAATCACTACGCAGCCCGGGAAGCGGGTAAAACTACGTCCTTATCGCCTTCCCGAGTCACATAGGCATGCCGTGGAACAGGAAGTACAACAAATGCTTGGTATGGGCGTTATAGAGCCATCTAAAAGTGATTGGAACTCACCCATAGTGTTGGTTCCAAAACCCGATGGCTCCATTAGATTTTGTATAGACTTCAGGGAGGTGAATAAGATCTCACAGTTTGACACATATCCACTACCCCGGGTGGACGAAATGGTTGAGCGATTGGGCGAGGCAAAATACATCAGCACGCTGGACCTATGTAAAGGATACTGGCAGGTCCCCCTCACCAAAACGGATAGAGAGAAAACCGCCTTCTCGACCCCTGGAGGATTGTGATCAGTTCACCGTGCTGCCCTTTGGGTTGCACGGGGCTCCTGCCACGTTCCAGAGATTAATGAACACCCTGCTTAGGCCCTGTGTCGGGTATGCCGCTGCATATATCGATGACATAGTGATTCATAGCAGTACATGGGAACAACATCTAAACCACCTTATCACAGTCATTCGGACCCTAGGAGAGGGAGGCCTTACTATTAACCACGCTAAAAGCCGATTGGCCTCTAGGTCCGTCAAATACCTCGGGTACCTTTTGGGGGAAGGGCTCATTAAACCCCAGAAAGAGAAGATAGCAGCCATAACGGACATCCCCTTTCCCCGCACCAAAAGAGAGCTAAGGGCCTTCCTGGGCATCCTGGGCTATTATCGGCGCTTTATCCCCGGATTTTCTCAAACCGCGGCCCCTCTGACCGATCTCCTACAAAAACAGAAAAACACTGAAAAGGAGCTACAATGTCCCTCAACACATCTGCAGCAGGCATTTCGGACTCTAAAACAGGCCCTTACCTCCAAACCCGTGCTCCTGAGCCCCGATTATAAAAAGCCCTTTATCCTTCAAACAGACGCATCAGAGCAGGGGCTAGGCGCCGTTCTGTCCCAAACCGACTCCCACGGACAAGAACGGCCCATATTGTACATCAGCCGAAAACTGTTCCCTCGGGAAAAAAACTACTCGGTAATAGAGAAAGAGGCCCTGGCCATCAAGTGGGCGATTGAGTCCCTCCACTATTACCTGGAAGGAAGGGAGTTTACCCTTTACACGGATCACGCCCCCCTGGAATGGCTCTCCCGTCACAAGGGGCACAACGACAGAATTATGAGGTGGTTCCTGGCTCTCCAACCATTCCGGTTTACCACATTACACCGGAAGGGGAAGGAGCAGGGTAACGCGGACTACTTGTCACACCATCCCCTCGACCTTTTTCTTGCTGGCAAGAAAGTTAGGGAAGGGGGATGTGAGGGGGTCGAGTGGAATACCACACACAGCGCCGCACCAAAGCCGGGATACCAAGGGTTAACCCCGCCTGCCTCTCCTCGCCTACAGGGACGTCACGGACAGCTGGGGACTGCTGACCAATCCGGACACGGAGAGGCGGGGCCACACCCCCTAAAGGCAGGCCCGCTGCTATCGTGCCGGGGCGGAAAGGCAGGAGACGGAGAACGCCGTGCTGGAAGAATCGTATCGGAAGCAGAGTCTTGAGGACGACGGGAAGGACGTCGCGGAGAGCCCCTTCACGCAAGATCCCGACGGAGACGGAGAACCTGACTCCTGGACGGAGGAGTGGTGGACACCCCCGGAGGACGCTGGAGAGCCGCCGCAGCTCAGGAGAGCTGTGGCTGAGGCGGTACGTGACTTGGGAGGGAGTGCAGGGAGGGAATAAGAGGGAGGGTATTTGGGAGTACAGAAAAAAGGGTTCACCCAGTATTGTCACTGCGTGCGTTTGTGTGTGCGTGCCCCTCACTTTCTCCTGCACTAACCCCGCTCCCTCACGATCTCTTACGATCCCATTGGAGGAACGAGATTGCCTCCTCACGAGTGGATGCTGCCTATGTGCTGACCGAGTGTGACCGGTCCAGCACTCCTTAAGAGGCTCTACACCCTTTTCACGTCGGAGGATCGTTTAGTCTTCACTGACACCTTTCTTTTCTACATCACTGTAGACCGCCCTCCGCTTTACCTAAGGTTTCATTCCTAAGGGGCTCCTCTTTTATGGTGAAGGGTCCTGTCTAGCCAGGTTTGTGCCAAGACAGGGTTGCTAATCGCCTCTCTTATCTTTCCTTTCCCCGGCGAGCCTTCTGGGACACCCCCTCCGCAACAAGAGAACAGCCCAGGAAACCCCGGACAGACGTGCCAGCCATCACCCGGAGAGACAATCCATCCACACTGACTGTTCGCTGTTTTTGCTAAGTGTTATCTCCTCAAATAAAACAACAACATTGAGCCTGTAGTCCGGCCTCCTCGCTTCTTCTTCCGCCCATCCCTCTCACATGCCCCCTTCAGGATCACTCCCAAAAGCTTCTTCAGACCCTCTGGAATCCACTAAAAGGTCTGCCTCCAGCATAAGCTCCCTGGAATTAGAGAACTCACACTCCACCGGGTGTTGGCATAGCTCTGGAAAACAGGGACTTAAAATATGCTCTCCAACAGTTGAATCACACAGCCCCCACAGTTGTTAACCAAGCTACCCTTTGCCCCACCATCCAGTGCCTCACACAAGTACCCCACACCACTCTCCTGAGATTGGCAAGACAGTGTCTGACTGTCTCTGTCATTCAACCCACACTCTTCTGGGTGGTCTCCACACTCACACACCAGGACTCCTACCTTGGGGGAACCCCTCTCCCTGCACCTCTCATCTAGAGTCAGTAGAGTGTCCCACCCACCACCAGGAATATGATCCCCTGTGTCAGTTCCCCAATCCACCTCAGGGACACTGCACACCACTGGAGCTACCTCATAATCCCGAACCCCTTGGTGTATGTCAACCCCCTCCTTCAAGCCAGGCGCCCCATCTCTGGGTGTGGTACTTCTCCCTCAGCACTAGATAACAAAATTTTGCTGCCACCATCTGAGCTGGACTCCACCTCCAACCCAGCCAAGCTCACTTCCTGAGCTACACACATCTCTTTTTGCTTGGTTGAGACACTCAGGGCCTCAAGCCGCCTCGCGAACTCCTCATCGAGCTCTCTCATTCTCAGCTCATATGCCAAGATTAATTTCTTTTCTTCCAAGGCATTAGCTCTCCTGCTCTCCTCCGCCTTGGCCTGGATTTCCATTTCCATCTGCTTTGTTTTGATCCTCAGGACTTCTAGCCTCTGCTCCCTGACCCTTTAGTTCTCCTCCAGTTCCTCTGGGGAAAAACTGCTAGAGGAATGATTGCTGCCAGCCCTAGAGGCTGCTCTTCCCACAGACAGATCCTGTGATCTGAAACCATCCCCTTGTGCACCCTCATCAACCTCTGCCTCCCCAGCCTCTCTGGCCTCCCACCAGGCCCTTAAGGCCTTCTGTAGCTCCTCCTTCCTGGAGCTGGTCTTCATGGGACATCCAAAGTTCCTGCAGAACTGCTTGAGTTGACCTACTTTGTAACTACTTAACATTTCAATATCAAACTCCAATTCTGCCATCTCACTTGCTGGTTTACCCTTCTGAGACATGATGCGTGGATACTTTAAGGGTTACTCAAAAATAGAACCAAAAATAAAACACAGTATGTGGCTGTGTAGTGGTCTGCACTAAACTAGTGATGTACACCAATCACTGTGGGTCAAGTACAAATACAGGTTCAAATCCTCACCGCTGACCACCAATGTTAGAAATGGGGATCTTTATTTGGCAGCGGTAGGTTCCTTTGTCCAAATAGGGACCCTTTCTTCTAGTCAGGGTAAGGGGGATACACACTTAAGATAACCCCTACTCACCCCCTTGGTAGCTTGGCACGAGCAGACAGGCTTATCCCAAAGGCAATGTGTAAAGTATTTGTGCCAACACTCACAGTAACACAGTGAAAACACCACAAATGGACACCACATCAGTTTAGAAAAATAAAATATCTTTATCTAAACTAAACAAGACCAAAATGACAAAAATCCAACATACACAGTTAAAAATATGACTTTAAAAAGGTTTCAAGAACTTGTACCATAGAAAACTATGGATGCTTGACTTTTCACCAAAGTACCTGTAGATGCGTCAAAGTTCACAAGCCAAACAGCCGCAGCGTCGGAAAACAAAGAGATGCGACACTCCTGAGACCTTGGGGAGGCAATGCGACAGTCCCGCTGCACGCAGAGGAAGGGTTGCATCGAATCCGGTCTGTACGGGGAGTGATGCGTCGATTCTTCGGGACAGTTCCAGTCCGCGGGTGATGCGTCGGAAGAACTTGCCGCACAGGTACGATCCGTGGATATCCGGGATGCGTCGGCAATCGATGCAGTGGCGTCGATCGGCGCTGCATCAGTCCTCTTCAGCCGCGATCCCTCGATGTGTCGATTTCTGTAGTTCTTTGAGTTTCTTCTTGCTTCCAGCTCCCAAACAGCAGTAACAGCCTCCAGAGGCTTAAAACTGGCACAGGCACTTCTTGGCAGGTCAGAACTCACAGCAGCAGAGTTCAGGGGAGCTGGGGGTGAAGTCTATGTGTCCCTGAGACTTCAGAACAGGAGGCCAGCACACTTCAGGCCCTTGGAGATCTCCTTCAAGCAGGCCTTCAAGACCTTAGGCATTCTTTGTCTTGTTTACTTAACCTGGTTGGGTATAGGAAGCACTTGGTAGCGTGCGTTAGCAAAATTTAGGCATTGATTTAACGTTTGGTTATATTTGTTTTCTAGTGGCCCCTGAAGAAGGGACAGTCCGTCCCGAAATACATAGGGCATCACACGAATAAGTGGAACCTCATTTAAGAAGAATGTATTGTGTGTAACATGCATTTAGCTATAAGTTTGAACTTGTATGTTTCTATCCTCATAAATACATTGAAACAATTGTAACCACCACAGAACATTTCTATCGATGTGATATATTCATTTTTAATAATGAAAACATTGATGTAAACGCTCTGTTGATTATGTGGTTGATTCATTTTGAAATATATGGTTAAAAATTGATAAGAACTTCATAAGAACACACACAGCTGTGCACCCAGTTTATTCAGGCACTTGTTTACCTGACTTATTACCTTCATCAATTTATCATGTGGGATTAGCAGCCCAGAAATACTGTGTAGCATGCTAAAACAGTCGTAGATAGGTGAGCCGTAACTACTTAGTGCTATTTCAAGGATCATTTGGAGTGCGTCACCAAAACTCTTCATTGTTCGTTTCAAGTCATAACTGCTTCACTTTCCGTGACTGCACCCATTGACAAGCATGACGTCATTTGAAAGCATTGCTAACACCACTGAAAACCGTGCTGAAATAAAAGCATATACCACTGAGCAAGCCACAGAAATCTACGCTTTAATTAAAGCTACCAAAACTTTTGATAGCCGAGAAGGGTCTATTGCTCAACAACTAAAGCATTTGGAATTTTTTTTCAGAAGAGAACTCAACCAAAAGCTTCATGCTTCTACGTTAATTCAGTATCATAAACATAAAAGGTTTTCCCGAGGCCTCCGATTAGCTATAAAACCGATGCTTTTTCGTTTTCAATTTAATAAACCATTTATGGAGAAATGGTATGCAGTGCTTAATAAATGCTCTCTGGATTTGATTCTACTTATTGTCGAAGAATTATCCAAAACCATAAGGGAATTAGAGGAAGAGATTCACAACACTCAACGAGAACTGTCAAACCGTATGGAACCAGATGAGTGGCAAAACACATTGGAAGAGATCAACAAAAAATTGGAAAGTTTAGGTCAACGAGTTACAAGAACGTAAATTGAGGAAGTTCAAGAGAGATACAATTGATTATTGTCTTAATGAGGTGTACACGTGGGCGGAGATGTACGCCCAACGAAAACCAGCCAGGAACCCTCACACCTTTTCTGAAGAAAGCATCGTTTCAGATCGGGAAATTGCACCTTCAAGAACACCTCTTAACATAGACATAGCATCAAGGGATACTGCCTCTGTTAGCCATTCAGAAACTGAGAACGTAGACACCCGTGTAATGAGTCAAACAGAGTCTTTTTTTATCCAAAGGTCAAGATCCTGCACAACCACCAGATCCAGCATCATCAAAACTAGCCGGAAGTGCATCAAAATCCGCAGAGGAAAAAGAAAAGGAAAAGGGCGGGAAAAACTTACGGAGTCAGAAAACCTCGTGATTAATATTTCATCCCAGTCGTTAACATCTAAACAATTGCACATCTTGAATAAAGGCACATCATTCGTACCCACGTCCCATACTAACATGCAAGAAACAGAAATCGCACTATACAGATTTATGAGGTCCTTGAGATTACGACATTTTTTTGACAACGTTGTCACTGATCAGAGAGTTGAGGAAGATCATGATTATCTCGAGTTTACGACCAAAAGTACTTTCATACCACCTGTGTCACATAAAATGTTGGATACTTTTGAATCACTAGTGAAAAAAGATCTTAATGGCCTGGAGTTCAAAACACATAAAAGCTGGAATTTAACGAAGTCTGAAAAACTAACTTTGAAGCAGTTATCCAACAATGAGAATCTGGTGTTCCAAAAAGCTGATAAAGGAGGCATGTAAGTCGTCATGGACAACACGTATTACCAGAGAAAGGTGTTGGAACATTTGTCAGATGAAACCACATATCTGAAACTGGATCATGACCCCACATTGGAGATTAAGCAAGTATTGATTAAAATTTTGGATAACGCTGTAGACATGGATTGGATCAGTCAAAAACTCGGACCTTTTGATTAAGCAATTTCCGAAGAGACCCCACATGTACATGTTGCCTAAGATACATAAGGATCCCAAGGACCCACCATTCAGACCCATTGTGTCTAGATGTGGGTCTCTTTTTCAACCATTAGGCAAGTACATTTATTATTTTTTACAACCCATTGTGTGCGCTTTGAAATCATATATACGAGACACCACCGATTTTTTTTATCATGTTTACAAGATTTGAACATCACTAACACCAATGAATGGTTGCTGTGTACGATTGATGTAACTTCGCTTTACACTTCAATCCCTCTTCAAGAAGGAATAGATGCTATTGAATGGGCGTTATTGAAACAACCTCACATTCAAGCCAACAAGGTGTTTCTTTTGGAACTATTGCAATTCTGCCTGCAGCACATTTATTTCCGTTGGTGTAAAGAATTTTTTCTACAAATAAGCGGGACCTCCATGGGTTTTGGGGGGGCTCCCACGTACGCTAACATCTTCGTGGCGTCTTTTGAACATGAACACATTTTTGAAAATTCATCATGGAGCGAACACTTGGTGATGTATTGTCGTTATATTGATGAAATCTTTTTGATTTGGTCCCACACAGAAGAATCATTGAGGCGCAACATCATGATTATAAACACCAGAAATAATCGGATTAAATTCACATATTCAATTAGCAATACCCAACTACCATTTCTTGATGTTTTGGTTGAAAAAAACGAAATTGGGTTAAACTCAAGTGTATATGTTAAACCTACCAATAGAAATAACACCTTGTTGTTTCAAAGCTTCCATCCGCCTCACTTGGTTCAGAATTTTCCATATTCACAGATGATGCTTATAAAAAGGATTGCTTCACAGAGGGTTAAAAGTGACTCAGATGTTTCTCGAATCAAACAAAGATTTCTACGAAGAGGTTACCCTCGTAGCATTGTTGAGAAAGCAGAAGAACAAATTAAAGAGATTGATCGCAAAGATTTGCTCATGAAAAAACAAAAGATTGCGACTAAACGCATGGTATTCATATCCAAATTTTCAACCAGATCCAGAAGCATCAAAAAAGTGATAAATAAACGATGGGAACTATTACAACATGAACCGGAATTTGGCAATTCATTTACTGAGCAACCTTTATTCGCATTCACAAGGAGTAAAAACTTGAAGGAGCTGCTGTCGGCAAAAACAGATAAATCTATTTTAAACCATAAAGGTATGAAAAAATGCAAAAATTGCATTCATTGCAACAATGTGATCCAGCATAACACCATCACACACCCTAGGACTGGAGAAAGGATCATATTGAAACACACATCTGATTGTAACACTATGAATGTGATTTATTGTATCAAATGTCCCTGTGGACTACTCTACATTGGGAAAACAGAAAGAAAAGTAAAAAATAAGGATCGGAGAGCACAAAAGCATGATCCAGACTAAGAATACCAACTCCAACCTGGTTGTTCACTGGTTAGAACAGCGTAACAATATCGCTCAACTGCGATTTCTAGTTTTGGAAAAAGTGAAACCTAAGGAGGGTTTAGACCCTAGTAAGATACTGTCCCAAAAAGAAGCTCATTGGATATAAAAATTCAACACTATGATGCCACTCGGTTTAAATGACAAACTTGATTTGAGTTGTTTTTTATAATTTATAATTAGACAGTCAGATTTGTTAACATACAGTTTCCCCTGGAGCACACTGATCTACACGTAAATGTGTCAGATACATCTTGTTTAGGGTAGAGAATGTACACATATTGATCTGTTATGTTTCACATTATCGTATGCATATGGTTTTATTGTCAAACGCCATTTGGCATATTTCACAAACATGTTATGTTGTGTATTGTTGCTGCACCACCATTTGTTTTTTTTATATTTGGTACACCACTATTTTGTGTCGATTGCCATTGCAACCATGAATCGTAAACATTAACTGGCAAGGACAGTACATTCAGTACCACTTGCTTCTGTCATACTAATGTTATGGAGAATCACAGTCGTACATTTTTTTCTCCGTACTGGTTGAGATAATGGGTTACAGTTTACCTAACAGTTTGGATTTAGACACCAGTAGGAATATGTATGGTCACTATTGAGATCTGGACAGTAAAGGGATACTTGTAACTGTGATCTGTGAGACTTTAACTATGGGAAGATGGACACCTTGTTTTTGTATTTATGCCATGGAGAGCATTAGGAGTACCATGTGTGATTTTGATAGTGGTGATTCTTTCGACGCCAACATATAGTTAAGATTCAGATTTTTATGGGAATTTTTTTGATTAGCATCCATATTCGGGCCGTGAAGGGAAAAATTTCTGGAAAGGGTCTGTGAGTCTAGTCCCACGATAAGATGGCCACTTTGTCTCCAGGAGATTTGAGTATGCATGGTTGATGGGCGGAGTTACGTTCAGGTGGTAATCACATTGAGTACGCGGGAACGTTTAGATTTATTTGTGAGAAGTACCGCAGTGTAGACCATGACATAAGGAGAATATCGCGTTGGACCTTTAGTCTATTCTTCACTGGGTAAGTGTATGCAGCTTGCAGAAGGCATGTCTGTATACGGGAAGCATCACAGTATCATGGTAGCGATGGAAAGTCTATTTTCCTGAATATCGTTGGTTTGTTTTATACAGGTGCAGCTGAGTCAGGCTGTTTCCGGCAACGTTGAAGGTACTTTGACACGGGGTTTATTTTTAGTTTCACCCACACAGTATTGAATAATCACGGCATTATATATTTGTTTCGTGTTATGTTTTCAGGATCCCAGTATTTAATAAGAACAATACCCGTACGTCGTTTGGATTGGCTTTCACTACATATTATGTGTGGTAGTAAGTACCGCTTGTGTTAACCAGATCTCATGCATGAATAAAGCATGATCACGATCTAGGTCTTGGTGAAGGTGGTGATTGGTCTTTGTGGTTATCTGATCTTTTTCTTTTAATTTTTTTTGTATCAGTCTGTGTATATGACACTCTTATCGGTTTTGCATATTTGGGGAACGCTGACTTTCCATAATTAATAGTACAAGTGGCATTTAGGTGTGGTCATTTTTTTGAACTTTGGGTTGACTTTAGGCATTCTTTGTCTTGTTTACTTAACCTGGTTGGGTATGGGAAGTACTTGGTAGCGTGCGTTAGCGAAATTTAGGCTTTGATTTAATGTTTGGTTATATTTGTTTTCTAGTGGCCCCTGAAGAAGGGACAGTCCGTCCCGAAATGCATAGGGCATCACACAAATAAGTGGAACCTCATTTAAGAAGAATGTATTGTGTGTAACATGGATTTAGCTATAAGTTTGAACTTGTATGTTTCTATCCTCATAAATGCATTGAAACAATTGTAACCACCACAGAACATTTGTATCAATGTGATATATTCATTTTAATAATGAAAACATTGATGTAAACACTTTGTTGATTATGTGGTTGATTCATTTTGAAATATATGGTTAAAAATTGATAAGAGCTTCATAAGAACACACACAGCTGTGCACCCAGTTTATTCAGGCACTTGTTTACCTGATTTATTACCTTCATCAATTTAGCATGTGGGATTAGCAGCCCACAAATACTGTGTAGCATGCTAAAACAGTCGTAGATAGGTGAGCCATAACTACTTAGTGCTATTTCAAGGATCATTCGGAGTGCTTCACCAAAACTCTTCACAGGTGTACCTTTGTCCAAGTAGGGACCTTTGCTTCTTGTCAGGGTAAGGGGGATAAATACTTTAGATAACCCCTGCTCACCCCCTTGGTAGCTTGGCAATGTGTAAAGTATTTGTACTCAAAACACACAGTAACACAGTGAAAACACCACAAATGGACAACACACCAGTTTAAAAAATAAAGTATCTTTATCTAAACCAAAGAAGACCAAAACAACAAAAATCCAACATAAATATATCAAAATAGTACTTAAAAACAGTTACTTGCAGAAATAGCACTTGTAGAAACAAATAGCTCCACCTGGGGCTATTACGACAATGTGACAGGCATAAATCCAAAGTACGGCGCCGACCGCGAGGTGCGCAGCATCGGGCACAGAGTCACATGGACCCCCAAACAACAGTACCTTGAAAAACGAGGTCTATGGACGATGCACGGCATCGTGGAGGTGAGGGGTAGGTGCCGAGGTCGAGGCCGGTTCCCTGGTTGCCACGGGGGAGGCGAGGCATCGTGTCCACGAGGAGGCAACGTGTCGAGTCCAGGACAGGGGAAGATGGCGGCGGTGAGGCGGCGGTTCCGGTGAGGTGGTGCAAAGCCGAAGAGTTTGTGAAGTCACCCTCGTCAGTTAGCAGCTCCGCAATAACGGGATGCAGGTGCTGGCGGCGTCGGTGCGAGTGCTGGCGTCAGGAAGGCAGATAACTGCAGGCTTTGGCAGGCGTTGAAGGGTGTTGGAGCTGCAGTGCAGGCGGGGCGGTGCGTCATGCACTTCACGAGCGGTGCCTCAGGCCTCGGGGAAGGTTGGTGCCTCACTGACGGTGTCGCTGACAGCATCGGAGTTGTTCTTCTTGCTTTCTTTTAAGTTTCTTCCAGCTCCCAGCAACAGGAACAACTTCCAGAGGCCCAAAACTGGAATAGGCACCTCCTGGCAGGTCAGAGTGGAGTTCAGGGGAGATGGTGGTGAAGTCTTTGTGTCCCTGAGACTTCAGAACAGGAGGCCAGAACACTCAGGCCCTTGGAGATTCTTCTTCAGCAGGTTCTCAGCAAAGTTCCAGTCGTTGTCCTCTTCCTTGGCAGAAGCAGACACTGCAGGCCAACCCAGCTAAGCGCACAGCAAAGGGGCAGTACTCCTCCTTACAGCTCTCCAGCTCTTCTCTTTGGCAAAAGGTTCCTCTTGAGTCCAGAAGTGATCTAATTCTCAGGGGTTTAAGGTCCCATACTTATACCCCATTTTGTCTTTGTTCTCTTGGTGGCAAGGGTCTCTGAACCCAGTCCAAACCAGTTCTGTCCTCTCTGGTGTAGCATGACCACAGGAGGTGGAGACAGCATTGTGCAAAGGAGACACTGTCTATTCAGGTGCAAGTGAAACTCCTCCCACTACTCTAAATGCAGCCAAGGTCTATTCAGCTCAGCTATGAGTCACCCAGGAAAGGCAGGACACACCTCAACCCCCCTTGTGGCTGTCTACAGTGAATTCACGTCCCCAGCTCCTGTCACTCCAAAACCAGACAGTCAATAAACAAACCAGCAGAGGCACACAGATTGGTTAAATAAGAAAATGCCTACTTTCAAAAAGTTGCATTTTCAAACACAATTTAGAAACCATCTCCCTAAAAAGAAGTGTTAACCATTGCTAAACTTTATTGTTCAATTACTTAAAATCGTTACAAAATTCTATCATTTCAATATGCTATGAGAGGAAAAAGCAATGATTAAAATCTCCATCATATTGCTAAGACTAAAAAAAAGAATTAAAACATTAAAAAACTGTTGGCCAAGCTAGCAATAAAGTGCGAGTGCGTGAAACTTAAAATAGAGTTTTTTCCATAGTCTCTCTAGCTTGATGGCCTCCCGGTTGCTTTTTATGTCTCAATTTTCAACGTCAATGCGGCCCGGATTTCGTCAGTGAATTTCCCTAGCCTGGCAACAGTTTGAACTGTGGTAGCGGAGAAGCACAGATTTGAAACTTCGCTACATCGTCCAAGGCCGTAGGACCTACAAATAGGGAGTACCAGACGACGACGCTCGCTAGCTAACTTTGGGTAGCAACACAGTAAATGAAGCCAGGATTCACGATGATACATACAAAGTCGACAAGCTACTGAATTGTCCTCCCGGCCCCAGGCTGGATTAAAGTCCGCTATGGGCAAGGCAAGAAGTCTCATATAGGTAATTTTTTTCCCGGCCGGGACTGTCAAGGCTTGCTCAAAATAGGGCTGTGGTCTTCTCATGGTGTAGGAATTGTCTAGTGAGGAAAGATCAAAATGATGATGTAAACTTTCCAGATCTCTTTCGTAGGATTTCCTCTTAACCTGTGTATTCACTGTTTTTTTCCAAGCTATTACAGGGATATCTAGATTGTGCAGATTTTGAACGTCTATATCCAGTAATCTTATAGCTGATGCCAACTGAACCTGCCATGGAGAGCCACCCTCTTCAAAAGTTATTTTAATTTGCGTTTTCAATGAGGATACTGGGGGGCGCAGGGTGCTAATATAGTATTTTAAGATATCCCCTGAGCAAGTGATGTCCGGACGAATGAGTCCCAGCTCCAGCCTTACTCTTGCTCTCCTGGCCTGTCGAGGAAGAGCTAGAACCTTCTTATAGGCAGAAATTTGGTGATTCATGAGAAGCTTGTTGAAAGCACCAGGGAAGACTAAGTGGCCATAATTAAGAGAGGGAACTAGTTTTGCTTTTAAACTAGAAGTGTTATTAAATTCTGATTTCAGAAAGCCTAAACTCCATTTCTCTATCTTGTCCCAATGGAAAGTTATACTTGTAAGATGTTACAAAGTATCTCCAATGTTAGCCTATGGGACAGATAGCCTTTCAATAGTGAAAAACGGAAATTCACAGTATTTCACTATCAGGACATGTCCTCTCTTTCACATAAACTGCACCCTGCCCATGGGGGTATCTTGGGCCTACCTGAGGGGTATCTTACATGTAAGAAAAGAGAAGGTTAGGGCCTGGCAAGTGGGTGCACTTGCCAGGTCGACATGGCAGTACAAACTGCATGCAGACACAGCAGTGGCAGGTCTGAGTTACATCTGGAAGGCTACTTGTGTGAGTGGCACAATCAGTGCTGCAGGCCCATTAGCAGCATTTGATTTACAAGCCCTGGGCACACTCAGTGCACTTTACTAGGGGCTTACCAGTAAATCAAATATGCCAATCATGGATAACCTATCATACTAACAATTTACAAAGGGGGCACTTGCACTTTGACACTGATCAGCAGTCGCAAAGTGCCCCAAGCATCTAAGCCAGCCAAAACGAAATCCAGCACACCATCAAAAATACAGGCGGTAGAGGCAAAAAGTAAGGGGAAACCACACCAAGGATGCCAAGTCTAACACCCTTGTATTATTATAGAAGCTCTTTCAGCAGAGGGTGATTGAGCACCTCAGTGAAGGTACTGCCTTGGAAACTGTGGAACCTCAGGAATCATCGGGACCCCACCATGCCCCTCTTCCACCCACGGTTGTGTGACACTGCGGGTGGTTTCTCATATGTCTTCAACAAGTGCAGTTTCACAAGTTAGCACTGCAGGGCCTACAATTAGTAAAGGGACATCAGCACTGCAATTTCTACACTGCCATGCCAAGGCGCATAACCGCCCTACCATTCTCCAGCCATACCTATACTAGAAGCAATTACAACAGCCTACTGTGGTTGGAGAATGGCTAAGTAGTGCCTGGCATTAGGCCTCGTCAAAGCAGGGGCCTCTGCTCAGTTCGAAATGGTGGCCATAGTGACGATATGATAGAACAATGATGGGCAGATTATATTTATTTGTAACATAAAGGCCATGATCCTTACATCTCAATTGTGCTGTTGTTCTCCACCAATCACTCTTCTGTCCATAACCGTTCATTCAATGATAGATTATCTCATTTTATGACTCACTTGCTTAAGAAGTAAATTGCATTTTCTAATAGGAGCTTTTATTTTTAAGGATCAAGATCATAGACAGGCTAGCAGTCTGGTAGAAGAAGGCGTGCTAGACTCCAGCAAGATGATTACCTCCCAACCTTCTCAAAGAAAAAGTAATTATGTTTTTCTGGTATTATTTCTTGAGTTTTTGCCACTTATCCTCGCCCTATTAGTGTGAAATCCAAGAATTCATCTGTAAGGTCAGCTAATGAGGTATAGCATCTGCTGTGGGGTTTCTTTCATATATGGCAGCTCTTCACAATCTAGCGAAATCTTGTGATTAAAAAATAGTGTAGCTTCTTTAAGTTGAAATGAAGAAGTCTTATGTGATACTATGCCAGGTTTCCAAGTCCCGCATGAATCAGAATAAAGACCGAGAAGTTACGAAAAAGGATCCAGGGATTTTTAAGCATAGAAACTGAAAATTAAAAGGCCTTGTGAGGGTATATATATTAATCAAGTCAGTGCAATCAATCATTTCCGGACTTAACTTATAACATAAATAAACTTTATTTGTAGAAGACAGAGAGAGAGAAAGAGAGAGAGCGTGTGTCTGTGGAATGTATAACACGCTGTGAGGACTGAATCAGTCCTCATAGTGTGGGTAAACCATGACAGAACCAGACAAACACTATCTTTGTGTGTTGAGGTACTTTCGAGTGAGTGTATCAACAAACTAAAAGTGCAGTTATATTTGCCTTGATCCGCTTTATAACCTACCCTGCTATAAAAGCGCGTGTGAAGTTAGAATAGTAAATACAAACTTCATTACGGTCAAGTGCCATTCCTCATAATAATAGGCATGTTATGTGGTGTTATGTGGTGTGGTGTGGTGTGGTGTGGTGTGGTGTGGTGTGGTGTGGTGTGTGTGTGTGTGTGTGTGTGTGTGTGTGTGTGTGCGTGCATATGTGTCCACTTACCTGTTGGAAGCATAGACCCTTTAAGTATCTAAATCAGGAGAGAGCTCAATAAGGTTTACTATTAATGATTAATAATAAAGGACCCAATGTACTAGCATTGGAATATGTGATTCACAAGCTGCAAATTGGGAATTGCAGATTCATATGTACTAATGGTCACCCACACCTATTTGCAATTTCTTAATATTAACAATGGCTATTTACCAATTCCAAAATTGTGATTCCCTAACTGTCACAAATTGCAATTCGGCAGTCAGAAATTGTTAATGTCTCCTTGGGAAGTGACTGATGACATCACAACTAGGAGGCACAGCCTAGTTGCTGCTGACCAGGAAAGCTCACAGAGTTGAAACAGAGGAGGAGTCCGCAGAAGCAAGGGGCACAACCTCCATCATGGCAAGGCAGGAGCCCCAGAAGGAGGATGGAGGCAGAAAAAGGAAACAGACGTTCTCAGATATAGAACTGAGATAGTGGTGGAGGATTTTTTATTTGTGTAATTTTATATAGCACGGACATGGCCCGAAGGCCTCAGTACACACAGTAGTGAGCCGCATATATTACAGAAAATCACAGTGTCGTATAGTATAAAGAATCAGAATAAGAAAAAAGTAAAAAAGCAAAAAAAACGAATTGTATCACAACTACCCACCCACCCCACCAACGTTGTCCACCCAGTGCAGCCTACGTCCGCCACCAAGCCAGCATGTTGTAGTGTGGGTTGTCTGCTCCCGTCAGTAGTCATGAGAAGCAACATACAACATCTAAAATGGACAATCGGAGAACAGCAAGAGGCAGGGACCCAGAAGTGCATGTCCCATCGCTGGAACTAAGTTCAGACAGCAACCGCCTCTTGGGCTTAAAATGTTTCCAACTGTGTCTCCCACACCATAGCTATAAGTTGTTTATGTGACCCACAATATTCCTCCCTACGCATAGCATAACTCTCTGTGGAGCCCCAGCACAAGACCTCTTTGCATCAACCCAATACAAGAGGTGCAATGGGCGAATTCCAAAGGATATGGACCTAAAAGACAGTGTTCTGCTGTATCCCAGCTTGTGGACCCCGTTAGTGACATGAGAGATTCTCTGATGATCGCTCAGTAGGATAAAAGTGCAGGGCAGGATTACATCATGTGCACTAGGTCTGCGTCCTCAGTGCAGCATTTTGGGCAGGAAGAGGAGACCATTGGGAAAAGCCTAAGCAAACTAGAGGGTGTTAAGTATGTCCTATGCAACAGTGAGAGCAGGATAAATTTAAAACGTGTATTGGGGGTATCATACTGGGGTATTCCAGAAGAAAACTCCATTCTTTGTCGTGGAATGCCCGATTGAGTTATGTTTCCCTTTGGGTCTTTAGTAGGATCAGTGAAATACATAGATGAGTGTGCAGCCCTTTATAGAGCCACTTAACTGTCTGCCGGTGCCCATGTCATAAACCGCCTGTACTAGCGCATGTGTAAGAAAGAGGGATCCCATCCTCGAACAGGTTGCCCACAGTGGTGATTCCTGCTGGTTCCCATGGCAACAGTCTGTTAGCAGTGAGAGTACCCATCGGGGTGGGCAGGCCACATAGAGGGATATTTGGGGCATAACACGTAGGGGTGCGAGTATAGTGGAGTGCATTTTTCCTGTAGGTTGTGGCAATATGTGGGAGAAAGGGGAGCTTAGGGGGGATGCAACTCCTGTGTTATATCCCGCATAGATGCCCTAATGTAGACCCGTTCGTACATGCCCTAAAATGGACGTATTCATATTTACCCTAATATGGTCATATTCGTACTTGCCCAATTATGGTCATGGTCGCATATGCCCAATTATGGTCACAACTGTACATGTCCTATTATAGTATGATTCCTTATATAGGCATGATCTTTCACCTACATTGGTCCCAGCTAGCACACAACGAGCTCTGAGGGCTGAACGTTATCTTTCCTGTGGTTTTTGAATGCAGCAGGGTTCTTCCAAACACAGGCCCACACTGTACTCATTAATTATGCACGGCTTTCTAAGAATACACCACCGGCATAATATGTATGTACAAAGTTCACCCCTGACGTCTTCCTCATGTCCAATACAAACCATACTGAGGACCGAGACTCTTTAGGGTATAAATATACCACATCTTGCCCCGGTAAACCAGAGGGAACCGAGACTTCCATGCTGACACACTGACCAGAGACGCTGAGGCTCCTGCATGCAGTCGCTCAAGCTGACAGTGGTCTGACACAACCCGGACGGGGTGTCCAACTCGAGACCAGGACGGGGTCCCACACTCTCTCTATTCAGGTATGGGGGTTCGACTAAATCCTAGGAGGATTCTTGGCTCTTAGCTTCTAAGACCTACACACATATGCTAGGTACATACAGGTACATCTAGGTAGGCATCGTAGGAGTACGTGCACTTGCATAATGCTTTTATATTCATGTATGTACTCATGATTATCGCAATATGGTAGAACTGTTCTATCCCTTTGCTTTTATCGTACTGCTGATAATATATCTCTGCTATTGTCTGCTGGTTACCGCAGCACATATATTTTACACTAGAATAACAACTGTTCAATAAATACTTATTGAAACGCCCGACTGTTTATTCTGTGTAACTCTCTGAGACAAACCGAATAAGTGAGCACGAGTGACTGAGCGAAAGGTAGTACATTGTTTCCACGATTCTGAGGGAATCAGGGTTGTCATGTTCTAAGGTTGCCAGAAACTAATATCTCCCCGATAAGAGGAGGCACTAGTGGCACTGCGAGCTAGCTAATGCAAAACAATCTAACATAAGCGGTGAGGGTGCACAGAGTCAGTCTGCCACCAAGCCCACAGCTTATGTTACACAAACGCGCAGGTCCTGCAAGGGTACTATAGGAGCTACACGACATGGCGCCCAATGTTGGTTTGGTACTTATTTAACAGTAGAATCTGAGTAGTTCAGTCATGCTATTCTCAGAGAACCTACTCACAAATCCCAGAGTCGTCTGGAGTGGGTGGGCACAAAATTCGCCGCAGCTGAGTAGTACGAGAATACTATTTATTGGCTGTTGGTTACTCAAGCTTGAAGGATATTTAGTTCGTACAATTGTGCACTTACACCTTATTTTAAAGACTCTTTAATCTCCCTTCTTCCAATTAAAAATGGTGGAAGAAACAAACACAACAGGGAGAGTTACAACAAACCTCTTAGGTTTAAAAGAAGACCCTGAAGACGCAATACAAATTGCACCAAATTTCAGAAGGGCAGTCACCATAAAACTTCTAAAACATGGCTTAAGAGCCATGGGAGGTACAGTAATTTTCGTGATTGAGGCACACAAATCCAATAAAACAGAGGTGTTCTATTCTTGGGTTACAATCCCAGCAGCGAATCCAATTACAAATGTATTTCACTACTACCTAGAAGGTGAAACACCAGTGGACTATACTCCTTTTGAAGAAGTAGAGGTCCCGCTCACTTACCAGGAGCATAATTACTGGTTTAAAGGCGCCCTACCCCACGTACATGGAAGAGCAAGATTAGGCCCGCTCGGAGGAGCAGGAGCCACATGGCCCATACTAGCGGCATACACACCGCATCCTTACATTAACACAATGACACAGACAGACTTACTCGTACAACACAGAGATTTAATTAAAATCTACAGAAACCTTACACAATTTGTGATGAGGACTTTAAAAGTTCAGCCTGCACCAGCTGCAGCACAAGACACTCCAGTCCAGAGTACAGTTAATAAAATTACTCAACAAACATTACACGCGGTAATGGGCAAAATGCCAGCAAAACGCGAACAAATCCCATTCTGGATAGCTCAGAAAATAACTCAGCTTGAAGCAGTATTCCCGAATAGTACAACCAGTGACAAATACAGAATTCTAACAATCTGCTTGCCCATGGGTCTCACACCACAAGTAGAGGACTGCACCTCCTGGGGTTCAGTCTTTGCTGCCATATATACCAGAACACATGGTATCCCGTCCTTAGCAGTAGTACCTGACGTTTTGAGACAGATACAAAATGAGTACGGAGCAGAGCCTGCCCTTAACTTAGGGATGAAGTTACTAAATAACTTTGACCAGGTCTCAGCCATAATACTAGCTAACATTAAGGGGGAAGCAGCTTCTGTGGCGATCCGCCAACGCCTAAGGGAGTTCAGTCCAGACGACCAACAACACGAACTACCCAAAATAATTGAAACTGCATATGCAGAACTAGGCAGAGACAGTTTGGGGGGGAAAGCATTGAAACCACATTGGTGGGCAGTCCTGAAAAGGACACTACAAAGCAGACACCTACTTATTCTAAAAAGAAGTGGGAAAATAAAAAACAACAAAAGTCTAAAGACACCAGATCTCGGTCCAGAGGTAGGTCTCCTCAACAGGAGCCCTCTGAAAAGAGGTATAACCTCAGGAATAGGGATAATATTAAAAACCTGACAGGTATCAGGATACTGATACTCGTTCCTCTCGTTCCTTTCAGGGTTCATCACGAAACTCCGAGAGGGAAGGGCGGTCAAAGGAGCGTACAAAGTCCAGAGACACGCAACACGCTGCGGACTACGCACCTAAAAAAGAGGATAAACAAAAATCAAAACCTCAGTTCAAAAAGAAGAAAGTAGCAGGTCTCAAGATCAGACATGCCCAGAATTCTGAGGACACAGCTTCTGAACGGGGAATGGGCTCTGACGATGCTAGACAGCGCGGCAGAAGTAACGATAGCTCACCAGAACCTGAAGGAATTTCTGGTGACAGCGGAGTTGAGTGAGTATATCACGGTGGAAACACCTGATACTCGGGTAAGTGTCCCACATAAGTTACATGAGATAACACTCCGGATGGAGGGGACAAGCCCAGAAAAGTTAAAGGTCTCTTTTGGAAAAATCTGTCATCTGGTTATGACATTCTATTAGCAGAACAAGACTGGCCGCCTGCATTCGTCATGGAGTGCCCTAGGGGAGAAACGATAATTTTTCCAGCCTTTTCCGACCTCGTTCCCATTCACCTAAAACATGCTTATGCGCAGGAGTGGGCGGTTGCCCTAGCTCCAGCATTGTACAAAAATCATGCTGGTTGGGATGAGGATTCAACCCACCACGTGATCCCGTTAAAAGTTTCCCAAAATGCCCAAAGGCAATACCCTATAAAGCAGGATGCTAAAAAACAAGTCAGGGAGATTCTAGATCAACTAGAATATCAGGGGGTGATAGAAAATTGCACTTCACCTATGAACAATTCTTTGTTCCCCGTAGCCAAAGTTGACAACGCATTTCGTCTAGTTTTAGATTACAGACATTTAAACACTTGCACAAAGACATTTGCAGTTCAAAATGCACACAGTGCCGCATTAATGAATAACATTGTGCGGAAAAAATACAAGACAACACTTGATATCTCAAATGGATTTTTCTGCCAAAATACAGCGCCTGAAAGCAGGTATCTAACCGCATTCAGTGCGTTAGGGTCCCAACGGCAATTTTGCCGACTCCCCCAAGGGTACAAGAATAGCCCGGGGTTGTTTTCAGCAAGGGTAACAGAGTTACTCCAAAATTTGGATGAAGAAGCATTGTCCTATGTGGATGATATTTATCTGACGGACGATGACTTAAAAAGGCACTTGACCAGGGTGAGCACCATTATTATGGGATTCGCCTCTGAGGGTTATAAATTTAATTTAAAGAAATCAAAAAATGCCCACCTCAATGTCCTGTTTTTAGGATACAAGCTGTCAAGTGAGGGAAAAAGCCTGGCAGCTAACTTTTTAGAAAAGTGTGCGCTGCTCCAACCTCCAAAGTCATTAAAGAATTTACAATCAATTCTGGGATTCCTAAATTTTGGTCGAACATACATTTTGGATCACGCAGAAAGGGTAAAACCTTTCTACGACTTAATAAAACCTGACTTTTCAGTCAAACAATGGACACAGGAACACACAAATATCATGCGTTCCCTACAGGAAGACATGATAGCTTCTAAACATTTACAGACACGCGTAAACGCACAGAACTTAGTGATCCGAGTAATAGCGGGTCAATGCGGGTACACTTATTTAACTTTTAATGAAGGTGAAACTGTACCAATCGCATACAAATCACATCTGTACACGAACGCAGAGATGCGTTTCACTTCAACAGAAAAAATCCTGACAGCAGTTCAGACCGCTGTAGCAAGAGAAAGAGATCTGGCTCAGGGATAACGCATAATAGTCGTGACCCCAGTACCAGCTTTAGAAGCCGTTACAAAAGCTAGCATTCCAAATGCGAAAGCCTTACATCCAAGATGGATACAATGGGCTAATTCTCTTACTGCAACGGATGTTGAATACAGATTTGATCCAAGTTTAAAAACACAGGCATTCCTGCAATACGAACAAGAATACCCTCAACCAAATGAAATTTTGCCTCTCGATCAGTATGAATACATTATCTATACTGACGGATCTGCTCAACCAGCCACAGGGAGCAAGCAAGCTTACAGCGCAACGTGTGCGATTGTTAAAGGTCGCATGCACGATTGGAAAGTTCCATCCTAGTTGCACAAAAACGCAATCTCTAGGAGACTGCACGGCACAGTTGGCAGAACTCAAAGCACTTATACTGGCACTTATAAATACGGATCACGAATTCCCAACACTGATTGTGTGTGATTCCTTTTACTGTGTACAGTCGTACAATGAATATCTACATCATTGGGAACAAAACGGATTCGAAGATGCAAAAGGTGGCACAATTAAGCATAAAATGCTATGGGAACAGGTAGTGGAGTTGAGAAACGAACTACCAAGGGCTCACGTGATACATACACTGAGTCATCAGCGTGATGGCATTCACGTTGAAGGGAATTCATTGGCTGATGAAGCCGCAAAGGGGGCTGTTCGCACAGCTGCCGTAGCTGCAGTTACTCGTTCAAAGACGATGGTAGACGGCAAGATAATGGTAGCTGTCAATGCTTCACGCAAAGGCAGCACAGCAGTACCTAAAAAATTTCCACTCAAGTACTCCTACAAGTTAGATGCACAAAACATTCCATATGCTCAGATTCCTGGAGTGGGGGATAGAGTAATACCGAATATGGATCGTAGGCTAGGCTTGATTTTAGCGGCACACGAGGGTTTGGGTTCTGCGCATACAGGCGTTACAGCGACTATTTCTTTATTGAAACAGCGCTACTGGTGGCCAGGGTTAACAAAGCAGACTAGAGACTATGTCTGGAACTGCGACATCTGCAAGCAGATGAATGGGTCCACCACAACACGTCCAGTACAGATACCATTGTTAGACAGCATTAGGTTGTCCGTTCGTGCGCGTCCAGCTCAAGTTTCCTCAAGGTTTGGCCTCAGCGCTCGGCTGACGCTCGAACTGTTATAAAAGATTTGCGAGTCTTTATCGGCACATACGCAGTTGGCACGTTACATTCTGACCGTGGTCCGGCGTTTAGCTCTCGGGCTTACAAAGAGGCCATGGAAGGAATGGGCGTAGCATTGCGGTACTCCTCTCCATACCATCCCAAGGGAAATTCTGTTGTGGAGAGGAAAAACCGAGACTTAAAGCAATCTTTAACAACTAGGGTATTAGGCAAGGGCGGTAGATGGGTCGATCACCTTTATGGGGTACAGCGCGCGCTCAATAATCAGCCAAGAAGCTCTCTAGGAGGTGTCACTCCTTACGAGGTCCTATTTGGGACAAGAATGTGGGTACCTGATCTTGATTGTGAAGGCACAGTGGCGGATGAAAAACCATTTGATATCCATGATCGTTTGGCTGTTTTACAGGATCTAAATGTATCCAGGACACAACAAAGTAACGTGCTCCAGAAACAGGCCGCCACTGAGGAAGTCAAGGCAGTAACTGCAAGACCTATCTGGATCCCAAAGATCGGGGATCTAGTCAGAGAGAAGATTGCTGACAAGAAAGAATTTGGGCCATCATACAGAAAGCCTGTACCGGTCCTTGCAATCCACGGCACAAGAACTGTACTTCTGCCGCCTCTTGCCGGAAAAAAGGAGAAAAGATTTGTCTCAATTGACTTAATCAAACCACACTATGTGGCCGATACTAAACAGTAGGCTTCGTGGACTCCACAGTAGCAGACGCCCTCCTCTCGCTACAATCCAAGAAGTCCAAACAGAAAGACTCATCACGTTTGAAGAGCCACCTGTACGGAATGAAGGACTAAGCAACAATGCTATGGAACTTGTTCCACTCCAACAAGAAATTCATCTTCAAAATGAAAATCAACTTAACAACCAAGTTGCAATCAGACCCAATACAGACATCTACGTCAATGTGCCTCAACAAGAGAACACAGCGATTTCAATAAATCCCGATGCAATTCCAACAATTGATCGAACTGCTTCTGGCTATTTCATGAACTTTGATACGTTTTCACTGGATCCAAACGAACCTGAAACGACGCCAGCCAAAAAATCACTCCAACAGAAACTCATTGACTTTTTGAACTTTTTTAGTAAGACTTACCTGGTGTCACCTTGGATAGAACTATGATATATCACTGGGATTTTATTTTTCATTTTCTGGCTAGGTTAATAATAACTTTTAGTATGCTTATTAATGGACGATACCTCCAACCAAGCTCTACAGCCCAAAGAGTCAATTTGATTTTAAAACCACACCAGTCTTCACATCGTGAACCAAGAGACTTGTCTTCAGTGAACATCACAGCAGTTCCTATACCGGACGGTATAGTATGGGACAAGATTGATTATGATATATTAGGTCCGACTGAACTTTTAAAGCTAAAACATGTATTTAAAATTTCTTTAAGTGATATCATTACCTCAAGTACATTTTCTGATGATTGGGACACTGATTCTGTAAATGCTATGATGTCTGATTTAGAAAAAACTGCAGCATTTCCGAACAATGAAATGTTAGAAGGTACTTCAGACTATGATACATTGTACTGTTACCAACATTTTGGTGATCATTTCTTACACAAGTCTATAACACCTAGAAATGTATTTGAATACCACCTGTGGGAACACTGCCCAACACCTCCAAAAGGTAGTTCACAAGCATTTGCACAGAAATTCACATACTTCTCAGGGTTTAACACATCCGACCCGACGTCATTTTATTATAAAATGGAGAAAAATTCAGCTCAGAAAATTATGTTAACAAACACCAAACATATTTACTCTGCATCCTTTCTGAACCAGTTGTCTAAACAGAGTTTCGATCTATGGAAAGACACAATAGATTCCAAATCGATCTGGGGTTCTAGGGACAGGCAAGTCCAGGGAATAGAAGCACTTTTTAGAGCATGCATCATTCCGCAGCAGATTTTATTTCTGAATGAAACTATGCAACAGACATCCTGTCTTGGATTAGCCAAAGGCAAGGAAATGAACACACCGGGGTTTCCAACACCATCGCAGATGGGTGGGGGGCAGAATTCAACTACACAAGGGGTAGGATTAGATGCCATTTTCCAGTACAACAGATCAGATCCTGATTGGACAGAATGGCTGGTTTGGCCCATTGACACAAACAAATGTCAACAGAGATTTATGAATACAACCAGAGGGTTTAGTATCCATAGGCCAGATCCACGCTATGTACAAAGACAACACCCAGGGGTAGTGACATCGTATAGTGTTGGGAAGTTGTGCCTTGATTGGCTAGAGACCTCAACACTGACAGAAGTAAAGCACCACTTGACCTTACTCACACCTGACATGGATCTTAGAGATTTTCTACTAGGACCCAAGAAACAACGTCCGAAACGTTTCATATATGCAGGCCTTTATGCCTACTACAATGAAAACTGGAAAATATCCCAACAAGAGGCCGTAGAAAGGATACGAGAAATAGACCGTATGAACTTAGAAAAGGCATTAGCAGTAGTAGAAAATGGGTTAACTACTTTGACCTCCAGGATTTACTCCTTAGGCAACATTGTGTCCTCGGCAATCGACATATTAGAACAAGATCTGGCCTTGTTACAACACGGGCAATCTCAGCTACGTTCTATTATGATGTTAAGCTGGACGCTGCAATCTTTGCGTGCAGGCTATGTGCCATGGCGTTTTATAAACACCACGTCTCTGTTCTCAGAATACAATCTAACTGATAAACAGACAGAAATGGCACAAAGGGGAGCCAAATATACAATGCTGCGTATTGAGAAACTGGAAAGGTTACCATTCACTGTAGCCGAATCACCATCAAAAGAATGGCTCATTCATGGCCAAATCATTCTGCCGGTCACTACGTTTCAGTTTCAATATTGCCTTGAGCAAAGGCAGGCAGGCAAATATGTAAAAATGGGTAAGGGATACATCAGGGAAATTTGGGAGTTACCATATAGATACCGATGCCGGAATGGGGATCGAGAAGTGTATCTGAGTGGTACAAACTGCAAGAACGCTTTAAGCGGTTCTCTCATGGGTCAGGATATTTCTCTACACGGAGCCTGCAGTGGTTCAGTGTTGAACTTATCGTGTCACATGTCAGGGACCCCAGCGGCCATGATCACGCCGGTTTTCCAGCTGCTCTCGAATGGGAGTTACTTAATGCTAAATGATCAAGGTTGTTGTGGGATGCTTCCGGGCGTCGCATATCTAGTAACTGTTAACTCCAGGGTTACTTGCTGTATGCAAGTATTGTTTCCGCCACTGAACACAGTCAGGGAGGCGCCGTTATGGCCTTTGCTGAATGTTTCTTTTATACAGTTTGATACTCTGAGCAGATTGAAAGCCATGCTTTTACAGCAACCCGTGCCCTTAACCTCCACTCGAGAAACCTATGAACTTCAAGTTGCAAGGACCTCGACTGAGAAACAGGCACTCATACGTACAAACTGCCCCATTCATTTCGCAGAAATGGTGGGACGTATCTTCAATATGTCTGATACGAGCGAAATTGTACACCTATTTAAGACCATAGGGTCAGGACTGTTAAGCACCTTTCAGACAGTCCTCGGAGTAATCCCAAATTTTATACACTCCGTATTGGGAAGCGTATTTGGAGGATTCCCGCTCATCCTGTTCCTAATCGCAGGAATCCTGATTGTAATATTGCTGCTACGCAATGGACGGCCCACTTCCCGAGGGAATGGTGAACACGCTCCTGGAGCGGAAATACAGTGAACGCATGGTACAACTTCTGGGCATTTCTTGCCTGCGAGAACTCAATGCCTCCTGGTTTCTATCATTCAGACCAGTCTGGATAGACTGCATCTTACCTGTGCTTCGATGCCTGTTCTGCGGAGAAGAATGCACGTTGGATCTCTGTCTAACTTTTCCATCAGATGCGCCTCCGGACACGCATGCAATGCTGGACCCCATAAAGGCCCACGCTCTGCGTTGTCCTCAACGGCTTCCGATTCTGATGAACGCATTCCTGGAGAATCCACAGGTGCCGTTTGCTCCTGCTGGGTTAGGGGACTCCTCCACAGGCACCCAGGTAACAACTGCCGCACAAGCTGCAGCAGCACCGACTGTTGGCAGTACTACATTCTATCTATGTGCGACTGACGTTCTCTGTGAGGCGTTGGATTTGTCATCTACAGCAGCTGACACCGATAATATTGAGCTTCCTAGCCAGGACACGTAATCTTGAATTGGCTCATCGTGTCCTGGGAAAGAATTCGACTTCTTCACTCGTTTCAAAATAAACGATCTAAATTTGGAACATTTTCTTACATTGACACTTTCGCTTGAGAAAAGCATGGCCTTCTCCTGCTTATGGTGATACAACTTTTATAGAGAGACTTTTAAGTGGCAACTAGAAAAAGCTAAATTTCAACATTTTTTTTTTTAAGCACCAAAAATGTTAACGATTTTTTAGAACCATGTTTTTACTTGCTTTTAAGAAAATGTTTTTAAATTGTCCAGATTTTAGGTATGGTAATTTATTATCCCGTTCGGAAGAGGAGTGGGTGTTATATCCCACATAGATGCCCTAATGTAGACCCGTTCGTACATGCCCTAAAATGGACGTATTCATATTTACCCTAATATGGTCATATTCGTACTTGCCCAATTATGGTCATGGCCGCATATGCCCAATTATGGTCACAACTGTAAATGTCCTATTATAGTATGATTCCTTATATAGGCATGATCTTTCACCTACATTGGTCCCATCTAGCACACAACGAGCTCTGAAGGCTGAACGTTATCTATCCTGTGGTTTTTTAATGCAGCAGGATTCTTCCAAACACAGGCCCACACTGTACTCATTAATTATGCATGGCTTTCTAAGAATACACCACCGGCATAATATGTATGTACAAAGTTCACCCCTGACGTCTTCCTCATGTCCAATACAAACCATACTGAGGACCGAGACTCTTTAGGGTATAAATATACCACATCTTGCCCCGGTAAACCAGAGGGAACCGAGACTTCCATGCTGACACACTGACCAGAGACGCTGAGGCTCCTGCATGCAGTCGCTCAAGCTGACAGTGGTCTGACACAACCCGGACGGGGTGTCCAACTCGAGACCAGGACGGGGTCCCACACTCTCTCTATTCAGGTATGGGGGTTTGACTAAATCCTAGGAGGA
The DNA here is from genome assembly GCA_963921515.1 of Calotriton arnoldi. Lineage (NCBI taxonomy): Eukaryota > Metazoa > Chordata > Amphibia > Caudata > Salamandridae > Calotriton > Calotriton arnoldi. The sequence continues at coordinate 1,014,361 of CAWUFW010002100.1, forward strand.
TTCTTGGCTCTTAGCTTCTAAGACCCACACACATATGCTAGGTACATACAGGTACATCTAGGTAGGCATCGTAGGAGTACGCGCACTTGCCTAATGCTTTTATATTCATGTATGTACTCATGATTATCGCAATATGGTAGAACTGTTCTATCCCTTTGCTTTTATCGTACTGCTGATAATATATCTCTGCTATTGTCTGCTGGTTACCGCAGCACATATATTTTACACTAGAATAACAACTGTTCAATAAATACTTATTGAAACGCCCGACTGTTTATTCTGTGTAACTCTCTGAGACAAACCGAATAAGTGAGCACGAGTGACTGAGCGAAAGTTAGTACATTGTTTCCACGATTCTGAGGGAATCAGGGTTGTCATGTTCTAAGGTTGCCAGAAACTAATATCTCCCTGATAAGAGGAGGCACTAGTGGCACTGCGAGCTAGCTAATGCAAAACAATCTAACATAAGCGGTGAGGGTGCACAGAGTCAGTCTGCCACCAAGCCCACAGCTTATGTTACACAAACGCGCAGGTCCTGCAGGGGTACTATAGGAGCTACAAGACACCTGGTAGCAACAATTTATGCAGACCACAAGAGTGGAGGTTACTTTGTGGATAGCCGATTTCCTGTAAGTGTAAGCCTTCCAACCAGTATGCCAGCCACTGTAGCTGGACAGCAAAACGGTAAGACCTGAATTCAGGCGCTCCCAGCCCAACCCCTCAGTTGGTAGTTGCAATTTAGAGAGGCTAACGTGTCTTCTTGCGGAGCCCTAAATAAGATCAAGTAATAGGAAGTCTAGTGTCTTAAAAACCATCCTGGGAATAATAATCAGTAGATTTACAAAATGATATAACAATTTAGGCAGCATCACTATTTTAGAGAGTGCCAATCAGCCTGCCACTGATATGGGCAATGTTACCCAGAACTTTACCTGAGCTCTTAATGCTGAAATGGCCTGGATCAGATTCCCGTCTAAAAGGTCTGTAGGTGATCTGTAAACATGGATGCCCAGATATCGGAATGTATGATATGCAACTGGAATAAGTTGAATGCTCAGGCTAATCATGGCATGAGGCATTTTATGGCGGAATAAAAATGCGTACAACTTTGGTGTGATTGACTTGAAGGCCAGATAGGTTACCAAAGGAATGAAGTATAGTAGAAACAGGTGTTAGGTCCACACCTAGGTCTCGGGTGTAAACTATCATGTCGTCCACGTATAGTGAAACCGTGTATGTCTGAAGGCCCTGTGGGATACCCGAGTCAGTCGCTCCCTGTCTGAGTTTCTGCACCTGGGTTCCATTGCTAGAATAAATAATAAAGGTGACAACTGACATCCCTGACGGGTTCCTCTGGAAATCGGGTACTGTAAGGAAATGTGCATTCCTGTTTTGGCCCTCACTGTGGGATTGCCGTATAGAAGCAAGACCCAATTACTGAAGGTGGGAGGAATGTTAAATTGATGCAGAACTGAAAACATATATTCCCAATCCAGAGAATCAAATGATTGTTGAATGTCTAATGAGAGACAACCAGCATTGGTGAGTGTGTCATGTGCAATCTCCTTTACCTGATTCAGATGTTGTATGTTTAAAGAGGTGCTCCGGCGAGTTAGAAAGCCACACTGGTCAGTGTGAATGAGGTCGGAGAGTAAGGGGAGCAGTCGTTGGGCCAGCACTTTACTCAATATTTTATACTCCGAAGTTAATAGAGAGAGCAGTCTAAAGAGGAAAGGTCCTCTGGGCACGCGGCCGGGTTTAAGCAGGGAGGTGACCACAGCCTGGCTAGTTGTGGGTGGCAGTGATCCCACCTCTAAGGATGCCGAATATAATTTCTCCAGGCATGGGACAAAGCGGGAGGCGAAAGTAGAGTAAAACTCATTTGGCAAACCATCTATGCCTGGTGTTTTGTTACGCGCCATATCCCCGATTGCCTGACGCAGTTCGCCTGGCACCAACAGGGCTTCCAATGCTGTGTAAGATGCAGCTGAGATCTGTGAGCATCTCAACCCATGCATGAACATATCTCTCTCTGTGGAGTGAGGAGAGAGCCTGGCCTCATAAAGCCTAGTGTAATAGGAGCAAAAGGCATTGTTTAATTCCAATTGTGTGGTGCATTGTACCTTGGAGAGAATTGTGATGGATAAGATCGGGATGGGCGATAATGGTGGCTGTATCAGACAGGCTAGAAATGTCCCTGCTTTATCGCCGTCAGTGTGCGAATTCTGCACATACGTTTTGTGGTCTATAATCCTGAGGTGTTCCAATAACTTAGCATATTTTATTCTCGCCTTTTGTAAAGTGTCCAGGCGTGCGGGGTCATGTACTGTCTCCTGTTTAACTCACGGAGCACTGATTGCCGAGCGCCCTTTGCAGTGGCTATGGACACTTCCCTAATCACCACCTTAAATGCCTCTCATTCAACAAGTGGCGTGGATGCTGTGCCCTCATTGTCAGGGAAGTAAGTATCAATTGCGGTGGCCAGGGTTTCCCTGAAGACTACATCCTCTAGGAGAATTGGCTCCATGCGTCAAGTGGGTATCGGTGTAGGGACCCTGACCCATGTTATTACTACTTGAAGTGGGTTGTGATCCGACACAGTTTTACCCAGGTAAGTCACTTGTGTGAACTTCTCCACCATATGGGATGGGCAAAGGATATGATCTAAACAGGCATGTAAGCCGTGCGGGGGAGAAAAACGGAGTACTCATGCATTCCCCTATTGTGATCTCTCCATATATCTACCAAGGACCAGTTTGATATCCAATGAGAGAGGTCTTTGGCTTGCTTAACGGAACCAGTATTCGGTAAGGGGGTTGTGAATGGTCAAGGCTCGTGTCTAAAACTGCATTAAAATCATCTCCTAAAAACAAAGAGAGGTGTGACCATTCCGCTAGAACTGATGATATACGCTGTAGGAAGACGTCCTGTTCAGTATTGGGGGCATACACACTGCCCAGAACCAACATCTTCACATCCAGTAACCCGCAGACAAAGACATAGCGCCCATTGGCATAAATTTTAGTGGTCTGTTCTGCAAATGGGAGCCCTGCTCTCAACCAGATAGATGTACCGGGGGCAAACCTTGAATATGTGGTAGCAAACAACTATCCTCTCCCTTTAGATCGTAGTTTGACAACTTCGGGGGCGGAAAGGTGTGTCTCCTGTTGACGATGGAGCTGTGCTAGGATTCTATGTCATTTGTGAAGAGACCCCATACCCCTTACGTTCTAGGTCAGCATCTTGTAATGTTGCAGAGCAGTTGGCATGACAACAATGTACAGACAATCAGACCAGGAGGTCACCGATCATGTGCATAGATATGTGGCAGACATAGGTACTTACACAGTGATGTAGTAAAAAAGAACATTTCCTCAATGCTAGATCCAGGGAAAAACTTTTGTTCGACCAAACTAAAACTAATAGCAAACACATTGTCACTAAATAACACATTTAGAGGGGGGTCAACAGTAGTCCTAGTCAGAGCAAGCGAGTGCAATGCCCTTTAGATATAAGCATCACTCACGGGTATTCTGACAATAATAACTGCAAGAAAACCTAGCAGTAATGCTGAATTAGAGAAAGAAAACTGGAGTACAGAAAATTGTATGCAATATACAAGGGTGACTACAATGGGTCCCTTTGACATACAGACAGCATGTATTACAATCAACACCTTACATAACAGCAGAGACAATCCCGCAGGGAAAATTGAAGGCATAATATTCTCACCTCAAACAGTGAGCTCTTCCGTACCTAGAAAAGGGGAACAACAGAAAATGGGAGAAGTGGGGGAAGGAGAAAAGAAAGAGGTAGGGTTAACGGGGAGAGGAGAGAAGGAGGAAGAACACAGAGAGAAACTGATATGCACCAGCTCCTGGACACCGCAGCAATGACAGCAAGTTGATCAAGTTACTGGCATGGATCAAATCACATTATCTGCAGTTTGTGGTGTCACAGAGGGGAAAAATTGCCATGCTCGTGTTAGAGTGTGAGTCAGAAGCCGCGCTTCCAGAGGAGCTGGAGGAGGGTTGTCGCCACTGCGATCCAATTGAGGACATAGTTGCCAATACACCCTTTCTACCCTTGAGGGCCGGCTGACGGGAAGGAGCTGCACTGGGAGCAATTCGCCGGGCAGGCCGCATCTGCATCGATGCGGAGGGTTTCGTGGTCCTTTGGGCGGTTGCTCTGATGGAGGAGGATGGTGCATAGTAGGGTAGTTTTGTTCCAGCCAATCCCACACAGCATTCGGAGAGTCAAAGAACAGTGAGCACTGATCGTGGATCATCCTCAGGCATGCCGGAAACATCAGTGCTTAAGAGAGCCCCACTGAGCGCAACTGTTGCTTGGCTGCCAGAAAGGATGCACAACGTTGTTGCACTTCCAGTGTATAATCCAGAAAAATTAACACTGTGACGTTATCCATGGTTATGGGTGCCATCTCCATGGCATTTTGCAAGAGTACATCTCGATCTCTGAAGTTGAGAATGCGCGCAACCATGGAGCAGGGTGGCGCCCTGGGGATTGGGTGGCGGACCGGCACCCTGTGTGCTCGTTCCGCTGTAAACAGGGTTGAGAGCCCCTGGGGAGCAACCGTCGTTTGGAGCCATTGTTCAACAAACAGTGTTGGATTGGATCCCTCCGTGATCCCCACGATGCACACATTATTGCGGCATGTGCTGCCTTCGGCATCTTCCGCTCCATCTGGCAAGATTGTGAGTTGCTTCTGGAGGTCAGAAAGTGCAGTTGAAAGTGATGCCTGTTGGGGGCGCCATCGTGGATAACATGGTTTTGGCCACCTTCACCTTATCTGAAAGTTTGTGATAATCATCGCGCAGGAGGCCGAGGTCAGTCGAGAGCACATCAATGCGGTGCTCGATGGCAGATCTGCTGTCACAGATTTCCTGAAGTATTACAGCAATTTGTCAGATGGGTGAGCCAAAACCGTAGGTGGGATGCATTCTTCAAGTGTATGGGTGGGTGAGCCATCAGAGTGGCTATGTTGGGACGGCACAGGGCCCTGGTGAGACGTTAGTCTAGTAGATTTGGTGCGGCCCATTGTAGTTTTGCATGGAGTAGTGGAGAGAGCACTACTAAGCACGTGGCTCATTTGCCCCATGATCGAAATGGGTCGTATGGTCGGCACACTGCGTATATCCCACAGCAACAGGAGGCCCGACAAGGTTATAAATTGTGAGGGAGTCTAGGGAGGGGGTCGGGTGATCCACACTGCCCATTGCTGCCGGGGGGCCATGTATTGTAACCTCCACACAGTGTTTGAAATAAGGAGAAGCCCTACTGTACATGTGAGTGATGGGGCCCTCAATCAGCAGACAGTGCAAGCCTTGTGTGTTTTCTCTCAGCGGCACATTGAGCAAAAGGGGCCGTTGGAGCCCCGCAGGTCCGATCCGGCGAGGGCCCCGGTTCGCAGGGCCTATGGCTGTGGGTGAATTGTGAGACACTTCGCTTGTCACCCGAGCACAGGTGATTCACGACCAGTATGCGCCCAGTCTGGGCGCTCATTCATTCCATCCCCGATCAGCAGCACTTGCCGTGTTGGCCATGAAGGATGCCGTCTCTGTGTTTATGGGCTGCGGCAATGCTGAGGTGTCTACGGCGCCACCAGAGGCCCTGAGGCAGGGCCGCCAGACACTCAAGAATGCCCACACTGCTAGTGCATCACACCTGACAGGCAGTGCTATCACATTGGAAGCGGCAATCAGAAAAGAAACTGCAGGCTGTCTGTTCCAATCTGTCATACAGGCAGCGCTTTAAGTGGGATGAAAAAACTGGGGGGTCTCTGAGGGGCGTGGCCAATGTAATTAAGGGCGTGGCTTAAAAACAGCTAAACTAAAAATCTGTGCTTAGCATTGTGTGCCGCCCGACTTGTATTTTGCTGTTTCTGTCATTGCATCCAAATATGATTCAACAAGTAATATCATACCTACAACAAATCAGGACTATTGGCTTTGTCAATGGTTGTTAGTTGCATACGATAAATAAGCAGCAACTGTGGCTTGTATATAATATTGATAAAGCTTCCGCTTAAAGCCCTGGTGACACAGGACAATGTCGCTGTTCCTGAGTTTCAAAAAGAGAAGGGAAATCCAGAGAGAAAATGACTCTCTTTAAAGGATTTCCCTTCCCCTACAACGCTCATCTGGCATGACGTCATGCCGTAACTTCTCCCCTAGTGAGAAGTGAGCAGTGTGAGCACGCGCACATCGATATGCCTGCTGTCACTGCAGTCCGGAAAAAACGGACAGCCTGTGCCAGGGCACAAAACAGAGCCCGATAGAGACCCGTTTCGAGGCCTCCTTTAAAAAACTGCCGGTGCTCAGCACCGGTGAGACCCGGCCCACTTAAAGCCCTGAATACAGGGTTGCGCACCATACAGTCGCCTCGAGCGGACACCCAAGCACGGCTTCTTCGCTGGTAAGGCAACCGGAAAACGTCGGTTTAGTATGTCCCGGACTTTCTCCTTTCCATGGGGAGCTCCTTTGTGTTATTTACCCAATATTAAAGCCGAATGAGGTAGGATCCCCGGGCACTTGGTGGGAGCACTAAGAAGTCATGTCCGCCATCATCCGCAGCTGGTCACGTCCCCACATAATAAACCTTTTCTTAATACATGTGGTGTAACTTTTTCATTACTCTCATTGTAAAGACATCATTGACTATTAGCCAGGATTGGATGTTCTTTTCTTTTTTGCATAAACTGAATAAGCAGTAAGATTGTTTGAGACATTTACATCTCGTGCATGTTCATTTCATATCACTGCATTGAGTGAATGACACATTGCCTCAGAAATGGTTATTGGTGACATCTGTTCAGCATGAACTTCCTTCAGGTGCTCTAGAAGGTGCCTGGACCTGTGTGAGCATGTCTATGTTAGGGGAGAGTCATCATCATCAGAGGCATAATCTTCTGTGTCTACTGGGAGGCCACTAATCAGCACAATTCTGTGCAGTACTGCATGTGCAAAATGCTAAGAATGGACATGAGGATTCAGGTGAATACCACAGTGCTCCTGGAGTTTTGTGGATGCAACAAAATCTGTTTTTCAGCAGACCAAACGTATGCTCCCCCGACAGACCATATTTGTCAATATGCAATGCTGTAGCTCCTTTGCCTTGCTGAGTGTGGATGCAAGTATTGCATCTGGATCCATGGTCAAATTGCATAGACAGTATCACCAACAAGTGGTGTTTGTATTAAATGACATTTAAGTGCTATAGGGATACATCAGGTCCCGTGGGTAGTCATTTGTCACTTTCTTAACAAGCACCCATTTCCGAGGTCTCTCTGGCAAGAAGGTCATACAAAGCACAATGCCTATGCTTGTAAAAATTGTGGGTACTGACAGGATAGCATGCAATGAGACACATACTTATTTGATCAGAATTGCATATGACCTGTATGTTTATGGAATGCTGTTTTTTCTCATTGTGTACAAGTATTCTGTGCTTGATGAGGAGATATCAACATATGGATGCCATCCACACAGCCAAAAACCTGTGGGATTTACCCACTGTGTTATTCTGTAACTCTGCTGTGTATTTAAGAACACTATTTAGATATGTGTCTGGGCACAGATGGCCTTTCAGAATGTCTTGAATACCCTGAAGAAAGCAATTTGGGAACTACCCCTTGCAACAGCTACTATGCCCTGGTAATAACTGCCTGATGGTAGGAGGTGCAAAGAGCACAGGGCATGCACAGGAATGAGTATGACATGGCAGCACTCAACAAAGAAGCAAGACAAGATCTAGATAATGAATGAGGTCTAATATGGCCTGCCTGCTTAATCTGCATTTCCCATATACTTCCTCCTCTTCCAGACCAAATAGTGTATCTTGTGGACTGAATATCCTCTCCATTTCTGCTAGGCTCTCAATAGCCACATGTTCTTCTCAATTGCAAAGAGGGCTGCTGTTAGACCTGTCAGCCTTAGGGTTGACTTCCCCCAAACATTTTGCCCACTCCCCTCCTATTTTTGTTGAAATATGTTTTTGTTGACCATAGGACTCTATGCACTTTACCACTGCTAACCAGTGCTAAAGGGGTTGTGTTCATTCCCTAAACCATGGTAGCACTTGCTTACACCAGATTGATCTATTTAATTTACATACAAGTCCCTGGTAAAGTGGTAACCAATATACCCAGGGTCGGTAAAGGTTACTTCCCAGGGAACAGAGGTGGGGTGCTATTGAGAGGGAAGTGTTTGCTGTGGTGTGTGCACTGAAGAAGCTGAGATCATACACGTTTTGACCTCACTTTCGAGTTCAGACAGACAACAGACCCCTCAGATGGCTCATACAAATGGGGGGTGAGAATCCCAAACTGTTGAGGTGGTCAATCTCCCTACAGGGAATGGACTTTACAGTGGAACAGCTCCCTGGGTCAAACCACTCCAGTGCTGATGGTTTGCCAAGTTCTTCCTTCTTAGTGATGAGAACTACCGAGAGGTTGGGACGATCTCCCCATTTTCAGCTGAGGGGGACACGTGTTAGACCTGTCAGCCTTAGAGTGGTCTTCTCCCAAACGTTTTGCCTACTCCCTTCCTATTTCTGCTGAAATTAGTTTTTGTTGGCCTTAGGACTCTGTGCACTTTACCATTGCTAATCAGTGCTAAAGTGCGTGTGCTCAGTCCCTGAAACATAGTAACATTGGCTTACACCTGATTGGCTTATTTTCTCTACTTATAAGTCCCTAGTAAAGTGGTATACCATATACCCAGGGCTGGTAAATTAAATGCTACTAGTGGGCCTGCAGCACATATTGTGCCACCCACCTAAGTAGCCTCTTAAACATGCCTCAGGCCTGCCAAGTGCAGCCTGTAGTGCAGTGTAAACTGCCAATTCGACTTGCCAAAATAATCTCTTTGCCAAGCCTAAAACTCCCTTTTTAATACATATGTCACCCCTAGGGTAGGCTCTAAACAACCCATAGGGCAGGGTGCATTGTACTTTAAAATGTGGACATATACTTTTAATTTTTATATCTCCTGGTAATGAAAAACACACAAATGTAATTCTTCACTACTGTGAGGCCTACTTCTCTCGTAGGATAACATTGTGTTACCTTATTACATTTAATAAGTGATAACTTTGGTTTGGGAGCAGGTAAAAGTATCCTGTTCGGTGTCTTATGCATTGTAATTTAAAAGTATCCTCTTTAATGGTAAAGTTGGAATTTAAGTCACAATTCGGAAAATGGCACTTTTAGACTTGGCATTTCCTTGTCCTAACCATTTGGTGCCTGCAGCCTGTTCCTGAGTCACATGACTAGGTGTAATTGGCAGTTGACCTTTGTTTATTCCTCCCAGACAACAACACACACAACAACACAATAGAGGGGCTGGGTGGTGGCAGGATGGGCCACTCTGGCAGGATGGGGGGACGGAGCTGTGCAAAACCCTACTTGCACTTCAAAGACAGTGTCTCAGCACATACACAGAAAACTTCACACTAAACCAATGTTGCTCCAGACATCCTGGGACCAGGGCAGGGAGGATGGAAATTCCAGCCACTCCTGTTGGGGGGAAAACTCCAGAGGTTTCTTCCACTTCAAAGCTGGAACTCGGTATAAAACTATGACCCTTAGACCCTCTCTTCGGTACACTCCAGGACCAGTGGACACTACAAAAGAAGGACTGCCCTACTGCCTGAGGCCTGGCCTGCTGTCTGAGAAGGAAGACTGGACATGCTCACTTTGTTCCAAACTACCTGAGTAAATGTCCAGTATTTGTAAAGAGCAAACAATTACCCGAAGGTGTCAAGGCGCTGGGGGCCGTCGGGAAGATTAAGCGAGCTATTGCCCAGAGACACATGGTGCTGGGCTGATCTGGTGCCGGGGATCGAACCGTGAGCCCCCGGGTTCCGGAGTCAGTCGCCCTGGCCGCTGCGCCACACCTCTTCCACTCCAAGTGACTCCACTCCAAGTGACTCCAAGGGCTAGTTAGCTGGCCTCCTGTTCTGAGCTACAGGGGCACAGCAAGCTTCAGTGGCCTCCCTGCAACTCCCCAACTGACCTGTTGCACTGGACCTGCCTGAGCCCTGCTAGCCTCTGCTGGAGCGAGATCCTGTTCTCCAAGAGGTGCCTCCCAGATCCTGGACCCTTAGTGTGGCATCAGTTAAGTTCCCCCTGGAACAAAAGGAGAAATTCTGAAGTTTTGGACTCTTCAGGACTGCCAAGACCTTACCATCCACACCGACCACCAATGCGAAGCTCCCTTGGACCAGACTCTTCACACTACAGTGACCATCAACGGCGACTGGCAACACAAGATCTGCACTTCGTGCAATAGCATCGACAGCCTGCTGTGACCACCAATGTAAAGCTCCAGCAACAACCATCCGCGACACCCGACAGGATCTTTGCGCTACAAGATGACTATCTACAATGCTTTCCCTGCTCCTTGCGCCATCCTCCATCGCGAACAGGACTCTTCACGTTGGACTTTGAGAAGGTAACTTTTTCAGCAGGACTAAAACCTGGTCCCTCACTCCATTGCAGTCAGCCTGCACTTGTGACTCTCACCTGGTCTCGCATGACCAGATAAAACGCGAGTAGTGATTTGAGCTTTTAAGTGCTATACTTACTTTAAACCGTGAAATTGCATATCTCCGGTACTACTGATTGGATTTTTGCCATTTTGATGTCAAACAATTTATTTAATGTTACTCTATTTTTCTACATTTTCACCTTATTACTGTTTGAGGGTGCATAAATACTTGGCACATTCTCTCTAAATTGAGCCTGACTGCTTTTGTGCCAAGCTAGCCGAGGATTAAGCACAGAATAATTTAGTGACTTTTTGTGGTTCACCCTGACAAGGGTTGTGGCTGTTGCTTGAGAAGGGATCAGAGCACCTTCAACCAACAACCCAATTTCTCCCAGATGCCATTTTGAGAGTGTGTGTTGCATTCATTTGTTCATTTTATAGTTTGCCCCTAATTACCGCTTATTCCAACATGGAGGTAATTTGCATGTGCAAGGGGCTTATTCTGCCTAGATTTTCAACTTGCTAATATTCGATACACAGCATTTTCAATTGACAAATTTGGATTCGTAATTTGGCAATCACAATTTCCATTAAGATTCGCTATGTATTTTGTTGGTGTGCTAATTTACTAAACCTTCACTGTATCACTTTCATACACTGCACATTATCCTTTTAACCTTTGCAAATCGGTTTGTGGATTGCATAATGTTAGCACATAGGGCCAGTGGTCCACTCCAACACACCCTAAATGGGTCTCTGTAAGGTAAATGTCGTCAATATTCTCTTCTAGAAATCAAACATAGAGCAAAAACAATCTAAAAAAAAAGCAGATGGCTTCTCCAACAAATGTGCTCTAAATAACACCTGTGAACGACAGTTGGCTTCAGACAGCTCTTGTTTTCGTGCTGCGCCACTTCCTTGGCAGATTCATGGCGGAAAGGTTAATCAAATCATTCAGACTGGTTTGTTGGCTAAATAAAAGCAGTGTCCTTGCTGATGGCGGAGCAGATGCAGCGCATCTCATCGGTCCCGGGGGATTGATTTGTTCCATCATTACGTTCGGTTTCTTTGCAAGGAGTAGCATACGCCGTGACTGACAGGTCTCTGGACAGCTTTCCCCAGCAGAAACGACACCATCTTGAAAGCTGTGCTATGGTAAGGGGCAACGTTTCCTAATCACAGCATTTTATGTACTGTAATATGCAGGGCACGGGTCGGGGGTGCACGCCGGTGGACAGCGTCCACCCACTATTTTCACAGGGTGAACGCTGTCCACCCTGCCAAGAATTTGGGCCCCACTGAATAATGTGCTGAACTCGTCCCGGTGTAACTTCCAAAAACAGGGGGGGTCGGGACACTTTCAGCAGTGCCCAGTGCCTGCACGTTGTCAGCTTTCCATCTGCAACAAGCAACAAGGTGCAGGCGGGGACGGGGCTTTCTTAGTTCAGACTCCTGCTGGGCCCATAACAAAGGCCGAATTTGAGGGGTCATCAAGCCTCCTTTTGTGAGTCTCTTGGCTGGGAGCAGTCAGGAGCCTCACACCTAGATACAAATGAAGCGGAGGGGAAACAAAGGTTAGCACTTCACACATACTTAAGAAAGGCAGCTTTTCACTTTGTTTTCACTTTGTTCAGTCCCAGTTTAGGAGATATGCATGCACTGTAAGAATGTCAGATGTGTTGGTCTTTCCCAGTATTTACACACAGCAAATTGCATTTATATAGAGCTTACTACACCTGAGGAGGCGTTGAAATAATTTAAGTACCACTGTTTTTTCTTGTATAGCCCTACTCATCCCAATGCAGGGTGTCAGCGCTTTACATCAACACACGCATATTACATGTACAATACATTATATACGTTTGTAAATGAATGTACAGGATGTGTTACATAAAACTGGGGGATTGCAAGGTGTAGAAGTCACATATCATCTTCCATAGCTCACTGTGATATTATCCTCGCAAAGCACTCAAACGTACACATGATATACCGGCTAAACATATATGTGAAGGCTTTAGATCTGATGTCACTTCTTGTGATGCCACTTCCTGTAAAGTCGTGGCTTGTGGTGCCACTTTCTATGATGTCAATTCCTGTGATGCCATGTGTGATGTCATGCGCCGTGGTGTCGTGTGCCGTGATGTCGCGCGCCGTGATGTCACTTACATACTGCCTAACTAGGTTAGTCCCCCCACTTCTTTTTTTAGGACTTGTGCCCTGGTAATATGGCTTGAAATTGGAGACGGTAGGATTGTCATATCGCGATAATAGAAAATAAAATATAATATTCATGCAACTTCCACAGCTGTTCATTTCATAAACAGCCATTTGATTTCCCAAGTCTATGTATTCCTTCTGTGTTTCTGCATCATCCCATACCGCTGACTGACCAAACTGCACGTCAATGACGTAACTATTAATAGTACAGCAGGAGCAGTGGCACCGGGGGGCAGGGGTGTGAAGAGAGGACACGACATAGCAACAGGCGGATAGCAGGAAGGTGACCTTGCATACCTGTGTGGAAACATTCATGGACTCCCATCTAGGGACTGCATATAAACTATAATGTTTGTAAATATTATTGGAAATGAAGTCTCAAAAAGAGCCAGCATATTTCTACATTTATTAGGAATTTCAATCACCCTTCGAGTTACATTTATCGTGCTGTTTGTTGGATGGTTTGGTAGTCTTTCCACGATCCACGTTATTTTTTAATGCCGGTTTTCATTGCGGTACACGAGATTTTGTATTCCGTGGTCTTTTGTTTGACATATAGCTGTGTTTTGAGTAAATCTGCCTTTTGTTTTTAAAAATGGTTATTAGTATACTTGGAGGAAGGGCAGACCTAGTGGTTGCCTCTCTCCATCCTGATTTGCTGTCCATTCAATCTGTGGTGCTCCATTAAGAGCTTTTAGACTAACCTTGTATAATTTGCTCTCACCTAAATTTTACTCGAAGCCAGTACTTCCCTCAGCTATGCATGAACGACCTGAATAGGAAGGCAAACTTTGAAAGAAAGGTGCGTGAGGTGTTTCTATGTAACAAAACCAACGATCAAAAAATACATTTAGTGCAATAACAAACTCAACGATCCAACCACTTACAGATATGAAGAGAAACAAGCTGGGCACAAGAATTTGCTGTGCGATTTTCTTGTGGTACTCCTGGCTTCTGAAATGAAGGGGGTAAGCAAGGGGTACAGTCACAGTAAGTCACGCCTACTCATAGCAAACTCTTTCTGAATCTGGACCTACATGAGTAAATCCCTCGAAAGTGAGAAAATCGAATAAGGGGTTCATACAAAAAAGTGAACTGCTCCAAAGCAAAGAAAGGCAAACAACATTTCAATCAAATTCTATGGAAGCAATAGAAATGTTTAAAAAATGGCAAAGTCCACAGTGGAATTCTGACCAGACTGGGGAAAAAGTGAGGCTAAATTGTGAATGCAGGCTTTTGACTTGGAAGTGGGGTTTAGTCCAGTCACAGTTTTTATCTTTTAACGTAAAAGCTATACTGGAGGTCAGTTTGAACTAGTTGGCCAAGCCAAGAGGTAAGGCATACATAACGCTGGATACCATTGGATGGACGCAGCTGTCAAAGTCTTCCGAGGAGATGAAAAAGCTCTGACTGAGAAGAGTCTGTAATTTTGCCTGATGAGATTGCACCTTTTTTGGAAGGATGCTCTTGTTTCCTCCAAATTTTAAAACACATAAATATGGTTATCTTTCTGCAAGATGTTTAATATTTCCTACAAAAATTCCTAGTTACCACAAGATAGAAGAATCTAAATAAAAGAAGATTTCAAAGTTAGATTTTCTTCTGGTTTATGGATTTGTCGTAACTGCACCTTGTAATCCGGCAGATGGGTATCTGCCCACGTTTTTTTAAATATGGTCTTTTCCAACTATGCTACCTCTATGGCCAAGGTAGCCCTCAATGGTCAGTTTTCCCAAATAGTTTGCTTATACTGAGACACTGGTAAGGGGTACCCTCTAGCTGCACTTTAATTTGCCCTTTTTATAGAACCCCCTTGGTTGTCAGATTTGGGATTCCGAGGAAGTGGTGGGTAATAAATTTGGCGCCCAGGAACACAAAATCTCCCTCTATATGAATGACGTCCTGCTCACTCTGGGGGTCTCCGCAAGCGTCTCTTCCTAGGATTTCGTCCCCCCAGATGGCTTTCTAGTCGGCTTCTAGCTACTAACTCAACTTTGATAAGTTTGTGGTCTAACACTTCTGGCTGAAGAGGTGGTCTCCTTGCGTGTGGGCCTTCCCTTTTCGCAAGCCACGAAATCTATTAGCTACCTGGGAGTGCAAATTACTAGAACACTGGAGGAGTTGTTTCAAGCTAATGATCCCCCCTCTATTGTTCTAAATTTATAGAGACCTAGATTTATGGGACCGCTCAATTATCTCTTGGATGGGCAGGATAAATGTTTTCAAAATGAATGCGTTTCCACGTCTCTTTTTTTTGTTTTAGGCTCTTCCGATTTGGCTCGATAAAAGGTAGTTGAGGCGCATACAACACCATTTATCATGGTTTGTTTGGAGGAGGAAGGTGGCCAGGGTCTTCCAGAGGCTCGTGACGTAGGGTAGAGGGGCCGGAGGGTTGGCCATGCCCGATATCTCCATGTATTACGTTGCCTCATAGTTCAGGATTGTAATGGATTGGTCCATAGCTAATTCACAAATGAATTGGAGGCACATTGACCACGCCATTGCTAGGAGGCCATTGTTGGATTTAGTGTGGTTGAATGAAAGGCTTAGGCCACCTAATACCTAACTTAGCACACCGGTACCCGCAACACTTCATGTGTGGAATGACTATGTAGCAGCCTGTTAATTAGTGACATAACTCTCACCATATGCCCCTAGTCATTATAACAAAGATGTCACCTCTGCTTTAGAAGGCACTGCCTCTGGGCCTGGCTGGAGAGTGGGGTACAGAATGCTGGCTGATATATTTGATGTCTCTACGCCTCAGACATTTCTCCAGAGTAAGACTGATTTTGGCCTTTCCGAGCATGACAGGCTTCAATATGCACAACTTAGGCACCAGGCCACTAACCCAGGTATTTGAGAGGGTGCAACGCAGGATAAAACCATGCTTGAAGCTCTGTTCCCTAAACTAGTGGGCTCTAAGGGGACCATTTCCAATTTGTACCAAATCTTGCTTGCCAAGAGACTCCCCAGTGTTGATGACACACTCGGAACGGGCTGTGGATATTCAGGTATAACCGGAGCAGTTAGGCAGGGATATCCGTTCGTCATCTAAATGTGGAGAGAGATTCACTACATAATAGTTGTTAGAAATGGGGGTCTCTAGTTGGCAGAGGTAGGTACCTTTGTCCAAATAGGGACCCTTGCTTCTAGTCAGGGTGAGGGGGTAACACACTCTAGATAACCCCTGCTCACCCCCTTGGTAGCTTGGCACGAGCAGACAGGCTTATCCCAAAGGCAATGTGTAAAGTATTTGTACCAACACTCACAGTAACACAGTGATAACACCACAAATGGACACCACACAGGTTTAGAAAAATAAAGTACTTTTATCTAAGCGTCACAAGACCAAAACGACAAAAATCCAACATACACAGGAAAAGGTTTTCAGTAAAAATGTCTTTTAAAGATGTTGCCAAAAATAAACTTGTAGACTCTATTCTTTCAAAGGTGTTGCAAAAATGAACTTGTAGACTCTGCATTCTTTGTGCGAAAGAGTACTAGGGCAAAACAGTCCTTTGAATCGTAGTAAATTATGTGCACAAATCGTGGTTTTACAAACACATATCACTTCGGCACCGACGGACGATGCCCCTGCTGTTCTGGGCCCTTCACTACTCTTCCAAAGCTGACTCCGCGGCCGGCGATCATGAAAACATGCCCCCAAATGCGGGGTAACTAGAACGGGAGATGTAATGCAGTCCCCCGGCACGATTGATCTCCTCCGATCACGAGCGGGCCGGCGGAATCACCAGGAGAGGAGGCCCCGTTGGTAATTGGCAATTCTTTGCAAACCTGCAACCCGCCCCAGGCAGTGACACACACAGCGGCTCAGGACTTCGGTCCGAGCCTTACCTGGGGGTTGCTGGGTGTCCTTCGAACTCCGGGCTGGCGTCCTGCTGGGCGGCTCCGTAGGCAGCGGCCGGGCGTCGCAGATGAATCCTGGTCGCTAGGCAACGCCTCGCAGCTGAGTACGCTGCAGCATTGCTCTTCCTCTGGCGATAACGATCTTTGGCTCGGCCAGCGGCGGTGAACAGATATTAGGCAGGCCTTCCGCGATCTTCTCCCCTAACACCGCAGACTCCATGGAGGTCACAGGTCAGGCGGGACTGAGTGCAGACACACGCACACAGCGTCACGGAGAGCAGGCTTTATGAAGGTCACAGTGTAGATAAGGCTGGGTGCAGACACACGCACACAGCGCTGCTTTGGAAACTTTGATGTTCCTGAGTTTCCACAACAGGAGGCCAGCTCACACAGGCCCTTGGAGATTTCTTCTTCAAGCAGGGGGGGTGGACACAGCACACAGCAAGGTCCCTTATCCTTCCTTTAGCAGCAACAGCAAGCTGCAGGCCAGCCCCATACACACAGCAAGGGTAGTGCTCCTCTTCAGTCTCTTCAGCTGTCCTCTTCAGCAAAGGTTCCTCTTGATCACGAAGTAGTCTAAAATTCAGGGGTTTCAGCTCTAATATTTATACCCCAAAATGTCTTTGTTCTCTTTGTGTAAGGGGCTGTGAGCCCAGTACAAACCAGTTCTGGGTGCACTCTGCCGGTGCACAGCTTCTTTCTTTGTCAGTGAGGGCCTGGGTCCCAGACACACCGCAGGAGGTTGAGCCAGTCTTTTGTGGAGGGCAGGCACAGCCCTATTCAGGTACAGGTGCTACTCCTCCCACCACTCCAAATGCAGATCGGCCTATTCAGCCTAGTGCTGACTCACCCAGACTCCTGGAGCCAGGACCCCTCACCAGCCCCTGTCACTCCCAAAGCCAGACAGTCAATCCACAACCAGGCAGAGGCACACAGAAAGGTTGAACAAGAAAAATAGCCACTTTCTAAAAGTGCTATTTTCAAACACAGAATTTAAAAACCATCCTTCCTAAAAGATGTGTTATTAAATTCTGAGTTTAGGGATACCAGACTCCAATTTTCCATCTTACTCCTATGGGAAGATATGCTTGTAAAAATGTTACAGAGCATTCCCCATTCTGTCCTCTGGGCAAGATAGCCTTTCAATAGTGAAAAACTAAATTGGCAGTATTTCACTATCAGGACATGTTACACACACCAGTACATGCCCTACCTTTCCCATACACTGCACCCTGCCCAGGGGGGTACCTTGGGCCTACCATAGGGGTGTGTATGTGTAAGAAAAGGAAAGGGTAAGGCCTGGCAAGTGGGTGCACTGGCAGGTCGACATGGCTGTTAACAAACTGCGTGCAGGCACTGCGGTGGCAGGCCTGAGACACCTTTTCAGGGCTACTCATGTGGGTGGCACAACCAGTGCTGCAAGCCCACTAGTAGCATTTGATTTACCAGCCCTGGCACACTCAGTGCACTTTACTAGGGACCTACTGGTAAAACAAATATGCCAATCATGGATAACCAATCACAATAACAATTTACACAGAGAGCATATGTACTTTAGCACTGATCAGCAGTGGTAAAGTGCCCAGAGTCCTAAAGCCAACAATCACAGGTCAGGAAAAAATAGGAGGAAGAAGCAAAAAAGTTTGGGGATTACCCTGCAAAAAGGGCCATTTCCAACACAACCCCCTTCCAGCCTAAAGCCAGGGTAGACCAATCGATACCTCGATGGGATTCTCTGCTTGGGGCGATAGTACACCGAACCTGGTCCGAACAGCAGGGGTCTATTCCTGTTCTACGCCTTCCTGAACCCAGTTGGATCTCTCTATCTATACTCTCAGGGCCCCCTAAGGCTAACCCATGGGGGTCCCTTCTCCTCACCTGGGGACCCCATCTGTGCAGCGCCTAAGCTTACTTTGCTCACAGATGTGTCTGCACTGGTAGACAGTACCCACATGGCCAACACAGCAGTGTGGCCCAGTCCACCCCCAGGGTGTGGCTCCAGCCCCCCTCCCAGGGGCAACTTTGTCCACCAGGACAACCAGCCACCGTGGCCACTGACAGCTGTCAGTGATGAGAGCCAGCCCTCATGCCTTTCAGGCCTCTCTAACCTCTGTGGTGTCAGAAAGTGGGGGGCAGTAGCCCCAGGTGCCTGGCACCTTTTCTCCACTCTACCTTCTGCCAAGTCAGGTATGGGATCCTGACACTGTCCCACCAGTCCAGGGTCTGTACCCTGCGGCTGAACAAGAGACTGGGGTGGGCTCTCCCACACCCGGTCTTCCTCCCTGGGGCTCTGCAACCTCCCACCTGGAGCGGTACCCCCAGAAGACAACTTGGTAGGGGCACTATTAGCAGTCGCCCCTTCCTCCAGGTCAGGGGGGGCACCCTGAACCTGGTCCTCCAACCCAGGGTCTGTACCCTTAGGCTGGACCTGTGCCTGGCAACCCAGGACTTCCGGGGGAGTATACCAACCCCCCCAAGGGAAACACACTCCTCATGAGCTGTGCCAGAGTCTGCCTGGCGCAGGTCTCCAGCCTCCTGTCCACTTGTCAGAGCATGAAGACCCCCCAGGCCAGAAGTGGCCTCACCAGGGTCAGTCCTGGGGTGCTCTGACCTCAGAGCTGGCAACCCCTGACCCACTGGTCCTTCCACTGGGGACTGCGTCCCCCCCTCACCCTTTTCTCTGGACCCATGCACCCTCCCCACTGGAGCGGTGCTACCAGACACCAGAACTGGTGGGATGCTAGTTACAGCAGTCCCCCTCAGTTCATCTGACACTTGGGGATCCCCTTCAGGATATGGCCTCCCGGTACAGACTAGGCCCCCCTCCCGGTGTTCCCTTATGGAACCAACCAGGTCCTGGGACTGGGTTTTGGGCACCTTGGGACACAGCCCACTCCCACTCCCTCTCCTCTGAGACAGGACGTGGGACCCTACACCCCTCCCACGACACTGGGACCTATCTGGGCTACGACAAACCTCCCCTACCTCACTTGGTTGGGGAAAACCTGAGCCACCCCCTTCAGGATCACTCCCAAAAGCTTCTTCAGACCCTCTGGAATCCACCAAAAGGTCTGCCTCCAGCGCAAGCTTCCTGGAATCAGGGAACTCACACTCCACCGGGTGTTGGCATAGCTCTGGAAAACAGAGACTTAAAATATGCTCTCCAACAAATGAATCACACAGCCCCCCACAGTTGTTAACCAAGCTACCCTTTGCCTCACCCTCCAGTGCCTCACACAAGTACCCCACACCACTCTCCTGAGATTGGCAAGACAGTGTCTGACTGTCTCTGTCACTCAACCCACACACTTATGGGCGGTCTCCACACTCACACACCAGGACTTCTACCATGGGGGAACCCCTCTCCCTGCACCTCTCATCTAGTGTCAGTAGAGTGTCCCTCCCACTACTAGGAATATGATCCCCTGTGTCAGCTCCCCGATCTACTTCAGGGACACTGCACACCACTGAAGCTACCTCATAAACCTGAACCCCCTGGTGTATGTTAACCCCCTCCCTCAAGTCAGGCGCCACATCTCTGGGTGTGTGCACTTCTTCCTCAGCACTAGATAACACAACCTGAGCTGGACTCCACCTCCAACTCAGCAAAGCTCACTTCCTGAGCTACACACATCTCTTTTTGCTGGGCTGAGACACTCATAGCCTCAAGCCTCTCGAGCTCCTTATCGAGCTCTCTCATTCTCAGCTCATATGCCAAGATCAATTTCTTTTCTTCCAAGGCAAAGAATCTCCTCCTCTCCTCTGCCCTCCTTTCGTTCTCAAAAAGCAATTTCTTTTCTTCCAAGGCATGAGCACTCTTGCTCTCCTCTGCCTTGGCCTGGAGCCTCAGGACTTCCAGCTCATGCTCTCTGACCCTTTGATTTTCCTCCAGCTCCTCTGGGGAAAAGCTCCTACCGGAATGGTTGCTGCCAGCCCTGGAGGCTGGTCTGCCCACAGGCAGATCCTGTGATATGAAACCATCCCCTTGCGCATCCTCCTCCACATTTGCATCCTCTGCCTCCCCAGCCTCTTTGATCTCCCACCAGGTCCTTAAGGCCTTCTGCAGCTCCTCTTTCCTCGAGCTGCTCTTCATGGGGCATCCCAAATCTTTGCAAAATTGTTTGAGCTAATCTACTTTGTAGGAATGCAACATTTCAATCTCAAACTCCAATCTTGCAGCCTCACTCGCTGGTTTACTCTTCTCAGACATGATGCGTGGATACTTTCAGGGTCACTAAAAAATAGAACCAAAAACAAAACACAGTATGTGGTTGCGTAGTGGTCTGCGCTAAACTAGTGATGTACACCGATCACTGTGGGTCAAGTACAAATACAGGTTCAAATCCTCACCGCTGACCACCAATGTTAGAAATGGGGGTCTCTAGTTGGCAGAGGTAGGTACCTTTCTCCAAATACGGACCCTTGCTTCTAGTCAGGGTAAGGGGGAAACACACTCTAGATAACCCCTGCTCACCCCCTTGGTAGCTTGGCATGAGCAGACAGGCTTATCCCAAAGGCAATGTGTATAGTATTTGTACCAACACTCACAGTAACACAGTGATAACACCACAAATGGACACCACACAGGTTTAGAAAAATAAAGTACTTTTATCTAAGCTTCACAAGACCAAAACGACAAAAATCCAACATACACAGGAAAAGGTTTTCAGTAAAAATTTCTTTTAAAGATGTTGCCAAAAATAAACTTGTAGACTGTATTCTTTCAAAGGTGTTGCAAAAATAAACTTGTAGACTCTGTATTCTTTGAGCGAAAGAGTCCTAGGGAAAAACAGTCCTTTGAATCGTAGTAAATTATGTGCACAAATCGTGGTTTTACAAACACATATCACTTCGGCACCGACGGACGATGCCCCTGCTGTTCTGGGCCCTTCACTACTCTTCCAAAGCTGACTCCGCGGCCAGCGATCATGAAAACATGCCCCCAAATGCGCGGTAACTAGAACGTGAGATGTAATGCAGGCCCCCGGCACGATTGATCTCCTCTGATCTCGAGCGGGCCGGCGGAATCACCAGGAGAGGAGGCCCCGTTGGTAATTGGCAATTCTTTGCAAACCCGCAACCCGCCCCAGGCAGTGACACACACAGCGGCTCAGGACTTCGGTCCGAGCCTTACCTGGGGGTTGCTGGGTGTCCTTCGAACTCCGGGCTGGCGTCCTGCTGGGCGGCTCCGTAGACAGCGGCCGGGCGTCGCAGATGAATCCTGGTCGCTAGGCAACGCCTCGCAGCTGAGTACGCTGCCGCACCGCTCTTCCTCTGGCGATAACGATCTTTGGCTCTCGACTCGGGCTAGCGGCGGTGAACAGCTATTAGGCAGGCCTTCCGTGATCTTCTCCCCTAACACCGCAGACTCCACGGTGGTCACAGGTCAGGCGGGACTGAGTGCAGACACACGCACACAGCATCACGGAGAGCAGGCTTTATGAAGGTCACAGTGTAGATAAGGCTGGGTGCAGACACACGCACACAGCGCTGCTTTGGAAACTTTGATGTTCCTGAGTTTCCACAACAGGAGATTTCTTCTTCAATCAGGGGGGGTAGACACAGCACACAGCAAGGTCCCTTATCCTTCCTTTAGCAGCAACAGCAAACTGCAGGCCAACCCCAGACACACAGCAAGGGTAGCGCTCCTCTTCAGTCTCTTCAGCTGTCCTCTTCAGCAAAGGTTCCTCTTGATCACGAAGTAGTCTAAAATTCAGGGGTTTCAGCTCTAAAATTTATACACCAAAATGTCTTTGTTCTCTTTGTGTAAGGGGCTCTGAGCCCAGTCCAAACCAGTTCTGGGTGCACTCTGCTGGTGCACAACTTCCTCCTTTGTCAGTGAGGGCCTGGGTCCACTCCCAGACACACCGCAGAAGGTGGAGCCAGTCTTTTGTGGAGGGCAGGCACAGCCCTATTCAGGTACAGGTTGTTGTATTCCGCTTTAGGTGACCGTATATAGGTTTTCCAGAAACATGTCCTTATATAGGCACAATTCGCATTGCCCTTATATAGGCATAAGATCCCAGTCCTTATTTAGGCATTAGCCATGCAATCCAAATACAGGCATGGTCACCTACATCCGTCCACCCCAACGTCACAACGAGTTCTTAGAAACCAGACCCTTAAGCTCTTGGGAGTTCCCCTAGTACAGGATTATTGATTTCTCCAAGAACTCATTTATTATGCATGAACCGCTACACCTTAAGGGTTCATTCCTGACGTCTTCCTCTGCCCGACTTTATGTCAATGCTAACATTCCAAGGCACCTACCAGGTATAAATATACCTTCCCTTGCCCAAGCAAGTAGGAGGATACCTCGACTTTAGAGGAGCCCGTGTCCCGGCCCGACGCACTGACAAGAGACGCTGTCATCCCTGCTCGCAGAGAATCCAGCTTCTAGTGTTCGGACTCCCTTCGCGGGGTGTTAGAGTTCGAGACCCGGAAGGAGATTCCCACCTCTCTCATTCTCAAGGTATGGAGCTGAATAGAACCTAGAGGGACTCTTGGCATACTAGACTTGGCATACTAGACTATAGCATACCATACTATAGAATACTTCACCTACTTCTTACCTTGCCCTACACCTAGGTTAGGTACACTGGGGTAGAACTAGTTAGAGAAGCATCTTATGAGTACTCGCATTTTTAGCTTATGTTATTTATGTATATGAATATATGTGTCATAGCAAAAAGATAATGCTAGCGCAGTATTATTTCTTTCTACTGCTTACGCTGTACATTATATATCTCGCATACTGTCTTGTGATCATAACAGCTCATATCTCTTACACGAGAAACAAGACTGTTCAATAAATCCTTTTATTGAAACGCCCGTCTATTCTTTCTGTGTAACTCTGAAGAAACTAAGCATGCACGATTGCTGAGTGAAACTGTTATCTATTGTTTCCACGATTCTGAGAGTGTTCCGATTCTAAAGGGAAACAAAGTTGTCATGTTTATGCGGTTGCCAGAAACTACTCCCTTCTTGTTTACAAGGAGTTTCTAGTGGCCTCTGAGTTAGCTGGCACAAAGTAATTAAGTTGAATATACTCGATAGGGACATACTGACCTCAGTCCTATGTCAAATCTATAGGGTATATTATTCCAATGCGCAGAGCCTATTAGGGAAATAGGAACTACACTACATGGCGCCCAACGTTTGGTAAGGCACTAATTTAACGCTAGATACTGAGTAACTCAGTCGTGCTTTTTCTCAGAGACCCCTACTCACATACTCCATAAGACGTCTGGAGTGGGTAGGGTTAAGTATCCGCCAAAGCTAAATAGGACAAAAACCCTATATATTAGCAGTTTGGTTTGTTCAACGTTGAAGGATACAGTGTTCCAAAATATTGTGCACCTTATCTTTTGTTTCCTTGAAACTTGTTCTACATTTTTCAAAAAAAAAATGTCCCTACACGGGAATAATGCCACAGAGAACGGTGTAGCTGCGGCTGATCCAGTCGTAACAGTTTTCAACTTTACAGGTTTAAATGAAACCGATGAGGGTGTTATAAACATCCATCCAAACTTAAGGAGAGCCATCACTCTAAAACTTATAAAACACGGCCTATCACCAAGAGGTGGTAGAGCAGTTTTCATGATAGAGGCACACGAATCCTTTCAGACAGAGGTATTCTATTCATGGATAGTATTCCCAGAATCAAATCCAATAACAAAACTATTTCACTTCTTTGAAGAAGATGAACCACCAGAGGAATATATTCCTTTCGAGGATATTGAAATTCCACTCACATACCAGGAGCATAATCTCTGGTTTAAAGGCGCCCTAAAACATCACAAAAACATTACCAGGCTCGGTCCACTAGGAAGACCAGGAGCAACATGGCCGATTCTAGCCGGCTACACACCTCATCCTACATGTAATGTCAGACGAGGAATTACTTACTCAACTGCAAGAGTTAATAAATATTTACAGACAATTAGTCCAATATGTCATGCAGACTTTCACAGTCCAACCACCAATGACCATTCCAAGTCAAACCCCTCTACAGGGGAATACACTAAAAATTACTCCACAGACTTTACACGCAGTCATGGGTAAAATGCCCACAAAACGTGAGCAAATTCCATTCTGGATAGTTCAAACAATTACTCAAATCGAAGCAGTATTTCCAAATACTAGCCCTTATGAGAAACACAGAATCCTAACAATCTGTTTACCAATGGGGATCACACCACAACTGGAAGATTGCACCACTTGGGGCGCAGTCTTTGCTGCCATCTATACTAAAACACATGGTGTTCCGTCAATTGCAGTAATACCAGATGTCCTGAAACAAATTCAAAACGAATACGGGCAGAACCTGCTCTGAATTTAGGTATGAAATTACTGAAAAACTTCGACCAGGTCTCAACAATAATATTATCTAATATTAAAGGAGAGGCAGCATCAGTGGCGATCCGCCAACGCTTAAGGGAATTTGATGTAACAGAACATCAACATGAACTACCCAGAATAATAGAACAATCTTATGCAGAATTAGGCAGAGATAGTTTGGGTGGAAAACCATTGAAGCCAAAACTATCTGAAAGTCCTGAGAAGGACTCTATTAAACAAAATCCCACATCTTCTAAAAAGAAGTGAGAAACTAATAAACAAAATTCAAACGAGACACGCTCTCAATCCTGAGGTAGGTCTCCTCAAAAGGAGCCCTCTGAAAGGAGGTATAACCTCAGGAATAGGGATAATTTAAGAAAACCTGACAGGTATCAAGATACTGATACACGTTCCTCTCGTACCTTTCAGCTATCGTCACAGACATCGGAAAGAAGAGGACGGTCAGAACATAGAGAAGAACGCGTGAAATCCAAAGACGATAAACACGTTCAGAAAAATAAATCAAAACCTCAATTCACAAAAAAGAAGGTAGCAGGTCTGAAGATCAGACATGCTGAGGATACTGAGAACACAGCTCAAGAATGGAGAATGGGCTCAGACAATGCTGGACAGTGCAGCAGAAGTCACAATAGCTCGCCAGAACCTGAAGGAACTTCTGGAGATAGTGGACTTGAATGAGTACATCACAGTAGAGACTGTAGACACCAGGGTTAGTACTCCACAAAAGTTATATGAAATAACACTCCGAATGGAGGGAGACATACCAAGAAAAGTGAAAACACTCTTTTGGGGAAAACTTTCACGGGGTTATGATATACTTCTAGCAGAAAAAGACTGGCCACCAAACTTTGTCAGGGAGTGCCCACATGGCGAGGACATTATTATGACTACGTATTTGAAAATAGGGAATGCACACCCACTTGAAACAATAAATGTTATCCATGTTAGTCCTCACCATTCGTAAATGGTCGCGTGCTCACTGGTATGGTGCCCTGCCTTAACGGCACCTGAGTATTATGTTACTGTATTTAAGGGACGGTTACCCGCCCCACTCCAACGGCACAGCGTGATGCTACTTGCATGATTCTTCTTTAGTACATAATTTTATTCCTGGTTTTTCTTTACTTTCGTCATATATTCCACTCTAATTCCTCTTTTTAGTTTCACACGTAAGGGAACATGCCAATTGTCACCGGTTTCTCATGTTCAAGATTGTCCATCCGGACCTTATTTCAAGAACACGTACAGACGCAAAAACGTTCATCCAAAGCAGTATTTTATTAACCCAATGCATTTCGGGCACATCAAGCCCTTCGTCTGGGGTAAATAAAAGCAACAATAAAACAAGCTTTATTATATTATCCTACATTACATGATCTCAATAACAGCAGTGACAAATTAATTACGCCTAAAATCCTTTCTAAACTACATCTTTCACATTCATTTTAATCTTCCATTAAACTATCATTTAATGAACTACCATATATTATTGCCACAACCATTGACATTGCTTGGTTCCAACTAACTTCCCTCTGTTATCTATCCTTTGTCTAAAAACGGTGATTACCTCTGACATGCTCCCGTGCTCTAAACTGAACATCACATACTCTCAAATGATGCCTTTCTTAATTACACCTACTATCCTGTTCCCCTCTCTTCCACGCGACCATACACTCAACCCATCTCCTTCTGTAACAATTATTGCACCCTCACCTCACTTTACTACATCTCAACCATATACCCTTCCCCACTTACAAATCAACTTAATCACAGTTCTTATAATTCTCACCTTCTCACTACACCACGCTATCATACTACCCTTCCCTCTCTAATATTCACATCATTCACTCATATATTCTCTTTCACCCTCGCGGTTTCATTAAAGCCGCATAATGCAACCAACTGCTGATCTCTCCCCACATTATCATCTTTGCTAACGCACATACTCGAAAGCGATGCAGCTATTTTAACCTGGAATCACACTATTCATACCTGCTTCAACTCAGTGACATGTCCCTCCTCCTCTCGCAGTTGTAAAGAACAATGTCTCCCGTGTTTTACAAAAGCGCCGATTTTAAACAAACTCACGTGACTTAACCCCACCTACATTTCTGGCAACCAATTAACAACTTGATTGACGCCACTCCCTGGAACTATGTCCTAGATTCCTAACTACTACCATTCCCATAATGCACTAGGACAACATATTCAAACAACACAATGAAATTGCACAAATGGCGTGTTAATGAAAAATGAAAAATTGGTGCAGTTAGTGCAACATCACACCTGAACACTTTAAAAAGATTATAATCATTGCTGCAATTGTCTTTCAATGCTTGTTACTGTTTATTTAAGTGCCCCATTCAGTAAAACATTGCTGGATGCTCACGATCTTCCGCCTTACGTGTGATGATAGCACTTTTATCACAGTTCGTAACAGATTAATTTTGACATTGGGTGCAAACCCGTGATAAGGCAAAGTTATGAAGACTACGTATTTGAAAATAGGGAATGCACACCCACTTGAAACAATAAATGTTATCCATGTTAGTCCTCACCATTCGTAAATGGTCGCGTGCTCACTGGTATGGTGCCCTGCCTTAACGGCACCTGAGTATTATGTTACTGTATTTAAGGGACGGTTACCCGCCCCCACTCCAACGGCACAGCGTGATGCTACTTGCATGATTCTTCTTTAGTACATAATTTTATTCCTGGTTTTTCTTTACTTTCGTCATATATTCCACTCTAATTCCTCTTTTTAGTTTCACACGTAAGGGAACATGCCAATTGTCACCGGTTTCTCATGTTCAAGATTGTCCATCCGGATGAACGTTTTTGCGTCTGTACGTGTTCTTGAAATAAGGTCCGAATCATAACTTTGCCTTATCACGGGTTTGCACCCAATGTCAAAATGAATCTGTTACGAACTCTGATAAAAGTGCTATCATCACACGTAAGGCGGAAGATCGTGAGCATCCAGCAATGTTTTACTGAATGGGGCACTTAAATAAACAGTAACAAGCATTGAAAGACAATTGCAGCAATGATTATAATCTTTTAAAGTGTTCAGGTGTGATGTTGCACTAACTGCACCAATTTTTCATTTTTCATTAACACGCCATTTGTGCAATTTCATTGTGTTGTTTGAATATGTTGTCCTAGTGCATTATGGGAATGGTAGTAGTTAGGAATCTAGGACATAGTTCCAGGGAGTGGCGTCAATCAAGTTGTTAATTGGTTGCCAGAAATGTAGGTGGGGTTAAGTCACGTGAGTTTGTTTAAAATCGGCGCTTTGTAAAACACGGGAGACATTGTTCTTTACAACTGCGAGAGGAGGAGGGACATGTCACTGAGTTGAATCAGGTATGAATAGTGTGATTCCAGGTTAAAATAGCTGCATCGCTTTCGAGTATGTGCGTTAGCAAAGATGATAATGTGGGGAGAGATCAGCAGTTGGTTGCATTATGCGGCTTTAATGAAACCGCGAGGGGTGAAAGAGAAATATATGAGTGAATGATGTGAATATTAGAGAGGGGGAGGGTAGTATGATAGCGTGGTGTAGTGAGAAGGTGAGAATTATAAGAACTGTGATGAAGTTGATTTGTAAGTGGGGAAGGGTATATGGTTGAGATGTAGTAAAGTGAGGTGAGGGTGCAATAATTGTTACAGAAGGAGATGGGTTGAGTGTATGGTCGCGTGGAAGAGAGGGGAACAGGATAGTAGGTGTAATTAAGAAAGGCATCATTTGAGAGTACGTGATGTTCAGTTTAGAGCACGGGAGCATGTCAGAGGTAATCACCGTTTTTAGACAAAGGATAGATAACAGAGGGAAGTTAGTTGGAACCAAGCAATGTCAATGGTTGTGGCAATAATATATGGTAGTTCATTAAATGATAGTTTAATGGAAGATTAAAATGAATGTGAAAGATGTAGTTTAGAAAGGATTTTAGGCGTAATTAATTTGTCACTGCTGTTATTGAGATCATGTAATGTAGGATAATATAATAAAGCTTGTTTTATTGTTGCTTTTAGTTATCCCCGACGAAGGGCTTGATGTGCCCGAAATGCATTGGGTTAATAAAATACTGCTTTGGATGAACGTTTTTGCGTCTGTACGTGTTCTTGAAATAAGGTCCGGATGGACAATCTTGAACATGAGAAACCGGTGACAATTGGCATGTTCCCTTACGTGTGAAACTAAAAGAGGAATTAGAGTGGAATATATGACGAAAGTAAAGAAAAACCAGGAATAAAATTATGTACTAAAGAAGAATCATGCAAGTAGCATCACGCTGTGCCGTTGGAGTGGGGGCGGGTAACCGTCCCTTAAATACAGAGGACATTATTATGCCAGCCTTCTCCAACCATATTCCAATTCACCTAAAATATACTTATGCCAGGAAATGGGCAGTTGCCCAGGCCCCAGCATTATACAAAAATCATGTAGGATGGGATGAGGACCTCACCTCACCACAAAATACATCTAAAAAATGAACCTACTGCACAAAGACAGTACCCGATAAAGCAAGAAGCTAAAAAACAGGTCAGGGAGATCTTAGATCAACTTGAATACCAAGGGGTGATTGAAACATGCACTTCTTCAATGAATAATCCTTTGTTTCCTGTATCCAAACCAGACAATACATATCGTCTAGTTTTGGATTACAGACACTTGAACACTTGTTCCAAAACTTTTGCAGTGCAAAATGCACATAGTACAGCATTAATGAATAACATTGTGCGTAAAAATATAAAACCACATTGGACATTTCAAATGGTTACTTTTGTCAAAACATAGCACCTGAAAGCAGGTACTTAACAGTTTTCTCAATAATGGGGACCCAGCGTCAATTTTGTAGACTCCCACAAGGGTTCAAAAACAGCCCGGGGTTATTCTCAGCAAGGGTAACAGAGTTACTACAAATTTATGATAATGAGGCATTGTCATATGTCGATGACATCTATCTGACAGACGATGACCTAGATAGACACTTGAACAGGGTGAGTACCATTATATTGGGCTTCGCCTCTGAGGGCTATAAAATCAACTTTAAAAAATCCAGAATTGCCCATCTCAATGTCCTTTTCCTGGGATATGAGCTTTCAAGTGAAGGCAAGAGCTTGGCAGCTAACTTTTTAGAAAAGTGCGCGCTGCTCCAACCTCCAAAAACGCTGAAAAATTTACAATCCATCTTGGGTTTCCTAAATTTTGGAAGAACTTACATTCTAAATTACACAGAAAGGGTTAAACCTCTCTACAAATTAATCAAACCTGATTTTTCAACAAAACATTGGACTCAGGAACACACAGAAATCTTGCGTTCACTCCAAGCTAACATGTTCGCAACAAATCACTTACAAACACGCGTAAATACACGCAATTTAGTGATCCGAATAATTTCGGGTCAATGCGGATTCACCTATTTAACATTTAATGAGGGTGAAAAAGTACCAATAGCATACAAATCACATTTGTATACACAAGCAGAAATGCGCTTCACTTCAACAGAAAAAATACTGACAGCAGTTCAAACCGCTGTAGCAAAAGAAAGAGCTCTAGCTCAAGGAAAACGCATTATTGTCGTAACCCCAGTACCAGCCTTAGAGGCGGTAACAAAAGCTAGCATTCCAAATGCAAAAGCTTTACATCCTAGATGGATACAATGGGTTAATTCTCTTGCTGCAACAGATGTTGAATATGTTTTTGATCATGATCTAAAAACACAAGCGTTCCTGCAATATGAACATGAATGTCCTCTGCCCACTGAAATTCTGCCTCTCGATCAGTACGAATTTATAATTTATACTGACGGATCAGCACAACCCGATACAGGGAGTAAGCAAGCTTACAGTGCAGCAGGCGCAATCATTAAAGGTCGCATGCAAGATGGTAACTTCAGACCAATGGTCACTAAAACTCAATCTCTAGGAGATTGTACAGCTCAGCGAGCTGAACTACAAGCATTCAAACTGGCACTTGAAAATACAGATCGCGAATTCCCCACACTTATAGTGTGCGATTCTTTTTACTGTGTTCAGTCGTATAATGAATATATACAATATTGGCTTGAAAACGGGTTCAAAGATGCAAAAGGTGGCACAATAAAGCATAAAACGCTTTGGGAACAAGTAGTTCAGTTGAGAGACGAACTACCAAAAGCTCACGTGATACACACGCTGAGTCATCAATGTGATGGCGTTCACGTTGCAGGGAATTCATTGGCTGATGAAGCCGCAAAGGGGCTGTTCAGACGGCTTCCGTAGCTGCGATCACTCGTTCAAAAACGAGAATAGACAGTGAGATATTGTTCGCTGTCAATGCTTCAAGCAAAGGCAGTGGTGCAGCGTTATCAAAGAAATTTCTACTCAAGTACTCTTATGTAATTGATGCGAACAACGTTCCTTTTGCTCGAATCCCTGGAGTGGGGGATAGGGTAATTCCAAACATGGAACGTAGAGCAGCTTTGATTTATGAAGCACATCTGGGGGAGGGTCTGTAACATCAAGGGATCTCTAAAACAATATTAACATTAAAAGAAATGTACTGGTGGCCTGGAATGAATACACAGATTCACATCTTCATCGATGACTGCATAGACTGCAATAGACAGCGTGGTGCTGAACACCATCAGACACCAGACTACGAAGTAGCCTGCCCGGTACAGACACCATTGTTAGACAGCATTAGACTATCTACGCGCAGGCGTCCTTTTGGACAAATGCAATCCCACAAATATTAAGTCAAGGTTCCTATGGATATGGCCTCAGCGCTCGGCTGACGCTCGAACTGTTATAAAAGATTTGCGAGTCTTTATCAGCACATACGCAATAGGCACGCTACATTCTGACCAGGGCCCTGTGTTTAGCTCTCGGGCTTACAAAGAAGCCATTGCAAGTTTGGGCGTTGCATTGCGGTACTCCTCTCCGTTTCATCCTGAGGGAAATTCTGTTGTGGAAAGGAAAAACCGGGACATAAAGCAGTCTATAACAGCTATAGTATTAGGTTCGGGTGATGGGTGGGTGAAACATCTTTATGGGGTCCAACGCTCATTAAATAATTTGCCAAGAAGTTCTCTGGGGGGGTCACTCCATATGAGGTCCTATTTGGGACAAGAATGTGGGTTCCTGATCTCGAATGTAAAGGCACAGTGGTGGAAAATAAACCCTTTGATATCAAAGATCGTTTGGCTGTTTTACAGGATCTAAATGAACTAAGATCGAAACAAAGCAACGTGTTCCTGAAGCCAACCACCACTGGGGAAATACCGGCAGTCCCAGCAAGGCCTGTCTGGATCCCAAAAGTTGGGGAATCTAGTCAGAGAGAAGATTGCGGACAAGAAGGAATTTGGACCTTCTTTCAGACAACCAGTAACTGTCCTAGCCGTCCACGGAACAAGAACAGTACTTCTGCCGCCCCTTGCTGGTAAAAAGGAGAAAAGATTTGTGTCAATCGACCTCATCAAACCACAGTATGTGGCCAATACTAAATAGTAGGCCTCGTGGACTCCGACCTAGTAGCAGGCGCACTCCTCTCGCTACTATCCAAGAGGTTCAGACTGAAAGACTCACAACCATCGAGAATTCAGCAGTAACAGATGAAGGACTAAGCAACAATGCTATGGAACTCATCCCTCTTGAAACTCAAGTAACAGTTCGTCCAGATACACCTGTCTACACCAACGTAACATGTGATCAACTGGTTCCAGCGATTTCTACGAATCCTGATGCAATTTCAACAATTGACCGAACTGCTTCTGGCTATTTCATTAACTTTGATACGTTTTCTGAGGATCCGAGTGAGCCTGAAACGACGCCAGCCTTAAAAACTTTCAAACAACAAGTACAAGACTTTTTTCATTTTCTGAAAAAGACTTATCTGGTTTCACCATGGATTGAAATATGGATTATTTCTGGAATATTTTTCTTTCTGTTTTGGCTAGCTTTGGTTATGACTCTTAGCATGCTTATAAATGGCAGATACATTCGTATGGACACTGAAAGTAAAAATGTGAACTTACTTTTAAAACCACACAAATCTTCCCATTGTGAAACAAGAGACTTGTCAGCAGTGAACATCACAGCCGTTCCTATACAGGATGGTATAGTTTGGGACAAAACCGATTTTGACATATTTGGCCCGACTGAACTTTTGAAGATTCCACATTTATTTAAAATTTCATTAAGTGACTTTATTACCTCCAGTACCTATTCTGATGATTGGGACTTTGAGACTGTTAATGATATGATGTCTGATCTAGAAAGGTCTGCTGCGTTCTCTAACAATGAATACTTAGAGGGTTCATCAGACTACCAACAGCTTTATTGTTACAACCACTATGGTCATCATTTCTTGCATAAATCTGCAACACCTAGAAATGTTTTTATGTTTAACCAATGGGAACATTGTCCTACACCACCAAAGGGTAGTTCAAAAACGTTTACAAATAAGTTTCCATATTTTTCAGGGTACAATACATCTGATCCAGAAACATTTTACTATAAAAATATAAACAAAACAGGACAGAAAATTATGTTAACTAATACAAAACAGATTTATTCTGCAGCCTTTATTACCCAACTGTCTAGACAAGGAATTGACTTTTTGAAAGACACAATCGACACAAAATCTGTCTGGGGTTCTAAAGATTGGCAAGTGCAGGGGATAGAAGCTTTGTTTAGAGCCTGTATCATCCCACATCAAATAATGTTTTTGAATGACACTGTGCAACAAACGTCTTGCCTTGGTTTAGCCAAGATCAAAGACATGAACACACCTTCTGTACCAACACCTGCAAGTAATAGCACTACACAGGGAGCGGTCACAGTAGACACTATACTACAAAACAACAGATCAGATCCTGATTGGCAAAAAATGGTTACTCTGGCCCACAGACACAAGCATCTGTCAAGAAAGATTCCTGAATAGAATACAGGGCTTTACTATCCATAGGCCAGACCCACGATATGTTCAAAGACAACATCCGGGGGTAGTAACAACATACAGTTTAGGAAAATTGTGCCTCGACTGGTTACAAAAATCTACACTTGAGGATGTGAAACAACACTTATCTTTACTTAAAGAAGACGCAGACCTTAGGGAATTCTTGCTAGGACCAAGAAAACCGTGTCAAAAACGTTTCATATATGCCGGCATTTATGCTGCTTATAATGAGATATGGAAGGTTTCACAGGCAGAGGCCGCAGAAAGAATACGTGAGCTTGATCGTATTAACTTAGAGAAATCTCTCACTGTGGTCGACAATGGGTTAACAACTTTGTCATCCAGAATTTATTCATTGGACAACATTGTATCCTCTGCCATAGACATACTGGAACAAGATTTAGCCATGTTACAACAAGGCCAATCTCAGTTACGTTCTATTATGTTATTAGGCTGGACGCTGCAATCCTTGCGTGCAGGCTATGTGCCTTGGCGTTTTATCAACACGTCGTCTCTGTTTTCAGAATACAATCTAATGGATAAACAGATTGAACTGGCACAAAGGGGAGCAAAGTATACAGTGCTGAGCATTGAAAAACTGGAAAAATTACCATTTACGGTAGCAGAAAAACCAGCTACAGAATGGCTTATTCATGGCAAAATAACTCTGCCTGTCACTACTTTTCATTTTCAGTATTGCCTCAAACAAATGCAAGCAGGCAAATATGAAAGGTTGGGTAAAGAATACATTAAGACATCCTGGGATTTACCTTACGAATACAGATGTTGGAGTGGGGATCGTGAAGTGTTTCTAAGCAGTACACACTGTGAAAAGGCACTGAGCGGTTCGCTCATATGTCAGGACATTTCTTTACACGGGGCTTGTAATGGTTCTGTGGCAAACTTGTCCTGCCACCAGCAGGGTACACCAGCTACTGTGATTAATCCAACGTTTGGCCAACTTTCTAACGGGAGTTACCTCATGTTGAATGATCAGAGTTGCTGTGGCATGTTGCCAGGCATCCCATATCTGGTAACGGTCGACTCCAGGGTTACTTGTTGTATGCAAGTATTGTCCCCCCAAATAGACACAGTCAGGGAGTTGCCTCTATGGCCTTCATTGAATGTTTCTTTTATACGTTTTGATACTCTAAGCAGAATGAAAGCCATGCTTTTGCAACAAACCGTGCCTTTGACCTCGGCCAAAGAAACTTATGATTTACAAATTGCAAGGACTTCGGCTGAGATACAGGCTTTAATTCGTACAAACTGCCCTATACATTTCGTAGAAATGATGGGACGTATCTTAAACATGTCTGATACGAGCGGGATTGTACATGTATTTAAGACCATCTGTTCAGGACTGTTAGCACCTTTTCAGGCAGTCCTCGGAATCATTCCAAACTTCGCACATTCGGTGTTTGGTGGTGTGCCATTAATTCTAGCACTTGTTGCGGGAATCCTGTTCTTATTCCTACTGCTACGCTATGGCAAGCCTATCCACCGGCGTCACTCCCAGCAAATTGGAGAAAGCTCTCCTAGAACGGAAGTGCCGTGAGCGCATAGACGTGGGTCCTGGGCTCACTGTGCCACTGGAATCAAGCTATCCAGGCTGAAGAGGGGTGAAACCCCGAAACTGGTCCTAGGATGCTTGTTTCCGGTCCAGGGAGGACCTGGCTTGGCAGTTCGGGCTGGACTGTTCCCATGAGGTACCGGGTCAAGACTGATTTGCATATGGCCAGGTCTAAACTGGGGTGGCATGGTGAGCAAAAGAATGATGGATTTAACCCAGATCTCTTGACTGGGGGTGAATGTTTTGATTTGTTCTGCATTCCGTCCATCAATTGTGTGTCTTTTGCTTTCTCGCCCTAAGTGCGCCAGGTATGCCCAGACGTGGGTCCTGGGCTCACTGTGCCACTGGAATCAAGCTATCCTGGCTGAAGAGGGGTGAAACCCCGAAACCGGTCCTAGGATGCTTGTTTCCGGTCCAGGGAGGACCTGGCTTGGCAGTTCGGGCTGGACTGTTCCCATGAGGCACAGGGTCAAGACTGATTTGCATATGGCCAGGTCTAAAGTGGGGTGGCATGGTGAGCAAAAGAATGATGGATTTAACCCAGATCTCTTGACTGGGGGTGAATGTTTTGATTTGTTCTGCATTCCGTCCATCAATTGTGTGTCTTTTGCTTTCTCGCCCTAAGTGCGCCAGGTATGCCCAGACGTGGGTCCTGGGCTCACTGTGCCACTGGAATCAAGCTATCCTGGCTGAAGAGGGTGAAACCCCGAAACCGGTCCTAGGATGCTTGTTTCCGGTCCAGGGAGGACCTGGCTTGGCAGTTCGGGCTGGACTGTTCCCATGAGGCACAGGGTCAAGACTGATTTGCATATGGCCAGGTCTAAACTGGGGTGGCATGGTGAGCAAAAGAATGATGGATTTAACCCAGATCTCTTGACTGGGGGTGAATGTTTTGATTTGTTCTGCATTCCGTCCATCAATTGTGTGTCTTTTGCTAGTGCAACTTTTGGGCATACCTCGTCTACGGGAACTTAATACAACATGGTTTCTGTCATTTAGACCAATCTGGCAAGATTGCATCTTACCTGTTCTACGCTGCCTGCTTAGCGGTGAAGAATGCGCGCTAGACACCTGTCTAACACTCCCATCAGTCATGCCAACGGATATCGATACTCTGCTGGACCCGATAACGGCCCATGCTCTGTGTTGTCCCCAAAGGCTACCAATCCTGATGACGGCATTCATTGAGATCTCACAGACGCTTCCTGCTGCTGCTGAGGTACGAGATGGATCAACAGGCACACAGGTAACAACGGACGCGAACATTGCTGCGGCATCTTATGCTGAAGGCGATGCTTCTCATCTCTGTGCAGTTAACCTTCTGAACGAGGTATTCCAAATGTCACCAACATCAGTAGACGATATTTTGTCTATAGAAATAGATGATTTCATGTTTACACCAGACCCATACACTGACTTTGATTCGGCTCACAGTGTACCGGGGACGCAATGAATTTGGCCTCCATATTTTCAAAGCAGAACAAAACTTGGAACTCTTCCTAAAATTGAACTTTTCTTTTTCTCTATTTTTTGAAAATACATGGCAACTAAATCTGCTTACAGTAGAACTATTCATATAAAACGGACTTCTTTGAATACTTCCAGGGACACATTGTCACCTTATTTACCACAATTTCATGATATGCAATGGCTTTGATTTTTGAAAACTTGTCAACCATTTCGTCATATGTATATATTTCTGTTTATTCATTCATGTTGCATTTATTTCCAATATATGCTTAGAATGAAAAAATGCTTTAAAATGTACGGTACCTATTGCATTCGACAGTTTATTTTAAACTTCTTTTAATATGCTTTTAGAAATGTTTTTAGTAACATGTGGCACTCAGTTTAATGTTTAGCATTTAATGTTTAGCATTTAGTACTATCGTTCATTCGAAAGTGGAGTGGGTGTTGTATTCCGCTTTAGGTGTCCGTATATAGGTTTTCCAGAAACATGTCCTTATATAGGCACAATTCGCATTGCCCTTATATAGGCATAAGATCCCAGTCCTTATTTAGGCATTAGCCATGCAATCCAAATACAGGCATGGTCACCTACATCCGTCCACCCCAACGTCACGAGTTTTTAGAAACCAGACCCTTAAGCTCTTGGGAGTTCCCCTAGCACAGGATTATTGATTTCTCCAAGAACTCATTTATTATGCATGAACCGCTACACCTTAAGGGTTCATTCCTGACGTCTTCCTCTGCCCGACTTTACGTCAATGCTAACATTCCAAGGCACCTACCAGGTATAAATATACCTTCCCTTGCCCAAGCAAGTAGGAGGAGACCTCGACTTTAGAGGAGCCCGTGTCCCGGCCCGACGCACTGACAAGAGACGCTGTTATCCCTGCTCGCAGAGAATCCAGCTTCCAGTGTTCTGACTCCCTTCACGGGGTGTTAGAGTTCGAGACCCGGAAGGAGTTTCCCACCTCTCTCATTCTCAATGTATGGAGCTGACTAGAACCTAGAGGGACTCTTGGCATACTAGACTTGGCATACTAGACTATAGCATACCATACTATAGAATACTTCACCTACTTCTTACCTTGCCCTACACCTAGGTTAGGTTAGGTTAGGTACACTAGGGTAGAACTAGTTAGAGAAGCATCTTATGAGTACTCGCATTTTTAGCTTATGTTATTTATGTATATGAATATATGTGTCATAGCTAAAAGATAATGCTAGCGCAGTATTATTTCTTTCTACTGCTTACGCTGTACATTATATATCTCGCTTACTGTCTTGTGACCATAACAGCTCATATCTCTTACACGAGAAACAAGACTGTTCAATAAATCCTTTTATTGAAACGCCCGTCTATTCTTTCTGTGTAACTCTGAAGAAACTAAGCATGCACGATTAGCTGAGTGAAACTGTTATCTATTGTTTCCACGATTCTGAGAGTGTTCCGATTCTAAAGGGAAACAAAGTTGTCATGTTTATGCGGTTGCCAGAAACTACTCCCTTCTTGTTTACAAGGAGTTTCTAGTGGCCTCTGAGTTAGCTGGCACAAAGTAATTAAGTTTAATATACTCGATAGGGACATACTGACCTCAGTCCTATGTCGAATCTATAGGGTATATTATTCCAATGCGCAGAGCCTATTAGGGAAATAGGAACTACACTACAGGTGCTACTCCTCCCACCACTCCAAATGCAGTCGGCCTATTCAGCCTAGTGCTGACTCACCCAGACTCCTGGAGCCAGGACCCCTCACCAGCCCCTGTCACTCCCAAAGCCAGACAGTCAATCCACAACCAGGCTGAGGCACACAGAAAGTTTGAACAAGAAAAATAGCCACTTTCTAAAAGTGCTATTTTCAAACACAGAATTTAAAAACCATCCTTCCTAAAAGATGTGTTATTAAATTCTGAGTTCAGGGATACCAGACTCCAATTTTCCATCTTACTCCTATGGGAAGATATGCTTGTAAAAATGTTACAGAGCATTCCCCATTCTGTCCTGTGGGCAAGATAGCCTTTCAATAGTGAAAAACGAAATTGGCCGTATTTCACTATCAGGACATGTTACACACACCAGTACATGTCCTACCTTTCCCATACACTGCACCCTGCCCAGGGGGGTACCTCGGGCCTACCACAGGGGTGTCCTATGTGTAAGAAAAGGGAAGGGTAAGGCCTGGCAAGTGGGTGCACTGGCCAGGTCGACATGGCAGTTAACAAACTGCGCGCAGGCACTGCGGTGGCAGGCCTGAGACACCTTTTCAGGGCTACTCATGTGGGTGGCACAACCAGTGCTGCAAGGCCACTAGTAGCATTTGATTTACCAGCCCTGGCACACTCAGTGCACTTTACTAGGGACCTACTGGTAAAACAAATATGCCAATCATGGATAACCAATCTGTTATATCTACATGTTCTCTTATTCTTCATGTTATGTTTCTTGCTCTTGGCGCAAGTTGCATCATAACCTCATTTGTTACCTAGGTGTTAGAATGCCAGCTCCTTGAAAGCTCCAGGGGATTCAGTTACTGCTGTGGGCTGATGATGGGAGCTGCTTTGTGAGGGTCCTTGGTCCTGTCTTCTTATACTTAAGAATAAACCTGCATTTCACCTA
Source organism: Calotriton arnoldi (assembly GCA_963921515.1). NCBI lineage: Eukaryota > Metazoa > Chordata > Amphibia > Caudata > Salamandridae > Calotriton > Calotriton arnoldi. The sequence goes on from CAWUFW010002100.1 coordinate 1,053,920, forward strand.
CACTACTGAGTGGACTACCTTCCTTGGGATGCAACATGAATTGGCGACGACTGGGATTGAAGCCAGCACCCTGAGAACCCATTTCTACGCGTGTTTACATTTTCTTCGTTCAGTTGAAAATTTACTTCAAGGAACCCTCCAATTCTTGCAGTCTCTCACAGATATTTTTCAGCCTTTGCTGCACTTGTGGAGCTTTCAGTTTCTTCAGCTACATTTTTTACTGCGATTACACAGAAGCTCCACACTTCAACTTTTCAGCTTCTTTTGCCATGATTGTGTTCTCACCGCCCTGTGGAGTTCATTTATTGGGAATTTCTTCTTACTAACTTTTACTCATTGGAAATTCTATTTTACTAATTCTTTGCTCAAGTTTTTAACATATTAAGTGCCTGTGTTCAAACGGTTTACCTTTAAACCTCCACAAGCACCAACGGCTGTTCTTGGAATCCTCACTGCTGCCTGATTCCTCCTGCACTACGTGTTCCACTATTGCCTCCTGTTAATTCACCCGTTTTTCCACTCGACGACTTCGTCAGTTTCGTCTTTGATCTTCAAGTGGCGGATTCCTGATTTTCCTCACCAGCTGCTGGGACTTGTTCTGAAAACTCGCCGTTTGTCTTTTCAGCGTTTTCCGCTTTTTAGAACAAGCTCTACAAGCTGGTTTCACACAAAGCACGCCTCCGTTTGCTGCATGCCGGTCTTAAAGGTAAAGCTCATCACCTTTAAGAGACTCCAGTTGGATTCTTTCAAGTTCTCTTCGGCTTTTCTTAGCCTGCGCGGTGACGCGCACACCTCTTCGGAAGACCTGCATTTCAGTGAGCATTTTAGTGCTTTGTGCATTCTACTTATTTCATTCGACTTGGCATTTGGCTTTTTATATCTGCGCAGTGATGCGCACACCTCAGACGACCTGCATTTTAATGGGCATTCTAGTGCTTTGAGCACACCCCTCATTTTCCACCAATTTATTTCTACCTGGCGTTTAAATACTGGTGAGATTTCTACTGGCACTTTATATCATTCCAGATATTCATTGGTGAGTACTTTATGCGGGGTGACGCGCACACCTTCTTTTCTTGTTTTACTTATTATTTTGTCATTTTTAACTTGTTTCACAGCACTACTGACATTTGTCAAGCGCGGTGGCACGCACACCTTTCCTACATGTTATTCTCTTGCTTATTCACATATATTCTATGGTAATTTTTACAGTTTTTTGTATTGTACGCTTCATTTTGCATTATCACTTAAAATTTCCCACCATAACATGGCTCTTCAAACAGCTATTCTCCCTTTTTGTACTCCCAAAGTAAAATGGATCCAATGGTATAAATCTTTTAATAGTTATTTACTAGCTATAGATGGTGTTAAATTTTCTGCTGTTAGGAAGAATGCCATGCTTTACAATTGTTTAGGTTCTGAAGGTCAGAGAATTTTTGATCATCAACCACTTTTGTTCGCCCTCCTTCTGATGACTTGGATGAGTTTGCTGAGGCGATAGCCAGGTTAGAAAAACATTTTAAAGATGAACCTAGTTTCATTGTTGAGAGAGACAGATTCCTTACTCGTAAACAATATGAACATGAGAATATTGATACCTTTTTAGCGGAGTTAAGAGCACTTGCATCAACTTGTGAATTTGTTGGTCCAATTGAACATTACCTTAGAGATCAAATTGTGGTAAACTGTTTCGATTCTAAAGTTCAAGAAAGAATTTTATGTTGTAGGAATCCTTCTTTAGCACAGACATTAGAAATAGCCAGAGGCATTGAACGCTCTGTTACTGCTGCCAAAGAAGTAAGTAAGACTAAGGGTGTTAACTCTGAAGTAGTTAACAAAATTACTCATAAGCCTACTTCTAATTCTGGATCCAATGCTAATGTTAGTAAATCTAATACCTACAAACCTGATTTTAAAAAAACAGATAGAAACACTTATTGTTTCAGATGTGGCTCAAAGTCCCATTTGGCCAATTCTCCTACGTGTCCTGCGCTTGGTAAACCCTGTACCAATTGTAAGAAAATTGGTCATTTTGCCAAGGCGTGTAGAAACCCTAACAAAGTTATGGGTTTAAACACACAAGATTTCCAGGTTGCTTCTAATGCACACTTTCAGGACATTCAAAGTAAGAAAATTATTTTGTCTGTTGATATGGTTAATATCGATTCTAATTCTGTTGATAACGTAAAGGATCCTATTTGCAATGTTAAAATTGGAGATGTTGATACTAGAGTCACGGTCGATTCTGGTTCCCCTATTACCATCATTTCTGACGTATTCTTCTTAAAAGAATCGAGTGCCATAGAATTAGCTCCACCTGACATTCGCACTGTTGCTTTTGGGGGTCAGGAGATAGACATGATGGGTTATTTTTCTGAAACAGTGCAATTCAAAGATAGATCTATTCACACTAAGATTTACGTAGCAAAGAGAGGTTATAACCTCTTAGGTTGGAGGGACCAGGGTAAACTTGGCATGATTTTGAGACCTGGCACTGAACACCCTATTTCCTTGTTAATTCAATGCATGATAATGTTTCTTCTTTAGACTCAGTTCTTAAAAACATCAGCAAGTATTTAATGATAAATTGGGAATGGTAAAAGGTTATGAGCATAGAATTATTCTCAAACCAGACACCATCCCTGTTGTTCACAAGGTAAGACATGTTCCTTTGAGTATTAGAGGGAAGTTGAAAGAACATATTCAAAATGTATGCTCTGATGGTGTCATTGAGCCGGTGGACTCCTCTTTATGAGTTTCTCCCATTGTGGTGGCTTTAAAAAAGAATTCTGATGAGCTCAGATTATGCATCGACTTGAGGTCTCTAAACAAAAACATTCAAGTTGATTGTTTCCCTTTGCCAAGGATTCAGGACATGTTGGCTCAACTTTCTGGCACTAAGATATTTTCCACCATCGACTTGAGAGCTGCCTATCATCAGATTGAACTTAACATAGACTCTCGTGACCTAACCACTTTCAACACTCCTTTTGGAGCTTTTCGGTTCCTTAGAATGCCATTTGGCCTTGCCTCAGCGGCATCTGTATTTCAGAAACTCATGTTTCAGCTATTTGGGGATGAGAAAGATGTTCTTACCCATCAGGATGACATTTTAATCTCCTTAAACTCTGTCAAGGATCATTTACTTAAACTTGATCGGGTCCTGAGCATTCTGGAAGATCATGGCATGACAGTCAAAAAACAGAAATGTAAATTTTTAATGGAGGAAGTTGAGTATTTGGGGCATGCCATTTCTTCCACAGGTATCAGACCCAAGCAAGACCTTATGAAGGCTATCAATGATTGTGCTCAACCGACAGATAAGGATCAGTTGAGGTCTTTTAGGCCTTAGCGAATACTACTCTCGTTTTGTCCACAATTTTGCTTTGGTAAGTGAACCTCTAAGAAGACTCATTAGGAGCAATGTCAAATTTAACTGGCAAGAAGAACAAATGGAGGCTTTCAAAAATCTAAAAAGTTTGATTGTTAATGCACCTGCTCTTCAACCGTTTAATGATAATGCTATGTCTATACTTACTGTTGATGCCAGCAATTTAGGTCTTGGTGCAATTTTAAGTCAAATGATAGATGGTATTGAACATACAGTAGCTTTTGCTTCCCGCAGACTTTCAATTGCTGAAAAGAACTATAGCACAATTGAAAAGGAGGCACTAGCCTGCTTCTGGGGTGTTCATCATTTTGCTACCTTTTTGTGGGGGAGAGAATTTATATTGGTCTCCGATCACAAACCCCTGGTTTTCATGTGGAATGGCAAAGGTTTAAGCAATGCCAGTCCCAGATTGATTCGTTTGTTTTCCAAACTGTATGAGTTTAATTTTACTATGAGAAATATTCCTGGAGGGAAGAATTTTAGAGCTGATTTTCTTTCCAGGTGCCCCTCTAACTCGAGTGAAGATGTGTCCATTCGTGAGGAGATGGAATGTGTGATTGGATTTGTGGATGGTTTTGCTTTGACTAAAGATGTTATCTTGTACCAAGATTGGGAACGTACCTCTGTTTCTGATAATTCTCAAACCACTCTTAAGAAGTTTATTTCGGTTTGTTGGCCTAGGGAAGCTCAAGTAGGTGAGGAATTTAAACCTTTTTTCAAAATTAAAGAGGAATTAAGTGTTGAAGGTATTTTTCTCATGAGAGGCTCTGTGTTAATTCCCCCTGCTCAGTTGAGGAGCAAGCTGGTTGCTTTGGCTCACAAGGGGCATGTGGGCATCACTGGGACTAAAAAGAGACTACGTTTATACTATTGGTGGCCTGGCTTGGACAGCTTTGTAGAGACCATGTTGAACAATTGCAAAGAGTGTAGCCACGCTGAGAAGTCTCTTCGCACTTTCAATTCGCTCTTGTGTCCTGTTACTTTTCCTCAAAAACCTTGGGAGAAATTAGGTGTGGATTTTGTTGGTCCTATTGGTGGTTTGAATGGTGATTTCAGGTATATTTTATCAGTTGTGGATTATTTTTCCTAATGGGTCTCTGTCAAGTTCATGAGAGAACCTAACACTGATGTTATAGCATTTTTCAAGAAATTATTTCATTCTGAGGGCATTCCTGCTTTTGTGATCTCTGATAATGGAGTTCAATTTGTTTCAAATAACATGAGAAATTTTTTCCTCAAGTTCGGAATTAAACATCTTACTACTGCTCTTTATAGTCCTCAAGGCAACGGTTTAGTTGAGAGGGTTAACCGTGTCTTGAAAGACACCATTCAATTAGCGTTTTCATTTGGTCTAGGTGTCCAAGATGCTGTTGATGAAAGAATTTGGTCTTACAACAATACCCCTCATTCTACCAGGGGAGTTTCTCCGTTTGTCTTATTGAGGGGTAGACATTCTTTTAATGAACTTTCTCCTTAGTGGGTTATTTCTAATTCTGGTGTGGATGCAAAAATTCCCAACAGTGATCTAATTAGGTCTCGTGTGGAATTGAGCCAAGCTAAATCTAAAGTTAGATATGATGATGACAAAAAAGTCAAGTCGGAGAATTTTCTGGTGGGTGAGTCTGTTCGCATCTGGAGACCTTTCAAGAAGGGTGGTTCTAAGTTCTATCCTGAAACCAAAATTGTTCAAGTGAATAAAAATGCAGTGCAAGTTACTGGTGGGAAGTGGTGGGGCGAAAGAAGAGTGGCCAAAACATATAAATCTGCTGTCAATATTTTTGATGCTTGTCCTGCTGACAATATTTCTGATACTTGTCATGATGTCTTTTCTACTGATTTTGGGGTTGTCACTGGACATGATTTTTACGACTTGGGTTCATCTAATGAAACTTGTACTTTTGATCAAGCTGCGGGGCATTCATCCTTCACTGAAGAAGCTGATGTGCAAAAATGTGTTGCTGTACCTGTTTCTGTCAATGATTCTCCTTCTGTTCCTGAAATTCCTTCTGATGTATTGGATTCTGGTGGGGATCTCTCCTTCTTTGAGGGCAATTCTTGTTTGCCTAAAGTTTCATCTTTTGTTAATAGCTCATTCCAAGGTGTATCTTCTGATCCTTTCGTCTCCATGCGAGGGAGGGTAAGACGTCTGCCTAAATTTCTTGAAGACATTGTTATTTGATTTCTTTTTTTTTGTTCTTGTATTTTGTTTTTGTTTGAAGGGGGAAGGTGTGTTATATCTACATGTTCTCTTATTCTTCATGTTATGTTTCTTGCTCTTGGTGCAAGTTGCATCATAACCTCATTTGTTACCTAGGTGTTAGAATGCCAGCTCCTTGAAAGCTCCAGTGGATTCAGTTACTGCTGTGGGCTGATGATGGGAGCTGCTTTGTGAGGGTCCTTGGTGCTGTCTTCTTATACTTAAGAATAAACCTGCATTTCACCTACACTGCTGAGTGGACTACCTTCCTTGAGATGCAACACAATCACAATAACAATTTACACAGAGAGCATATGCACTTTAGCACTGATCAGCAGTGGTAAAGTGCCCAGAGTCCTAAAGCCAACAACCGCAGGTCAGGAAAAAATAGGAGGAAGAAGCAAAAAAGTTTGGGGATTACCCTGCAAAAAGGGCCATTTCCAACAATAGGGTTTCCTATTTCCCCTCCCAACCATTGTAGGGGTTGTAGAGCCAGGGGCAAAGCTCGTCTTATTAGGTGGGAGTGTCCTCAGGTCTGCCCTTTGTGGGAAGAGGTAACAGTTTTGTTGAAAGATATTCTGAGATACCCACTGCCTTTTGCACCAGAGGTTCTGCTGCTTAGTTTGAAGCCCCCTACGTTGGAAATGATGTCTAAAACTGAATTGCACATGGTCTTATAGTGCTTGGGAGGCCGCTGAGCTAACAATAGATTCCCACTGGAACAAGAGGGAGACCCCGTTGCTCTCTCTGTGGTGATATAGGCTTTGAACTATTCTGGCAATGGAACAATTGTAAAGAAATATGAATGGAGCTCCATTGGACTTGGCAAATAAATGGAGATCGTATGCGATTATGTGTTGAGGCCTTCCGAATACTATGCTTCCTCTTTAATGACAATTCACCTATGCAGTGGGCTAATATATCAAATGGAGAAATTCAATGTATTGCAACCTGGAGGGTAGGTGATTGATGTATCTGATTCCCTGCGGAGGAGGGGTGGGGCGGGGGAAGTTGAGGGGTTTTATTAGTTTCTTTAATTGTTTTACAGTTTTTCCTTTTTCGCCTTGTGTACCTCTTTGAGTCGCATGTCGGTGGTTGGTAACGCCTCAAAGTTGGATACTGAAACTTAATCTGGATTCTAAAGTGACTTACCTCTTCATGTGTCGTTTACCTGATGCAAAAAAAAAAAATCTATAAAAAAGATTCTCACATAAAATATGATAAATAGTTACTCAGGCACAGGACATGGTAAGGTGTTGAAGAGAAAAGAGAAAAAGTATCTAAGCAAACAAAAAACAAAGAAAACACGATTTCAAGACCGGTAAATACGTCGGAATTAGTATTCAATGAATGTATTTTTCTATGAAATCAAATAGAACAAAAATGACGTCCATTGCACATTTTCCAAATTAAGGCTGTACATCAAGTCTAGTGGGAATTTAAAAATGACAAATAAATATTAATCATTGAAGTTCACTCTATGCAATATGGGTACTATGCATAACCCGAGAGCCTGACTGTATTTTAATCTTCACTGGATCTAGGAATGTAGCCCTCCACAAAATAGAAAAAATGAAAACAACTTTCACTCACATCAAAGTTTGCTCCGCTAGAGACATTTGGAAAAGCTGAATACGAGCATGTTGATTAGAACATCTGCAAAGGATAATTATAGGTAATGTTGTGCGATGTCATAACAAATGTTCTGCATGATGTTATTGATGATATAATGGGTGATGTCATCAATATTGTTATTGGTGATGCGTAATGTTGATAGCTGTGAATGGTGGCAAATATCTGGTTTTGAGGAATTTCTTTGCAATCATTACTTGAGATAATGTTTTCATATTGGGATATCCTTAATCTCATTTTAGGTCAGTTGTGTTCATTGAATTTTATGTTTTTCTTTAAATCACATTTACACATCTCCATCACATATGTTATGCTGCCTTCACTGTGGAGCATCTTTAGAATATGCCAGTGGTGCATGCGGAGCAAGACTTTTGACTGTGAACTGTGTAAGTCATGCAGATGTTTGAAATATGATCCACAGCCTTTAAGGTGGACAAAATTTAGTGCATGTGAGTGGCTACTAATGGCTATGTACATCACTCTCATATATCAAACAAAAGGCCTAATTAGATTTGAAGTATGCAATACTCCGTCTCAAGCGTGATGGATACCCCATGTACCGTCTTACAAGTGTTAGGGGACATAATGCACTTGTGATAAGACAGACGGAATATCCGTTATGTTTGTGATGGAATATCCTATCCACCAAACTATAAATCAGGCTCATAGCTTGTTGTACGTGACTAGGCTAAAGATTACAGACTGTGTGTGATATACAGAGTGCGTGCGTCACCTGGCTCATGCACTGCGTCTATCACACATATAAACAGGTACACCTCAGAGCCATCACCTGCAGCATGTCTTTCTCATGTTTACCTGTAGCCCATACTGTATGCACAAACCACAGAAGTAGGGACAGGGAGCAGAAAAAAGAGGTCCATTACCCTAGCTCCCTAGAACAAGTATGTGAAACACTCAGGGGTAGCTGTTCCTAAAGAAGAATCCGGCCAGATAGGCGTCAGAAGACAAAAGGGGAAAGGGTATCTCAGGATGGATGTATGGATTGGCAGGAAATTCCCTTATTTGGAAAAGTTGCCCTCACACACCCATGAAGGTGTCGTGCTTCATCATTTGGCGTTTTTGTCCTCGTGGGGTCGGTGCTGCAATACCCCATGGGCCCCGCAAGAGGGCTCTTTGCCGGAGATCTTTTAAAGTAAAAAAACGCCATAGTGGTGAGTGCAAGTGTGTGGCACTAGTTGTGATAGTGGGTTAAAAATATCACGGTGGTGCCCAATAAAAGAAGTTTTTTTATTCGTGCGTCTACCGGATAGAGTAAAAACAGATGCCAAACTCCTACTTTCCTCAGTTCTACAATCTGGTCTCCAGGTCAGCATATAAATCGAACCATAAATCAGAAAAAGCACACACCATCCCATGTGGATTCTGTAAACCATCATATTCCTGGCCATACAGCATTAACTAGTAGGCATAAACATCCCATTAACTGTTCGCCAAGTTGAGAAGGAAGAAAAAAGGCTGGACAAACACACAGTTTAAAGTAGGTCTCGGAAAATTAGGTAAACATAACCATAGGCAGTGCATAAGACTTTAACGTGGACATCAACAAGACTTTGCACCCACGGATTTCAAGCATTGGCAGGATCACAATTCCTATGTATTTCACAGTAAGAGAGGGCAGTGCTCTCCCCTATTAAACCATTGCAGTTGGACTGTAGAAATTTGGTACTCTCCACCAAGTTAGCAACCAGTGGACAAATTTGATAGTTCCCAATTGCTTTCCAGGAGTCTGATAAATAGGAAAAACACATTCTTCGCCTGCTTGCTTGAAAGTGGACAGGGTGCTATGATCAAAGAACACTACCACATTTTGAGGGGCCTTTGGCAATAACTGTTTCAGGTGAATAATAGAGGGACTACCATTCTGGACCACCTCACCTGATTAGAGTGCTGTCAAGTAACACCAGTCAAACTACAAATAAAAGAAATAGTCGTGGTGCTATCCAAAAATCAAACCGGACTTCCTCACACCAGGTGAACACTAGACTATCATCGACTGGTCACTCCTAACCGCTGTTAGAAATGGGGGTCTCTAGTTGGCAGAGGTAGGTACCTTTGTCCAAATAGGGACCCTTGCTTCTAGTCAGGGTAAGGGGGATACACACTTTAGATAACCCCTGCTCACCCCCTTGGTAGCTTGGCACGAGCAGACAGGCTTATCCCAAACGCAATGTGTAAAGTATTTGTACCAACACTCACAGTAACACAGTGATAACACCACAAATGGACACCACACTGGTTTAGAAAAATAAAGTATCTTTATCTAAACTTAACAAGACCAAAACGACAAAAATCCAACATACAAGTGTTAAGAAAAATGACTTTCAAAAGGTTTTAGCAACTGAGGCCATAGAAAACTATGGATGCGTGATTTCTTGCAAAGTACCTGTTGTTGCGACAAAATTCACCAAGTCAAACAGCCGCTGTGAAAAGTTGGCCTGGTATATGCTGTCCACTAATTATAGTGGGCACCTTGCACCAGTCCAAACAACCCCTTATTGGAGATAGGTTAAAGACAACCTTTATTGAAAGCTATCCTAGTGGTAGCTATGGAGAGCAGCCTTCAGGCTAAGTCTTGAAGGAATGTAAAGCAGCTTGTTTTACCAGTCTATAATCTCTTTGAGTGACCAAATGAAAGAGGACCACACCAGGTATATATTTAAAATATATGTATTTAGTCTTAAACACACCCCTCTAGTCTCTTTATGAGGCTAGAGTTCGAAGTACATAAGTTACAAGTCGAATATCAACAGTAATAGCACAAATACACGTTTGAGCCCTAGGGGCGTACCAAACCATATACCAATAAAGTGGTATAAGAACCACGACTGAGCTAGACACAAGGCCTAGAGCCTGTAGAAGTGCTTGGCCCTCAAGGAACCACCCAAGGTAGTGACACAGGGGACCCACGGGGACGCGTGCAGTGTGAGAACACAGCCGCGAGCCGCCGTTGACTTCTATGGGGAATGTCGCGGTTGGAGTTTTAAAGAAAAGGACACTTAGAGGAGGACTTGGAGCAAACCCCTTTAGAACTAGGTTGTTCTAGAGTCAATACCCACGGGAGCACCGGAGTACTCGAGTTACCTCACCCAGGGAAGCCGGGTGCATAGGTGTCTTTCGGGGTCGGGTTTCGTCGTCGTTTTCAATGGCGATCTGCTGCAAAGTGCTGCTGGCGACCAAGTCGAAAGTGTTCGGGTGGATCCAAGGGTGGATCGAAGATCTGAAGAATCTGAAAGCAGAGGGGACAGAGTCTGGGTCACTAGCCAGTACCAGGAAGGCGATGAGCAGATGCCCACCGATGTCGGGTGCTTCAGGTAGGTTGACGGTCGTCTTGACTCTTCAGCCACGAGGTCCAGGAGGTGTCAACGATGACCAGGAGCTGGATTCGAGCTGTCCCACGACGTTTGTCGATTGCTGGGGTGTCGGCGACCGGATTGGACCCAACAAGCCTTGGCAACGGCAAGTCACGTGGAAATAAAGAAAGGACGTTGATGCAGACCAGCAAGGTCTTGTGGACTCACCCAGCGAGGGTAGGTCAGGGCACATCTGGAGCAACCAGGAAAGCCCAAGCAGAAGAAGAGTTGCCTTCGGGAGGGCCCACTAGCCAACGGACTAGCGACTGCAAAGGAGCCTCGAGTGGACGCACTTGGAGCTGACTCACAGGACACTCGTGGAGTGGAGGCCAGTGATCTTCGGTGCAGTCGGTGCTGGAGGCGGGGGCTACTTGGAGCCCAAAGCACAACTTCGTGGGAGATCACGAAGAGGATGCACTTGCAAAAGTACTCAGTGTCCAGGGGTCACAGTCCCACGTTACCCACGACAGCTATGGGCCTCAGCTTTGCTGGGGACTCAGGGCAGCCTCGGGGAAGTCTGGAAATCCACCTCTGGTGATGCAAAGACTTCGGCGTCCGGCAGGAGCTTCAGCGATGCAGACCGGACAATTGCTTCTTAGGTGCCTGCCAAGCAGGGGAGTCACTCCTTGACCCCAAGGGAGATTCTTCAGTCCTCTAATCTTGAAGTAGAGCGTCGAAGGTCCAGGATTCGGCTTCAGAGTTTCGTCCAGGGTAATCTAAAGTCCTAAGGACTGGGGTCCCATACTTATACCAAGTTAGGGGTTGGACATACTCTCGGGACCCACCTATGGGAGGGTCAGGGAAGAGGGGTGGTTACACCCATTCCCTTTGTCCAGTTTTGCGCCAGAGCAGGGGCAGGTAGCCCCTGCAACCGGTTTGAACTGGCATATGCACAGGGACACCAAGTGTGCCCCCAGTGCAGGACTTCAAAGCACCAGAGAGTGCTCCCGCCCAGCCCCAATACACACTATCCTGTCTGGGGAGGTGGTTACACCTCCCTGCGACAGGAAACCTATTGTCCAGGCCTCCCCTGCCGGAATTTCAGTCAGCAGCAGGAGGCCAGACCCGTGTCTGTGGCAGCGGCATCCATTTTGTGATGCCAGGGCTCTGGAAAGAAGTTACCGGGTAGCCCGGTGTGTACATGTCTCTCCCTCTAGAAGGGTGGAATGCTACCCCCGCCGCCAGGATTGGCGGGGGGGTAGTATTCCAAGATGTTTGACACCAAACATCACATGTTATGGTGCAGCCAGTCCAAAGTTAGCATTGTACCGCGAGGATATAATGCACTTAAGAGTATATGGTCAGGCTGTACCACAAACAGCATCAGAGGAGGGACTCCGAACACTGCAGAGGGGCTCTGCTCATGCAGGGGCACCCTCTCACATAAAAACCAAGCACTCTGCCTTCAGGATTGGTAAGGCCTGCCATAGGAGTGACTTATAGGTTTATATGTGTGTGCAATGGTAGTGATATAGGTAGCCCATACCACTAAGGGGTGCATGCACCACCTTACCCAGGCTGCAGTAGCAGACCTGTGGTGTCATTTTGGATGGCCTTCCAGGGGTGGCACAATACATGCTGCAGCCCCTGGTAGGCCTCTGAGGTACCTGTGCCCTGGGTACATAGTATACCATATACTAGGGACTTATAAGGGCACTCCAGATTCCAATCAGAGATGTGCCTAAGGCACATGGAAACCATTTTAGAGAGGGAAGCAGCTAGGCTGGGGTTCTGATTAGCAGGGCCCCAGCCAGACTAAAGTCGAAAAACAGTGAAGCATCAGCAAAAAGTGGGGGTACCCATGTGAAGCAGATCCTACTCTCCTACACAACCCCCCCCCCCAAATGCAGGGACATTAAACTAACCTTGACCAGTTGAGTCTTCATGTTCTAAGTGGAAATACCTAGAGAGTCCATCTGCATTGGCATGGTTACTCCCAGGTCTATGTTCCACTGTATAATCCATCCCCTGTAGGGAAATGGACCACCTAAGCAGTTTGGGGTTTTCACCCTTCATTTGTTTTAGCCATAGGAGGGGCTTGTGGTCTGTTTGAACAAGGAAATGAGTACCAAACAAGTATGGCCTCAACTTCTTCAGAGCCCAAACCACAGCAAAGGCCTCCCTCTCTATGGCTGACCAACGTTTCTCTCTAGGGGTCAGCCTTCTGCTAATAAAAGCTACTGGCTGATCCTGACCTTCATCATTCAATTGTGACAGTACAGCCCCTACCCCCAATTCAGATGCATCTGTTTGGACAATGAACTTCTTGGAGTAATCAGGACTCTGGAGAATGGGAGCAGTGCACATGGCCTGCTTCAGGTCATCAAATGCCTTTTGACAGCTAGCTGTCCACTGAACCTTTTTGGGCATTTTCTTGGAAGTTAAGTCATTCAGGGGTGTCACTATTGATCCATACCCCTTGCCAAATCGCCTATAGAACCCAGTCAGGCCTAAAAAGGCTCTCACTTGAGTCTGGGTAGTGGGAGCAACCCAGTCCATGATGGTCTGGATTTTGCTCTGCAATGGTTGAACCTGGCCTCCACCCACAAGGTGGCCCAGGCTCACAACCTGACTCTGCCCTATCTGGCACTTGGTGGCCTTGATAGTGAGGCCTGCCTTTTGCAGGGCCTCAAACATTTCTGAGGTGGACCAGGTGATCCTCCCAGGTGGAGCTAAAGACAGCAATATCATCCAGATATGATGCACTGTAGGCCTCCAGACCTGTAAGGACTGTATTCACCAACCTCTGAAAAGTTGCAGGTGCATTCTTCAGACCAAAGGGCATTACCACAAATTGATAATGTCCACTAGGGGTTGAGAATGCTGTTTTTGGCTTTGCATCATCAGCTAGTCTGATCTGCCAGTAGCCAGCTGTCAGGTCAAATGTGCTTAGATACTTGGCTGAGGCCAAAGTGTCTATTAGCTCATCTGCCCTAGGTATTGGATGGGCATCAGTCCTAGTGACTGCATTGTGACCCCTTTAGTCCACACAAAACCTCATCTCTCTTTTCCCACCACTGGTGTGAGGTTTTGGCACAAGGACCACTGGACTAGCCCAAGGGCTATCTGAGGGTTCAATAACTCCCAAATCCAACATCTTCTGGACTTCTGTCCTGATACAGTCAGTGACATGGTCAGGTTGCCTATAAATCTTATTTTTAATAGGCAGACTGTCCCCAGTGTCCACTTCATGAGTGCAGCAGGTGGTCTGACTTGGAGTCAGAGAGAACATATGTCTGTACTGATTGAGCACTTGTCTACAATCAGTTTGCTGCTGAGCAGTGAGGCTGCCTGCCAAGGCTACACCATCCACTGACCCATCATCAGGGTTCTGTGAGAGCAGGTCAGGGAGTGGGTCACTCTCTTCCTCCTGTCCCTCATCAGTAGCCATGAGCAAGCCCATGTCTGCCCTGTCCACATATGGCTTCAATCTGTTGACATGGAGAACCCTGTGGGGACTCCTGGGTGTTCCTAGGTCTACTAAATAGGTAACCTCACCCTTCTGTTCAACAATGGTATGGGGTCCACTCTACTTGTCTTGGAGAGCTGCTGGGGACACTGGCTCCAGCACCCACACCTTCTGTCCTGGCTGGTAAACCGTCAGTACAGCCTTTTGGTCATGCCAGGCTTTTTGCAGTTCCTGGCTAGCCTCAAGGTTTTTAGTTGCCTTTTTCATGTACTCAGCCATCCGGGAGCGGAGACCAAGTACATAGTCCACTATGTCTTGCTTTGGGGGCTTGAGAGGTAACTCCCATCCTTCCTTCACCAAGCACAATGGACCCCTGACAGGGTGACCAAACAAAAGTTCAAAAGGGATGTAGCCAACCCCCTTTTGAGGCACCTCCCTGTATGCAAACAAAAGGCAGGGCAAGAGTATGTCCCATCTTCGCCTAAGCTTTTCTGGGAGCCCTTTAATCATGCCCTTTAAGGTTTTGTTGAATCTCTCAACTAAACCATTGCATTGTGGGTGATAGGGTGTGGTGAACTTGTAAGTCACTCCACACTCCTTCCACATTGCCTTCAAGTATCCAGACATAAAGTTTGCACCCCTGTCTGATACAACCTCCTTAGGGAAGCCCACTCTTGAGAAAATTCCCAGGAGGGCTCTTGCCACCACAGGTGCTGTAGTGGTCCTAAGGGGAATAGCCTCTGGGTACCTAGTGGCATGGTCCACCACCACCAGGATAAACCTGTGCCCAGATGCTGTTTGGGGATCCATGGGACCAACAATGTCAATCCCCACCCTTTCAAAGGGAACCCCCACCACAGGTAGTGGTATCAGGGGGGCCTTTGTAGTGCCACCTGCCTTGCCACTGGCCTGGCAGGTTACACAGGAGCGACAAAACTCCTTGGTGTCTTCAGACATGTGGGGCCAGTGAAAGTGAGGGACAATTCTGTCCCAAGTCTTGTTCTGGCCCAGGTGACCTGCTAAAGGAATGTCATGGGCTAGGGTCTATAGGAAGCCCCTGAACTTCAGAGGTATAACCAACCTCCTGGTGGCACCAGGCTTGGGGTCTCTACACTCTGAGTACAAGAGTCCATCATCCCAATATACTTTATGGGGACCACTAGCATTCCCAGCAGCCTCAGCAGCAGCTTGCTGTCTGAGGGGTTCAAGAGAGGGGCATCTCTGCTGCTCCTGGCTCAGATCTGCCCTGGAAGGGCCCCCTGTCCCCAAGAACTCAACCTGGTCAGGTTCAAGCTCCTCTGGGACAGTTCCTTCCTCAGGACTGAGATCATCCCCCTCAAGAGACTGATCTTCCTTCTGAGCCAAGGGGGAAGGCACTGCCTTAACCCTACTACTCCTCCTCTTGGATGGCACTTGGTCCATGGTTCCAGGATCCAAGGCCTCTTCAGTGTTAGACATTTTGCTCTGTGACCTGGTCACAGCAAACACATCTGCAGGGATCCCCAGCATTTCTGCATGGGTCCTGAGCTCCACTTCTGCCCAAGCTGAAGTTTCAACATCATTGCCAAGCAAGCATTCAACTGGTAGGTTTGCACTCACCTCAACCTTCTTAAGGCCAGTTACCCCTCCCCAGGAGAAGTTAACAACTGCCAGAGTATGGTCTGTTCTGACATTGCTAGCATTGGTCACTTGGTACATTTCACCAAGTATAATCTGCCCAGGATCCACAAGGTCTTGTGTCACCATGGTGACACTTGCCCGTGTCCCTAAATGCCAAAGCCTCTTTTCCATTGATTAATGGCTGTTGCCTGTACTTGCCCAGATTACTGGGACTCACAGAGGAGGTCACATCCATGCCTCCATCACAGACTAGGACAGCCTGAGTGAGTTCTCTGACTAGGCCAGAGCTCATCTCATTACCCAGGGTCAACCCTACTAAACCCTTGGCCTGTGTACTCCCACCACCCATTGTAACTGCACTAGGTGGAACAGGTGCCTTAGGGGCATTGGTGGGGGCTGGAATAGAGTCTTTGGACTTGGTGCAATCACTGGTCCAGTGTGTCTTTTGCTTACAGACTTTGCACCATGGTTTCTTTTGGCCTTTTCCCTTGTTAGACTGTGAATCCCCACCTGAAGAAGATTTTTGGGGGCCTTGTGAAGACTTCTGGTCTTTACCCTTCTCCCCACCCTTATCAGAGTTTTTAGAATCTTGCTTCTTAGGGTCACCGCCTTGGTTCTGTACCTTCTGCCTCACCCTGGTTCTGACCCATTTGTCTGCCTTCTTTCCCAATTCTTGGGGAGAGGTCAGATCAGAGTCCACCAGGTAATGATGCAACAGCTGATTTTGACAGTTATTAAGAATCTGCTCCCTCATGATAAGATTGTACAATCCTGTAAAGTCACATACCTTACTGCCCATCAACCAACCTTCCAGAGCCTTAGCAGAACAATCCACATAGTCCACCCAGTCTTGAGCCTGTGCTTTTTGGGTATCTCTGAACTTTAACCTGTATTGTTCAGTTGTTAGGCCAAACCCATCAATCAGAGCACTCTTCAAGACTTTGTAATTGTCAGCATCCTCTTCTCTAACAGTGAGGAGCTTATCTCTACCTTTGTCTGCAAAGGAGAGCCACAAGATTGCTGCCCACTGCTCCTGAGGGACCCTCTGTACTTTACAGGCCCTCTCCAGTGCAGTTATCCATTTGTGGATGTCATCCCCACTCTGGTAGGGAGGGACAATCTTGCTCAGGTTTCTATGGTCATAAGACCTTTCCTTATCTCTGGGGAAATTGCTGCCACCATGGGATTCTAGTCCCATCTTTTTTCTCTGTCTATAGAGATCTAGGGACTCCCTGTCTATAGCCAACTGCTGTTTTCTGAGCTCAAGCTGGGCTTGTTCATACTGAAGCAGTCTCTTTCTCCTCTCATGAGAGGATTCCCTCCCATGAGAGGAGACAGAGGTCCCTACTGAGGTGTCAGAGTGGTTAGACTCCTGAGAAGGAGATCTAGACATTCTGGGCACACTCACAACGTTTCCTGGGGGGACAAAGGGGAGGTCATTCTGGGCCTCCTCCTCATCCTCAGGAATAGCTGCACTTTCCAGGTCAGGATCATTGTCATCCCCCTGGCCAGTTTCAGAGGTCAGGTCCTGGGCATTTTCATCCCTGGCCCCTCCCTCATCTTCTGCCCCACCCTCTCTGCCTACCCTTTCAGACCTTAGGGGTCTTCTAAGATCATCTAGCAGAAGCATCTCCAGGAGACGTTGGGTGTTGGCACTTTTGCCTGTCTTCAACTTCCTAACTTTGCACAACTCTCTCAATTCCAAGAATGTTTAGTTGTCATATCTGGATGGCAGGAGCTCACTGGTTCCTGGCAGTGAAGACATTACTAGTGTGGTGTGGTGTATGCACTACCTACTCTAGTGTGGCCTACTAAACTCTCTTGAGTTGTAGAAAGGGTGTGCTATCCCTTAACACACAACTCTAAGTTCAGTAGAACTTACTGTATTACTAAGCTTGATTTATATGTACCTTAGGTACCCTTAGTGGTTTTCAGTTGATCAATTCAATTGAGATTATCTGGTAAAACAATAGCAAGCTGGAATCCCACACGCTGCACACCAATGTAACAAGTTGGCCTGGTATATGCTGTCCACTAATTATAGTGGGCACCTTGCACCAGTCCAAACAACCCCTTATTGGAGATAGGTTAAAGACAACCTTTATTGAAAGCTATCCTAGTGGTAGCTATGGAGAGCAGCCTTCAGGCTAAGTCTTGAAGGAATGTAAAGCAGCTTGTTTTACCAGTCTATAATCTCTTTGAGTGACCAAATGAAAGAGGACCACACCAGGTATATATTTAAAATATATGTATTTAGTCTTAAACACACCCCTCTAGTCTCTTTATGAGGCTAGAGTTCGAAGTACATAAGTTACAAGTCGAATATCAACAGTAATAGCACAAATACACGTTTGAGCCCTAGGGCGTACCAAACCATATACCAATAAAGTGGTATAAGAACCATGACTGAGCTAGACACAAGGCCTAGAGCCTGTAGAAGTGCTTGGCCCTCAAGGAACCACCCAAGGTAGTGACACAGGGGACCCACGGGGGACGCGTGCAGTGTGAGAACACAGCCGCGAGCCGCCGTTGACTTCTATGGGGAATGTCGCGGTTGGAGTTTTAAAGAAAAAGGACACTTAGAGGAGGACTTGGAGCAAACCCCTTTAGAACTAGGTTGTTCTAGAGTCAATACCCACGGGAGCACCGGAGTACTCGAGTTACCTCACCCAGGGAAGCCGGGTGCATAGGTGTCTTTCGGGGTCGGGTTTCGTCGTCGTTTTCAATGGCGATCTGCTGCAAAGTGCTGCTGGCGACCAAGTCGAAAGTGTTCGGGTGGATCCAAGGGTGGATCGAAGATCTGAAGAATCTGAAAGCAGAGGGGACAGAGTCTGGGTCACTAGCCAGTACCAGGAAGGCGATGAGCAGATGCCCACCGATGTCGGGTGCTTCAGGTAGGTTGACGGTCGTCTTGACTCTTCAGCCACGAGGTCCAGGAGGCGTCGACGACAACCAGGAGCTGGATTCGAGCTGTCCCACGACGTCTGTCGATTGCTGGGGTGTCGGCGACCGGATTGGACCCAACAAGCCTTGGCAACGGCAAGTCACGTGGAAATAAAGAAAGGACGTTGATGCAGACCAGCAAGGTCTGGGGGACTCACCCAGTGAGGGTAAGTCAGGGCACATCTGGAGCAACCAGGAAAGCCCAAGCAGAAGAAGAGTTGCCTTCGGGAGGGCCCACTAGCCAACGGACTAGCGACCGCAAAGGAGCCTCGAGTGGACGCACTTGGAGCTGGCTCACAGGACACTCGTGGAGTGGAGGCCAGTGATCTTCGGTGCAGTCGGTGCTGGAGGCGGGGGGGCTACTTGGAGCCCAAAGCACAACTTCGTGGAAGACCAGAAAGAGGATGCACTTGCAAACGTACTCGGTGTCCAGGGGTCACGGTCCCACGTTACCCACGACAGCTACGGGCCTCAGCTTTGCTGGGGACTCAGGGCAGCCTCGGGGAAGTCTGGAAATCTACCTCTGGTGATGCAAAGACTTCGGCGTCCGGCGGGAGCTTCAGCAATGCAGACCGGACAATTGCTTCTTAGGTGCCTGCCAAGCAGGGGAGTCACTCCTTGACCCCAAGGGAGATTCTTCAGTCCTCTAATCTTGAAGTAGAGCATCGAAGGTCCAGGATTCGGCTTCAGAGTTTCGTCCAGGGTAATCTAAAGTCCTAAGGACTGGGGTCCCATACTTATACCAAGTTAGGGGGTTGGACATACTCTGGGTTCCCATCTATGGGAGGGTCAGGGAAGAGGGGTGGTTACACCCATTCCCTTTGTCCAGTTTTGCGCCAGAGCAGGGGCAGGTAGCCCCTGCAACCGGTTTGAACTGGCATATGCACAGGGACACCAAGTGTGCCCCCAGTGCAGGACTTCAAAGCACCAGAGTGTGTTCCCGCCCAGCCCCAATACACACTATCCTGTCTGGGGAGGTGGTTACACCTCCCTGCGACAGGAAACCTATTGTCCAGGCCTCCCCTGCCGGAGTTTCAGTCAGCAGCAGGAGGCCAGACCCGTGTCTGTGGCAGCGGCATCCATTTTGTGATGCCAGGGCTCTGGAAAGAAGTTACCGGGCAGCCCGGTGTGTACATGTCTCTCCCTCTAGAAGGGTGGAATGCTACCCCTGCCGCCAGGATTGGCGGGGGGGGTAGTATTCCAAGATGTTTGACACCAAACACGACATGTTTTGGTGCAGCCAGTCCAAAGTTAGCATTGTACCGCGAGGATATAATGCACTTAAGAGTATATGGTCAGGCTGTACCACAAACAGCATCAGAGGAGGGACTCCGAACGCTGCAGAGGGGCTCTGCTCATGCAGGGGCACCCTCTCACATAAAAACCAAGCATTCTGCCTTCAGGATTGGTAAGGCCTGCCATAGGAGTGACTTATAGGTTTATATGTGTGTGCAATGGTAGTGATATAGGTAGCCCATACCACTGAAAGGGGTGCATGCACCACCTTACCCAGGCTGCAGTAGCAGACCTGTGGTGTCATTTTGGATGGCCTTCCAGGGGTGGCACAATACATGCTGCAGCCCCTGGTAGGCCTCTGAGGTACCTATGCCCTGGGTACATAGTATACCATATACTAGGGACTTATAAGGGCACTCCAGATTCCAATCAGAGATGTGCCTAAGGCACATGGAAACCATTTTAGAGAGGAAGCAGCTAGGCTGGGGTTCTGATTAGCAGGGCCCCAGCCAGACTAAACTCGAAAAACAGTGAAGCATCAGCAAAAAGTGGGGGTACCCATGTGAAGCAGATCCTACTCTCCTACAGCCGCAGCCATGAGAAGCGTTGAAAATCAAAGAGATGCGTTGTTCCTGAGACTTTCGTGGATGCGATGCGACAGTTCCTTCCACCCCAGGGGAGCGATGCGTCGGGTCCGGTCTGTTATGGGAAGCGATGCGTCGATTCTGAGACAACTCTGATCCTCAGGTGATGTGTTGGGGAAAACTTGCGGCAGAGGGACGATGCGTGGAAATCCAAGATGCGGCGGCGGCGAGCGGCGCTGCGTCGACCTTTTCAGTCGCGATCCCTCGATGAGTCGCTTCTTGCAGCGGCGACAGGCGCTTCGTCGGTTTCAGCAGCGGCGCGGCGGTGCGGGGAGATTCTTCTCGCACCACGGAGTTGCGTCGGGAAAACTGTCGCAAAAAGAGCGATGCGTTGATTTCCTTGTTGTTGCGTTGCTTGGCAGCTCCCAGCAGCAGAAACAACCTCCAGAGGCCCCACACAGTCACAGGCATTCCTGGCAGGTCAGAACTCCCAGCAAGGAAGTTCAGGGGAGCTGGGGGTAAAGTCTTTGTGTTCCTGAGACTTCAAAACAGGAGGCAAGCTCTACTCAAGCCCTTGGAGACTTTCCTCAAGCAGGGGACACAGCACACAGCAAAGTCCTT
This sequence comes from Calotriton arnoldi, assembly GCA_963921515.1. Taxonomy (NCBI): domain Eukaryota; kingdom Metazoa; phylum Chordata; class Amphibia; order Caudata; family Salamandridae; genus Calotriton; species Calotriton arnoldi. The sequence goes on from CAWUFW010002100.1 coordinate 1,074,924, forward strand.
CTCCTTTCTTTGGCAGAAACAGCAACTGCAGGCCAACCCCAGACACACAGCAAGGGCAGTACTTCTCCTCAGTTTCTTCAGCTCTTCTCCTCAGCAAAGGTTCCTCTTGATTCCAGAAGTAGTCTAAAGTTCAGGGGTTTTAGGTCTAATACTTATACCCCAAAATGTCTTTGTTCTCTTTGTGCAAGGGTCTCTGAGCCCAGTCCAAACCAGTTCTGTCCTCTCTTGTGCAGCTTCCCGGCAGGTGCACGGTAAATCTCCTCCTACCACTCTAAATGCAGACCGGGCCCATTCAGGTGCTAGTGAGAACTCCTCCCCCTACTCTGAATGCAGCCCAGGTCTATTCAGCCCAGACCTGCCTCATTCAGGAAAGGCAGGACACACATCAACCCCCCCCGGTGGCTGTCTGAGAGAATGCACCTCCCCAGCCCCTGTCACTCCAAAACCAGACAGTCAATATGCAAACAGGCAGAGGCACACAGAATGGTTAAACAAGAAAAAACCTACTTTCTAAAAGTCAAAACTGGAGGGGTTAGGCCGAAAGGACAGGGGTCAGGTAGGGCCGTAATAATGATCAAATACAAAAAGAGGAACCTGACTCCTTCACACCTTATGCTCTTTTTACTTTAGAGCGGCAATCAAACAACTAGCATTTCTGTTTGAATGGCTTATTTATTTAACCATTCCTTTCAGAATTTCGTATATTTTTACCAAAATTCAAATGCATGAAAAGCAAGAAAACACTTAATTTTCAAATAACATCAAACAATACATTAGACAATTCACAAAAGACATTCATGAACAAACAATAAAGTAAGACATCACTATATACAAAAATTCAAAACAAACAACATTGTATTTGCATCATATCACTTGACAATTAGGCAAGCCTTCACAATTCCTCCGTGTTGGAAAGATGGCATCTTTCCAACACGGAGGAATTGTGAATCAATACGCGGTATTTCTTGAGGGAAAAGGACTGAAAATCATTTCCCACGTATACGCAAAAATTAGTTCCCTGTGTTAGGCATTCCCCTTGGCCTGAAACGTCGTATAGCTACAAGGCTTGCCTAATTGTCAAGTGATATGATGCAAATGCACTTTAGCACTGATCAGCAGTGGTAAAGTGCCCAGAGTCCTAAAACCAACAAACACAGGTCAGGAAAAAATAGGAGGAAGAAGCAAAAAGTTTGGGGATAATCCTGCAAAAAGGGCCAAGTCCAACAACTGCTCAATGGGAAGCGATGCAGAAACATACACAGAACTCACAGAGAGGGTGACAAAACACTAAAGATAGCAATTACTGTAGCTGACAGCAAACTCGATTAGACACCCCCTCATTGACTGTATCCAGGTCCTGGTTGGTGGCAGTAACGTCTAGTTACTGGGTTGCAAAAGTTGCACCCAAGGTTGACGCCCCCTGACTGCCCCATATCATGTATGTGTGCTATCATGAAATGAAGGGAATCCTTGGTTTTTATTTTTTTTATTATGATGTGGATAAACCAGGATATTTTTTTTGCAGTAATGATTGCAACAATCAAAACAAATACAGATGGGAGACCAATCCCAATCAAGGTAGGTCCACCTGATGCTAGGGTTATCTTTACTTTATTGCAAACATCTTTTTAGTTCAGAATGGTGATCAAAATATGTAAGATGACTGAAAATTGCAAAGATACAAGGACAGCCCCACCCCAAATTTTTCTTCCCCCAGTTCTTTAGAGTGCAGTTCTTGTCAGAGGGAAATACATGTGATTTTCCAGAAGTGCAGGTTGAAATGTGGTGTCCTCTTTCTTCGCTGGCTTTGTTGTGTGAGGTAGTGTGTGATCTAAACCTACCTACCCTCACTTGACCTCCCACAATGGCAGGCCTCTGTAGTTTGACCTCCCACAATGGCAGGCCTCTGCAGTAGGCGTCAGTTGCACATCATTCTATGACAGGCTTTGGGGTGCGAATGCAAGGCACAGGAGTATGAAATGTTCAGGTTGCTAGAGGTGGGATTGTTTGTTGGGTGATTTGTGTCTCTGAACACCTTACCGTGCATGTGGAGATGTTCGTTGAGCATGAAAATGCTTCACAATTCTTCTGTAGGCAATCCCAAAATAGAGGTAGTACTGTGGAAGGGCCCCACTGAGGCAAAATTGTCATTGTCAATTCCCCTGTCAGTCTGTCACTTCCGTGTCACAATGGGATACACTGCGTCACTTCTGAGGTGCTGTTATGTGCTGGATTGAGGCCCTAACATAGGTGCGCTGTTTCAGAGGCTCAAATCCTTCGTGCCACAGAGACAGGCAGGACCTTTCACCTACATTGGCCCTCCCTTTACAAATAACGAGCAACAGAGTCTGTCCCTTATCTGACGTGTGCTCTGGGTGCACAAGACGGTCCAAATCTCAATACGTCATATCCATGTCCAACAGTGACTAACCTATGTCACAACGAGTTCTTAGACAAAGACCCTTCGCTCTTGGGATTTTCCCTAGCACAGGATTATTGATTTCTCCAAGGACTCATTAAATATGCATGAACCACTATTTCCTAAGGGTTCATTCCTGACGTCTTCCTCTGACCGACTGTACGTCAATACTAACATTCCACTGCATCTATCAGGTATAAATATACCTCCCTTTGCCCAAGCAAACTAGAGAGGACCGAGACTTTCCATGCCGCCACTCTGACATGAGACGCTGCAACCTGCATCATGCCACAGCTCCAGCTGGCAGAGGTCCATCCACCCATCCTGGGGTGTCCAGCTCAACACCAGGATGAAGTCCCACTAAGGTAATGGGGTTAGACTAAATCCTAGGGGTATTCTTGGCTCTCTAAGACCTACACACATGCTAGGTACACTTAGGTACATCTAGTTAGGCATCATAGGGGTATAGGCTTTATCTTAATGCATTCTGCATTTCATGTATGTGTTCATTACTATTGCACAATGGTAAAACTGTACCATGCATTTTTATTTAACTGCACTGCTGGCCATATTTCTCTGCTACTGTCCAACAGTTGTCGCAGCACATATAACCAGTACTAGAACAACAACTGTGCAATACATTTTATTGTAAACACACCCGACTGTTTCTTCTATGTACTTCTCTGAGATGAGTGACTGAATGAAAAGTAGTATATTGTTTCCACGATCCTGAGGGATCAGGGTTTTATGTTATGTGGTTGCCAGAAACTATTCCCTTCTTGTCATCAAGACGTTTCTAGTGGCCTCTGAGCTAGCTGGCACAGGTAATTAAGTTTAATATAATCGATAGGGACTTACCGACCTTAGTACTATGTCAAACCTATAGGTTATATTATTCCAATGCGCAGAGCCTATTAGGGAAATAGGAACTACACTACATGACGCCCAAACGTGAATTTGGCACTTATTTAACAGTAGAATCTGAGTAATTCAGTCATGCTTATTTTCAGAGACCCCTACTCACAAAACGCCAGAGACGTCTGGAGTGGGTAGGCACAAAATTCCGCCACAGCTGAGTAGGCAATCTTCCTATGTATTGGCTGTAGGTTAATCAAGCTTGAAGGAAAAAGTTCCCGAACAATTGTGCCTTTTAAAACCTTATCTTAAAACCCTTTTTTAGGACATTTTGTTTTCACAACACGTCTGTCGAGGCAGCTGCTCCTGTCACTGGGACACAGGTCTCAAACGACGAAGAGGAAGCAAATGCAATACATTTTGCACCCAAAATCAGGCATACACTCACACAAAAACCCCTCAGACATGGTTTAACAGACCAAGGAGGGTACAGTGATATTAATAGAGGCACACAAAGATTATTAAACAGATGTGTTCTATTCGTGGGTTACATTCCCAGCAGTAAATGCAACAACTCAGACTTTTCATTCTTACATACATGAAAAAGTCCCAGCGGTCTACACTCCGTTCGAGGAGATTAAGATTCCGCACACTGACCAGGACCACAATTTCTGGTTTAATGGCGCCCTACAACAAATAAATAAAACCAGGTTTGGTCCACTAGGTAGACCAGGAGCTACAAGGCCGACATTAACCGGCTACACACCACATCCTGACATTGACATAATGCCACAAGATGCACTGCTCTTACAACACAAAGAGTTGGTAAAACTCTTACAGAGCCATGACGCAACTCGTCATGAGGACACTTGGTGTCCAGCCCACAGTAGCTACAGATAACACAGCTCCAACACAGAGCACCGCTACTAAAATCACTCCACAAACATTACACACAGTAATGGGCAAACTGCCCACAAAATGTGAACAGATTCCTTTCTGGGTAGCTCAGAAAATTATCCAGTTAGAAGCAGTATTTTCAAATACCACACCATTTGAAAGCATATAATGCTAACACTCTGCTTGCCCATGGGGATCACACCACAGTTAGAGGACTGCACCACTTGGGGTACAGTCTTTGCTGCCATATATACCAGGACTCATGGTATTCCTTCCTTAGCAGTAATTCCAGATGTCTTACGACAGATACAGAACAAGTATGGAGCTGAACCAGCTCTGACCTTAGGTATGACATTACTAGGTAACTACGACCAAGTATCAAAAATAATACTAGCTAACATTAAAGGGGAAGCAGCTTCAGTGGCGATCCGCCAACACCTAAGAGAGGTCAGTCTTATAGACCAACCACAAGAACTTCCCAAAATAATTGAAACTGCATATGCAGAACTGGGAAGGGACAGTTTGGGTGGGAAAGCTTTTAAAACCACAGCTAATGGGCAGTCCTGAGAAGGACAATTCTAAGCAGACACCTACTTCTTCTAAAAAGAAGTGGGATAATAATAAAAACAAAAATTTTCAGAAAAGATTCTCAGTCCCGAGGTAGGTCTCCTAAACAGGAGCCCTCTGCAAAGAGGTATAACCTTAGGAATAGGGATAATATTAGGAAACCTGACAGGTATCAGGATACTGATACACATTCCTCTCGACAAACAACACAGGGAGAGAAGGAAAGTCAGCACACAAAGAAGAGCGCAAGCAGTCCAGGGACAAGCACGCTCAGGACTCTTCTAAAACAGAAGACAAGCCACAATCCAAACCTCAATTTAAAAAGAAGAATGTTGCAGGTCTCAAAGTTAGACATGCACAGAATCCTAAGGACTCAACTTCTGAACGGGGAATGGGCTCAGACAATGCTAGACAGAGTGGCAGAAGTAACAATAGCTCGCCAGAACCTGAAGGAATTTCTGGACAGCAAAATTGAATGATTACATCACGGTGGAAATACCAGACAAAAGGGTGAGCGTCCCACACAAGTTATATGAAATAACACTCCGCATGGAGGAGGACAAACACAGGAAAGTAAAAGGTCTCTTTGCAAAGAGCCTATTGTCTGGTTTTGACATACTGTTAGCAGAACAAGATTAGCCGCCAGCATTCGTCAGGGAGCGCCCAAAGGGAGAAAGTATATTTTTCCTGCATTTTCCAACCATGTTCCAGTTCACCTTAAACATACATATGCACGGGAGTGGGCAGTAGCCCAAGCTCCAGCATTGTATAAAAATCACGCTGGATGGGATGATGCCTCAACCCACCATGTGATCCCATTAATAGTTTCACCACATGCTCAAAGACAATATTGTATTAAGCAAGAAGCTAAAAACACAGGTCAGGGAGATCTTAGATCATCTTGAATACCAGGAGATCATTGAAAAATGCACTTCACAAAAGAACAATCCCTTGTTTCACTTATCAAAACATGATAATACATTTCGTCTAGTTTTCATTTACAGACACTTGAACACTTGCACAAAGACATATGCTGTCCAACATGCAGATAGTGCCGCATTAATGAATAACATTATGCGGGAAAAATACAAAACGACACTTGTTGTCTCAAATGGATTTTTCTGTCAAACTATAGCACCTGAAAACAGGTACCTAACAGCATTTAGTATATTAGAGTCCCATCGACAATTTTTTGTCATCTCCCCCGTGGGTATGAGAACAGCTCAGGGGTATTTTCTGAAAGAGTTACTGAATGGCTAAAGCACTTTGATGAAAAAGCGTTGTCCTATATGGATGATATTTATCTAACGGACGACCTATTGGGGAAACACTTGACCAGGGTGAGCACCATTATTATGGGATTCGCCTCTGAGGGCTACAAATTTAATTTTGAGAAATCAAAAATTGCCCACCTCTGTTTCCTATTTTTGGGATACTAGTTTTCAAGTGAAGGGAAAAGCCTGGCAGCTAACTTTTTAGAAAAGTGTGCGCTGCTCCAGCCTCCAAAGATATTAAAACAACTTCCAATCAGTACTGGGATTCCTAGATTTTGGCAGAACATACATTTTGGATTTCGCAGAGAGAGTAAAACCTTTCTACGACCTTTTTCAAACCTGACTTTTCAGTCAAACACTGGACACAAGAACACACCAATATTCTTTGTTCACTCCAGGAAGATATTATTGCTTCCAAACACATACACACACGTGTAAACTTGCACCACTTGGTACTCAGTATCATTTTGGGTCAATGCAGGTACACTCATTAAAGCTTTAATGAAGGTGAAACTGTACCAATCGCATACAAATCTTGTCTGTACACAAACACAGAAATGAGTTTTAATTCAACAGGAAAAAATTCTGACAACCATTCAGACGCTGTAGCAAAAGAAAGAGCACTGGCTCATGGGATGATGTATTATTGTCGTCACCCCGGTACCGGGGCTAGCATTCCTAATGCCAAAGCCTTACATCCAGAATGGATACAAAGGGATAATTCTTTTGCTGCATCAGACTTTGAATCCAGATTTGATCCAAGTTTAAAAACACAGGCATTCCTGCAATATGAGAAAGAACATCATCTACCAAATGAAATCTTGCCTCTAGACCAGTATGAATTTTTTTTTAATTTACACTGATGGGTCTGCCCCACCGGCCGCCTTTGTTAAAGAACAGATGCTGGATGGCAAGTTCCGTCCTCAATGCACCAAAAAACTACCTCTAGGAAATAGCACGGCTCGGTTGGCAGCTTTAAAAGCCCTGATACTTGCACTTGTAAACACGGATCGCGAATTCCCCACACTTATAGTGTGCGATTCCTTTTACTGTGTGCAATCATGTAATAAATATTTACACCATTGGGAACAAAATGGGTTTAAAGATGAAAAAGGTGGCATAATTAAACACAAAAATTATGGGAACAGGTAGTGGAGTTGAAAAATACGACCTACCAAACAAAAACTCATGTGATTAACACACTGAGTCATCAACGTGATGGCGTGCACGTTGCAGGGAATTCATTGGCTGTGGGAAGCCACACAGGGGGCTGTTCACATAGCTTCCGTAGCTGCGCACACTGGTTCAACAACGAGAATAGACTGTTAGAATATGGTGGCTGTAATTGCTTCACGCAAAGGCAGCACAGTGCCTAAGAAATTTCCACTTATATACTCCTACAAGTTAGGTGCAAACAACATTCCATATGCTCAGATTCCTGGAGTGGGGGATAGAGTATTTCCAAATATGGATAGTAGGCAGGAATTAATCATTTAAAGCACACAAGGGCTTGGGCTCCGCACATTCAGGGGTAATAGCTACTATTTCTTCATTGCAAACAGTGCTATTGGTGGCCAGGGTTCAGAAGTCAGACTATTGGCTTTGTCTTGAACTGCAAAATCTGCAAACAAATGCCAGGCTACACCATCACAAGACCCGCGCAGGTCCCATTGCTAGACAGCATCAGACTGTCCACTTGATCGTGTCATGTAACAGGACCACTGTGGCCCCTCAAATTTTGAGGTGGCTTAAAATATATCTTGGTGGCAGTGGATCCGTGCTCAAGTTTCCTATAGGTATGGCCTTAGCGCTTGGGTGACGCTCAAAACTGTTATAAAAAGATTTGCGAGTCCATAACAGGAGATACGCAATCAACGTTACACCCTGACTGTGGCTCCACGCTTAGCTCTCGGGCTGACAAAGAGGCCATGGAAGGGATGGACGTAATATTGCGGTACTCCTCTCCAACGCCATCCTGAGGGAATTTAGGTAGAGGAGAGGAAGGACTGGGGCATAGAGCAATCCTTAACAGCTAGGGTATTAGGCGGGGCGCTAGTGAGGTCAAACACTTATATGGATTCAGGGGGCAATACACACCCAGCCAAGAAGCTCTCTAGGAGGTCTGACTCCATTTACGAATGTGGGAACCTGATCATAAATGTGAAGGCACAGTGGCGGATGAAAACCCTTCTGTATCTATGATCGTTTGGCTGTTTTACAGGAACTAAAGGAAACAAAGAAACAAACAAAGATTCTGTCAAAGTGAAACAGGCCGCCACTGGGAAGTCGAGGTAATCACGGCAAGACCTGTCTGAATCCCAAAAGTCGGGGATCTGGGCAGAGAGAGATAAAGATCGCGGACACAAAGGAATATGGCCCCTCATACAGAAATACATGTGCCAGTCCTTGAAGTGAAAGGAACAAGAACTGTGCTTTTGCCGCATCTTGCCGTGAAAACGGAAAACAGATTCATTTCAAATGAAAGAATCAAACAACACTATGTGGCCAATACTGAGCAGTAGGCCTCGTGAACTCCACAGTAGTAGACGTCCCTCTCACTACTATTCAAGAACTTCAAACTGAAAAGCTCATCACGTTTGAGTAATCAAATCCATGGAGTGGGGGACTATGCAACTATGCAATGGAACTAGTTCTCCTTGAACCAACATTTCAAATTCAAAATAAAAGTCAAGACAACACTCAAGTTGAAATTTGGCCAAAAACAAATGTGTACACCAACGTTTTTCAAGGAAAACATCAAATAATAAAAGCTTCAACGTTTTTCAACAAAAGCATCAAATAATAAATGCTTCAACGTTTTTCAACAAAAGCAACAACTAATACATGCTTCAATGTTTTTCAACAAAAACATAAAATATTAACTTCACCATCTGAAAGTTTTTCAGCAAAGACAACTATTAATTTCAACATTTCAAACGTTTTTCAACAAAAACAGCAGAAATAACTTCAACTAAACACGATGCAATTTCAACAATTGATCATACAGCTACTGGCTATTTCATTAACTGTGATACGTTTTCCATGGCTCCACGGAACAGGAAACGAAGCCTGCCAAAAACAAACAACGGACATACAAGTACAAACTTTTGAACCTTTTCTTTTTCCAAAAAGATACAGACCTGGCTTCACCATGGGTAGAACTATGGAGTATTTCTGGGTTCATCTTTTTCTGTTCTAGCTTTGCTTAGAGCTACCTTTTAGTATGACTTTTAGTGGACACTTTCTACAACACAGGATCAACATAAAACTGAAGCCACATCCATTTTAAATTCAAATGCAAAAGAGACTTATAAATGTATTCGGCCTGAACAAGCCTTTGTATTCTAAATGATGTATTTAATCATCCGGTTTTTAATTCTGATTAATGTATTTTGAACGTTCATTCATTTTATCATTCATTCAGTGATGTCATTACCTGCAGTACATTTTTCTGAAAATTGGGTTACTGATACAGTGAATAATATGCTGTCTGTTTTAGGAATAATTGCTACATTTTCAGATCATGAAATGTTAGAGATTTATTCTTATTGTGACACTTTATACCCGTTACCTTCATTAAGGTTATCAACTCCTACACAATTGTAATGCATCTAGAAATGTGGTTGTTTAAACACCAGTAGGAACGTTGCCAAACACCACCAAACACCATCGCACGGGGGTGGAATAGTTGAAATACATCAGCAGGGGCAACATTAGATGCCATTTACAAAACAACAGGACAGACCCAGTTAGGAAAGTATGGGTGGTTTGGCTTTTTGACACAAATACCTGTCACAAAAATGATTCCTGAACATCACCAAGGGACTCAGTATACATAAGCCAGACCTACGTTATGTACAGATAACATCCAGAGGTAGTGAAATCCTACAAGTGTAGGGAAGTTGTGCCCTTTTTGGCTAGAAGCCCCAACATTGAAAGTAGTGAAACAAAAGTTTCCTTTATAAAGTTCAAATGCTTTGAGCAATCTGAAAACCATGCTTGTGCAGCACTTTTATTTTTCATTTCACATCAGCTAAAGAAATATTTTTTCTTTTTTGCAAAATAGCACTCTTAAATACAGACTGCCCCTCTTTCCTTTTTGAAAATTTGTATCTTTCACACACAAGCAGTGTGATACACCTTGGTAATACCTCACAAACAGGAACCATGCTTTTCATGGATTCTAATATTTAAAAGACCAGTCTGAAAAGACTGCAACTGCAACATACCTGTTCTCTGATGCCTGTTTTTTGCAGTGAAGAATGCGTGGTCATCATCTGTCTGACACTTCCAAAGGAAACGCCAGCGGCATTTACCACCAGGCTGGAACTGCTGAAGTCCCATGCTTGGCTGTGTCCCAAGCGTATTCCCTTCAAACCCAAGCATTCCTTGCAAATCCAAGGTATCGATTACAGCACCGGCTGCCTCAGAACCAGCAACTGGCAGCACTGCTCATTCTGTGCTCTGATTCTGCGAGGTATTACAGAGGTCCGTCCCCTGCAGTAACTATCAACAGAAATGTTATGTCTCTCAGCCACTTGTTATCTCTCACTTTGCTAAAACATGTCCTGAAACACATTTTTTCTCTTATTGTTTCAACTCTGACCGAGTGCTTGGAGCATTCCCTCTAAAATGACCTTTCTTTTCTTCGAAAGAAAGCATGGTCTTCTGAACAGCTTGTAAGAGTTTTCAATTTTATAAACAGGAACTTTTATAAGTAACTACTGACTCTAAGAGAGTATTTTTTAATGACACTATAGTAATTTTACATATTTTAACAGCTGCTATTTTTTCAGCTCATAAACAACACTCTCGTGCAACTACCTGCCAATCATATGCAAATGCCTATTTTAGTCACGTAGTTTGCTTTTAATGGGTTATTCACGATTGTCCATAGATAGGAGTGGGTGTTATGTGCTGGATTGAGGCCCTAACATAGGTGCGCTGTTTCAGAGGCTCAAATCCTTCGTGCCACAGAGACAGGCAGGACCTTTCACCTACATTGGCCCTCCCTTTACAAATAACGAGCAACAGAGTCTGTCCCTTATCTGACGTGTGCCCTGGGTGCACAAGACGGTCCAAATCTTAATACGTCATATCCATGTCCAACAGTGACTAACCTATGTCACAACGAGTTCTTAGACAAAGACCCTTCGCTCTTGGGATTTTCCCTAGCACAGGATTATTGATTTCTCCAAGGACTCATTAAATATGCATGAACCACTATTTCCTAAGGGTTCATTCCTGACGTCTTCCTCTGACCGACTGTACGTCAATAGTAACATTCCACGGCATCTATCAGGTATAAATATACCTCCCTTTGCCCAAGCAAACTAGAGAGGACCGAGACTTTCCATGCCAACACTCTGACGTGAGACGCTGCAACCTGCATCATGCCACAGCTCCAGCTGGCAGAGGTCCATCCACCCATCCTGGGGTGTCCAGCTCAACACCAGGATGAAGTCCCACTAAGGTAATGGGGTTAGACTAAATCCTAGGGGGATTCTTGGCTCTCTAAGACCTACACACATGCTAGGTACACTTAGGTACATCTAGTTAGGCATCATAGGGGTATAGGCTTTATCTTTTTTTATTTTTTTATTGTGAGAAAAAATACCTGGTATACTTAATAATAAATACAGATTACATTACAGTATTACTAAAAATCCACTATACATAAATCATACAATACATTATACAATAAATAAATTTGGGCATGAGTTTCTAAAACAGATAAAAATTAGGAAATATTTCATTATTACATAGAAAAACTGGGCTGATACGTCCATACAGAGATAAAAATAACCATCCATCACCCATCGGGACTAATAAATATGGAAAAAAGATATAGGGAATCTCACTCAAGAGCTTCTTCCAAACAGCCGTCCCTCCACCGCTTCATGGGAGCCCAAATAATCATTCCTAATTCCCTCATTTTCCTGCCCCGATGCATATATAGGGAGGATTCAATATTATGAATCCCGAGGAGTCTAGCCACCCACATCTGGAAGGATGGTGCTACCGTATCCTTCCATCCTGCCGCAAGCAATATCCGGAGGACCGCCACAGATATAAATGCAAATGCTTCTTTTTCTTTATTGAGCCTCAAGTTACTATCAAATCCCATTATCATTAGGGTAGGGGATAGGGTGATCTTAACTCCTAGCAGCCCCTCCCAAAATTTCCCAATTTCTCCTTGAATTGCACTTAATTTACTACAATGATAAAACATATGCAGCAAGTCAGCAGGGCCTTCCAAACACCGCGGACATCTATCGTCCTCCTTTTTACCCCACATAAATAATTTAGCTGGTGTAAAATATAAGTTAAAAAGGGTCTTATAGTGTTGGGCTCTCAAATTCGTGGAGCGAAAAAGTTTCCCATAAGTTGCAATGCTTTATCTATGTCAACATCTGGGTCCCCCAAGTTTCGTTACCCATGCAGCTTCATATTTCTCCAAATCATCCTGAGTCCCCGATAACAGAGACCTATATATCATTTTAATCCTAGTTCCACCACCTAATAAATAGTCCAATATATCAATTCTGCCCCCAGGGATAATCCGTGGTCTGATTCCCTTCAGAGTATCCTGGATCTGAAAAAACTTAAAGCCTAAATTATCCGGGATACCAAATCTCTGCTGAATATCCTCGAATCTCATCAAACTACCCCCCTCATATATATCACCTATTCTTTGAATTCCTTGCTGCTCCCAGAGCCTCCATATCCTATCATTACTAAATTGAGGAAACATACTGCAGTTCCAAACCGGTGTATAATAACTAATTTTAGGGATTGTTCGGACTTTTTGCACCTGTTTCCAAACCTCCCAAACACCATCTAAAACCTTGTACCGCATTTTCTTATAGTAACGCCTATCGGTTTTCCGAAGCAGAAGCCCCAGAGCTTCTCTACCCAGTAGTAATTCAAAGATAGAAGGAGGGTTATTATTACCGAGTGGAGTATCCAATAGGTTTGAGGCTGAATCAAATAAAATCGCCATCTGACTTAACAAACAGGCCCACTGGTAAAATCTAATATTAGGGATTGCAAGCCCTCCTTTTTCTTGTGGGAGAGACAAATATCTCATGGAGCGCCTGATTTTACCATATTGCCAGATAAAATTCATAAAAACTACCTCTATTGACTTTATTAGGCCTTCCTCAATCATAAACGGGATAGAGCGAAAGAGATATAGTACCTTGGGGAGCATGGTCATTTTAAGTACATTTGCTCTCCCTATTATAGACAGATGTAAGGCATCTATTCTTTTAAGGTCAGTTGCCATTGTTTTTAGGAGTGGGATAAAGTTATCTTTTATAGTGGTATCTGTTGCCGAGCCTATCCTAACTCCCAAATAAACCGCTGAATCAGAATACCTTACATCCTGCCTTCTAATATTTTTAGTACAAATTATCTGAGCTTTACTTTCATTCAGCAGATACCCCGAACAATGTCCAAATTCGCTGGCAATCCCTGTAATAGCTATCAATGCCGTATCTGGTTCCGGCGTAATTATGGCAAGATCGTCGGCATATGCCAGCAACTTAGTCTCAAATCGATTAAAAACTACAGGTTTAATTTCATTGCATCCTAATAATTTCCGTACCAGCGGGTCTATGTAAAGGGCGAAAAGAATTGGTGAACAGGGACAACCCTGACGTGTCCCTCTAGAAATATGCACTTTTTCCGATCTGCCTCCCATTATCTGGATTCTGGCCTTTGGATCGGAATACATGGCCCTGATAGCCCCCATTATTTTAGGGCCGAAGCCCCTTTGTTCCAATATCCCCCACAAATACTTCCACGTGACGCGATCAAAGGCCTTTTCTGCGTCTAGAAGGATCATGGCCATCCGCCCCCCCGGTGGCAGTTTGCACATCAAAAAGTGTAATGGCCCGCCTGATGTGGTCAGTTGTCCCTCGACCTGGGATAAACCCATGCTGCCACGGGATACCAGACCGCCTATGACCCTTCCCAGCCTTCTAGCCAGAACCTTGGCATAAATCTTGGTATCCGTATTAATGAGGGATATTGGACGATATGAACCGGGGTTCTCCCTAGGCTTCCCTTTCTTGTGGAACACAATAATATTTGTTTCCTTCCAAGATTCAGGGATTTGACCGGAACATATTATACCATTAAATAAATCCAGTAACATTGGGGCAATCTCGTTCTGGATACTCTTATATACTTCAAGTGGTATACTATCCGGCCCCGCAGCCTTTCCTGCTGCTAACTCCTGCAATGCTTCTACCACTTCCTCTATTACCAGATCATTATCCAGCATTTCTTTATCCAAATTATCCAGCTGGGGGCCTATATCTTCAAACCCTAGACTAACAGCCTCTGGACCACCCACTTCTTTATACAATATTTGATAGAAGTTTTTAAAAACTTCCAATATATCGGCTGGCTCCGTATAGTCCCGACCCTCCTCTTGTATTTTTGATATTATATTTCTGCTGCTTTCTTGCCTGATCCGGAGTGCTAATAGCTTGCCCGCCTGCTCTCCCGTCTCATACATCTTGCCCCTGTGTGTGTGATACTCATCGGCTGCCTTCTGGGCTAACCACTTATGCAACTCTGCTTTTATAGTAAGAATCTTTTGTTGACTCCCTGCGGCCTCGCACCCTTGCCCAATATCCTTTATATGTTGTTCCTCTGCCTCTACTAGTTGGCAGACCAATCTCTCATTTTCTCGGCGAGCCTCTTGCTTTAGCCTAGCCGAGAAGCTGATCGTCTCGCCTCTCAAGGCTGCCTTGAACGCGTCCCAGACATTATTTCTGGATGAGCTAAAGCGATTCACATCAAAGTAATCTTGGGCCCACTTCCTCAGATGTTCTAAAAATTTGGGGTCAGCTAAAAGCTTCCTCTCGGAAAGTCCACCTTGAGTGCTTTTTATTTAAAATATCTATCTCATACTCCAGCATTAATGGACTGTGATCAGACAGCACTTTCGGGAGTTTAATAATACTAACTTTTTTTAATTCTGATGCAGAGATCAGAAAATAGTCCAGCTTCGTATATTTCTTGAAGGGGCATGAATAATATGTAAAACCCGGGGTCATTAGGCTCCTTA
This sequence comes from Calotriton arnoldi, assembly GCA_963921515.1. Lineage (NCBI taxonomy): Eukaryota > Metazoa > Chordata > Amphibia > Caudata > Salamandridae > Calotriton > Calotriton arnoldi. The sequence continues at coordinate 1,090,018 of CAWUFW010002100.1, forward strand.
CAACCCCAGACATCTACCAAACCATGTGATTCCCATACTGAGGTCACTGCTCAAAATACCCTGGGCTTACGGCCTACATAAACAGTATTATTTGTAAAATCAGCAGAGATATTCAAATCTCCGCATACTATAATAGGCCTCGGCCAATTCAATAATTCAACTTCAAGACGTTCAAATATCTCCGGGTCATCCTGATTGGAGCCATAAATTGTACATATTGTAAACCTTAGATCATGTTCAACCAATGCCCACCTCCCATGGGAATCTACCAGATGACGCTTAGCCCCTCCCAACGTGGATCTAGCCAGTATTGCCACCCCTCTAACTGTAGATGTCTGTGAGGAGCAGGCCAGCAACTCAAAACCACTTATCCTTAATAAATGTTTTTTTGCCCATGGTAGATGGGTCTCCTGTAAACATAAAACATCGATATGGTTCAACCTTACAAAATACCCCATCATTTGCCTCTTCCTCCAATTATTTAAACCCCCAATATTAAGGGTACATATCTTAAGTTTCCCCATTTAGCCCTACTGAGATAGCATTTCTCTTCTGAACCAGCCCAATCCTCTGTTTAGATACCACAAGCCCCAAATCACCCAAAAATCACAAAAAACATAGCACCAGGTACTTTTCCTCTTTTCAACTTTTCCCCCATCCTTCCCACCCCTCTCTGCCCCCTCCACCCCATCCAACCCCCATCCACCCCCCTCCTCCCCCATTCCCACCACCCTTGTGAGGCGCTCAGACCTAGGTCTGTGCATGTGATGTATGTAGCATTAGCGACCTGGGTCCTTCTAAAACTACCTACCATAACTTCCTCTTACCCCCTTTATCCTATCAAACATAACCTTCCTTCTTTTTTTCCCCCTCACCCTTTCTTCAATTCACACCCAAGCTTTATTTGTCCACAACGTCCAAATATTCTCTGGCTTTTATCTCAGAAGAAAAATAGAGTGTATGTCCCCCATGGATCACCTTGAGTTGTGCCGGGTTAATCAAATAAACCTGGATGTTCTTTTCCTGGAATGGTTTTATTAGCTGTCTCAGCCTCCAGCGTCTCTCTACCGTTGAATGGCAGAAGTCAGGGCGAACAAAAAATGAGACCCCCCCCCACTAGATCTCTTAGTTTCTGGTCTGGCCTTTTCTGAAATAGCCTGCCGCAGTAGAAAATTCCCTAGGAACACCAGAATTGCTCGTGGTTTGTCCCCCTCTCTAGCTGGGACACGTCATTTAAACGGAATGCGATGTACTCTTTGGATTTCCGCAGTCCAGTTCCATTCTGTCAGCTCGGGAAAGGCGGACTTAAACAATTCGATAATGTATACCCAGCGTCCGACCCTTCCACTCCCTCTGGCACCCCCAATACCCTAAGGTTATTCCTCCTCTGCATGTCCTCAAATTCCTCCAGCTTCCACTGGATGTCCTTGATCTGTGAACTTTGAGCCTCCACCTGAGTTGATGCGCTGGCTGCTTCTGCCTCAGTCGCAACTATTCTTTCCTCCAGGTTCGTCACTCTCTCACCTACATTAGAACATGCCTTGGAGAGCTTCCTGACGACCCCTTGCATTTTTCTCATGGTGGCCTGCGCCTTACGACTGTCCTGACGCGTTTCTTCCCTGTGGGAGAGGATGGCCTGGTGTATAACCTCCAGTATAGGGGGGGTGGAATCAGCTCCCGAGGAGGGTTTACCAGAAAGCGGGGTAACGGATGAGTAATCCCATCTCAGGTCCTTTCTTCCTCGACCTTGTATGCCTTGTACGTCTGACTGCACATTAGACTTCTTGGTTATTGTGGGGAGATCTAGATCACTATCCTCCAGGTCTGAATCCAAGTTACTGCCCCCTAATGATGAGCTCCGATCATCATCAGACCATTCAGCCCCTTCGGAGACAGAAAAAAAACAGTCACTGGGCTCTTTATCCTTATCCAGATCAGGTCTATCCTTATCCCCTAGAAGATCCACTCCCCACATTGCATCACTACTCCCCAAATTTGGGGCAGGTTGCTGTAGCCCCCTACCATCTGTTACTCCTTGAGAGATAGAGGCCATATTCAAAGTATCAACGGTCTTGCTGTTTGCTTCTGTATTCCGTGATACAACAGGGAGAGCTACTGTGCTGCCCCCCCCACCTTATCTCCCAGAGGGACGTTCCCCTCCGACTTTACCCTGTGGTTTTGACGTTATTTCACTGGCGACGACTACGTGCGCATCAGGGAGAGAACAACCCCAACATCGGACACCGAAGTATGAGGAGGGAATGCCAAGCGTTTGACGACAGGGTCGTGTAGAATGAGGAAGCGGTAACTAGTAAAAGAAAAGAGGCATCTACCTGGCAGATTTCAAGTTTGAGGAAGTCCACTGCGGATGCGCTGAGCGGATGGGCGAAGTAACATTGCCGGCAGAGATCGGAGCTTCTTGTGGCATTACGCTTTGAAGGTGAAACGCATTGGACCGTCTGCGTGTCACGAAGCGTGACGGAGCCCTATTTCCCTAAGAAAGAAGACCGAAGGCTGATTCTTTCTTCTACAAGGAAAACAAGCCCTACCAGCGGTGAAGAAAGGGCTGAATGTTTGCGTGGGCACGTTGGCGGCCATTTTAAAGTGTGTTTTGCCAATTTCAAGTCAGCTGATTCTTTCTTCTACAAGGAAAACAAGCCCTACCAGCGGTGAAGAAAGGGCTGAATGTTTACGTGGGCACGTTGGCGGCCATTTTAAAGTGTGTTTTGCCGATTTCAAGTCTTAGCGATCCTTCATGACAGAAGGGTTTGTGCTTTACCTTTACTATTGAAACGTACGGCTTGGCATTACGGTGACAAGCACACCTTTTGGTATGTGTTCTTGACAATATTTTCGCTACTTTATGGTTTTGGAGCTTGTCATCACGGTGACAGGCACACCTAAAATTATTAGCGTCTATATTTGCGCCACCTTAATGGTTTAAAAGCCGGTCATCACGGTGACAGGCACACCTAAAATTGAATAATGTGCTAATGTTGTGGTGAAAATCTGTAGTGTTGGGTTAAAGAGGGTGTGGTTTGCACAATTTTATTTTCAGTATTTTTTTATATGAATGATAGTATACATTGTTACTATTGTGATGTATTGTAAGCAAAGAAAGTGATAGGGCTTACTTTGAAGTGTGTTTTCAAAATATTATAAATATTCTTTTATTTATTTATTGACGTTAGCTATGCAAAATGTAACTCCGCCACCGTTTTTCCTGACTAATCCTGGGGACCCGCCTGTGAAGTGGAAAAAATGGAGAAATTTTTTTGAGAATTATGCAAGAGTTTGTGGGACTACTTTAAGTGCAGAGAGGAAGCAAGCACTACTGCTTCATTGTCTAGGTGGTGAGGGGCAAGAGGTATTAGAGAACTTGCCACAGTTGAGCCCTGCGCTCCAAAGGGGTTGAATGAATATGAGATATGCATAAAACAATTAGACTTGCATTATCTGCCCAAGGTGAGCACCATCATGGAGCGATATTATTTTGGGTTGAGGGAACAAGGGAAAGAGGAGTCTGTAGAGGAATTTGTCACTGCGCTACGCAAATTAGCTTCAAGTTGCAAATTTGGGGAGTTTGTGGAAGAGAGAATTCGAGATCAATTTGTTCTAAGATGCAGCAGCGACAAGATAAGGGAAGAGCTCTGGTTAAAGGATGAGCCACCTTTAGATGAAGTAATGATTATTGGTAAGCGTGTGGAACATATGCTCAAATGTGTTGGGGAGTTGAGTAAGGTGGGAAAATCATCCAGTCACATTGAGAAAGTGGAGGAGGTTGTATGTCAGGCTGTACAAAAATCTGATTATGTCAGCAACAGAGGTAGAGAGGATGAGAATAGGACAGCAAACACTACTCAGGAGAAGAGAAGCATTATGCCTTTTCAGGGAACATGTTTTCGCTGTTGTAAATACGGTCACAAAGCGAATGCAAGAGAGTGTCCTGCTCTCAAAGTTATTTGTAGTCATTGTGGGAAAAAAGGACATTTCTCAAAGAACTGTCGTTTTAGAAACAAATCTGACAGCAGGAATGAAGTGAGAGAAGTCTCTTTTCAAGTGAATGTGTGTGGGGTGGAACATCCTTGTATTGTATTGTATTGTATTGTATATAGCATTTATAGAGCGCAACAAACACCCTGCGGGTACCCTGGCGCTAAAGATACATGAATACAGACCAACGTGAAGTGAGAAGGACAGAACCTAAGAGCATTACTTAAAAACGACAGGATCAGTTTCTGGGGAACAACCACGTTTTGATCCTTTTCCTGAACAGGGACAGGGTACTGCATTGTCTAATTTCAAGTGGAAGTGCGTTCCAGAGTTTCGCAGCAGCAAAACTAAAAGATCTTCCTCCCAGTCTGGCCCTGTTGAACCTGGGTACCTTTGCCAAGTAAGCAGAAGAGGAACGAAGGGTCCGGGTAGGAGTATACCAAACCAATTTCTTCTGTAGCGGCCTAGGACCGAGTCCATGCAAAGCCCTAAACCCTATACAAAGGGATTTAAAATAAATTCTTTGCTGCACAGGGAGCCAATGTAGCTCAGCTAGGCACATTGAGGCGGAAAAGCCTCGTGGCCTAGACAGGGCCAATTTCGCAGCCGTATTCTGAACACGCTGCAGTCTCTGAATCAGATACTTGGGGGACTCCAGCAATAGAGCATTGCAGTAGTCGAGTCTACTTAGGATAGCGCCTTGAACAACCAAGGCTCTAACCGAAATTGGGAGCAACGGGAGAATCTTTCTCAAAGCCCTAATAAGGCCAAAACAGCACCCCACCATCCTTCTGAGTGGGTCAAGGTGGGAGAGGTTCAAATTAAGATGAAATTTGATTCATGCTCCCATCTTACATTCATATCCAAGGAGGAGTTCGGAAAGAATTTTGCAAACAAGGTAAAATTGTTAAAATCTGATGTAAGACCTACAGGCTATGGTGGAACTCCCATCAAAATGGTAGGAGACATACATCATAACTGATGCTAGCAAAAAAGGATTGGGTGCCTTATTATTACAGTTGAGGAGTGGGCATGAACAATTGATTGCATGTGCTTCAAGATGTTTGAAGGGGGCCGAGTTAAATTACTCGGTCATTGAAAAGGAGGCTCTTGCCATTTTTTGGGCACTCAACAAGTTTAAGAAATTTGTTTGGGGTACCTCTTTTATTGTCAGGTCAGACCATAAACCGCTGAAGGAAATTTTTGAGAAAAAAGGACTTGACTCAATCTCCTCTAGGATCAGAAGGTGGGTGATATCTTTGCAAGAGTATAATTTCGTATTTGAGTATATCCCTGGGAGCTCAAATGTGTCTGCTGACTGTCTCTCGCGTTTAGTAGACACTGTTAATTCAAATGATCTCTCTTGTGAGGAAGGGGTGGAAGATGAGTTTGAGGTAAGAGTGTGTGACATCACATTAGGTGTGATAAAAGAGGATGAGTGAAAGGAGGAATTAAAGAAAGATTCAGAAATGTTGGGTGTAATGGACTTGTTGTCACAAGACAAAGGTAGCAGACTTGGGAAGCCATGGTCGTTAGTGTCTAATGAACTAGCTATCGTTGATGGCATTCTTACTAGAGGCACCAGACTTGTTCCACCTGAGAGTTTAAGGAACAACATTGTCCAAATGGCGCATGAGGGACACATGGGTATTTCGAAGACCAAGGAACGCATTAGACAAGACTTTTGGTGGCCCGGTTTAGATCTCATGGTGGAACGTGCGGTGCGTGGTTGTGTCCCATGCTCTGCCAGTGACAAAATTCTCAAGCCCAGACAACCACCTATGGTTTTTGTAGGAGACTACCCATGTGTCCTTGGGATGAAGTGGCTATAGACATTTTTGGTCCTCTTCATGGCGAACACCAGACTCCTTATTTGATTGTTTTGTTAGATTTGTACTCTCAGTGGATTGAAGTGAGTTCTGTGAGGGACATTACGACACAATCTATAATCAAGTTCTTGGATTCCATCTTCAAGCGTGAAAGTTTTCCATCTTCATTGCTATCGGACAATGGGCCTCAATTTTGTTCAAGTGAAATGGAGGATTATTTGGTGAAGTGTGGGATTGAGCATAAGAAAATTTCACTTTATCATCCTGAGTCAAATGGCGCTATTGAGGGATTGAATAAAACCTTGAAAGAGAGCATTCAACTAGCGAAAGTCAACTGTTTAAACTGGAGGGTTGAATTACAAAATCGGATTTCTGCTTATAGATTTACACCTCACTCTTCAACTGGGAAGACTCCTTTCGAGTTATTCAGAGGGAGATCTCCTAACACGATTTTGTGTCCAGGGTGGATGATTCTGGACAAAGGTCTTAAGGACAATGGCATCGGTGAATGGAGGGACTAAGAGTTAGCTCTCCAACAGAAAAGGAAGACCTACCTTGATGCTCGCAGGTCTTGTAAAGTGGTTAAGTTTAATGTTGGTGACAAGGTCAAAATCAAAGCCCCTGTAGGATGCCAAAACTGGTCCAAGTTCACTTCTGTAAAGAGTGTGATTAAATTGTTTAAGAACACTGTTAAAACCAATGATGGTCGCATCTGGAACCACAGTCGTGTTGTTCATGTTGGGCCCGAAAACTGGAATATTGAGGAGTCAAAGTTCTTGGACAGAACCTCTTCTCATTTGGTGTGTGAGCCTATTCGTAGGAGTGTAAGAGCCTGCAAATGCCCGAGTTATCTAAAGGATTTTGTCAGAAGTTAATTTTTTTTGTTTTTTCAATTCACTGTGTTTTATGGTTTTTCTTCTCCCATTTTCCTTTGTGCATGTTGAGGGAAAGTGGGCTCATGTTTAGTTTCTTGCTCTTATCCTTTTGTGGAATGCAAAACATTTTCAAATGTAAGAAGGAAGAAGTGTGATATGGCCTGGTTCCACGTTCCATGTTCTAGCGTGGAACCACGGCCCCGGGGGTTCTGGTGTGGGCGGTTGATGAGTCGGACGTTGGCTGGGGTTGTTGAATAAAGTCTCTCTCCGACTTTACCCTGTGGTTTCGACGTTATTTCAGGGGCTCTCTAGCAAATGGAACAGTATCATTAAGATCTCCCGCAACCAAGTTAGATTTCAGGCTCTGAGATACTTCAATAGGTCTGCCCGGGCTCACCTCCTCATTCTGTTTCCTTCTGGCATTTTTCTCTGTATTTGGAGCTGCTATACGAGCTGCTGCCGGCCCTGCTGCCTCCGTATGCTGCTCCTTGCCACGCATCAACATGTCAGCTACCGAGGGGCCAGCTGGACGATTTTTTCCAGATGCCCCACCTCTTTCCCTCCTCGACTGCTCCAGCGTGCGTGACTGCTGCAGGTCTTTCGGTGCCTGTTCCGGGTTGCTCTGCTCCAGCGCCGCTGAGCTCGCGGGCGGCTCACCACGTAGCTTTCGCATTGCTGCTGCTGCTTTAGAGCCCGCGGCATTCGCCGCCGATTTCGGCGCCATTCCTCCGCTACTCCAGGATCCCCGGCTCGCCAGGTGAGAGAGAACCTTGAAGATCCGGAGCCCGATTCTTGCAACCAGTGTGCAAAGTCTTTTACGGGGGTTCCGTGATCCCAGCATAGGATAGTCCGAGAGATATTTTTCCGAGTCCCTTTTTTAGGCAGTCACCTACATTCCACGAGCCTATAGGGGTCTTTGCTTCAGAACTTAACCCAGGGTGGCGTCGCTAGTGCTGCACTCGGCCTCTAAGCGGCCGCCATCTTGCCTCGTCCGGGGTATAGGCTTTATCTTAATGCATTCTGCATTTCATGTATGTGTTCATTACTATTGCACAATGGTAAAACTGTACCATGCATTTTTATTTAACTGCACTGCTGGCCATATTTCTCTGCTACTGTCCAACAGTTGTCGCAGCACATATAACCAGTACTAGAACAACAACTGTGCAATAAATTTTATTGTAAACACACCCGACTGTTTCTTTTATGTACTTCTCTGAGATGAGTGACTGAATGAAAAGTAGTATATTGTTTCCACGATCCTGAGGGATCTGGGTTTTATGTTATGTGGTTGCCAGAAACTATTCCCTTCTTGTCTTTAAGAAGTTTCTAGTGGCCTCTGAGCTAGCTGGCACAGGTAATTAAGTTTAATATAATCGATAGGGACATACCGACCTTAGTACTATGTCAAACCTATAGGTTATATTATTCCAATGCGCAGAGCCTATTAGGGAAATAGGAACTACACTACAGTGCCTTTGCTCCTAAGGTCCCACAATGTTCATGTCAGTAGAAGAGAGCCCAGCAATAACACCTACTATGTGTTTTTGTAATAGCTTCCAAAGGCTGGCCATCCATATACAATGGAGATCATAGGCTCTCCATTCCTCTACCCGGATCCATGCCTCTTCACACATCTGATGGTGTTCAGTGTTTTGTGTCCAACAACGCTGGCTCATGGTGTAGAGCCCAATGTTGGCACTCACAAAGGCAGGACGTCCTATGCATGGTAAGATACACCATGCAACATTTTACCTCCACAGGGAGTTTTGGCTCAAATCCAACAGTCGACCCATTGCCCTGGTCAGATGGAGATGAGATTTCAGTTTCATGCTTGAGCAATAACCAGGTTCAGCACAAGCATCTGGTGCACAGGGCAGGGCATAAGCCTCACCAGAGGATCTTTTAGTCCCACTTAAGCAAGGTGAACGGTGCACATTAAAAACAGACTTTAAATGGCAGATGAAATTACACGGATATAGACGCTACATACTTCATAAAACAACGTTTCAGCCGCCGGCATGACAGAAGGGCCAGGGCTTGGAACGCCAGCAGGATCATGCCGTCACTAATAAATGAGAATAACTAAATTAGAAACAAAACGAAGAGGGGCCCATCCCTGAATCTGTCACTGAGTGTGTAAGAACAGGAGGCGGGGTAATGGAAAAGAACATGCCAGGGTGTGTGAATAATCCAGAATTAAAATTGATCCTACATATACACTAGTAAAAGATGCCAGGTCTTACCAGAATTCGGGGCTGAAAAGGGAGAAGTGGCAGCATATATTGTTGCTGTCCTTGGAAGTCAGGAGGAGCGCACCAAAAGATGATATAATGCTGTCTTTGCATGCGTTTTCCAATGAAAATAAAACATTGAAACATTTTCTGTGCTTGATTGCTATATTATGGCGTTAAACGGGTACTAATGAGGTGACATCTTTGCCCAGATAGTATTAATGTCCCCAGCTGATGACCTAAGCAAGGGCTTATGCTTGTATCATGAAAACATCCTTAGATATTTAAACATAATTGGAACAGGGTGGGAATAACGATTGCTTGTTTTTGTAAAAATGTTCTGTTTCATTATTAATGCAAATTCATGTGACACCAGAGACAACTCTCAGTTCTACTTTTATTTCAAAAGTGCTCTCGTTATACGGAAAAATACTGAATATTTTACATCTTTTTGTAAGGTCTTGAATCTTACAGTGCCCTCTAGTGGGACACATATTATATGTAATGGGCAATCCTGTTCTTTAAGACTGTTTATTAACGTAAAAAGTCGCATCTAGATGTCCATATTGTGCAAGACCGAGTAAAAAAAAAAAAAAACGAAGACCAGGTTTAAAACATGATTGGGATACCCAGAATAAAAGAGATATGCATTTTATCACATGAAGTGCACTAATGTTCAATTGTTTTATGCTAGGTGCTACAGTGAACAAAAAGTCTACCTAGAATGCTTCTTGTAGCTCACTAATTTACTTTTAGAGGAAACGGTGATATTAAAAAGTATTTTTGAGCTTCCATACAGACAGAATCATCATTATTAGGGAGAAACATTTTCAATAGTATCTGATAAATGGGTATACATGTTTCCTTAAGAAACTAATTGTATAAATGTGTGCGAAAATGACAAAACAGCGAGATATACCACATATTTTTTTCTTGCTGCATAATTTAGTCAATAATGCTACTTAATTCTAGAGACCCTACTTATAACTTTTAGGATAATTTGTTTTAATTCTTAAATAGGATAAGGACAAAACCCATGAAAATACAATAATTACGTCTAATAGTTTGTAATCGTATATCCAGTATCGGTAACTGATACAATCAATCAAATGATGTCACAGCCATGGCAATAAGTTATATCGCTTCAGGCAACTATACCAGATCTTGTGGAGCAATTCTAACCTTCACTGTTGTTGTAATTTATACAATGTTTTGATCCTTCTTCACCTTTCTCTGCCCCCCCCCCCTTCTTTCCCTTCCATTGTACTCTGTTCTTTGGGAACTTCAGGTGAAGCTCACGAGAATGTTGCGGCGAGCCACCTGAACGGTCGGACGCTTGAGGATCTTAACAACTGTCCCACCCCTTCTGGACAAAGACCCCTTCCACTGATCATGCCCCTTCTGAAAAACACGTGTCCTTTCTCAGTCCACTCACCTTGTGAGATATACTCGAGACCAGGCTTCAGCAATTTTGTTGAAAACACATTACTTTTAAGCTGCTTTTTTGTATGGAGTCTGCAACCTTCCATTGGCCACCCTTTCGTATGAAGCACATGTGCTGTTGGTTGATACATCCCCCCAGGTGTTGCATGTGCAAAGTTTCATTGAGTGGTTTAGCTGGACATTTGCACTTATAGTACTATGGATCTTAAGGAGAATGTTGTAAGGCAAGAGCCGTAGGGCCAGATTTTCTACTCACTCACTCACACAGTGCAGCAGCTGCAAATGCTGCTCTGCGTGAAAAGGAGAGAGGAGGAGATTGCCATATTTACTGAAATGTGGCACTCTCCTCACCTTTTTCCCTAGTGCCGGCGCTGAAATCAGCTGCCGTGCGCCACAGAGACACCTTTGCGCCATAGTGCTAGGGTGTCTCTGTGAGTCCAGCATAGGTTTTGTATTGGAAGGCTATGCATAGACACACTTTAACCATTTTCCCTCTTTGTATATGAGCTGTAAAGTGCAGCACATGTACAAAGTTGGAAAAGGAACGAGAAATGAAAGCATTTCTCCTTCGTTGCACCTACTTCAAAAGGGTGCAGTTTTCTTTTTTTAAGTTTGATTTATTAAAGATAACAAACGAAACAAGTATTCATAAAGATGACCAATCTTCCTATTGAACAATAAAAATGATTGGATAAAATTAAAAGACAGTATAGGAATTAAATTTATACTATATATATAAGTACGAAAACAAATATATGTTGAAAGGAACTAAAAAGGGGGATGGGGAAGGAAGGGATAAGAGAAAATATAAACATAAATCGTTAATATAAGACAATCAAAGATATTGTCTAAATATACATAGTGAATAACATTGTAAGCATATTATTAAATGAAACAGTGAAAGGAAATCTATAATAAACTTTCATTACTTAAGAGATATCCTTAAAACATATGAGCATAAAAAGGCGGAGCGGGCAAATTCAAGGTGGTTTTCGAACTTCGTCAGGTACATTTTTAAGAGCAGCAGAAGAGGAGGCAGAATGAGATAAATAATTAGTTAAGGGGAGCCACATAAGATCTCTTTTAATAGCTAAGGATATGGGGGAGACATAATTAGTGTCTAATCTATGATGGAAACAGACCGCATTCCACCATGCTTGAAAATTAACTTTATCAGCTTGTTTCCAGTTGGAAGTTATTAAATGGAAAGCAACAGCTATCAATAAATCTAAAAGTTTGAAATTTGGAGGTGATTGAGGCCATTGGGGAGATAGAGTGCCCAAAAATATATTAGTGAGGGAAAATGGGATTTGGACTTTAAAAATTACTAGGATTTGAGACCAAACTGATTTCCAAAATTGATAGATTGAGGGGCATTCAAATAACATATGTTTTAAATCTGCAGTGGGACAGGGACAAGACCAGCAAACGGAGGGTGATTCAGATGAAAAGGAAGCTAAGGACATAGGGGAGAATAACAATCTATGATAAATGAAAAAAAGGGTTTGTGTGGTGTTTGCAGCTCGAGAGGTTTTATGGAGCTTAGACCAAATTTTTTCCCATGTAGTAACTGACCATTCTTGAGCAAAGTCCTTTTCCCAACTGTTTTCAGTTTTCGATTTAGTTCTTTCTGTGGAAAAAAGTATAAGTTTGTAAATTTTTGATGCTGATGGAGAACCTTTTAGACTTGAAAGAAGAGGCTCAGATGTTATAGTAGAGTTGGTCGAAGCAGGTAAGTTTTGGAGAAGATGACTAAGTGATAGATAGAGATTATTATATTGCGATCTGAAGGATGATGGTAGAGAGAATTTAGATTGAAGTTCAGAAAAAGAAAAAGGTTTGTTGTCGTCTATAAGTTGTGAGATCCAGTATAAGCCTCTAGAGTGCCAAGATTTCCAGAATATAGAACGGTTACGAATCTGCAAAGATTTATTATACCAAATAGGTTGATTATGGAAAGAGGTAGTGGAGGGGTATGATGAGGATACCAGGGGTGATAAAAGTTTACGGGAATAAGAAATGACCGGGAAATGCAAAGAGGTAACTTTGGCGGTGAAGGTCAAAATTTGCAGTTTTCTGACCCTAAACTCCGTCTATTCAGTAAATCATATTTTGCATCAGAAACCTTAGGTGGTTGCATGGAAATGCCCATGAACCACCCATGTTACTCCCCCTTGACGCTAAGTATTGCGCTGCTTCGCGTTATTTCCAGCATTAAACAAGTTTAGTTCTGGAAAGTAAATTGGAAAAAAAGATTTTGGACCTCTTTGCTTCACTTTTGTGATGCAAACACGGCGTAAAATCTTAATAAATATTCCCCCTAGGGTGTTTCACACCTTCATACTGTATTACTTTCTCAGCACTCAGGGAGTGTTGTTGGGTAAGAGTCCAATATGCTCCAGCCCCTTTTTCACAACCAACTGGTGTTGTCGGGTGGCTCACGTCTACCTATGATCCAATACTTCTCCTCTTTATTTTGGGGGGCCCGTCACAGCACCCTCTTGCACAGAAATCACAAATCAAGTGCATTTGTGGGTTGAAAGCCTGAAGGCCTCTCGCCACTTTCTTTATACTCAATAGTCCCGAGGCCAAAAACTGAGCAACAGAGATGTTGCAGTAACTTTCAGGACACCCTAACTGGGAGCTTTCAGCTGGCTCATCTTGCGCAAATTCTAACCCAGCAACCATTTGGCATCTCTAGTGGTCAGGTTTAAATACACCCTAAGTCACTAACTTAGGTGACATATTCTCATTGCTAGAGCTTTACTTAATCATACAGCCTTTCTAGTGCCCCATGAGAAGGGTCAGATTTCGGGGTTTGATGGTAACTGAGAATCTCTCAATTTCTGGAGAAACATCTAACAAGCATTGGCAATGCCAATAGGTCTGGCTTTAAGGAAATGTTGTATGGGAATGTGAAGCAATACCAGTAAATAGCATGGAATGGATATGTAGTTTTGTGGAAGCAAAGAATTGTAGAATAATATTGGTGAAAGTTTAAAGGACAGGTGCACTGTCAAACCAGACCTAAAGATGTTGTAGGTTAATGAATGCCTTCCTCCCATCTGTGCTGCTGCCAGAGAAAAATACCATAAATATTCTAGCTATCTAAGACACTCTAATAGCATTACAATGTCTTGTCTGTGCCTCTGAACGTTCAAGCTCAGACAGCTGGATGAATAAACAAAATGAACGCAGCTGCGTGGAAGGCAAGCACTTTTTTTGTGGAAGCACACAACTTCTGCCCAATCAAAACATGTACTTCTGGCTCCAAAATTTATGGGTGGAGTCAAAGCCACTCTTTAGAGATGCTCACATATTTGCCTGGTGTCAGTTGCTCTGTGAAGCCAGACCATACAAATGGAGGAGAATCCACGGGCTCGGTTGCCTCCATCATAAGAATTGTATAGGAAGAAAAGTAAACCTGTGGATTCCCATTCATATTTCGTACTGCCTCCACAAATTAGAGGATTTTTAATGACCAAATCGAGCCCAAATTCTTTTGAGGCTCCAAATGCGGTGTACACATTTACATTCCTATTTATGCTAATTGCCACATTATTGTGAGCTCTATATTCTTTTACCCGGCATGGACAATCTTGGCATTTCAAGGCTAAAGTGTGTGCACCTAACATCGATATCTTTCACTTGCATGTATATTAGCTTGACCTCTCTTTTGCTCCTTGGAGCAAGGCAAGATCTACTATGAAACTCTTCCTTGAATGAACCTTTTGTATAATCTATCACATAACTGTGATGATGCTCCAACTTCTGAGGTGAAGTATTTGCAGTCAGAAGCTCTTCCTGTTTGCTTATCCTCGTGAGTGTTCCCTAAAAAATGTCCTGCAAGTGTTACCTCAACAGACATTTGCAGCATCAAACTGTGTCAATAGTTTGCTCCAAAGTTGTTAGTTAGCCATATGCCCTGATGATAAATATTTAGGGCCATATTTATGGGCAAGTCACGCAGTGCAGCACAGCAAGTCACTTTGCTGCACTGCACTGCGAGAGAGGGAAGGTGCCAGACAGCGCCGTATTGAGATCAAATCCAATATATCTTTATTCACCATAGTTCTTTGGCATTAAAGAATAAAACACAGTTGTTAGACCTGGCATCTTTTGGCATGTTTCCCCTGTCTTGTTGCTTTCTGACCTCCTGGTTTTGACTTTGTTTTTGTTGGTTTAGTGTCTCTGCGCACTTTCTCACTGTTGTTCAGTGTTAAAGTGCAAGTGCTCCTACTGTAAATTATGTTATGGATTGGTGTTTCCATGATTGGCATGTTTGATTTACTGGTAAGTCCCTAGTAAAGTGCACTGAGAGTGCCAGGGACTGTAAATCAAATACTACTAGTGGACCTGTAGCACTGATTGTGCCACCCACAGAAGTAGCCCTGTAAAGGTGTCTCAGACCTGCCTCTGCAGTGTCTGCGTGCAGTTTTTACTGCCATGTTGGCTTGGCAAGTACACCCACTTGCCAAGCCCTAACCTTCCCTTTTATTAAATGAAGTCATCCCTAAGGTAGGCCCTAGGTACCCCTATGGGCAGGGTGCAGTGTATGTAAAAGGTAGGACATGTACTGGTGTGTGTGACATGTCCTGATAGTGAAATACAGTGTATTTTGTTTTTCACTATTGAAAGGCTATCCTGTCCCTTAGGATAGAATGGGAGATACTTTGTGACATCTTGCAAGTGTAACTTCCCATTGGGACAAGATAGAGAAATGGAGTTTAGTATGCCTGAACTCAGAATTAAAAAATGCATCTTTTGGTAAAGATGATTTTTATGTTGTGTGTTGGAAAATACCACTTTTAGAAAGTAGGCATTTTCTTGCTTAGCCATCCTGTGTGCCTCTGCTGGGTTGTGGATTGACTGTCTGGCTTTGGAGTGACACGGGCTGGGGATGTGCATTCACTGTAGACAGCCAATGGGGGGGTTGAGGTGCATCCTGCCTTTCCTGGATGAGTCAGGGCTGGGCTGAATAGACCTGGGCTGCATTTAGAGTAGTGGGAGCAGATTTCCTTGCACCTGAATAGGCCTGGGCTGCCTTACACAATGCTGTCTCCACCTCCTGTTGGGAAGCTGGACCAGAGAGGACAGAACTGGCTTGAACTGAGCACAGACACACTTTGCCACAAGAGAACAAAGGGAAATGTGGTATAAATATTGTGGCCCAGACCCCATGGTTTTAGAACTCTTTTGGGACTCAGAAACCTGCTAAGAAGAAGATTTGGAGAAGTTGTGGGGAGGAGCTACCACATTGCTGTGTGCTTTGCTGTGTTGGCCTGCAGTGGCTGCTTCTGTCTTGGGCAGAGAAAGGACTGGCTTGAACTTTCTGCAACTTTTTTGTTTGAGTTTCTCCAAGGATTTGAGGTAGAGCTTGCCCCCTGTTCAAGAAGTCTCAGGAACAACAAAGAACTTCAAGTTCATCTGCTACCAGCACTGGGAACTGTGTGTTTTTTGCTGCAACAGAAGAAAAAGCAACCAGATGCCGTCACGGACGCCGCTGCCAGCTCCGTGCCCAGAAGGCACTGCCGAGGGTACTGCCGCACTTCGCACTGCAATCCTGGCCTCACCGATGCCAGATGCCGCCACCGAGTTGCTGCTTGCACCACAACCTGTGGGCACCGCACTTCACACCGCCTCGCTTCACGCCACTGCCCTGGAATCCCCAATGATGCCGCTCCATGCCGACATCGACGCCGCTGCTTGCACCGTGATTCGAGGGCACTGCTCCTAAGTTACATGACGCACCGCTCTCATCCTGCACTGCAGGCTTGGCTTACTGACACCATCGACTCCAGTTAGTCAGCAGACGACAGCGCTTCAACAACGACCCTGCTTGCACCGTGACCTGCAAGCACTGCGACGAGCACCGCATCATTTTGCTCCGCAGACCTGGTCTCACAGACACCGATGGACGACCGTCCCCGAGCCGCTGCCTGCACCACAACCTGAGGGCACCGCCTGCCGCACCGCGATGCCTGCCGGCGCTCCCGGCTTCAAGCATGAGGAGTTCGATCTGCAACGCAAGTGACTTGAAGGGCCCGACGACTCCTGCACCGACCTCCAGAACCGATGCCTGCTGACGCTGGCTCTTCGGAGCTCATCGCAAGGTCACTGACGCCATGCATTTCTAAAGGTACTGTTTTTCAAGTCCTCCCGACACGGTAGCTGGCCCATGACACTGTGGTCAGCAAGAATTGTTTGGATTTGTTGTTCCCGACGCCGTGATACCCCAGACGGAGCTATCAACTTCAAGGAACTGTATTTTAAGTCTATTTTTGATTATTGAGATTTCTGATAACTGTATGGCGGATTTTATATCTTAGTTGGTCTTGTTTTGAACAGATAAAATATTGGTTATTTTTCAAAAACTAGTGTGGTGTCCTTTTGTAGTGTTGTATTACTGTTGGTTATGTGCAAATGCTTTACACATTGCCTCTGAGATAAGCCTGACTGCTCATGGCAAGCTACCAAGTGGGTGAGCCGGGGTTATTTCAGTAGTGTATCCCCCTTATCCTGACTCAGAAAAAGAGTCCCAACTTGGACAGGGTAACAACTTGCCAACTAGAGACCCTATTTCTAACAACAGTAAAATCAAACAGAATAAATAACAATCCATCACAATATAATAATATAGTTGCATACAAAGTGGAAAAATTACAATATTGCACATTTTCAAATTTTCAATATATGCCAAATAAAAGAGGCCCAGAGCAGCATATCAGAGGAGTTTGTAACAGCTGCAAAGCTGGTCTACATTGAAAAAAATGTAAATCTTAAAAAATTGGCAATATTAACTTCTTTCTAGACAGTAGATAAAAAGAGCAAAATAACACAATATGTAGGGTCAACTGAACAGACTTCCCATCGCAGGGGAATACACATAGTTCTAATAAAATACAACTACTGGCAAGAAACCCCACCAAGAGAGGTAGTAAATTGAAATGAAACCTGGTGAGGACAAAGCCCTGTTGTCTATTTAGAATAAAAGATACTGTTGGGGGCCTCGCGAATGTGCACTAGATTGTATGCACGCACTGAGGATTTAAGATTATCTAAAGAATCACTTTTTGTCGCGGTCTTCTCATAAAATACTTGCTTCAAAGTGCCGTTTTTTAAGGTGGTGGCAGGACTCTGGGGCAGCAGAAAGGCCCGGTGGACCAATCAACTTGCCAACAGACTTCAGATATGTGAGTCACGGAATATCCAGGGCAGAATGAAGTCATAAGCAATCCTTAATGACAGGCTTATTAAGGACAGTCTCCTTCTTTATCTATATAGAATGCCACAGTAAGAGAGGAGAAAGTTTAATTCTGTCCTCTACATAGGGGATACCCATTTTTGTGTGACAGATGGCATTAGCACACCTTAGAGGGAGTGCCAATAGATTTTTCAAAAATATGTTTTCTACTTGTTGAAGCAACTTTACGTCCATCATGCCCCAGATGCTAACCACATAAGATGCAATGGACACACATTTACTTGCATAAATCAAAGAAATCACTTTCACTGGTTTAGAGCCCAACTTTTTACAAAAACCATGCAGTCCAATGATGGATTTTTCAAAGAGGGCTTTCCTGTTATATAACATTGGTTTAATTTATATTTGTCATCAAACAGGATACCTAAGTAAGAAAAGGTGGCCGCCACTGAAACCTTGGAGTTCTTAAAAAAATTAGCACCTTTTTTGGCCAGTCTTGCCCCACAGATCATGGTAAACGTCTTACTCTTGTTAACTTTCAAATCATGATCCTTAAGAAAAAACAATAAAATCATTGATTAAACTTTGGAGCCTTCTCCCTGTTCTGGCCACTAAGACCGCATCATCAGCTTATAAAAGAATACGGAGGGGGTGAGCCCCAATGTAAGGTGTGTCCTTTGTTCTCAACCTTAAAAATTTTCAACTCTATTAATATACAAGGAGAATATAAATGGGGCAAGAACTCATTCTTGTCTTACTCCCCGTTTGATACTAAAAGTGTCCATGCATTCACTGTGCTTATCATAGTGGACACCGGCAGCGGCATCCTTATATAATTGTCTGATAAAAGTAATTATGCCTTGCCCACACTTAACTAAGTCATAATGGACCATAATTTGGAATGTGAAACGCAGTCAAAAGCTGCTGTGAGGTCCATAAAGTGCAAATATATAGTTCCCTTCTTAACTGCTGTGTATTTTCCTATGACTGAGCTCAGGTTTAGGCATTGATCTGCACTGCCCAGGTCTTTCTTAAAACCGTATTGGATGTCGATTAAGATGTCATTTTCAGCCGCCCATTCCTTGAACCTACGTAGTAAAATATGGGCCATAACGTTTACAGTAGAATCTAGTAAAAATATGTGCCTGTAATTCTTTGGCTGGGCTTAATCCCCTTTTTTTATAAATGGGTATGATTTCTGAGCTCATCCATGACTCAGGGGGGCCTACCTTAACTATTGAATTAAACACGTTGGTCTACATAGGGACCCGCAGATCCGACCTATCAGAAAAAACATCCAGGCCTGGGGCCGTCCCCTTCTTACTTTCATCCAATAGCCTATAGACCTCAGTAAACTCAATAACCAGGGGGGATTGATAAATTCTAGAGAGTCCCTTTCCCTGTCCTCTAATTGATCCTCCAAGGAGTCCTGGGTGGTATAGATGTTAGAGAAATAATCTACCCACTGATGTTGTGTAATATGGACTTCAATAGAGGGACCAGATGGGTCAATAAAAATGAAGGCACTAATCACCCGCCAAAAAATTGCACTGTCTTTGTGCACACTATCTAAATGCAGAGCATTCCACGCATCTTCCTTTATCTACCTTTTCCTAGCTGCAAAAGGTAATCTGTAAAGTACACATTCATTCCAAATTATCTCCACATGTTGGGCTCTAAGGTGTAGGGCAGTGTGAAGGGCCGTGTCGGCTTTGGTGCATACACTATCAAGCCACCCATAAGGCTTAGGTGGAGGAGGTTTTCTAGAGCATATTAGTGACTGCCTTATCTTTGCCGAAATTCCTAAATTGGCCTCCTTATCGGTATCAAGGCATGTAGCTACCTCTACATGATTCTCTTGAATAATGGAGGTAAAGAAATTATTAGTGTCAATCTTGCCCATTTTAAGGTAAAACCATTATTACGCCCATGGACGGTATTATGACTAACTTTGGGCTAAGTTTTGGACAAAACCCCAATCCCTACCTTTAAGGTTAGAGCTGCATGGTCGCTGTGAACACTGATTCAAAGTCATTGACACTGTTACTCAAGGTTTCAGAGACCAAAATAAAATCAATAGTAGATGTACACTGAGTGCTTGAAAATGTAGGCGCTAAATTTGAGGAAACTGCGCCCATATCATTGGTCACAATCAGATTATACTTGACAAACAGGTTATTCAGTGTGTTTCCAAAGGAGTCATGAACGAAATGCATTAAGTCCTCCCCATTTGAATCTACAAAGTCACGCACTGACTTCGCTGGAAATTTACAGTGGTGGACATTGAAATTACCTACACAGAATAGACGAGAGGCTTAGAGTGCTCTTTGATAATCCCTTGAAGAGACTCATCCAAATTGATCACCACCTGACTACTTTTAGAATCAAAGCAGATATTATAAAAGTTGACTATAATCCTATTCCACTTTCTCTGCAACTCACACACAAGTAAATGAAAAAACAAGGAATTGTTACAAAACTTTACAAGCTTCCCAGGAAAAGGGTTTGTGATATAAGTTGCGAGACCTCCCTTGGCTCTTCCAGAACAAGAAGGCTTGGACGGTGTGGAATACACCACGTAACCGTCAATGTAGCCTCCCTGCAGCACCCATGTTTCTTTGAAATAAAGGATTTGGAATTTATAGATGCATTCCCTTCCGTCAGCCATATCCAGCTTTTTCTTTAACCCCGCTATGTTCCATGATAGAAGCCCCACTACATTTCAGTCACTCATAACACAGTGGAATGTCTCGATGTGGGTTAATCTAGAGGGTAACATCTCATTGGTTACGATGGGAGCATTAGGTAGGGGTAGAGAAGACAGGTCACACTTGACAAGATCAGTACCAAGGGATTCACATTTATACTGAAACCTATTTGAAGGGAGTCCATCTTGAGCGTTAAGATCACTCAAACAACCAACAACACCTATTACCACTTCTTCAGTCATTATTATCATAATGTGGGCAAGATCTATTATTAAACTGTGAGGAGTGTTGGTTTTCAAATGCTGTGGCCATAGCACAAGGTCTATAAAAATATCCTAAAGGTACGACCATGATGGTCTTACACCATATGTGGGTATCAGAGCAGGTGTGAAGGATCTTCTTGGCCAAAGCAGCCTGATGAAAATTAATGACAATACAATCCCCTGCATGTGTCTTCACTCCTTTGCCCACCAAATTCACCCGTCTAATAATAATCAAGTTTTGAAACATAAGGTTTGTTAGTCCCACCCTGCATTCCAACCATTGCATGCTTTTGTTTTTAAGCTCCCTCATGGTTCTTGTGAGTTCTCAGGAAGTAGAGGAACCCCTACCATCACCAGAACATAAGGTGCTGATCCAGGGGATAGATCCAAAGTAGTCAGTGGCTACCTGGTAGGGTTATCAGGGTGGGTCTGAAGGGGTGTGTGCCCTGTATTGCGGGATGCCTGATCTTTAGGCCATTGGGGACCGTTCTTTGCTTTAAGTTGTGAAGAGACATGTTGAATTTGTGCCTGAACTTGATTAATGACCCTCCACGGGTCAAGTCCTCGGTTTGGACACAGGTTAAAACCAGAAATCGGTTGAATTTAAAGGGCTGAATCTTATTAGAAAGTCCTAGAGTAAAGTGCCCATAACAACTTGTGCAACTTTGAAACCGTGGTAAATTCGATGATCATCGACGGGGCCACGTTGGGACCGCGTCTTTCCCTGCACAAGGGATTGAATGCTGCCTTGAGTTTATGTTACCGAGGTTGCAGGTATTCATGTACTCACCGACAAGTAGGGTAGTTTGCAGACCAGTACATTCAAAGCATATTCTACGTCTGACTGACAATTCACTCCACCTACTGGTTTTATATATAGACTTTACCACTGTTTCAAAGTTACACAAGTGGTTATCTGCACTTTACTTTTTTCACGTTCTTGTGGTCCTGATGAAAGCCGCTGCATCCCTTCGGGGAGCACTAGGCTGAAACATGTTGACCTCTCCACCTTTTTTGACAGATTGAATACCCCTCTGTCTAAGATTTTTTCCTTTTAATCCTAGACTATGTATGCATTATTAAAATTGTTTAGCATAACGTAGAGCTAGTTTTAATCACACCTCACTTGCTCACTCAACCCATCCCCATACCTTGCTCATCTAGAGGTTTAGTCTACCTCATTATCTCTTTAAAATATCCCTGAGCTCCTCCTTCTTAGAGAGGGGGTTGTAGCCTGCACTACGACTAGGTTCGTAGTGCAAGGAGATCCCCTATGATGAAGCATGCCACCTTCAGGTAGGTGAGGGGAATCGTCCTAAGAAAGGGATACCCCAAAACTTTATCTTTGCATTAGACCCAGTGGCCTTCTATTGTGTTTTTTGAGTTGCATGGAACACCCACGCAACTCCCAAGGAACCGTATTTGCACTGCAGTGCGTTACTCCAGATTGTGGAAACCACTCCGAGCCACGCATAGTGGCTGTGCGTGGATTCAAAAATCTGACTTAGAGTTTTGCATCACGCATGTACCACCTTGCGTAGTGCAAACGTGATGCAATCCACTTATAAATATGCCCCTTATTTGTTAAATGTCCAGTCATACTAAGTCCCTCAATGAGTGAAAGCCCAGTAATTTATGTTTTATGCTTCCTCTCTTTTCGATTCCAGATTATTGCACATACTCTAAAACATCTAGAGTTTCTAATGTAGGCATTCCAGTCCTCTAATAGCTCCACCCATTCTGCACATGAACTGGCCAATAAAGGAAACAAGCATTGACAAAGATAATAAGTCTGGCTTGCATTTTCAGTTATATTATAGACCTAAAGGCTTTGCCAACAATTTCACAATGATCAATCTTCAGCACCTCATCATGGGTGTATAGCGCAATATAAGTGCAACTACCATACAATCTACAGACAAGCTAACCGAGACAAGTAGCGGGCACAATCCCATCACCAGATTACCAATGTTGTTGCCAGCCTTGTCACATGCTGCTGTGGCTAGGTATTGTGCCACTAAGTTAAAGCAATAGCATATGTGAAGAACCTGGAGCTCTGGGCACATTTTCTGCCCTGTGGTGGCAACACCCTGCCAAAAAGTCTTTAAAGTGCTATTAGCATCAGGATGTCACTGTACTAAAGGCAGTGCTATACATGGGCAGGTACTGTCAGTTACTGAACACCTGCACTTCTTTCATCTGAAAAGAAGAGTACCAGCACTTCAACGTCGCAAACAGGTACTCTGGCATAGTGAGTACCTGCAATCCTCAGTACATAAGGGGTACCCTGGTATTGTGAGTACATGAACTTCTATATTTCCATTTTAGGAAACACCTGAAGGGACAGGGTTTTCTCAACTAAATTGAAAGCAACACCTGCCTCGTGTGTGCTTCATCATAGAGTTTCCTATCAATCAGATGTACAGAAGCTTTGAAATTAATGGCTTTAAGAGGGCAGTTTTATGTTGATTGGGCTTTTCAAAAATACAATTTTTCTCAGTGTCCGGTGTTTCCTTACTGGGTTATGTTCAGTATAGTATGGCAAGGATGCGTTAGTGGACTTGAACCAACCATGAAATATTCCATTCGCCATGTGCTAATAAAACCTGCACTATGGTGAGTCACATGTCGAGTGCAAGCATTTAACTAAAAAGAACTGGCAGAGTTTGTTAATTTACTAGAATAAACGGTGACAAGCTGATGAATATTGTGACAAAGTGTAAGGGTAGCCCATCACCAACAGAGCACTCCCCAGAACCTCACCCATGACATCCACACTCCTTACTCATGGGCCACTTAGTAAAACTACAGTCTACCTAGGAATGGTTAATTAGACATTAGCCTTTAGTTTGCTGAATTGGTGGTTGGAAGCTCTTTTGTGTGGTCTAATGTACGAGGTTTTCAGCTCGGGTGGGATAGAATCTAGATCTAAGGACTTCTTTACTATGCTTCTAGCGACGTCCCCTGCAGAAGTTATGCACAGGATATCTTTACATGTTTTGGGTTGGCCGGGTCTGAAGGTGATCCTGGTCTCTTTGCATTGAAACTGTTGTGCACTTCTTTTTCGGGGAGGGCTTTGAAGGGGGCGAGATATCAGAGATTGGTGATGAGAAAGTCTAACAAACAAATGCAAATTATTTAGAATAACAGCTATATGTGTAATGATTAAGATAGGAAAGTAAAAGCTGAAATGACAACAGGCAATAGAAAAGCTAACTCGACATTTCTGAAATATGCACACCACAATTTAGAATTGGACCTTAATGTGACTGTAAGGGGGTGGGGCTCCTATTCGGGGTCTCACGGTCAGTAAGGAGGCCAGATAGGAGTATTGTACAGCGAGTTGTTTATTTGTCAAGCACAAGTATGGTAAAGTCCTCTGTTAGGGCTGGTGCCTTGGTTTGTTCTCTCTCCGTCTTTCCCCCCTTGGGGCCTCTGGGTTCGAAACCGTGTCCTGGCGTCGCAGCTGGTCCGCGATCTCGTCAGCGGTAGATGTCCGGGCCCAGGGAAATAAAGACAAGAACACCACGTCAGGGGGATAACGGGATGCTGTTATAACAGGGGAGCGGGGAGTGAAGGAGGAGTCACCCGTGACCACCGACACCGTGAAGTTTCGAGCGTGACCACCCTCGCTTTCACTGCCCTCCCCTACCCGTGCCCTGAAACCCCTGTAGTCTTGCCCGTACCTTTGTAAGCCACCCTCCTCCTGGAGGGTGGCTGGGCGGAACACGGTACCGTTGGCCTCCTGGCTTGACGTCTTCCGCGGCGTCCGCTACTTCTGGCTCTGCTTCTCTCCGTCCGTCCGATTCCTCCGAGTTCCTCACCTCCGGCTCTCCTCTCGCCCGGGATTCTCCTTCCGCATACGTGCGGGAGCCGACTCCTCTTGTTCCGTCCGATCGGTCTCCGGATTGGACGGCAGAGTACAGCGTCAGTGGCCACTCCTCCGAGGTTCCTTCCGAGGCATTCTTGTTAAAGGGCTCCAGACCCGCCTGTATAGAAGGCAACAGCAGGGCGTTAACCCCTTCCTCTGGCTGGTCCAGACTCCCGATATCCTCGACCTCATGACACATGCCCCCCCCTTAAGAGTCCCCGATCGGGGGACTGTGGAAAACGTGACAGGTAGTCGGCATTGCCCTGCTCACTACCCTTACGGTGGAGTACCTGGAAACGGTACAGTAGTAGTGCCAGAAACCACCGTAGGACCCGATCGTTGGAGCCCTTATTCCTCTGTAACCAGGTGAGCGGAGCATGGTCTGTGTACAACAGAAAGGAACGCCCTTCTAGGTAGTATTTTAATTTCTCTATGCTCCACCTGATGGCCAAGCACTCCTTCTCAATTACGGGATACGCCTTTTCTCTGGGGAAGAGTTTCCTGCTGATGTACAACACAGGTCTTTCTAGCCCCTCCTCGTCTAGCTGTGAGAGAACAGCCCCTATCCCCATCCCTGAGGCGTCTGTCTGAAGGATGAAAGTTTTCTGAAAGTCAGGTGTTAGCAGGAAAGGGGAGGTGGTTAACGTGGTTTTCAGGGACTGGAAAGCCAAGAGCTCTCCGGTGGTGGGTGTCTTAAGACGACTGGGAGCGATGTCTTTCTTAAGCAGATCTGTGAGGGGGGCAGCAGTGTCAGAAAAAAGGGGTATAAAGCGCCTATAATACCCCACCAACCCTAAAAAGGCCCTTAGTTCTTTTCTTGTGGTGGGATACGGGGTGTCTTGGATAGCCCTGACTTTTTCGCTCTGGGGTTCAATCAAGCCCTTTCCTAACACGTACCCCAGGTACTTCACCTTTTGATATGCGAACCTGGACTTCTTAGCGTTAACATGCAGGTTCGCCAGCCGTAGTTCTGTAAGAACGGCTGACAAATGGGATAGGTGTTCTTCCCAGGTCTTACTAAACACGACAATATCGTCTAGGTATGCTGACGAATACTCGAGATGTTCTTTGAGTAGAGCGTCCATCAGCCTTTGGAAGCTGGCTGGGGCGCCATGTAGGCCAAACGGAAGGACTGTGAAGTGAAATAAGCCGTCTGGAGTGGAAAAGGCTGTTTTCTCTTGGTCCTTTGGGTGTAGGGGGATCTGCCAATAACCCTTGGTGAGGTCGATGGTGGTGATGTAACGAGCCTCACCAAGGCGCTCGATTAATTCGTCGACCCGCGGTAAAGGGTACCCGTCCTGTTTAGATATCTGGTTCACTGCCCTGAAGTCAATGCAGAACCGGATACTACCATCTGGCTTCGGGACCAGAACGATCGGTGAACACCAATTGCTTTTGGAGGGTACCACCACCCCTAGGGCCAACATATCGGCTACCTCCCTTTTCAGGGCCGCCCTACGTGCCTCAGGAACCCGATAGGGTCTTTGTTTGACAACAGCCCCCGCAATAGTAGGTATTGTATGGGTTGCCAGGGTGGTTCTACCGGGCTGATTTGAGAAGACATCAGAAAATGACTGTAGGAGATCCCCTATTTGTTTTGTCTCCTGGGGCTCTAAATCAGGACTAAGAAGGGTGTCTGTCACTGTGGTCATAGAAGGAGTAGCAAGAGAAACATTACAGGGCTTTTTAGGGACAGGCCCTAGCCATTTTTTCAAGAGGTTTACGTGATACATTTGGCTCTTCCTAGGGGTGAGCTGTAACACGTAAGTAGTGTTTCCGACCCTACGTACCACCTCATAGGGTCCTTGCCATTCCTTCCGGAGTTTGTGGCTGGATGAAGGAAGGAGAAGTAGGGCCCAATCCCCAGGTTTTAGCACTCTCCACTTCTTACCCTTATCATATTGTAGTTTTTGTTGGGTCTGAGCCTTTTCTAGGTTCTCATGGGCTAATGTCCTCAATTTGCATAGCCGGGTCTTGAGCTGGTTGGCGTATTCCAACAAGGCTTGGGCCTCGGATACCCCTTGTTCCTCCCAACTCTCCTTTGTGATTTCAAGAAGAGTGCGTGGTTTTCTCCCGAACATTAGTTCAAAGGGGGAGATCCCTAAACTGCTCTGGGTAGAGCTACGAATCACAAACAGGGCTAAGGGCAACAACTGATCCCAGTTCCTCCCATCCCCACTCAACAGTTTCTTTAAAGTGAGTTTCAAATTACCGTTGTAGCGTTCCACCAGAGCGTCGGTCTGGGGGTGGTACACCGAGGTTTTGATATGTTGGATGCCCAGTTGTTTACATACCTCCCTCATTAAACGGGAGACAAAGGGTGTGCCCTGATCGGTTACCAGTTCTCTTGGAAACCCCATCCTTGAAAACACCTCTATCACCCTCTGAGCTATAGTGGTGGTGGTGGCTGTTCGCAGTGGAAGGGCTTCAGGGTAACGAGTGGCATAATCAACCAACACGAGGACGTATTGGTGACCCTTGCTGGATTTAGGGAGAGGCCCAATGAGGTCCATACCTACTCTTTCAAAAGGACGGCCTATAATGGGTAGGGGCTGTAGAGGTATCTTGGGAGGAACATAGGGGTTCCTCCGTTGGCAGATGGTGCATTCCTGGCAATACTTCTTAGTTTGGAGATATATGCCAGGCCAATAGAAAGAACCCAGTATTGCTTGGCTGGTTTTCTCTGCCCCTACATGACCAGCGAGAAGATGTGAATGTGCGAAGAATAGGATTTGTTCCCTAAAAGTGGTGGGGACTATTAGCTGGGGTTCGGCTTCCTTCTTGGCAAGGCGATAAAGGAGACCGTTTTGTTCCAAGAAACAAGGATAAGTGCGTTGGGGTCGGTTTCTTGTTTCTTGTGCTCCTTGCCATGCGTGCCTGAGGGAGGCGTCGTTTAGCTGGGCTATTCTAAAGTTGTTGTCAATGGCCCAGGGCTCCGAGGTCAAAAGAGTGTTGTGAGGACCTGGGTCTGCTACGCCTAGAGCATGGGAGAGAAGGACAGCAAAGGAAGGATTATCGACCCCCAAGATCAGTGCCTCAGGAAGGGTAGGGAGCACCCCTACGGTGACCGAGGTGCTTTTTCCTGTCCTAGTCTGTATGGACAGCTGTGCTATTGGGTATTCCCTGATGTCTCCGTGTACACAACGAATATTGACTGTCTTCCCTGGTATCATAGCCGTGGCGGGGACTATGTCTTCTCGGGCTAAGGAGTGCTTGCACCCTGAATCCAAAAGAGCAGTTACCTCCCGGTTGTTCGCTATCAAACTCACATAGTAGATGTGCCCTGTCTCCTGGGCAAAGAGGACGGAACGCGGAGCATAACTGACATCCATTGGTTCGTCTTCACCCTTGTCCCTTCTCTTCCTACAGAAGCGGGCTATGTGTCCCCACTCGCCACATTCGAAACATTGAGGACCAGTTGGAGTTGTGCTGTCGGGTCTTACAGCCCTGGTTCTAAACAGGTCCGGGGTTACCTTTATCGGTTTCTTATCGTACTTCGGGGCTACGGCCCCCCTCTGGGGCTTCTCTGGCTCCTTTACTAAGGGACGACTTTGTGCCCTGACATAGGAGGTGGCCATTTCGACGGCGTGCTCTAAGGTCAGGCCTGCATGTTGCCTAAGCCACCTTTGGGTACCATAGGGTAGGGCCTCGAGGAATTGCTCCAGATAGATCTTGCCCATTACGTCTTCCATAGTAGACTCCTGGGGTTTTAGCCAATGATCCGCAGCGTCCTTGATCTTGTAGAAGAGGGTTTTCGGGGTGTCACCTGTGAGGCCGCGTTCTTGTCTGAAGTGGAGACGGTGGGTTTCGTCATCCACGCCCAGGCGGTCCAGGATGTACTGCTTCACTGTACCATATACCGCGGTACCATCCTTATTGACGACCTGGTAAGCTGCCTGGGCTTCGGCCGTAAGGAGGGGGGCCAGGTAGAAGGGCCAGCGGTCCGCCGACCACCCACTAGCCCTGGCGGCCCTTTCAAAGTTCAGGAAGAAAGAAACGTCATCCTCCCCAGGTACGTACTTCTGTAGGGGGACTACAGTACCCGGGGGAGCGGGACTCCTTCCCTGTCCGGCTCCCATAAGCATATGGTTCTGTCCTTCAGCCAACTTAACCATCTGGTCGGCTTGTTGTTGGATGGCCATCGTGAACGCGGCTCGGTCCATCTCGGCCTGGCTGGAGCTCCTCTCGATGGCCCACTCCAGCTTGGCCTGGCCTTCCTTTAACTGGTACACCAGGTTCTCCATCGTATATCGAGGAGGCTTATGCCCATATTCTCCACCACTTTGTAAGGGGGGGGCTCCTATTCGGGGTCTCACGGTCAGTAAGGAGGCCAGATAGGAGTATTGTACAGCGAGTTGTTTATTTGTCAAGCACAAGTATGGTAAAGTCCTCTGGTAGGGCTGGTGCCTTGGTTTGTTCTCTCTCCGACTTTCCCCCCTTGGGGCCTCTGGGTTCAAAACCGTGTCCTAGCGTCGCAGCTGGTCCGCGATCTCGTCAGCGGTAGATGTCCGGGCCCAGGGAAATAAAGACAAGAACACCACGTCAGGGGGATAACGGGACGCTGTTATAACAGGGGAGCGGGGAGTGAAGGAGGAGTCACCCGTGACCACCGACACCGTGAAGTTTCGAGCGTGACCACCCTCGCTTTCACCGCCCTCCCCTACCCGTGCCCTGAAACCCCTGTAGTCTTGCCCGTACCTTTGTAAGCCACCCTCCTCCTGGAGGGTGGCTGGGCGGAACACGGTACCGTTGGCCTCCTGGCTTGACGTCTGCCGCGGTGTCCGCTACTTCTGGCTCTGCTTCTCTTCGTCCGTCCGATTCCTCCGAGTTCCTCACCTCCGGCTCTCCTCTCGCCCGGGATTCTCCTTCCGCATACGTGCGGGAGCCGACTCCTCTTGTTCCGTCCGATCGGTCTCCGGATTGGACGGCCGAGTACAGCGTCAGTGGCCACTCCTCCGAGGTTCCTTCCGAGGCATTCTTGTTAAAGGGCTCCAGACCCGCCTGTATAGAAGGCAACAGCAGGGCGTTAACCCCTTCCTCTGGCTGGTCCGGACTCCCGATATCCTCGACCTCATGACAGTGACATGCTTAGAAATATTTTTCATAACGGCTGAATGTTCTGGTTTGACAAAATGTATTACTTTTTTGAAAGGCAACAGTTAATTCACATTAGCTAAGCTTCCTAATATTTTATGCATCACATAATGCTGAATAGAATGTCTGTACACTTAGGCAATAATTCTTGTTCGTGTTAAATTAAATGCATTAACTGTCAGTGACATTGCAAGTTACATTTCCTCTTCTTTAGTATAGATTGAGATTCATGAACTAACCTTCATGGGAAGTTCGGTAGCTTTAACGTGGCTTCGAGCTTTATGCTCTCCTGATCTCCCTCTTTTCCTTTCTATCCTGGAATCTTCATAGGTTTCACTAAATCCTGAATTCCTATCTAGAGTTTTAGAATAGAGACTTTAGTCATTTATGGAACATGCTTAATGCACTATTTGATTATATATTCTAACCAATACTTTTATGAGATTTCTGTAACATACTGAAGACTTATTGACTAATCCGAATAAACAAGAGAAAGAAAACATACTAATCTCTTAATGAGAAATAAGGGTTTTAAAACTAATTCAAACTAATTCAAACTATCATTTGCTCAACAAAAATTTAAATTGTAATGTGGCTTGTAATACCTGAAATAGCTTCTTTAGTCAAAATATGGTGACAAAGATCCGTCAACTAAGGCGAGATTCCGGAAAAAGAGACCAGCGCGGGAACGGGGCTTGATCCCATAAGTGATGGTAATAGAAGATTGAACCCTATGTATTTAAAAGTGCAACCCCTTCCGCACTATCAGTTTTCTGGTAGCAGAGTACTATTTATACATTGATCAAGGAGCTATAAAATAATTACCCAAGTTAAAATAAAATACCAGAATCCTGAAATCCAATCCCCAGAACTTGAAGGACTGACAAAGTGCGATTTTGAAGGTGGTTGCTGTTTAAGAGGTGTATTAATAGGGTGATGTGTCGTCTATTGTAATTGTGTTTACTGTTGTATTATTGAAGTTGAGGGTGAATTGTTTGATGAACGGATGTGTTATTTGTTTCTATGTGAAGAAGTTGAAGAGTTTCAGGCTTCTCGTAGCCTAAGATCCCGGGATAGATATTGAATTAAGTGTAGGAGACACTTAATAGATAGATAAGAAATATTGAAACAAGTGTAGAAGACACTTGAAAAAGCCATACCAAAGGGGATGATGGACGGAGCGTTAGAGCAAATCAAACACTCAACCCCCAGTCAACTGATCTGGGTTTAATCCATCATTCTTTAGCTCACTCCACCACCCCAGTTCAGACATGGTCATATGCAAATCAGTCTGACCCTGTGCCTCATGGGAACAGTCCAGCCCTAACTGCCAGCCATGTCTTCCCTGGACCGGAAACAAGCATCCTGGGACCGGTTTCGGGTTCAAAACCCTCATCAGCCAGGCTATCTTGAATCCAGTGGCAAAGTGAGCAAGGGACCCACGTCTGGGCATACCCTGCCAACTTAGGGCGAACAAAGCGATACCAAAGGGGATGATGGACGGAGCGTTAGAGCAAATCAAACACTCAACCCCCAGTCAACTGATCTGGGTTTAATCCATCATCATTCTTTGGATTCAAGATAGCCTGGCTGATGAGGGTTTTGAACCCGAAACCGGTCCCAGGATGCTTGTTTCCGGTCCAGGGAAGACATGGCTTGGCAGTTCGGGCTGGACTGTTCCCATGAGGCACAGGGTCAGACTGATTTGCATATGGCCATGTCTGAACTGGGGTGGTGGAGTGAGCTAAAGAATGATGATGGATTAAACCCAGATCAGTTGACTGGGGGTGAGTGTTTGATTTGCTCTAACGCTCCGTCCATCATCCCCTTTGGTATCGCTTTCTTCGCCCTAAGTTGGCAGGGTATGCCCAGACGTGGGTCCCTTGCTCATTTTGCCACTGGATTCAAGATAGCCTGGCTGATGAGGGTTTTGAACCCGAAACCGGTCCCAGGATGCTTGTTTCCGGTCCAGGGAAGACATGGCTTGGCAGTTCGGGCTGGACTGTTCCCATGAGGCACAGGGTCAGACTGATTTGCATATGGCCATGTCTGAACTGGGGTGGTGGAGTGAGCTAAAGAATGATGATGGATTAAACCCAGATCAGTTTGTTGTAATTTGGCAGCACTTAAGTTAAGCATTAGCTGAAGACAGCCTGTATTCAGAGGCTAAATTGTCCGCTTTGTGGAATCCATTTTGTATTTCTGGCAGCCATTTTGGCTGCCATGTGCTCTGTCCTACCTTCCTGTTAACTGCTCTTGAAATCTGCCTAGAGACAAGTTATATTTAGTTCTTTTTGCTTTGCACATGCTCAGTTGATCTTGCAGCTGTTCCGAGTTTATAAATGTCAGGATGTGTCTACTAGAAGTAGAAACTGTTAGCTCCACCCACTTGTCGACTGTGCATTTTCTGTATGACCTTATATGTACCTAAAACCAGCATTTGTGTTTGTACCGCCTCCATTTGAGCCCCTGTGTGGGTATAAAAGGACCATGGTCCTTCCATTCAGTGTGCTTCTTCATGCATTACTGAAGGGTGATGTGTGAATGTAACTCCACCTCATGAGGTTTAATAAACTCTGTCTTTTCTATTTTCAGTTTCTGTGCCAACTTCTTCCTAAGTGTCTGAGGACTCTGTGCAGAGAAGGGTGAACCCCTAAGCACTGGTAGGCCTTGCTGAGGCTCACTACTACAAATTGGCGCTTCCAACGCGGGGCTCATCGGCGACTCGGATGCCCGAAGGACTGGTCGAGACGAAGGATTGGAATCTCGCTCTTGGACGCGATCGCTGCCTGAGGAGACCAGAGTCTTGGCACCCACGGCGTTTTTCCTTTCTTTCTGATCTGACCATCCCGGCGGCGCCGGTCCTCGACTGAGATCTCTTCTGTTGATTCGCCGTGCAGTGACCATTTGGTCGATTTGAGAACTTGGCAGTTGGAACCTGGACACCATTTGATTGGTAAGAGCCGTTTTGCGGCACTTGCTGTTGGTTTGATGCCTTTGATTGGTAAGGTAGTTTTAGTAACACTTACTGTGGCTTTGTTTGTATGATTGGCCAATTTTGGAATCTGTTTTGTAATTATATATGTATTGCAATACATATAGGCAGGTAATGAGGAGAATTTTCTCTATTTAAAATTGTTTGAACAGCGCAACGTACGAAGAGTACCTTAAGCGCTACTTTGATTATAATACTGCATATTTTGCACTATTTTTGGCATGCCTGTTTTCAGCACACTTCGTAGGATGTGTTGCTTTTGTAGTGGTACCAATTTGAGACTTGACGAAGCACAACCAGCCTCCCGGAGGGACGCCTAATAGGGATATGTATATTAAGTATGGTATTTCTTCTATAATGTACTGCACGTTATGGAACAAATATACTAGTAAAGATCCTGAGTTGCGTTGGCCTATGTATGGGTCAGTTGATTTGCGAAAAATTCAGTATGTGGAACAATGTATGTTTAAACGAAAGACTAGGCAAGATATGTTTGATTGTGTGCGAACGTGGGAGAAAGAAGTGCGTGAGCGAATGAAGCGTGAGCAAGCCTTGATTGACAAAGAACAGCGAAAGACCATTTATGCGAAAGCATTAGAGTTAAAAAAAAAAACAAGGAGATGAAAGAAATTAAAGAGAGGGAAGATAGGGAAAGCCATTTACAGGTAACTGGCCAATACGCTGTTAGGCAGCCCCTTTATCCTATCCTTAATAAACCGCAAGATGATTTCTTGTTATTAGATCGTTCTCCACCTCCGTATATTTTTTCTTCCGATCCTCATGAGTCAGATGAGGACTCTTTTTCAGACCAGGACAAAGCTCGAGAAACTCGCTCCATGCTATCTGCTGAGCGTGCATCTGACATCACATCTACTGCGCGTAAAGCCGTTCGTAGTACTACCACTGCTTCTGAACTTTTAGATAGTATAAAAGGATGGCAGGAAAGGGAGCAAATATATTTTACCGATACATTTGCTGCAGAGGTTATTGAACAATTTAGGAAGTATTCGGTAGAAGTGGAGCCCGATGATGTAGCAGCTGATTGTAAACAATTACGTGACGGTCTTTTTGTCTTCTCCCAGGTGGCTGACACGATCAGACGCTTGGTTAAACTGCGTGTTGAAGCAGCCCGTTTGCGAGAGGAGAAAAAGGCAGCAGAAACAGCGGCACTAGCATCTCAGATCAGCATGGCACGAACTTCTACTCCTGAAACAGATAAGAATGTTGTAATTCATGTGAAACCCATGCGGGAAGCCGCGCCTTTATATGTTCCTCCTAAAGGAACGGGTACAGAGGATGATAAGACTTCTCTTAATGCGAAAGGGTACTTTATTTATAATTGGGTTTACACTCCTTGGAATAGAGCAGATGTTATGGCCCTTAAAAATGCATTGCCTGACCCGCGAAAGAATCCAGCAGCCTTTTATGAGGAAGTTGAGGGTGCAATCAGCTCTTGTACTATGACTTTGTCGGATATTGATTTGTTTTTGGATTAATATTACCACCTGATATGTGGAGAACTGTGCGCAAAATAGATGATAATGCAACATTTGGAGCATTGTGGAAAGATTTAGAGCGGTTAGATGAAGATAGAGAACCTGCACAGAAACCGTGTCAGTTAATTTTAAATCTTCCGGCAGCTATATTAGTTAAGTTAAAGACGATCATTCCCCCTAAAAAGATAGATTGGACAGTGCTAGCGTCTTGCAAGCAAAAGGTAGATGAATCAGTTTCTGACTTCTTCACACGCTTTGAAGAAGCATTTCACGATTTTAGTGGCCAGTCATTGACAGATGACACGGGTAGGCATCTGTTTGTCGATAAATATGTCGCAAACCTTTTGCAAGGAATAGCTAGTCGCTTAAAGGCTAGTGAGAGTTCATGGACTACATCTTCTCCGGTTTCTCTTTTAACTATGGCCCAGTATTATGAGCGGCAAGAATTAGAAACCAAAGGTAATGAGGACAAAAAGTCTAAGGAGTTGAAAACAAAGGTTATGTTGGCTCAAGCTTATGGTCCGCCTTCTAGAGGTAATGATAGAGGTGGACGTGGATCTTATGGTTCGTCCTTTCCTTCCTCTGCCTGTTCGAATTTGTCTGTTGATCAGTGTGCGTACTGCAAAAATTTGGACATTGGCTTTCTGATTGTCCAGTGCTGCGTGCTCAGCAGAATCTACGTGGTCGGGGACAAATGAGAAATCGTTCAGGATATCAAGGGCCTAGAGGAAGCGCGAATGATCGTGCTCGGTTTGATGCTAATATACGTGGGCAGGATGGGTTTAACACTTTTGATAGAAGGAACCAATATCAAATGTCTGACTATGTGCCCTCTGATTTTCAAGACTCTGCTTATGCATAGGATTGCCTAGGATGGGGTAAGGAATCAGTTGAAGTTCCAGTAGATCAGAGGGGTCCCTATGTTACAGCACATGTTTTGGGTTCTACTGATCAGTTTCTGGTTGATACAGGAGCTACTCGTAGCGCCTTGTCTAAACAATTGGTTCCAAGGGCTCCCCTGTCTGGCTTAACCATTACATTGATAGGTTTCGATGGAACACCTTCCCTTAGCCCATTGTCACAACCACTTGCATTCGATGTTGATAAGTTTACTGCTCCATGTCCGTTTTTGCTTTCTCCAAACACACCAGACAATATTGTGGGTCTTGATATGCTTAAATATTTTAGGGCTACGATACGGTGTTCTCCGGAAGGAGTACGGGTTATTTTGAATGACAACTACCCTGTGATTGAGAGATCTTGTATTATTAAAGAGGACATTGCACTAGCCTCACTCCCTAGTACTTTGTGGGCTACTTCGGACACTGATGTAGGACAAATGGTTATTCCACCAGTACATATTAGTGTTAAGGAGGGCGCTTTATTGCCAAGACTGCCTCAGTATAAAATTTCTCGAGAAGGAGAAGAAGCACTCACACGTATTGTACATGATTTAATTAAGGTGGGGGTTGTGGAAGAAGTTCCTTACAATGTCTGCAATAGTCCGATTCTTCCCATTTTGAAAAAAGATACTGACACTAGGATCTATAGATTTATCATTGATTTGAGAGAAGTTAACAAGATTGTAGTACCACAGTACCCTGTAGTATCTGACATAACGACATTGCTTACCTTGGTCCCTCCAACAGCAACTACATTTTCTGTAATTGATCTGAAGAATGCTTTCTTCTCGATTCCTATTCATCCTGATAGCCGATATTTGTTCGGTTTCACTTTGAATAATAGATCATACAGATTTTGTAGAGTTCCTCAAGGCTATACTGAGATTCCTAGTATTTACAGTCAAGCATTAAAAAGACAGCTTGATTCCTTTACCTTGTCTAAAGGAGTGGCTCTCATACAATATGTCGATGACATCTTGTTGGCAGCTGATACACCTGAGCAGTGTGAGAAATGCACTTTGTCTTTACTTTCTTTTCTTGCTACACACCACCATAAAGTATCACGGAAGAAATTGCAATATTGTAGACCGAAGGTGACCTATTTAGGACACCTTCTGTCTAAGGAGGGCCGTGCACTGACACCAGATCGCATTCAAGCAATTTTAGACACCCCAGTACCTTCCACGCAGAAAGATGTCCGTGCATTCATTGGTCTGACTTCGTTTTGCAGGCAATGGATATTGGGTTTTTCACACATTGTTAAACCCTTGCTAGCACTTTTGACTACAAACACTCCGATCCCCCTTCCATGGACAGATGAATGTCAAAATGCTTTTTGTCAGTTGAGACAAGCTCTTTGCTCTGCACCAGTGTTAGGCACACCAGATTACACGAAGGCTTTTACACTCTATGTACATGAGAAAGAAGGATGTGCATTGTCAGTTTTAGTACAGACACACGGGGGACAAACAGCGTCCTTGCGCATACCTTTCTGCAGTTCTTGACCCTGTTGCTCGTGCATTACCTGGGTGCTTCCGTTCAGTTGCAGCGACGGCTGTGTCCATACGTCAGAGTGAAGGGATAGTTTTGTCACACAAACTGTTGGTGCTAGTACCCCATGCAGTAGATGCCCTTTTGAATCAGACTAAGACTCAGCACTTAACTAGTGCTCGTTTGACAGGATACGAATTGACACTGCTAGCACCTCATATTACCTTGAAGAGATGTGCGACACTGAACCCCGCCACTTTGTTGCCATATCCTGCGACTCAGTCTCAGTCAAAGGAGCCTCACGATTGTATATTCGTTACTGAGGAACAGACAAAGGGTCGCATCGATTTGCAAGATACGCCCCTTCCAGATGTAGATGGGGAACTGTGGGTTGATGGGTCCTGTCTGAAGTTACCAGATGGCACGACTTCAGCTGCTTATGCAATTACCACGCTTGAGACAATAGTGGAAACAGCTCGCATACCTCAGAAGTCGGCTCAAGCTGCTGAACTAATAGCTTTGACACGAGCATGTGAGCTTAGCACTGACTTGTGGGTGAACATTTACACGGATAGCCGCTATGCTTTTGGAGTGGTTCATGATTTTGGCCTACTCTGGAAGGAAAGAGGCTTTCTTACATCCCATGGGATGCAGATAATGCACGGAGAGTTAGTGCATAATCTCTTGACTGCACTTACATACCCAAAGAGAGTTGCTATTATGAAGTGTAGCGCACACAAGAAAGTGACTGACAAAATAGGACAAGGCAATGCCTTTGCAGACCGCGTAGCCCGTGAGACTGCGATGCAGCGAAGCACTACACCCATGTACGTAGTGAAATCACAAGCTGAGCGTTGGCATGATGCTAGAGAGGAAGTATTGGATATACAGAGATCTGCTTCTGTGGAAGAGCTTGAGCAATGGTCTAAAGAAGGAATATTAGATGATGAGGGTTGTTGGCGTAACAAAGAAATGAATAAGTGGAAATTGCCTGCGGCCTATTTACAACCTATGGTTCAAATGGCACATGGGCTGGCACATGTTGGAGCTCTAGCAATAACTAAATTGCTTACACAAGTTTGGGAGCATCCTGAAATTGCTAGCACAGCCAAAAGGGTAGTACAGTCCTGTTTGATCTGTTGGCAGTATAATCCTGGAAAAGGGACACGAACTCCTACAGGAGGGTTTGCTACACCAACCGCACCTTTTGAAGTTTTGCAGATGGATTACATCCAACTCGAACGCTGCAATAATCTGAAATATGTCCTAGTGGTGGTATGTGCCTTTAGCAAATGGATAGAGGCATACCCTACGAAGGATAATACTGCTCTCACCACAGCAAAGGTGCTTCTAAAGGAGTTTTTCCCTAGATACGGTGTTTGCAAACTTTTGTGGAGTGACAATGGACCTCATTTTATTGGGCAAGTTGTTGAGCATGTCCTGAAAGGATTAGGGATCAAACAGAAATTCCATACAGTTTTCCACCCGCAATCAGCAGGATTGGTGGAAAGGTATAACGCTACTTTAAAATCAAAGTTGGCGAAAATACTGGCTTCCACGTCCCTAAAGTGGCCAGATGCACTACCTTTGGCATTACTATCCATAAGATTGGTGCCACATTCACGATCAGGTCTTACCCCCTATGAGGTGGTGTTTGGGAGACCGATGAACATTTGGGGAATTCCTAAG
Organism: Calotriton arnoldi; assembly: GCA_963921515.1. Classification (NCBI taxonomy): domain Eukaryota; kingdom Metazoa; phylum Chordata; class Amphibia; order Caudata; family Salamandridae; genus Calotriton; species Calotriton arnoldi. The sequence continues at coordinate 1,128,105 of CAWUFW010002100.1, forward strand.
CAACGCCCCATACATGATGTTCCTTGTGTTCTGATGAATGATTATTTGGCACAGTTAACTGACAGTTTGATTTCTATTCATCAACAGGTTCGAGAAGCTCTTCCTGACAGATCTACAGATGAGGCCCACAAACTCCGTCCTGGTGACCATGTAATGGTCAAGGTCTTCGACAGATCGAACAGCTTGGAGCCAAGGTGGCGAGGACCAGAGCAGGTGCTCCTTGCGACAAGGACAGCAGTTCGAGTGACAAACAGAAAGAATTGGATCCACAGCACACACTGCAAACGCGTGTCGCCTGCCTTGGTGGAACCTGCTGTGTTGACCGACCATCAAGAGATTCTGGAGACGGAGAAAGGCCAAGCTATCTCACCTGACGAATCTGCGGAAGTCTTCCCGGACCACACGATCACTGGAGTATCCAGATATCAATTGAGACCGAGGAAAGGATCTGCAGTTTTGAAAAGACTGGTTGAGCTACCGCCCTGGGTTAGTGAAACGGAGAGCCAATGTGGCAAGGGGAGGGGGATCAGCCCTGTATTAGTGTAGTGACACCCGCTTTGGCCCATGGTGAAGAAATCAGCAGCTGCCCAGGGAGAAGAGCTCCAGCGATTGTTTTCAACACGTTTTCAGAAAGATCAATCATTACTGCTGCTAAAATGACCAACAAAAGAATCATTTGTGCTGTAGGGTTTGTTGTTGCTATGGTGGCTATGGCAGCAATTACATGGTACATCGAGAAGGTGGCTCCTGTTCGACAGCTTTTTGTTGCCACTACGCCAGTACCCGTGGAACACCACTACTTTACTCTTCCTTACCATGAGCAAAAGCATCGACAATCTTATCTAAACAATACTTTTATCCAGATGTTGCACCATACTCACAATGCAACAAATACTACCAACTGTTGGGTGTGTGGGATGATACCTGCACATCAAAAGAAAGGAGGAACACCTTTTATTCCTCTTCCATTTTCTCACAATGGTTCTTGTCAAGCTTGGTATGCGCTCTTGTTTGCATATGGAAAGCCTTCAGTAGGTGGGATTATTTTTCAACTTAATAAAGTATGTTATCAAAATAAAGAAGGTTATCCACAAGCCAAAGGGACTAAATGGGAAGAGTATCAACCGGACAATATTTCAACACCATATGTTTTCACAAATGTGAGAATAATAAAGAACATTGGACCTTTTGTGATTTCTGTGACAAAAGCTAAAGCAGATTTGTGTATTTGTAGTGTTGGAAGAATTCCAGTGGGGAGGAGCGAGTGTACTGTAAGCCTGACCATTGAAGGTGCCAATAAGAGCACTTTCACAGCCTCGCATAACACGTATTTTGTGTGTGGAAATAACGGATATTATCAATTACCTGTTGGGTGGTCAGGAATCTGTTATGTATCTTTTCTGTTGCCCCCTGTGTTTCTGGCACCTGCATTGTATCACCGTGATTTTAAACTGTACAATGATATTTCCAAAAACAGAAATAAGAGGACAATAAGTATGGATGAAGTTGACCAAACCAACACTACCCTACAACAATATGTTGATTTCAACTTGGGCTTATTTTTCTTTGTGGGTGCTGCATTAAATAGCAGGAAGATCAGGCGACTAACTCGTGTTGTGGAAGCTGTTACCAATCAGACAGCTATGGCACTTGGGAACATTACAGAGGATCTACAGATTGCAAGGATTGTAGCACTCCAGAATAGGATGGTGCTAGACGTAATTTTGGCTGATCGAGGTGGTGCATGTCGCATCATCGGTAGCAGCTGTTGTGTATTCATACCGGATCACTCACCTTCAGTATATGACGCAATATCAAAACTGCATAAGATTGCTGCAGAAATTCATCCAGAGACTGGTACTTGGACTTTTGCTGGATGGTTTTGGACTCTTGTTTCTGCTTGGGGCTGGAAGCTACTGACTATCCTGTGTGTAATAATCACAATACTTTTTACATGCTGTGTATGTATCCAATGTGGTCCAATGCTTTGCTCCATTTGCATCTCTGCTTGTATACCTACCAAAGGGAACGTTGCTGAAACAAAGGCCCAACAAATGTTGAATAAAGAGGTGGCCGAAATAATGTTAATAGATGTACGGGATGAATATCTAGATTACCCCAGATAAACGAATGTCTTCAGCCAATGCTGAAAGGGTCGTCTGTTGTAATTTGGCAGCACTTAAGTTAAGCATTAGCTGAAGACAGCCTGTATTCAGAGGCTAAATTGTCCGCTTTGTGGAATCCATTTTGTATTTCTGGCAGCCATTTTGGCTGCCATGTGCTACCATGTGCTCGCCATGTGCTCTGTCCTACCTTCCTGTTAACTGCTCTTGAAATCTGCCTAGAGACAAGTTATATTTAGTTCTTTTTGCTTTGCACATGCTCAGTTGATCTTGCAGCTGTTCCGAGTTTATAAATGTCAGGATGTGTCTACTAGAAGTAAAAACTGTTAGCTCCACCCACTTTTCGACTGTGCATTTTCTGTCTGACCCTATATGTACCTAAAACCAGCATTTGTGTTTGTACCGCCTCCATTTGAGCCCCTGTGTGGGTATAAAAGGACCATGGTCCTTCCATTCAGTGTGCTACTTCATGCATTACTGAAGGGTGATGTGTGAATGTAACTCCACCTCATGAGGTTTAATAAACTGTGTCTTTTCTATTTTCAGTTTCTGTGCCAACTTCTTCCTAAGTGTCTGAGGACTCTGTGCAGAGAAGGGTGAACCCCTAAGCACTGGTAGGCCTTGCTGAGGCTCACTACTACAAGTTGACTGGGGGTGAGTGTTTGATTTGCTCTAACGCTCCGTCCATCATCCCCTTTGGTATCACTTGAAAAAGCCATCATCGAATAGTATTTCTTGTTTGCATGTTTTGAGGTGTAGAGTGTGAGGTAACATCACCTACACAATTGAGATAGAACTACTAATAGATTGTTGTGGTTGTTTAATATTGAATGAGTCAATCACTGAAAAGAAAAATCTTTATTGTACGATTACCTAAAATCTTTTACAAAAGCAATAGCATAAAAAGGCACTAAGTATAAAAATATAAAAAGGCAATATGAATTATGCCGTAAAGTGACGCCGTATTAAAGTGTGAAGTGTCACGATGTTTGTCGAGCAAGGTTGACAGCGCCAGAAGATACTACAGCCCAGAGGTGTGGAAATAGAAAGTGATTTATATAACAAGTGCAGAATAAAGCAACACTGGGCAAGGCCAAAGCCGGGGGGTATGTGAGCGTGCAGTGTTGTGCCACGCAGGTGTGTGTACATGAGCATGTGTCAGAACTAATACAGCATATGACGCAGGTTAAAAGTGATACTCCTCCCAGGTCAGTAATAGTCTGGAGTTAGAACCAACGATGCATGCTGTGTAAGCGCGTGAGTCTGTATGGCGCGTAATTATGCAAAGGACTCCACCAGAGGTCGGTGTGGTGCTAGATAGAGAGTCAGAGCCGTGTGAAGGCCCCTTGAGTGGTGCATCCTTCATGCATACCAATGTGCTCCTTGGATCTAGGGTGCACGAGTGAAATCGTTTAAGCCAGTTCGTGTGGGATGCTCCTCCAGAAGATGTGACTGCGACAATTGCCGATCAGCGGCTTGTATTTTGCAGTCTTTTATCACCGCTACTTGGGTTGTTCTTAATATCCTTTCTGCTTCCGCGTTGACCTTGCCAATTCGTGCAAATGGCCATCGGTGCCGTGATGCTGTAAATGAGCGTTATACCTCTTTGCATGTTCTCACGCCATTTTGCAGGAACGTTGTTCTTAGATATAGTCGTCTCTGTCCCAGCAGAACTGGGCAGCAGCAGATGATGTGCTCAGCTGATTCTGTGTGATATTGACACAGGTGGCATCCCTTGTTTCCTGGCAGTCTGTGTTTCCAGTGGGCCCTGTAATCCCATATTGGCAGTGTTAGGAGCCTGGTTCTCAGTATGTTCTGTAGGGCTTGCCTTCCCAGCCCTGCTTTCAGATATGGTTGACTTGCTGTGATTTCATGTGAGTAGGCGAGACCCTCTGTGCCAGGGATGTGTCTGATTCGTTCAAGGTCCTGTGACCTTGAGATGCGCTTACCCCGTTTCTTTAGCAAACCTTTCAGGCTGGCCATTGTTAAGGATGTGTCAATTATGGTGTCTGGGGGCAAGCCTAGTGACTAATTAGCCTTTGAGAGATACTTGGCCCAATGGCTGTTATTGTCCTGGAAAACTGCTTTCAGCGCTTCCCTAAATGTATCGGGACCCTCCTCGGTAAAATTTAATGGTCTTTTTTGCATTCGATGTCCATCATTGAAATATTGAACTCCAGCCGAATCAATGTGCCTTGTTGCGTATGGAAAGTTGGATACCTTTCGGTAAGCCATTATATGCAGTCGCTCCAGTTTTTCGGTGAGTGGACCCGGGAAGGCGAGGTGGCCATAGCTCAATGTTGGTATTAATTTTGCTTGCATTACCCGTCTGATACCCTCTGTAGAATGGCTTTGGAGCTTGTGATTTAGTTTGCATAACCCATATGCAACCTTAGCCGCCTTTGCTTCAAGTGCCTTGACCTGCAGGGTTGATCTACCAGTGTCTGTGAGTTGTATTCCCAGATAATTATATTTGTTGGTAGTGGTGATCCTTAGCGGGCCAAGATGCCATTCCAGCAGATGCTTTTTTGATTTGTGGTCGAAGACCAGGACCTTCGTTTTTGTGGCATTCGCTTGGAGTTTATTTTCCATGTTATATAGATGTAACGACTCCAGTGTCCTTTTCATGCCGATTCTGGTATGATCCAGTAGTACCAGATCGTGCGTACTGCATAATGGGGAGTCTGAGATGGTCTAATTTGGGTGGAAAGATGTTAACTTTCAATAGCGCCTCTCCCAGGTCCGCGGTGTATAGGTTAAACAGGGTCGGAGCGATCACACAACCCTGTTTTAGACCTTTGTTGGTGTAGATCTTAGCCGTCATGTGGGTCTGCGTGAGCTTGGTACGAACCCATGTGCCTGTATGGAGCATCATAATGGCCGCCAAGAGCTTTCTCGGGATGCCCCACTTTGCAAGTTTTGCCCAGATTATGTTGCGGTCGATGCCATCAAAGGCAGCGCTGTAATCGACCAAACAGGCATAAAGCGGTGAAGAGGCCACCGCTGTGGCTCTTGTTGGCAGATATGACAGGGCAACGGCATTGTCCAGCGTGGATGAATTGGGCCGAAATCCTGTCTGTTATTGAGGTACAATATGATTTTTATTTATCCAGGCTTCTAGCTCTTTCAAGAGCACTTTTGCAAATGCTTTCCTATCAGTGACCAGCAAGGCGATCAGTCTGTAATTCTCTGGTAGGGTGGCGTCCCCCTTTTTGTAGGTGGGGTGTGAAATAGAGCCTTTCTAAGAGTCTGGTACTGCTGATCTGTTCAAGCATTGATTAAACAGGCTGTTCATGTGAGGAGCCCAAAATTCTTGGTCTTCATTGAAGATGCTGCCCGGTAGACTGTTCGGTCCAGGAGCCCCATCCTTCCGGATGCCCTTCAGGATGGAGAGAGTTTCTTTTTCTGTTGTAACGGTGTGGGCTGCCTCGAGTTCACCTGGATGGTTGCCCTCCGCCTTCATGAAATTATCCAGGGGTTTGTCTGGGTCGACATAGAGCTTTGTTGCATAGGCTGCCCATTCATTGGCGGGTACAGCATTCTCTGTGTGGACACTGCCATTGAGGCTGCTGACATAGCTCCAAAATTCCCTGTTTTTATTGGGCGCTAGTAGGGCGTAAATAAGTTTCCATTTCTCCTCTATATGAGTTTGTTTTAGCTGCCAAATGTTTTTGTTTGTGGGATTTTCTAGCGGTTTGCAGATTTTCTTTTGTCCACGCGCACTTTTCCCACCTATGCTGTAACTCTGTCTGGTGGCACCTCTTTTTGCTCTCATTGAATTCTTTGTTGTCAAGGAAGTGAATGGGCCTCTTTCCGGTAGGTCTTGCTTTATGTGGTGGTGGCTTTCCTGCACTCAGAGCCTCGAATAGCGAAACCATTATCTCTGTCCAGCTTGTCTCGATGCCGGTTGTGGATATGACCTGCTTCCATTGGCTATAGCTGGCCCAGCAGGAGAGTCCCCATTTAATTATTTTTATTAGTGCCGACTCACTGGTTACAGCGAGCCTTTGGCCGGCTGGAAGATGTACCTTGTGCGTTGTGGCACTTCCATTCATGAAAATAGATAGTGGGTGGTGGTTGCTTGCGATCGTGTGTTGCACTCTGTATTCTTCACACTTCCTCAATAAGACTTTGCTCAGGAAGATGTAATCTAGCGTGGAAATATTTTTAAAGGTGGGTTGTGTTTTACTGTTTGGCAGCCCGGTTTGGCTCGCGCACCCCAGCTTAAATTAGTTGATGCAGGCCTCCATGGTTTTCCGCCCACTCTCCCCTTTGTTTTGTTCTAGGCGGCAAAGGTCTCTCAGGTTAAAGTCCCCGGTCATGATGCACTCATGCTCCGGGTGTTCGAAGAGATATTCTCTGATCAAGTCTGTGATTATCTTAATGTTCGTGGATTTTTCCTTCTTATTTGGATTAACATAGAGGTTAATTACTGCGATGGTGATTGGTGTTCCATTCAAGCCTAGACCTTTTATGTTTAAAATCTGGACATCGGGTGAATGCGTGGGCCATTCCTTAGCTCGTACTTGCAAGTTTAGTTTTGTGAAGATCGAGATCCCACCAATAGGTCTTCCAAAGAGGTTTTTCTTATGTGCCAGTGTATGGAACGCCTGAAATCCTTTAATAGAGCTTGGAGTTGTCAGCCATGTTTCCTGTAGACATAATATGTCTCCTATTTGGAGGAGTTCCATGGCATCTTTGTTTGCTGTGGTTGTTTTAAGCCCAGCAACGTTCCAGCTTATTATTCTAATCCTTGATCTTGTGGTCTGCTCCTTTGATCCTTCAGTGTGGGTAGTTAGAACATCCCTCAAGATCCGGTGGTGTTGATGTCCGTAAGAGGTCAAATGCTTTCCTATGCTAGGAGTATGCCTTCCCGTTTGTATGCAGTACTGTTGAGATCCAGGCCCAGTCTTCTGATATCCTTGAGTCGTGAATTGCTCTTGCCTCCGTGCAGTGTCTAGCTTCACCACTCTGTAGAGCTGGATTTTGATGTTATCGCAGATTTGATTTGAGATCGGTTTGGTGCCCCTTAGTACACATTTCAGGGGATGTTGTGCCCCTTGGGTTTGCGACCTCTGCAATAGGACATGAGGGTATTTCTCTGTTGTGCAATTATCTACACGTATCCCCCACTCCTTAAGTGTGTCTTTTTCTGCTATGATGTTTTGGGTGTCAGCCTTGCTTGTCCACTTTGTCAGGGTTGACTCTCTATGACTTATCCAAGTATAGTTCTTAAAGTGCACAGATGCTAGTTGGGCTGTTGTTAGGTAGGCCAGTGAGGGTATGCTTGACAAGAGGTATAAGATGTTTGACCAGTTTAGGATGTCGCCTGGGCCTCTTGTTTCAAATTCAGGGGTAAAAATCACCGCGAGCGGTGAATTGACCATTGATTCTTCTTCCAGTTCTTTTTTCTCTTTCTTGCGTGCCTGGTCGTTGTTCGGGTGAGTTCGGTCAAAGAGCCCCATCCAGCTTTTATGCAAACGTGGCTCGGCTTGTGCTGTTCCATCCAATTTAATGCTAAGAGGGTTCTTGGCCATCTGGACCTTTTGAGGGGGTGTCGTCGTCCATGCTGTTGTTGTTTGAGGAACAACTGTGTTTAAGCCTTCGCATTTTATTTGCGTTAACGATGTTTGTAGCTTTCCTCGGCAAGTGTCCCGTTCTGGTGCCGGCAGCGGCACCCCCGGCTGCTCACATTGTTGTATTTCCACGAGCCTATGTGCTATTGTTTGGGCTGCCAGGCTTCTGCTAACCTTAAATGGTGCCTTTGGCTGCACATGGGGTTGCAGGCTTTCTACTCCTTTAGGCGCACTGTTGATGTTTGAGTTTACTGCCTCTGAGTGGAACTTTACCTGGGGGTTGGAGGCATTGTGTGAGATAAGAAAGGTAGGAGTTACCTTATTTGGGCCATCTATGTTTTGTGAGCTCAGGCTTTTAGGTTTAATTTCGTCCTGGCAGTTTTTCATCTGCGACGCTTCGTCCAGGGTTCTGTGTCTAGTTTGGAAGATCGAATAGTTTGCTAGACCCCTGTGGATGATGTCTATTCCAGTCATGGGCTGGTTGTTGGCTGAATTTGGTGGCCTTTCGAGCCTCTTTTGTGCGAGTGACAGGTCCTTTTTCCTTTTGCTTATTTTCTGTGATTGCCGCAATTTTTTCTTTTGGCATCTGGAAAGCTGACCTGAAGTTTCTTTTTGGCCTGTTGTTCTGATTTGATGGCCGTCATCCATGCTTGTTTTAAGACTACCGCCTCCATCCAGGAGCGTGGTACTGATGGAGCCATTGGTTCCCCTAAATCCGTTCGGACAATTGTTACACCGAAGGGCGGTCCCTCGTTTTCAATGCTTTCCCTGTTTTGTTTGCTGTTTGCCCACGCTTCCCTACATTGGTTTATTAGGGTGGATAGCAGATCTGGCAGTGTCGTTGGCTTTTCAACTATTGCTTCGCATGTGTTGTTTGCTAGGCTTGCAGTGGCCCCATGGCCTCTCTCTCTTGGGCCCCCCTGGTCACCTTTAGAATTGAGCGTGTCCACCTTTTTATTGATAATCAGTACTCTTTGTGCCAGCATGTGTATTAGTTCCACTTGTATCTCTAGTTTATGAGATTGCCAGGTAAGTACCGTCACTGCTGCCAACAGGGAAGAATTTATTGTGTTCAAAATATGTGTCGGAACCTCCTTGGTTTTGGAAATGGGTGCCGGGAAGACGATCCATGGGCGCTCCTTTGGGTGCATTTGCCCTTGATTGTGGTTCGCTATCTGTGTCCCCTGATGTTTTCCGGTCGCAGAGTCAAGGCGTGGCTCCTGGAGCATGGGGTTCTGTGTGTAGGCTGCTGAGATCACCGAATTGTTGTTGTGATTGTAACCTTCCTGGTTTATTTGCTGGTGTGGAGCAGGTCTGACTAATTCCCCGGACACAAGGATTAATGGAGTAGTCCAATGTATCGTCCAATGTATCATGTTGCTGGTGTGGTGGACGAGGGCCTCTATTTCAAACACATTTCTTTTTTGGATGGGACCCGTGGGTCTCACAGTGTTTGCTGAGGAAACCGGAAACTACGGGCTTACGCGCCGCAAAGCTGCAAGCAGTGTGTGGCTGCAATTGCAGAGCCGGAGTTAGCATCCGCACCCCTGCCCCCCCGTTTGGCCTTGCGACTCCTCGACTGCTAAACCAGCATACGTCACCGGCTACAGGTCACGGGAAGATGCAGACGAGGTGTGGGTCGAGCCAGCATCAAGCCGCACTGCTGCTTGCACTATATACAATGCCCCATACACACAACTACCATCGCCACCGCCACCATTCTCCGCAGCGAGCAGCGGAGGGAGCAGCAGTGGGGGGTTCCAGCAGCAGTGGTGGTGGTATTGGCAGTGGCATCGGCTGACAATGGGGCACAGCTGATAAAGAAAATACAGTGGACCCAGCAGGAATGAGCCAAGGGACAATAAAACAGCGTGGTGCTGAAAAAAACAGAGTGGAATAGAGCACCCAGAGGGAGTGGACCAGACTAGACTGGACTAGACCCCAGAACCCGGAACTGAGGTAGCAGCCTGTGGGGGCAGGGTGGGGGCTCCTTAAGCGAGCATCTCTGCTGTGAGGGGGCATTGTGGTTTGTGGGTGTGTCATGTTAGTGCTGTGCAGGGCTTGACACATACAGCAAGCGTGCCAAGAAGAGAAGAGGTTTGTGTCAGTTCCGCACCCAGTCCCCTCTCCCAGCTAGCCAGCCTCCAGCCCAGACCCCCCCCTCTCCCGGGTTCCTCCCCCCATAGTCCTCCACCCGGACCCGCCCGGAAACTTGCACAGCTTACCGCAGCCCACAGACACCCACGGAGTTGCCCCTTAGTTGAAAGAGGTCAATCTGAGAGGGAATTTAAAACAACTATACAGCACAGTGGTCTGATTGCAGCCAAGGCGACCGCGGGTAGTTCAAGGAGGCTGCACGCTGTAACCGCATGCTCGCACAGACCACGCAACTGGAACAGCTTAACAAATCCCTGACAATTGAAAAAAACAGAAAAAGATCAACTATTCACTCACGAGGACGAGGAAACTAAGAACTTAAGAAACCCCCAGGGAACCACCCACTCATCAGTGAGACCAACGCTCTTCGCAGATCAACTTGCGCCAGCTCCAATTGCCACCCAATACAGCCAAATCAGGCAGTTAAAGTCAAGAGAGCAGGTAAGAGAATGGGTACGCAGGTCCAGACAGCAGGCTTACACATTTTACATCAACGGGAAGCATTCACATAGGGCTTTTGAAGCTCGTAGGAATAGTATCACCACCAGGAAAGTGAGGAGGGCAGGCATAAGAGCGCCCCTGGTAGAACTTGGAACAGCAGACACAAGGGCGGGGCATCAAGGGGGAACACATAGAGGACAGAAAAGCTAGACCGGGCGGCACATGATGGGTCCCAAAGTGCATAGCCAGTCTACAGCAGCAGCGGAGGGAGGGGAAGGCCAAGGCAACTCCAGAGGCCGAGAGACCCACAATCCGGCCACAGCAAGCATCCCGATACATCAATACTTCACAAGAATGAAGGTGGAAACAATCGGGGTCTGCATGGTGGAGGATGAGAGACCAGCAGCAGACCCCAGACCAGGCCTTCCCACGGCTGGCCAGGCAGCAACGATGCAGAGAGAGGCCCCCTTCTGTACTTCAAACAGTACAGCTCACCACAGCCTTCAACAATCACTAATCGCGGAGATTGTGAGACTTGCAGATATGCTTGCGGACAGCACTAGTGCCCAAACCTCTATCAATCAACTCAATCATAGCACGCCACAGCAACCAGCAGTGTAATCAGAGATCATCGAGATACCATCTACAGTAAACAACGGTGACTAACCAGGCAAAACATAGGGCCAAAGACCTACGGGTCCCATCCAAAAAAGGAATGTGTTTGAAATAGAGGCCCTCGTCCACCACACCAACAACCAGCAACACAATACATTACACGATACATTGGATGACTCCATTAACCCTTGTGTCCGGGGAATTAGTCAGACCTGCTCCGCACCAGCAAATAAACCAGGAAGGTTGCAATCACAACAACAATTTGGAGATCTCAGCACCCTACACACAGAACCCCATGGTGTTAGCGGAACCTGATTGCGCAAAGAGTGAAGCTGCATTGATTAGGGCGATTTCCCACTGGTCGAGAATTCACTTGCGATTGTGGAATTGTTTTTGTGCAACTGAAATTCTATTGTTTTTCTTTAGAAGAGCAAACAAGAATTGATATATGTTTGTTATAGTCATTTGTGAAGTTTTCATTAGTTTATTGTAAGTATGAAAGAAATTGTAAAGGAGGGAGAGCTGCTGCGAGAAGTGAGATCATACGTCATAGTGTTTCACGCTGGGATTGTTTGGTTGGTATGCGTTTACGCAGTGATTGGCTGGTGACATCAGGATGCCGCACTGTGATAGGTCAATGTTTGTGTGGATATCGCATTGGGATTTGTTAACAGGATTTTGATAAAATAACTGTGACAGGATGGAGTAAAGGAAATTTTACATTTACAGAACAGAATTAAAACATTAAATTAAAATTGGTTTCTTGTAAATTTGTCAGAATCATATAATGCTTTAAAGAATTTAAAAGTTTGGTAAGAGGTGATGTTACAATTCTGCTATGGAAAGATGAAGAGGCACCTCCTGAGGGTATGCCTGCACATTATAGGACAACTGAATTGGGATTACATACATGTTTATAGTTTCGTCAATGCTGCAAGATCAGTGAGAAAGAAGGTGCATTAAAATTTCCAAGGTATAGCACCTTTGAGACTAGAATTCTTGAGAAATTGAAAGCGAAATTTTATGAAATTAACCCACCTCTCCTAGACCCACATAGTATGAGGCTTTGGACATGTGGGAAAAAGTGGCACGCGAAAATGAAAGGGAGAGATATCAGAAAAAGGCAAAAAGAGCACTGCAAAATTATGCAGATGCTCGGTGGGATGAAGAACAACAGAAAGGGAGGAAAGCCATAGTTAAAGGGACTAGATTGTATCCAGCTATTTCCACAGAAATATCAGAGAGGGAAAGAAGAAAAATATCCAGAAAAAAAATAAAGGGGAAAAAGAAAATGAGACAGATAGTGATTCAGGGGATGATATTTTAGAAGAAATGTTAGCTGCACGACCCCCGCCTTATGCAATACCAATTGATAGTACTGAAAGTGGTTCCGCTACAACAGTACAATAGCCACTGCACCCGTAGAACCCAGAATAGTGCAAATTGAGAGACCACTTGTAATACTTCAGATTGCTCCATAACAAGTTTCCCTACCACAGACTGTTACTACACCTGTGGAAAATACACCTGCTATGTATGGCCCGATTCCAGCATCACAACCAGTTACTGTACTAGCAATGCCTAGACCAGTTGCAAATGCTCCAATAAATGTTAACCTGACTCCAGAGGCTCAAAGAGCTGTAGGAGGTTTACCAATGACAAGATTTCTTCCGACTTCTCAGATTGTTGTATGGAGACCAATTCAGATGGTCCAAAGTATTAAGAGATGGGGGAAGACTTGTTTTCACAACATCAATAGCCCCATGGGAAACAGATTTGTTTAAAGAGGGAATCTTTCCACCATGGTTTGAAGAAACTGCAAGGATTACAAAGACAGAGAGCACAGTGCAACAAGCTAGCCCAGAACCAGAACAGGAGAGACAATTAAATATTTCCAAATTAAAAGTTAAACTGGAAGAAATAATTAGGGAAATTCAAAGGTAAAGAATCTGCAGCTTTAAGTCTCTATCAGATTAAAGAAATTAAAAGACGAGCAGCAATTACACATGATAAATTGACTGAACTGGCTCGAAAATATGAGGTTGACCTTTCCAAACGTTTCCCATTGCAGAGGAGTTACAGAGTTCAATTAGATGATGAGGCAATTGAAACAATAGGTTTTTCAGTAATGCGTTTACACATTACAGAACTAATAAAAATGTTTTCGCAAATAGAGGGAAACTGAAAAATTAGACAATAAGTGGGCAAGACAACATGAAAAGAAAAACAAAAAGAATCTGAGTCAGTAGTGGAAAAGAATGAACAGAATGAGGATGGAGCTTCAGATTATCCATTGAGAGAAATAGCAGGAGGAGTGTATGTCAATGTACCTTGGAGTAGAGGTGATCTCACAGCTTTTACTAACAATTTTCCAAAATTAAGATACAAACCTGTGCAGTGGTACACACAAGTTGATCGATTTGTGAAGATTTCAAAAGCGCTGTGGATTGATTTGAACGCATTTTTTTGATATTGTGGTTGTGAGAAGTTGACCTCGTATATGCTGTCCACTAATTAAAGTGAGCACCTTGCAGCAGTCCAAACAACCCTTAAGGTGATTTAAGATGTCAAAGATAACCTTAGAAAGCTATCCAAGTGGTAGCTGTGGAGAGCAGCCTTCAGGCTTAGTCTTGAATGAATGTTAAGCAGCTTGTTTTACCAGAATGCAACCTTATAGTATTGGTTAAATGAAAGGAGAACCACACAGTAGTTATAAAAATATGTATTTATTAATATAACACTATCTAGTATGAAACAGTATCTCCTACACGGAGATAATCACAAAGCACACAATACTTAAGCACAGAAACAACAGTAAATAGCACTAATACATAGTGGGCCCCAGGGGGGGACAAAACCATAAATTAAGAAAGTGGTATAAGAACCACGACTCGAGTCAAGACAGTGTCGAGAGGACGTAGAATCGCTGGGACCGCAAGGAACCACCCAAGGTGAGTAAGTAGGGACCCCATGGAGGACGGGTGCAGTGTGGGAACACGACCGTGTGCTCCGTACAATTCTACGGGAAAGTCGCGGTTGGAGTTTTAGAGTTTAAGGACCCTTCCCAGTGGACCTTGAAGAAACCCCATGGAAGACAGAAGGTCGGAGAGCCACCCCACCCGTGGATACCGAGGTACCCAAGTTACCTATCCCAGGGAAGCCAGATGCATAGGTCTGAAGTGGTGTCGGAAACCGCCGTCGAACCCAATGAAGGACTTCGAAGAAGAGCCGCTGCTGGAAGGAAGAAAAGTGTCCGTTGAAATACAAAAGTGGATTCTTGTCGAAGAGTACCTGAAAGCAGAGGGGACAGAGTCTGGGTCACTCAGGAGTGACCAGGGGCTCGGCAGACGAATGCTCACCGATGTCGGGTGCTTCAGGTGCGTTGATGGAGTTCCTGACTCTGCAGCTACGGGGACCAGGAGACATCGAGGACAACCAGGAGCCGGATACGAGCTGTCCCACACAGGATTGAGTGCTGAGGGGTCGGTGTCTGGCGGGAGCACCAACAAGCCTTGGCAACGGCAACCCACGCAGAAGGTCAAAGATGTGTACGGTTTGGACCAACAAGGTCCAGGAGACTCACCAAACACAGGGGAGCCCATAGCAAGCCTGGAACAACCAGGGGAGCCCAATAAAAGCAAAGTTGACCCTCAAATGGACCCACAGGCCGGAGCCACAGGAGTCGCGAGAGGACCTCGAGCGATTTCACCAAACAGCCCATGGAGCACTCGGTGCGAGGAGGTCAAAGTTCTTGGTAGGAAATGGTGCCAGAGGTTGGGGCTACTCAGAGCCCAATGCACTTGTTCAGGAAATGTCAACAAGCATATGCACTTGCAAATGTACGCAGTGCACAGGTGTTTGGGTATTGCAGCCCCCACGAGGGATTCCGACCTCAAACTTGGTGAGAGGACAGCTCGGACCTTGAGGGACGTAGAAACCTACCTCCTGTGTTGCTGGAGCCTTCGGAGTCCATAGGAGCTCAGGATCAGCAGACCGGACAGCAGCATTGAGGTGCCTGCAAATCCTGGGGAGTGACTCCTTCACTCCAAGGGAGATATCTTTGGTTGTCCTTGATGCTCCACAGGTCCTGCACGGATCCTGTATGGTGCACGGCACAGACGATGCAGCAGACTGAGTGGGAGACGAAGTCGGGCCCAAACAAAGTTCAGGGAAGTCCAGACGGTCGAAGTTCAGTGGTTTCTGGTTCAGAATCTTGTCTACGTTGAATCTAGGGTCCTACAGCCAGGTAAGCCCTTATGTACCCACAGAAGAGGGTTCGCAAGATTCAGGGGACCCTCCCAGGGGAGGGTCTGGACAGTGGGGAGGTTACTCCTATGTCCTTTGTCCAGTTTCTCACCAGAGCGGGAGCCAATGGCTCCCAGGACTGGTTTGAACTGGACTATGCACAGGGACACTAAATGTGCCCCTCATGCAGACTTTCAGTCGCTGGCAAGCACACCCACCCAGCCCTAATACACTAAATCCTGTCTGGGAGGTGGTCACACCTCCCTGTGACAGGATACCTATTGTTCTGCCTTCCCTGCTCGAGCTTGGCTCAGCAGCAGGAGGGCAGAAATGTGTCTCTGGTGGGCAGCAACCATTTTGTGCTGTCTGGGACTAGAAGGCTGGTACCGGGAACACCAGGGTTCCCACGAAGCTCTCTTCTAAGGGGTGGAATCATACCTCCCACACCGGTCACCGGTGTAGGGGTATGATTCCAACATGTTTGACACTAAACACGATAGGGTTTGTTTCAGCCGTTTTAGAGTTGGTCATCACGCGGTCACATAATGCCACTCTATATGTCGTAAATGGCTGCTTCACTGACAACTCGGGAGAATGGACTCCGTAGGCTGCAGGGGTGTTCTGCTCATGCAGTGGCACCCTCTCACTTAGGACCAAGCACCCTGCCCTCAAGATTGTAAAGGCCTGCTAGAGGGGTGACTTATAGGTTTTAAGTGCAGTGACCCTTAGATATAGTAAACCTGTATCTTAAGTAAGTGGTGCATGCACCAACCTACACATGCTGCAATGGCAGGCCTGTAGGTCCCATTTTGCATGGCCTCGCATGGGTGGCATAATACATGCTTCATCCCAAGGGAGGCCTCTGGGGTACCTATGCCCTGGGTACATGGGTACCATATACTAGGGACTGACAAGGGTACCCCAGTATCCAATCTGGAGTGTACCCAAGTACATAACCCAACAGTTTAAATAGAAAGCAGATGGACTGGGGTCCTGATTAGCAGGATCCCAGTCAGACTAATCAAAAACAGTATCACAGTTAGCAAAAAGTGGGGGTAACCATAAGAAGTAGATACTACTTTCCTACAGTGGTACCAAGTGATTTGAGTGTAAGACTACTGTACAATGGCCACGTGAAGAGCCAGTGAGAGTGGCATGCACTAATGCACCATCTCCTATAGTTATGGAGAAATATGAAGCACTGATTACATTCCTGAAAGGTAGAGTTCATCCGAAAGATCTTGATTGTTTAAAAATTAACTGAACAACACAGGAATCAAAAGAATCAGTTAATGAGTACTATTAGCACTTGTTGCAGGTGTTTCAGCAGCACAGTGGAAGAGAATACCCTGAGGGAAAAGACAAGGGGATTACTGTTTCTCAGTTTGCTTTAAGATTGACACCAGAGATCAGTTCACATAACGCAAAGTGTAATCTGCTGGCAGAATAAGTCACTTGATGAGGTATGTGAACTAGTGGAGTGATGAACAGGAAATGAAACAGAAAAAATGTAAGAGAAATTTATGTCGGCTCAGACAAAGTTTGCACAGAAAGGTTTTCAGAATCCTTCTTTTACAGGAAATGAAGGAGGTATGCAAGATGTTGCTGTTCCACTAACAGGTTTTCAGTGAAATCCGGGAGGTTTTGGTGTTCAACAATGTAGAGGTAGAGGTGATCCCATTAATCCAGGTTCTAGAATGGAGGTTGCAGCATTAAAGAAAATTACCCCTTTTCACATTTGTCACAAGATTGGGCATTGAAAGAGTGAGTGTAGATTTAATCCAGATAATGCAAACGGAAATGTACAAATGCAGAGAGGAGTGCAGATGCAAAATATGCCAGTACAACAGATGCAAGTGTCAATGCAAAAGCAAGTTCCAATGATGTAGGTCCAACAAGCTCAAATGGTCCCTCAAAAATATGGGGAACCCGACATTTAACATGAATCAGATTCAAAAGGCAAATTTAAATCCTTTCCCAAATCAGAATCAAAATGTATTACAGCAATTCGCTAATTCCAGTTACAATGCTTTTCAGCAATTTCCTGTTTTTGATAATGATGGCTCAGGCTCTGACACCTCTCAATGTTGGTGCCTGAGGGGGGCGGGGGGGATGGAAGGAAGATTGTGTGCTTGGCGTAGTCTTAGAGATTGATCATAGTGGTCCATTCCTAGAAGGTGAGGTGAATCAGGTCCATACGTGATCAATTTACGATTAAAATCTACAAAAGCGTTCTCCGGCTACCAAAAAGTTTGTCTGCTGCCCAGATCCGACTGGAGCTGGGCCTCCCAAACTATACCTTGCAAAGCATGGGGTCCTTTCTTAACCTTTGTCACAAGCTGACACAGGCTTGAGCCGGGACTCTGGAGTCCATGATATGGTTGAACATCAGCGTTAATAACTGAGCGGGCCACATAGCCGGTACTTCAACGAATGCAGGTCACAGCTATCAGCAGATGATCTCTGGACTCTTAATCCTGGGGGAAAAAAGCTTTCAAATTAAGTATCAAAAAGCGCATCAAACTATGCTCCAGACTGCTAGACAGAGAGATCCTAGCCAAAAGGAAGCACGCACGGGCAGTAATCAATTCGGCCCCTCCCTTGCCACACTTGGTTTGCTCTTATTCTCTACATCTAAAACACAGATTCTTGGCCCTTAGGATGGGCGAGTGGCTTTTCTTGAGACATCTACCCTTATGGCGGCGCCCCTCAGACGATCTTGCGTGTAGAGGCTTTGGCAAATCAGATGAATCCCTGGAGCACGTTGCATGTATCTGCCCAGCACTGCTGTCCCTGCGCAGAACAAAGTTGAGGCCCGAGTGGAACAAATTGGGAGTCCGGACCTGTAGGCATAGCTGCCTTGAATCCAGAGAACACGGCTTTAAACACTAACTTCACAATTTTCATCCACTTGCCTTATCGTCAATTTAAGGTCCCCCAAGCCTCTAATTTAATTAAGTCACCGTTTGTCCCAACTAAAGGCTTACAAAGGCAGAAATCGTGGGTGCCACCAGACTGTTCGAACTGTAGCATTGATTTAACGGGGGTGCTGCTACTTCTTTTTTTTTTACCTTTCCACAGTGATGAATTTTGCCATTTTACTTTTTAAATGTTTTTAAACATGTTCTTACAAAGAGAATTTGTACCATGTGCTTTTATGATTTATTTTAAATCGAATAAAGCTCGTTATACCCCATTTGTGGGTAGCAATAGAAAAAATTAAAAAAGAATGGCCACCCCATATCATTTTGTCATTGATACTGGTGCTACCCAATCCACTGTTAGAACTGTGGAAGTCCCAGACCTACCCTCTTGGGAAAGAAGATCCAAGTTGTAGAGTTTCAAATAAACAGATTACCAATCTATTTTCAGAGAGAGATCCAGTAAAAATAGGCTAATTTTAAGAAAGTCACCAATTTGTTGTTTGTCTGACTGACCGACTGACTGATTTTTCTTATAAAGCGCACGAATGCCGAGGCGTTTTGGCGCTGGGTGAAAGGATGCCGAGGCCCACGCTGATTAGTCTGCGAGCTTAGGGAAAAGCCATGTCTTTATTTGTTTTCTAAAGAGAATCCTGTTAGGCTGTAGTCTAATCAATGCGGGAAGGGAGTTCCATAGTTTGGCCGCACGGTAAGAGAAGCCCTTTCCCCCCCATCTGGCTCTCTTTATCTTGGGGACCAGGATCAGTCCCGTATTTGCTGACCTAAGACAGCGTTGAGGCGAGTACCGTGGGAATAGCTGCTGCACATCCGCAGCTCCCCCTCCATACAAAGCCTTATGTACGAGACAGAGGGCCTTGAACACAAGTCCTGTAAATCTGGTAAATCTGCTAGGGAGAGATTTAATGTGCAAGTTAAATTGCACCATTTATTGCACAATGGATGGTGTTGAAGTCCAGACTCATGATGAAGACCATTGAAGGATTTCCCTTAATGGCAATCGAATAGTTGCCTGCTGATTTGAGAGAGACTGTGAATCCAGAAGTATAGGATCTCACAGGAAAAGATACTGGACTGATTAAATGTGTAGAACAGGTCTAAGTTACCTTAAAGGCAAATGCAGTGTATTCAAGAACACCACTGTACCATCCGACTCCAGAAACAGTTGGAGGAATAATGCCTGTGATAGAAGACATGATACAGAAAGGAATTTTGAAGGAGTTGATTGGGAGTCCATGTAATTCTCCAATCATGGGTCTACAAAAACCCAATGGTAAATTAAGGATAGTGCAGGATTTGAGGAGGGTTAACGAAATTGTTGTTCCGTGGTACCAAATCCAGCCACCATATTATTTAAAATTCTATATACTGCAGGATGGTTTACTGTCATTGATATTTGTTAGGCTTTCTTTTCAGTGCCATTGCATAAGGATAGTCAGTTCCTTTTTTCATTTATTTTTCAACTGGGAGTTTTGGCATGGGGCAGAGTTCCACAAGGGTATATAGAGAGTCCATCCATTTTCAACCAGATTTTGAAAAAGAATCTGGCATCATTATAGATGACCTGC
Source organism: Calotriton arnoldi (assembly GCA_963921515.1). Lineage (NCBI taxonomy): Eukaryota > Metazoa > Chordata > Amphibia > Caudata > Salamandridae > Calotriton > Calotriton arnoldi. The sequence continues at coordinate 1,147,769 of CAWUFW010002100.1, forward strand.
AGATACAGACAATACTCAACCAGTACATAGATGACCTGCTCGTGGCCTCAGAGGCACGAGACTCTTGTAAACAAGATACCATTGTATTGTTGAATCACCTGGCTGAGAATGGACATTAAGTGTCCCCAGTTAAACTGCAGTACTGTCAGAAAGAAGTTCAATATCTGGGACACATAATTGAGAAAGGAGTTAGGAAAGTGTCACCAGAGAGAGTGGAAGCAATTCTTCAGATGAATCCACCTCGAACTCAAAAAGAAGTAAGGATTTTTTAGGGGATGGTTGGCTACTGTAGAGAGTGGATACCAAACTTTTCCCTTGTAGCAAAGCCTTTAGTGAGCCTGACACACACAGGTGTGTTTGATCCATTTCCTTGGGACAATAATTGCTTTAAAGCCTTCCTAGAGCTGAAAGAAAAGCTTTGTCGTGTCCCAGCACTAGGAATGCCAGATTACAGTAAAGATTTTACCTTATTTTGCAGTGAGGGGGAGGGCTGCCCCTCTCAGTGCTAACTCAAACACATGGTGATGCTCGGAAGCCAGTGGAATACTTTTTTACCACCCTTGACCCTGTTGCCACAGGTCTTCCTGGCTGCCTTAAAGTGGTTGCTGCAGTGAGCACTAGTATGGAAAAGAGTGAGAGCATAGTGATGGCATATCCTTTAACTATAATGTCCCACACTCTGTAGAACTTCTATTTATACGAACAAAGACTCAATATATGATCCATAACAGACTCACTAAATATGAAAATGTGGATTTGAAACGCTGTAAAATGTTGAATCCATCAACCCTGTTGCTCATAAATGACGAAGTGGAACATTATTCCCTAGATGTCACATATTTATTCACAAAGCCAAGACCTGATACTAAGGATAAAACCCTGATTGAGCTGGACCATGTAATTTTGGTGGATGGCTCTTGTCTGAGAAAAATGAAGGTACCCTGAAAGCAGCTTACACTGTGTGTACAATACATGATGTTGTTGAAGCTTCAAGGCTGCAAGGAGTTACACCTCAGCACAAGTTGCAGAATTGATTACCCTTACTAAAGCAAGCAGTGTAACTGCTCAAATGAGAGTGACTATATCAGGGGGGCCTCAAGTGATCCCGAGGGTGAGGGGGGGGCCAGTCTCTTTCCAAAAGAAGGATGCTGATAACAATGCTTTGTTTTCAGCAGTGAAAAAATAGGCGGCAATAAGACGCTCTGTAACGGGCCATCACTAACAACTTTTGTAATCCATATATCCTGGCAGGGAGAAGATGTCTAAAGGGGAGGGACTCCAAATATTCTTCAAACCCCCATCCCCATTTCTAATAATCACACTGTGTGTACTTTTACATCTTAATAAGGACTGCCCAACCAGAATAGTAGGTTTGGCAATCAAGTATTTCACTGCATTTTTGAAACGGTACAGAACTTATCTGCAATGTTTAAATAAGTCTAGACATATTTAAACATTGCCAGTTTAATAGAATAATCGTACATTTTTTTGAGGGGGGCCCCAATCATTTTGTTTTTTACTGGGGGGGCACAGTATTAAAAAGTTTGAAGACCACTGGACTATATTTACAGATAGTCAGTATGGCTTTGACGTTGTCCATGATTTTGGGCAATTATGGTCACAAAGAAGTTTCATGACCTCTTCAGGCACTCCTATTAGAAATGAAGTGCAAGTGAGATACTTATTGGATGCTCTACAATTGCCTGCAGAGATTGTGGTTGTTAAATGTTCAGCCATCAACATGAAAATGGCTACATTGCCATGGGAAACAGGAATGCGGATTCAGTCGCACAGTATTGTGTTTTGCTGGCCTGCACATTTAATGGACATTTTGCATGCGAGTCTGAGGAGGACACTTCATTTTCAATGTTGATGAAAGTAACAGACATTTGGGCCAAATTAAACAGAGTACAAGAAAATGTTTCAGATGCAGAACACTATTGTTGTATCAGGGCAGGTTGTGAGAAAAATACAAATGACATATGGATGTCAGCTGATGGGAGACCAGTTTTACCTAATAGTTTGCTATTTCTGATGACAAGATACTTTCACGGATACACACATTTAGGTAGGGACGCCATGGTGAGACTCTTCTGGTAAAATTGGTTTAATCCCAGATTCAGAATGCTTGCAGTGTCATAGGGTTTCTGCACATACAGAGCTATGCACAGGATAATAGGACCTCGGAATATAGTGGTGAGCCAACCATAAACCTTAGCACCCAAAACCCCAACCCAACTAGCCTTAGCGTCCCATTGGCACCAATGTACCAATGCTTAGACAACCCAGAACACGGTATCTCTCTCTCAGGACACGCAGAGGCAAGAACACTCTTTCGTCACTTTCGTACCTGTCCACAACATGCGTATGAAGAGACACTGTATAGGTTAAAATGTTTATTTCAACTTACGTGCTCTAAGATACAGTACACGTGTCAGTACTAGTAGCATAATACATAAGAACAATATAATCAGCATAGTTACTACTCCATAGAATACAAACGGGGAAAGCATCTCATAAAGCAGTGGAGATATGTCTAACTAACATTACCACCCTCCCCGTGCTGGAAGCCAGTTTATTAGGATAATAGAAGACCTTTGGGCTTTGACTAGCGAACCCCCATACCTCAGTCTCTTGATGCAAAACTACATCAGCAAACAATCACAGCTCTTCTCTCTGGAAAGGTCGTCTCCAAGTGCTATCTTAGAACAAGCGATCGCATTATTAAAAGCACACTATTTTCTCAATGGCAGCTGTACAAGTGTTATGTCTAGGTGCGAGGGACGGGCCAAATCAGTAGGAACCAGGGAGTTGTTATTCGACCTTGTAACTGTTGTTCAGACTGAGCCCAAAAGGGAACAGGAGAAAAGGTGAGTAACAGAATATGCAGACTGTTGTAGAATTACTTGGCAATAACAGAGGGCGAAAGAACAACATCCAATAATAACGTGCGCAAGAGTCATCATGGCAGCCAGGCCTGCGGTAACGTGGCCAGACCCGCCAAGAGGCCATGAGCCACAAGACACCCTCCCCTGGACAGTCCATCGGCCAAAACGAGAATGAAGACAGAGTTCCAAACACCTGAGCAGAATTGAGGCGGCCTACTGACAACCAACGGCAAGTCAATCAATCCAAAAATGTGAAAGTGCAGAAAAACGCTATACCGTCCAAAAGGACATCATTGGAATCGTCAAAAAACGTAGACGCCATCCAGTCCAACAGGTCAAAGCTGCAGGAATGTTCTTCAGAGTATGGAGCATCCAAAAGCAATGCGGGACGTGATATTCAATATAACTTTGTTGTAGGAGGTTCTGAGCAGCCGCCCAGATATCCCATTGTGCCAAAATCCCCAGTGCAGCCGCACGCATCATAAAGCCAGCAGCGGAACAGTCCCGTTCATGGGCCTCTAAGGGACCCACCAACCGAACAAAATCCGGGACCGACAATGACGAATTGGAGAGGCAATAATCCATGGTCCATGTAAATGGACAGCGGATGCAAGACATCACAGGTTGCACGCAAGTGAAATACGCAAAGCGAAAGGAAAGGGTGTAGGACACACTGATAGTTGCCAAGGGCAGAACATCGAAGCCAACCAGAAGTCGCTCACGGAGCAGCTGGAGGCGTTCGGGATCGAGAAGGGCCCAGTGGAGTGCAGCCATTGCGCAGAAAACAGACCAACAGCAAGACACCGGCCGCCAAAGCGAGGATTAATGGGAATCCACCAAAGACGCTAGAAAAAATAGAATGAATGAATGCCGGTATCACACCGAAAATAGTTTGAAAGGTGGACACGAGGCCAGACCCCACAACCTTAAAAAGTGCACCAGACCCTCAGTGTTTGATGCGTTAAAAATACGATGAATTAACTCCCCAAAATGTTGGGGGAGGTCAGTGTTCAAAAGGGCCTGTATTTCACTGTGGGTGCTCGCCACCTGGAGAATGAATGTCTCCCGGGCGGATGTGAGCATAACCTCCTCATTCAATAATAGGGCCTTTATTCTGCTCAACTTATTGAAATCTGCCTCCATGGTAGGAATGGAAGGCCAAATAGAGCTATCAACGATGTCGTGAGGGGGAGGAAAAAGCACATTCTTGCAGCAGACAACTCTGTGCGAGACTGTAACAATATACGGAATGCCGGCCTGCAGGCCACAACAATTTTCGTTATTTAAAAGCAAATAGCTACCGTTGGTAAGCAAAGTAAAAGTAGGAGAAATAGCAGGAGCAGGAATACCCTTCAGGACACATGCAAGATTCGGAACTGAAACGCTACAAGCCCCGTGCAATTTAATATGTTTACATATAAGCGAATGACCCACAGTTGAATCACAAGACTCCCCGTGAGAAATACTTCCTTGCCATCTCTAAGGCATTTATACATGAAAGGCAAGGACCAAAGTTCATGCAGGAAAGCACCACCCAAAGGCTGGAAACGGCCTACAGGATAATGCTTCATGCACGAACTGAACTCAAATAGGGAAAAAGGTAAAGCTATAACCCCATGAACTAGCCACACCGCAGAATCTAGTTCTGCTACAGAGAATGGTAAAGGATCCACTTTTTCGATATGTAACAGAGTGTAAGATGCATCTTTCATGGACATGAACTGCTGTTTGTCAGTCAAATTAAAAGGCAGAAAGAGGGCAGTGGTGTTTAACAAATTCCAAGGAACTTTACCCAACTTAAGGGTTTGCAAAGTCCATGCAAACTGCATCACTGAACGCAACTGATTCTGACCATGATACAACATAGAGACATCATCTTGTACAATATCAACAACAGAGGATACAATATTGTCTAATGTGTAAATGCGGGAAGACAGGGTATTTATACTATTGTCAACAACAGCAAGCACCTTTTCCAAATTGGCTTGGTCTATTTCCCTAAGACGGGAAGCAGCTTCCATTTGTGACAGTTTCCAGAGCTCATTATATGCCTCATAAATGAATCTCTTCGGTCGGGGACCACGAGGTCCCAAGATAAAGTCAGATAAGTCAATAGTGCCTGATAGGAGGGATAAATGGTTCTTAACAGAGTCTAAGGACGAATGTTGTAACCATTGTTTACATAATTTACCAACCGAATACGTGGTCACAGTACGAGTTTCAGTAAATCTTGGATCAGGCTTGTCCTGTATGTAGCCAGGAACTGTGCCATGAAAACGCAGTTGGCATGCATTAGATGATATGGGCCATGCCAACCAGGGTGACTGTATCAGTGCAGAAACGTTAAAGGAATTGTTCTGAAACTGAGCCTGTAACGCCATAAGGGACATATTAAAATGCAAACTATCATTTGGAAGACTCGACAAGGATGGGATGGTTGGCGCATTTAGTTGTTTAACGGTAGCCAACCCCCAACACGTGGTCTGATAAATGGAAGCATTTAGAAATAGAATTTGGGCTGGGATAAGGCAAGCGCGGTGCAAGGCCTCAGTGCCTTGCACCTGCCATGGCTTAGAACCCCAAATTGATTTTAAATCCACTGTGTCTTTCCAATATTCATAACCACCCACCGCCAAGGCGCTCAAAAAGGAACCCGAATATAATAATTTAGTGTGGGTCAACATTATTTTCTGAGTCAATGGAGTTTTTAATTTAAAATAATATGACCCAGGGTTCGATCGATTAAAATCAGTAAAATAGGTGAATTTATTTCGAAGAGTTTGGGAACTACCTGGTACGGGGTTTGGGCAGTGTTCCCATTGGGTGTAAGTAACAGGGCTGCGTAGTGCACTTGGTTTGTGGAGAAAATGATTTCCCCAATGTTGGTAACAATACAAATCGGCATAATTCGCAGAATTCATATACAAGTCTTCAGCATTAAAAGAGGCATAATATTTTAAATCAGCAAACAATGCTTCAACTGCATGCACATCCCAATCATCAGAATGAATATTACTTTTTACTACATCACCCATCGAGACTCGAAGGACATTTGGTACATTAATAATTTCTGTCGGGCCATGTATTTGAAAGTTTACCGCATCCCATACTATGCCACCAGCAACTGGAAACGCTGAAATGTTCACAAATGTGTGGTCACGCTTCATGATGTGTGAAGAGGAATGTGGAGCCAAAGTTCCAGCAACACTGTTCACAGCAGAGCGTTCAGGTAAATAGTGACCATTGATGAGTAGAAAAAACACTGTGACAAAGCCAATGGACATGAACAAAAAAACCAAGAAAAGTACCATCCAAATGTATGTCCAAGGTGGAATCATAAAATTGTCTCTAAACCACGATACAAAAAGACTAAACTTGGATGGGACTTGTGATGAATTGGATTCCGAGTCAAAAGAATAACATGTCGGGCTCAGTGGCGTTGTTGGTTGGTGTGCCACCGACTCTGTGGCGGGATAAGTATATTCGTCCTCGTCTATGCAGGGTGATGCAGGGGGTTCAAATATATTTTCAGGCAAATCAACCATCTCCATGGTAACATCAGTGACTGTTCGTGCAGGCGTACCTCGAACGCTTGTCCGATAAATGGCAGGACAAGAGACCGCTGGGGTGACACTATTTAAGATCGGCCAGATGTTGTAGCTTGACATTTTCCACTGAGATGTATCTGTTTTCCTTGCGACCGGGAAGCGGTGGTAGGATGACTGTACGTGTTCCCTTCAAGCCCAGTACTGGAACCGGTGCACGAAAAGAGGGGCCGAATTCTTTTTGTTCTCCACCTTCTCTTGTACCAGGTCGCCAATCTTCGGAAGCCAGCCGGCAACCGGAATCTGCAAAGCAGGGTCTGTGGCTGAAGGCAAATGTGCAATTGCTAGTTTGTCTCGGGCTTCTTGTAAGTCCTGTAACATAGTAGAATGATTATCTACATCAAACTTGGCGGATTGCGCCGCCATGTCTAGACCATCAAGGTCAGGCACAAACATTCGTATGCCAAAGAGCATTTCGTAAGGGGTCCGCCCACCCAGAGGCCTTCTAGGGAGATTATTAAGTGCACGCTGAACGGTATACAAGTGGGCCAGCCAGTTCCTGCCAGTACCTATAACTCTAGCTGTCAAGGATTGCTTTAAGTCACGGTTCATTCGTTCAACGATAGAGTTGCCCTCAGGCCTATACGGAGACGAAAATTTCACCCGCACCCCTAAGGAGCCCATTGCGTCCTTGTAAGCCTTAGAGGCAAACGCCGGACCTTGGTCAGAATGGAAGGTGCCGCATGCAAAAATTCCCACAAAGACTCGCAAATCCCTAATGACATTTCGTGCGTCAGCACTCCGTTGTGGCCAGACCCAGATGAACCGTGTGCACGAGTCCACTGCCACTAAGATATATTTATAGGCAGTGTCTGAAGAAAATGGACCGCAGTGATCCAAGTAAACACACCCAAAGGGTCTGTTCGAAATTGCAAGCGAGGTCTGCGGTGGTCTTGTAACTGTTGAAGGCTTGATCTGTTGACAAACGTCACAGGAAAGCACATAAGTACGTGTATCTTTGTATAAACCACGCCACCAGTAACGCTGCTGCAAGATGGAAATTGTCGCAGACACACCAGCGTGTGCCGAAGCCATGCCTTCGTGTGCTGCTGCCATCAAGGAAAGTCTGCGGTCCGCGTTGGGGATCAGCCGAACCCCAACGTTAGGTATTGTTACATAAGGAGCCTGATCGGGACCTATCTGGTAAGTATATTTAGAAGGGAAACCTCTAGGGTAATTCACTCCTTCTCTTGTTGCAGCAATAGCTGCCAAGATATCAGTGTCTATTTTAGACATGGATCTAGTAACTGCTGCTACTGAACACGTGAGTACTGCTGATCTGGCAGCTTCATCTGCCAGACTGTTACCAACAGCGTGTGCGCCCACTCGCTGATGGCCTAGGGTGTGAACCACCTGTGTGAGTGGCAGACGTCTTTGTAAATCTGCCACCCTAACCCAAAGCATTTTATGCTTGATTGTGTTGCCTTTAGCGTCTCTATAGTCGCTTTGCGACCAAAAGAACAGATTGTCATTGTATGATTGAACACAGTAGTAAGAATCGCACACGATTAAAGTGGTCACATCAGGATTTACGAACTCAAGTGCAAGCACCAAAGCACGCAACTCGGCCAATTGTGCGGTACTATCCCCGAGTGCCTGCGTATGCACCACAGTGGATTTGAACTTTCCATTCACAAACGTACCTGCAACAATAGCACATGCGGCTGAATAAGCATGCTTGGACCCAGTGGCCGGTTGTGCCGAGCCATCGGTGTAGATCACACAGTCGTAATCCTCAAGCGGCAATAAGGACAAAGGAGGAGGATGAATAAATTCATACTGTAAAAACTCCTGAGTCTGAAGAGAAGAGTCGAAAATGAAAGTGACATCCGGAGACGTCAAAGATGTTGCCCATTGAATCCAACGGGGTGCAAAGCTTTAGAGTTCGGAACACTTGCTTTAGTCACTGCCTCTAGGGCAGGATAGGGTGTCACCACCAGAATGCGTTTTCCCTGTGCCAGTGCGCGCTCCTTCAGGATCGCCATTTGCACTGCTGTTAGCACTTTCTCCACAGATGAGAACCGCATTTCTGCAGAGGTGTATAGATGTGACTTGTATGCGATAGGTACTGTGTCACCTTCATTAAAGGTTAAATACGTGAAACCCACTGCCCCTGGAATGATTCTAATCACCAAGTTTGTGTGGTTATCACGCGTCAAAAGGTATTTAGACTCAAGAAGGTCTGTCTGCAGTGTTTGCAGAATGGAGGTATGCTCCGGAAGCCAAGAAGACTTCGAAAGGTAGGCTGTATCAAGGCATACAGTGGCTTGATACGCTGGGCATATTCGGGAATGTATGTACGTCCGAAGTTCAGAAAACCCAGCAAAGACTGAAGCTTCTTCAGATTTGTAGGAGGGCACAGAAGTGCACATTTCTCCAGAAAATGGGGGCTAAACCCTTACCTTCATTGTTGAGCTCATAGCCCAAGAACAAAACGGTAAATTCAGCAATATGGGATTTGGCAAAGTTAATTTTGTATCCCTGAACCGCAAATTCAAGAATAATGCGGTCCACTCGCGTCAGATGCAGAAACAATTCATCGTCTGTCAGATAAATGTCATCCACATACGAACAGGCGTCTGGATCTATGCCGTCTAATAAAGAGACAACACGAGCGGCAAACACTCCTGGACTATTTTTGTACCCCATAGGAAGACGCCTGAATTTGAACATTTTACCACCGGAAGTAAAGGCACACCATTGGCCACTCTCCGGGGCTAAGTTGTGCGTGTAGAATCCATTTGAAAGGTCAAGAGTCGTTTTGTATTTTTTACGAACAAGACTGTCTACAAGCGCAGAACTATGGGTATTTTGCACCGCAAAGGTCCGACAATGAGAGTTCAAATGCCGGTAATCCAATACTAAACGGTACGATCCATCGGGTTTAGAAACCGCGAAAAGGGGATTGTTCATAGGTGATACACAGGGTTCAATTACTCCCTGATATTCCAACTGTGTCAGAATTTCGGAAACTGGGCCTTTTGCTTCACGTTTTATGGGATATTGGGGTTGTGGCAACGATCGCAAAGGTATTTCATGGGGGAGATTCTTCGTCCCAACCCACGTGATTGCGGAATAACGCTGGAGCCAGGGACACAGCCCATTCTGCTGCAAGAGCCTTTGCTTTGTCCTTTGGGACATGTCTAGAAAAGCTCGGAAGGATTACCTCCTCCCCTTTACGCGCAGTAAGTACGAATGGGGGTGGCCAATCCGCCTCTGCCAATAAAATATCATATGAAGAGGTCAGATTTTCCCAAAAATCCCTTTAATTACACGCTGTATATCACCTTCAATTTGGAGGACTATATTAAATAGTCTGTCAGGGGGTGCCACTCTGGTGTCTGCTGTTTCAACAGTAATGAATGTTTCAGTTGCTGTCGCCTCCATATGAGGACGTAGCGCCTCCCGCACTATGGTTACTTCCGCGGCGCTGTCTAGGAGGGTTACTGCCCACGTCCAATTCAGGAGTCTCGTTCTCACCGTCTGTGGCATATTTCGCTGTTACAGCGGCAACTTTCTTCTTCTGAAATTGGGGTCGAAAACGTTGAGCGTCTTCTTCTTTTCCTCTGACCTGTTGTCGAGGCTGGTCTCGTCCCTGTGGGGCCTCACGGGCCCTTCCTCTATCCTGGCGGTCTCCTCCACCGGCCTGTGACGAAGTCTGTGCCTGTAAAGAACGAGGAGAACGCGTATCAGGGATCTGAAACCTATCCGGTGACTTAATTCTCGCTCTATCGCGTAAATCATAAGTACGTTCAGAAGAAACTGAAACCGGGGATGCGCCTCGCGATCCCGGCTTTGTCTGTTGCTTACCCTGTTTTTTCAGCCTCCAGCTCTTTTAGTGAAGACTGGTTTCTCATCCTTCTCAGATTGAGATTTGGTTTGTTGCTGTTGTGGTTGCGATTGTGTTTGCAGTTTTGCAAAGGCTTGTTACCCAGGCTGTTTCTACCAATAGTTTTGTAAGCCTGGGTAATAATTTCGGTAATTCGCGAGGCTTGTCCAATTCTTGGACCAAAGCCAAAGCGTTCGCTACTTGAAAGTTCACTGCATCGCCCTTGACATTCGCAAGGATCAGTTCAGCTACTACTTCAAACACTCCCACTAGTCTCATCCCTAATTCCACAGCCGCTTCAGGGCCGTGTTCATCCTGTACTTTTTAATTACAGAGGGGAGAACTGTCATGGAAGGCGTACCAAAACATTTAGAATATACTGCTGCGAATACTCTACCCCAGTTGTCACATGCTGTCAACTCGGGAATTAAGTCTTTTGGCAAACTAATCGTCAAAATACGATGTTTATCCACTGGAGTTGTATGTGGAAAAACTGCCTCCAACTGATCAAATTTTTCTGCAAGCCAATAAGGAAAGTCGTCCTTATGTTGTGGACGTTTGCCCATCACTGAGTTCACCATTACAGGACTTATGGCAACTCCGGCTGCACCAGCTGGATGGCCTGCAACTCCAGGAGGGGCTCCCTGGATGTTGCCTGTAACATATTGCACTAAGGCTCGATGCACTCGTACCAAAGCCGAATACATGTTGCGCAGTTCCGCGACTGGTATTGTCATATATCGCGGATGTGGGGTGTACCCGGCCAAAACAGGCCAAGTGGCCTCATCAATAGATAAGGGGCCTAAACGAACCGTGGTAGTCGGTTGTGGGAGGGCGCCATTAAACCAAACACGGTGTTGCCACGCCGTGAGCGGTACCTCAAGACAAGAATAAGGTATATAGTTATTAGGAACTGCGGTGGCTGTATATTCATGGAACAAATTGTCAGTCCCATCCACTGCAGGAAAAGTTACCCATGAGTAGAACACCTCAAAGTGGTAAGCCGGATCGGCTTGTACCACAAAGATCAGTTCGACTCCAGCATCTGGCACTCCATACACCCGTAAGTGTGTCCGGAGTGCTCCGCGGCTATGCGCCGCAATTTGAACAGCCATTTACGGCTAAAATACTTCGACAAACTAACAGGAGGCAGCACAATTAGGGTTTTAATCAAGAAAAACCTTTTTTAATAACCTCAAGCTTGAAAGAACCTACAATAACTGTAATATAGGAGGTATCACCATCACACACGCTTCCGGAAGCGTACGTGAGGGGTTTGTGGACAAGCACAAGTACTACTCAAGCGTCTCACTAGTAAGCCGCCCCACTCGTTGGTCGCGCCATGTCATAGGGTTTCTGCACATACAGAGCTATGCACAGGATAATAGGACCTCGGAATATAGTGGTGAGCCAACCATAAACCTTAGCACCCAAAACCCCAACCCAACTAGCCTTAGCGTCCCATTGGCACCAATGTACCAATGCTTAGACAACCCAGAACACGGTATCTCTCTCTCAGGACACGCAGAGGCAAGAACACTCTTTCGTCACTTTCGTACCTGTCCACAACATGCGTATGAAGAGACACTGTATAGGTTAAAATGTTTATTTCAACTTACGTGCTCTAAGATACAGTACACGTGTCAGTACTAGTAGCATAATACATAAGAACAATATAATCAGCATAGTTACTACTCCATAGAATACAAACGGGGAAAGCATCTCATAAAGCAGTGGAGATATGTCTAACTAACATTACCACCCTCCCCGTGCTGGAAGCCAGTTTATTAGGATAATAGAAGACCTTTGGGCTTTGACTAGTGAACCCCCATACCTCAGTCTCTTGATGCAAAACTACATCAGCAAACAATCACAGCTCTTCTCTCTGGAAAGGTCGTCTCCAAGTGCTATCTTAGAACAAGCGATCGCATTATTAAAAGCACACTATTTTCTCAATGGCAGCTGTACAAGTGTTATGTCTAGGTGCGAGGACGGGCCAAATCAGTAGGAACCAGGGAGTTGTTATTCGACCTTGTAACTGTTGTTCAGACTGAGCCCAAAAGGGAACAGGAGAAAAGGTGAGTAACAGAATATGCAGACTGTTGTAGAATTACTTGGCAATAACAGAGGGCGAAAGAACAACATCCAATAATAACGTGCGCAAGAGTCATCATGGCAGCCAGGCCTGCGGTAACGTGGCCAGACCCGCCAAGAGGCCATGAGCCACAAGACAGCAGAGGTGTGCCACCGTTGTGTGAGATGTTAACAAATGAATGCAAGGAAAAGAACATGTTACATTGAGTCACACAGGGAGATCAGGCGGTACTTTCAAAAGAATACAGATGGACTTCATCGAAATGCCTGTTTACAATGGGCTGAGATATGTCGTGGTTATAGTATGTGTCTTCGTGAGATTGGTGGAAGCCTACCCAACCAGAAGAAATTTCAGCCTAACAGTAGCAAAACTGTTATTACGAGAATTGATCCCCCAGTACGGAACGCCGGTTTCTCTGGAATCAGATATGGGTACAGACTTTGACAATGAAGTTCTGAAGATGATTTGCACAGCATTACAGATTGAGCAAAGGCCACATTGCAGCTATCAACTTGAGGCTTCAGAAATAGTGGAGCAAGTTAATGGGATTATCAAGTCTCGACCAGCTAAAGTCTGTGCTTCAACATCACAGAAATGGCCAAATGCTTTACTTTTGGTGCTGATAAGTATTCAAAGTATCCCCGACAGAAAGACTGGTCTATCGCCCCATGAGATCCTGATGGGCAGAGCAATGAGACTACCTGCTGTACCTGCAAATGCACTTTTGAACATCACAGATGATATGATACTTGATTACTGCAAAGGATTGGCTGATGTGGTCCTTTCTTTCTTACCATGTTGCAGCTCTCACTAAAGATCTGCATCAAGGACAGTGCTACAACCTCAATCCTGGTGATTGGGTTGTGATCAAGAAGCACATTCGGAAGACTTGCCTGGAATCAAGATGGAAAGGCCCCTTCCAGATTATTATGGTGACCAACACAGCTGCTAAGTGTTTTGGAATTCCAAACTGATTGCACGCCTCACACACCAAGAGGGTGCGAAACCTAGAGGAAGAAATTGTGTTCTTTCATCCTGGATGAAGAACATTGGTGAGTGCACCACCAATAGCTGAGACACAGAAAAGAGCAGTGGTACCTTTAGCACAAGAGCAGCAAGAAGAAGAAAGAGGTGAAGATTTGCAGACTGCAACACAAATCCAAGTGTTTGATGTTTCACAAAGCGGCACTGGAGTTTCTAACTAAATAGAAGAAGAGACTGATCCTCAACTCGAGAACATTGCTGAGACAACATCAGTACAGTCAGAAGATCCGGGTGAAGCAAAAAGTACTGGAATAAGAGGAGTCACCCGTAGAGCTGAATGGCCACAGAACCATGATGAAGAAAGACTGAGAAAGGGCTGTCAGTTGATCGAATTCCATCAACAATTCCTGAGGAGACAGAGTCAAGTACAGGAGGAGATCAACAAAAACTGAGAAGATTGTTGAAGGCATTCAGCACCTGAGTGGTCTTACTACATGGACAGAGTACTGAATGTCACAATCGTTGAGCTGTGTGATGTGGAATCTGAACTGTTTGAACCTCCATGACATCACCACAGTGAACACTGTTGGAATAAAGATACTTGATATAAACGAACTGTGCGATCATTATGAGACACTGGAAAAGAAAAAAAAGTAGTTTGAAAGAGACGAAATAGACTCTCACTCACAAATTAACATTTTTAATTTTTTTAAAGAACATTACCTAGGTCCGAGTCTGCTGTAGACGAGTAGGGATAACAATTTCGAAGAACACAGAGTAGGGTTAAGGATTGTCTAATAAGATTGCTTTCCTAAGAAAAGATCATCTTAAAAAAGCTACTAACAGAATTCTGCACTGAACTTTGAACTTTGCTGCATCTAATCTGCCTTCAGAGAAACATGTGTTGCCTTAGAAATAAGTGCAAATATATTATGTGTTTAGTTTTTGTAATAACAGTAACACATTTGATTTGATGGGAAGACCATGGCAAACATTTTTTTTTTTTTTTATATGTTTATTGGTTCAACAATTACATAACACAGTGACTGTATAGCCAATATAAGCAACAATAAGGACATAATCCACTTTATCCCCCCACTCCCCTCCCAACCCAGGCAGAACGAAGTCAGAGGTCCACTACATTTCAGAAAAAATCAGCATATCAGGAAACAGACAGATACCATGCAATAAGTACAAAGGCATTAGGCATATTCTCATATGAAATCCATTAATAGAAATAGGCAACAAAAGTACACAGGACCTATATGTCATATAGAGGCAGCATAGACCAATACAATGCACGGGCTCAAGCGCGACATCTATACCTACAAATATAGAATGCAGTCTGAACTAGGAACTTACAACAGGTCTGGTCGGGACAGCAGGTATGCCGTGAGTGGAGCCCAAAGGTCCCGGGGACGAGAGGCCTCCGGCAGCTCCTCCTCATACATCAACAGCTGGTCCCTGCAATAGAGCAGGTCCCGAAGCCATTTCTTCACCGTTGGAGTCGTTTTAGCACCGCAGCACTGCGCAACAGCTCTCTTTGCAAATAAAGTGGCAACTGCTACAATCCGCCTATTACAGGGTTTGAGGCGGTGCACATACCCAAGCAGGCACAACTCCGGAGTGCATTGCACAGGTTCCAGCACCACATCTGTAAGCATCTTCACGACAGCAGACCAGAAAGCAAATACGCCCGCACACATCCATGCCACATGCAGGAAGTCTGCATCTGCCATTCCACGCACCGTACACAATTAGCAGTCTCTCTCAAGCCGTACCTATAGAGTTGCAAGGGGGTATAGTACAGTTGATGCAAAAATTTGAAGTGAATTATTCTGAGATTACAATTTGCTGTAAGCCGGCGAGTAAGTTTACAGCACGCTGTCCAAACGTCCGGTGCCAGAGTGTCTCCCAATGCCGCCTGCCATCTTGCACAGGAGGGATGCTCCTCTTGTTCCCGTTCGCGTAGGGAAGCATTATAGAGTTTAGTGATTAAGCCCTTACGCCCCTCTCCCGCCAGCATCGCCTGCAATGCCCGTAGTGCGGTGGGCTCCGCTGGATACCCCGGATACACCGCCTGAATTGCCTGGCGCACTCTAACATAAGTAAAACTGAACATAAAACAACGATCCGTGCCATTCTGTGCCTCCTGCAGTGTTTTGAACTGACCATTCATATATAGGTCGCCCATCCGGGAGATGTCCGCCAACGCACGCAGGGCCAGTTTCTCACGAGCCGCTGATATATCCGGATGCGAGGCCAGAGGCAGCAGTGGAGCATAGAGATACGTCAACTGAGACTGTCGCGCCAGCATTCGCCAAGCCCACGCCGTACACATTGCAGGATTTATTTCAGTCCTCGGGCCGCCTGAACTTCCCGACAGGGTCGCAGCCTGCAATGGCATCGGCAAAACCGAATCCGCCTCAATAGATACATGTGGCTGAAAGC
The DNA here is from genome assembly GCA_963921515.1 of Calotriton arnoldi. Lineage (NCBI taxonomy): Eukaryota > Metazoa > Chordata > Amphibia > Caudata > Salamandridae > Calotriton > Calotriton arnoldi. The sequence goes on from CAWUFW010002100.1 coordinate 1,163,621, forward strand.
GCTGGGGGAAGTGCCAATAATGCGCAAATTGCGCCTGAGTGCATAGGTAGTATAGCCTGAGATCCGGTGCCTCAAAGCCGCCCCGGTCAAAAGGCTGCACCAGAAGGTCCCATCGACACCGAAGCTTCTTGCCGCCCCAAACGAATGTAAGTAATAATGATTGAAGCGTTTTAAACATTGCCACGTTGGGCTTTATATGGATGTTGGCAAAAAAATAAAGCAATTTAGGGAGAAAAGCCATCTTTACTACCGCTATCCTATCGGCCAAAGAAAGGGGCAGGTGCGCCCAACGCCCAGCCAAATCAGTGATGCGTGTAATCGCACGGCCATAATTCTCAGCAATAACCCTGTCTGGGTCCCGATGCAACCATACCCCCAGATATTTTACGGGTTCAGACGTCCACGCCAGTGGATAATCCAACTCAATCTCGGTCGTGTGCGCTGTTAATGGGAACACCATTGATTTCGACCAATTGATTCCGAGTCCGGAGAAGCCCTCAAACCTCACATACTCCCGAAGCAACGCAGGTAGATATACAGCAGGGTCTCTGACATACAATAACATGTCGTCCGCATAGAGGGAGACCACCAACGGTCTCTGCCGAAACGCAAGGCAGCTGCTGCATGTCTCTGACGCAATCTACAGGCCAGTGGCTCCAACGCGGCGAAAACAACATCGGAGACAGGGGACATCCCTGCCGGGTACCCTCTCAATAGGGAACGACGATGATACCCAACCATTTACTCTCACCCGGGCAACCGGGTGAGACGTATAGCACGCGAATCCAGTGTAGGAAGAACAGAGGAAGCCCATCCTGGTCAGCACCGTGAACATATACGGCCATTGTAGAGAATCAAAGGCTTTTGCCGCATCGAGCAGCACCGCGACAGCCTGGAAATCAGGGTCAAAATAATGAAGAGTAGAGAAAACCGTACGTAGATTATGTGTCGTGGAGCGCGCTGTGACGAACCCAGATTGGTCAGGCAACACCAAAGCGGGACCAGCGGCTGTATCCTGGTGGCGATCATTTTTGCCAGGATCTTTGCATCGATATTGATAATTGAAAGGGGCCGATATGATTCACACTGATTCGAAAACTTATCAGGTTTCAATAATGTTACAAGTAGTGCTTCCTGGAGAGAAGGCGGCAGCGTTCCCATCTCATAAGCCTCCGCATAGACTTCCAAGAGCCTAGGGGCGAGATCAGACGCATAAGCTTTATAGAATTCACTGGGCAGCCCATCCATCCCGGCCGCTTTACAGGTCAGCAAGGACATTATGGCCAATTTAACGTCTTCAACGTCAAATGGTTGTGTAAGGTATTCGCGGTGCAGATTGGATAGCCACCCAAGCGCCACATCGTCCAGATAGGCCTCAATCTCTGCCAGCTGCGGAGAGTCCCTAGCGGCATACAGCCAGGCGTAAAACTGTAAAACTGAATCGCAAAGTTCCGTAGTCGAGAAACGGGCAACTCCATCTATATCTAACAGTTCTGTAATAGGTTCTTGGCTACATGGTTCCGCCAGTTTTTGCGCGAGAGATCGACCGGGGCGGCCTCCTTCGCCATAGTAACGGGCTATTTTATGACGAGAGCAGTGCATCATCTCCTGATCCACCGTTTCGTTGTGTTCCGTAACAAGTTTACGTATCTCCGCCAGTTTTGCTGGAGAAGGAACAGACTCATACTCACGCTCAAGCTTAGAAATATCCGCCCCCAAATTGGTGAGGCGACGTCTTATATCCCGTAGTACACCAGACTGTGCCCCAATACACACCCCACGTATAGTCACCTTGAACGCCTCCCATAGTACGCCCGCACTGTCCACCGACCCCTCGTTCTCCCTGAAGAAATTCCTAATTGCTTCCGCAATCGTGCACCTAAAGACCGGATCATTCAATTCTGTAGGCTGTAGTCTCCATGCAAAAGGTGGTCTCTCACATGTGGGAACCTGTAGTGTAAGGGTTACAGGGGAGTGATCCGAGAGCGTGCGAGCCTCATGATTTACCGTTTCCGCCCAAGTACAAGCCACCTCTGAGACAAGCCAAAAATCTATACGGGACCAGGACCCATGTACGGACGATACAAACGTGCTCTCCCGGCCCGTGGGGTGCCGAAGGCACCAAACATCACGCAAATGTCCTGCATCCAATAATCCCATAAGCACCTCCGCTGCCCGCTTAGGCCTCACCTCACCTTCACCAGCCCTATCCAGCTCCAAGTCTAGACAAACATTAAAACCCCTCCCCAGATAATTGCAGCTGGAGGGAATGCGGAGATTCTACGCCACACATCCAGATAAAAGGACGGGTCGTCCGTATTAGGGCCATACACATTCACCAACAGCACACTCATACTGCCCAATCTGCCATGTATTATCACCACACGTCCATTTATGTCTACATCAGATCTAATCAGAGTGAATGGGATACCTTTTTTCACAAGCGTCATCACCCCTCTAGAGTAGGTAGAATACGAAGACGCCACTCTCGCACCAGCCCAGCGCGCTCCCAGTTTTTGGCAGAGTCACCAGTGAGATGGGTCTCCTGCAACAAGGCAACCTGTATTCCCATGCGATCTAGATATGCAAAGACTGACCTATCTTTTTGGAGTATTGAGCCCACGTACATTCCAAGTAAGGAACTTAATCATACTGTTCATATTATGTAGCCATCTTTAACGAAACACCTGCATAATAACATAGACAATACATTGCCATAATACCATAATGTACTAGAACTGAGATTGCCCAGCATAGCTGTAGTATCATTCTGCCTTCCCCTAACAAAAACTCCCCACCCCCCACCCACTTCAGCTTCCCCAACTTGCCAAAGCAATCCCAATACTACCCTCCACCCCCCACAAACCTATAGAAAAGCAAAACACATTTGGGGTACACCCAGTTGGGGGCACAGAGTGCTACTAGCCTCCCGCAAGGCAGGAGGTGGCCGAGTAGGTCTACATTTTTGCCCGGATATTACCACGTCAGGGTCAAGGAGCACAGTATGCCATATCTCCTCGTCCCCCAGAGTCCAGATCCCCCACGAGGACATCCGTTAATGTAGCACTTTCCAACCAGTGCACAATACAGCTGGAATGGACCATCACCATATTATTGTCAGACCAATAACCCCTGAGAATTCAAACAGCCCCTCACGTCCCAGGCCACACTCCAGGCACATGCCCCGTAGATAGATCATTACAAGTATCCTATACTTCGCCAAGGTTCAAGCACTCGTGGCAGGCCATATTAGAAACAATTCAGAGAGAACTGGAGGATTTAACATTAGACAGAACACAGCTCGCCCAACTGCTGCAGCTCTTTGATCCTCATCCTCCCGCAGCGAGCTAGATCCGCGGCGCCTATGCTTGAGCAGTTTTGCATGTTCAAGGGCTGCCTTAGGGTTGGAGAAGAGTTTGGAATCCCCCTCCGGGCCTATGCGCAAGCGTGCAGGATATAACATAGCGTATGGGACCCCTTCAGACTGCAGAAATTTCTTAACCGCAGTGAACTCCCGTCTGGCAGCCTGTACTGCCACAGTAAAGTCTGGGAAGAAGGCCAATGTGTTTCCTTGATGTTCAATGGTTCCCTTATCCCGCGCCAGACGTAGAATAGTGTCACGATCCCTATAGTTTAATAGTCTGGCTATAATGGGACGAGGTGGGGCGCCAGGCGCAGGACGCGCCTCCAGTGTGCGGTGGGCTCGTTCAACAACGAATAGAGTGGAAAAATGTTCAGTGCCAAAGAGCTCCTTAATCAGATTTTCCAGAAAGAGCTCCATTTTCCCCACATTTGTAGACTCAGGCAGTCCCGTAAGGCGGATGTTGTTGCGCCAGGACCGCGCCTCCAAATCTTCATTCTTGGCCTGGATGAGGGACAACACCTTTTCCATATTCAGGGCCTTGCCAGCCACCTCACCCAGACCATCCTCTGCCGCCGAGACCCGCTGTTCAACCTCGCCCATTCGAGTGTTTTGTTTCTCCAACTGGGAGGAGAGATGGTCTAAGCGGTGATTCACTGCGGCCATTGAGCCTTCAATCGACTGCAGGCTACGCTGCATTGCCAACAGCGTGGTCTCCAACGTAGGGTTACTGTCCCCTGGGGCATCTGCCTCAGAATCCGAGGCGGCCTTCTGCGAGGATTTGGTTGGCCGGCGAGCTTCAAATGTAAGCTGTGGTTGCGACTTGTCAGTTCTCCCCATGGCGTAGCCGGAGATTGCACCTCCCAGTGAACCAACAGTCTCTATGATTGAACCCTGGAAGGACGAGGAAGGATGCCACTGGGCCACTTGAGTTAATCCGGCAACCAACTATATCAGCACCAAGCGTGCGCCAGAAAATGAAGGCTGGACTCAAACCCAAACCTGCGGATGAAACACCCGGTCTTCAGGCAGCGTGCAGCGCACCCTACAGTCAACCACAGCTCTCAATCATGTGCCCCGTGAATAGTGGTATTTGAGGCCCCCCTACGTTATGCAGTCCAAGCTTGCCCACCAGGAGAACCAGCCGTCAGCAACCCCAGCCGTGAGTGAACAGGTAACATGCACAGGAGTGATGAGGTAATATGCACAGAGCAATAGGCACAGTCTCTGGCAGCTTTTAGGCTCCACCGCACTCCCAAACCAATTGACCAGTGTCTACTCCACAACCAGGCCAAAAGCTCCAGAAATCTCTCCAAGTCAGCCAGCCATCGGGTGCTCACTGTCAGGCAATCTCGTCGTGCGGAACCCGCCGGGCAGGCCCACCCCCCAGTCAAGAGATGCAGACGCCTGAGCATAGCCCCCACGTGGCCGGCTCAACGGACAACGCAGCCAGCTTATCTCTCCCTCGTCAACCAAATCAAAGCAGGCCCAGCGTAGAAAATTCCCCACAGCTCATCGGCAACAGCAGGCTCTGATCGGAAGCAGGGGGGGGGACTCAGCCACACTCGCTATCTCTCCGCCCGGGTAGCAGCGTCAGCAGCAGTGCGCTCCCACCGGATCCAGCAGCAGCAGGCCGCACGTTGCACCCGCCAGGGCCCCCACCCACCTCTGCAGCTGCAGGCCCCGCAGGCACCGCGCCCCACTCGCCACCGCCGATCCGGGAGCGATGCAGTTCACCGGCGACTTCCCACCACTCCGCTCCAGGTCCGATGAAGCGCCGAAAAAGGTGAGTCCGCTTCCCAGCGCGGTCCACTGCAGGCGGTCGCACGTCAGGTCACCCGCAGGCACCGGTCCGGGTAACAGCTACGGGACAGCAAAGCAGCACTTCGGCACCGGCTCAACGGGAGCGCCCGGGAGCCGCCATGTTGGAGACCCAGGCTGGGGGATATAAATCTTCAAAGATATAGCTGTGCGTTGAGGCAAAACGGGATTTTTCTATCCCCGCACTAGCAGAACGGCATTCCAGCTCCCCTCGGTCCCGTTTGGGACATATATGTCGCAATTTCAATCGGATAAATGATGGATAGTTGCTCGGCCGGGCAGAGCAGCACTAAGATGCGGCCATCTTGCCGCGTGCCCTCTAGCGCCCCCCATGGCAAACTTTACAGCGAGAAGAAACCGCAATTCCAGGAGTTTATTTCGTTTGTAGACAGAATTCTTATTCCCAGCTGGCTGCTGACTGGGAGGGCATATGCTATTTACCTGTGCTAATTCTTAAAATGTACCTTGTAGATAGTGTAGATGCTTTGACACTAACACCAGCACACAGACACACACGTCATACAGAAAGTGGAGTGAATTAATGGGAGACATATTTGGTGCAGTCATTCCACCTGTAGGAGTCATACTAAATGATTAGAAAATCAGAAAACTGTCAACTGTTGTCAAAAAAATGGCAACGAGTACTTCTGGAACTTTACTGGTAGCTAACACTGAGCTCGTTGCAATCAGATCCATGGTTTTGTAGAATTGTTTAGCATTAGACATTTTGCTCGCAGAGAAAGGCGGAGTCTGCAAGATGTTTAAATTAACCCATCGTTGCTCATACATACCCAATCGGAGTAAGAAAATAGAGGAATTTACAAAGAACATTTTGGACTTGAAACCTAGAAAGATGGAAGCACCTAGCATTTTTGAAAGTTTTGGAAAAAGGATTCACACAATTGGAAATTGGATTACAAACACAGGAGGAGGTATTGTGAAAGCTATACTTATGCCAGTATGAATAATAGGGCGTTGTTTGTTACTTTTCTTTCCTTTATTTAAGGGCTGTAGATATTACTTACACAAATGAAGGGATAGGGAAAGAAATAAATGGTTTGAAAAAGCATTAGATTTAAATAAGCTCATGAACGACGATTACATGAAAACTTTGAAATTTCGAGGTCTAAAACGCAAACTTCAGGATTCAACTGATGATGAACGTGCTCTTTGAGCAGAACTCACATGTGAAATCCAGAGAGTGTGATGGTTAAGATAACCATCAGATGGGGTACTGAGAAAGTCTAACAAACTTAAATGCAAATTATTTAGAATAACAGCTATATGTGTAATGATTAATGTAGAAAAATAAAAGCTGAAAATGACATGCATTTAAAATGTGCAAGCTGCACTAGGCAGTCATAGTTATTAGAAAAGGCCATGGAAAAGCTAACTCAACATTGCTGAAATATGCACACCACAATTTAGAATTTGACCTTAATGTGACATGCTTAGAAATATTCTTCATAACTACAGAATGTTCTGGTTTAACAAAATGTGTTGCTTTTTGCAAGGCAACAGTTCATTCGCATTAGCTAAGCATCCTACTTTTTTATAGATCACATAATGCTTAATAGAATGGCTGTACACTTAGACAATAATTCGAGTTTGTGTTAAATGAAATGCATTAACTAACAGTGACATTGCAAGTTAAATTTCCTCTTCTGTAGCATATTTCATTGTTCTCGTAATGAAATATTTAATAATTAGAAGGTTGAGATGTGATCGATGCCTATGAAAACCAAAGCTCATGTTTCCAGATGCTACCCAAGTGAGGGTGGCTGTTACTAACTTTGTGATAAGGACTTTGCAAGCTGCAGGTTATTTTGTGGGAAAGGAAGAGCTGAACCTGCTCACAGACGAGTGATGTCTCCTGATTGAACCAGAGCGAAAGACGCCTACTACAATGTCTGCAACCTACTTTCATGTCTTTTATATTAGTGTATGTTCCTAGTGAGTTGGAGAGCCATTTTAGAGACACTTTTCAGAACCCTTTTTCAGAGCTTTTTCCCTCAGGTTTTCTCCCAGACCTTTGACTTGCGCTTTTACCCATTCCCTTGTACCTTTGACAGTTGTGGCTACTGCTGCTTCGGTTTATCTTTTACTTAATGTGATGCTTTATTTTACAGTTTGCAACTGTATATTGGTTTGTTCATTTTGTTGATACTCAGATGGGTTCTATGAACTATTCTTCATGGGAAGTTCGGCTGCTTTAATTTAGCCTTGAGCTTTATTCTCTCCTGATCTCACTTTTTTCCTTTCTAACCTGGACTTTTAATGGGTTTTACTAAATTCTGAATTCCTATCTTGAGCTTTAGAAATGGGACTTTATTTCTTTATGGAACGTGCTTTCTGTACTATTTGATTATATGTTCTAACCAACCCTTTTTTGAGATTTCTGTAACTTACTGAAGATTTATTGACTAATCTGAATAAACCAAGAGAAAGTAAACTTACTAATCTTTTAATGAGAAATAAAGGTTTTAACACATCATTCAAACTCTCATCATTGACTCAACTAAAATTGAAATTGTAATTTGATTTGTAATGCCAGAAATAGCTCTTTGAGTCAAAATACGGTGGCAAAGATCCATCACCTAAGGTGAGGTCCCTGAAAAAGACACGGGAACGGGCTTGACCCTGTGAGTGATGATAATAGAAGGTTGACTGTGTTTATTTAAAATTGGGCCCCTTCCTATCAGTGGTGTCCATGTTCTCAGTGATAGGAGGGCCGATAGATGTTTTGTCCTTAAGGTAGTTTTCCAGCCTTGCATTTTGTGTACAATATATTTTTATTAATTTTCAAAGCAAAGGTTATACAGGTCACAATGTCACATGAGACACAACTGAATGTACAATATGTACATTAGATTCTTACAATCCTCCTTTCCTTTGTCTGATCACAATGAAACTAGAGTTTATGCTCAAAGCTTTGTGACACGTGTCTTTTATCCACCTGTAAATCAACTCTTGTTTAGTTAATATTCTTCTACTTTGTTTATGAATATTGTCGTATATTCAACTTTATGTTAATGGACCACATAAAATATAAACCCCAAAACTACTCCCCCTTTCCCTCCTCGTTTCTCCGACATCTCACATCACTCAAACACCTGTCAGTGTTACCTCTATGCCTCTCCTCTGTACAGTGAGCTGACTACCGTATGCAGTTTGTTTCCATCTGTATTATACCCAAGGCTCAAATCTTAGGTAGAACAAGGTGGAGGCATCGCAACTGTGTCAGATATTTGAGGCAGGGGACCATATTTTGTTCAATTTCTTTCAGATTTCAGAAAATTATGCTTTAATTTCTCCACTGCAATCATATGCCATAACAACTGTGCACATAGACCTTCGGATGGGATTGCTTTTTTCTTCCAATACAACATGATCAGGCACTTAACGACCCATATTAAGTTTTGCTAGTATGTTTGCCCCACTTATCTTGTCCCCCTTTCATTTTCAACAACACTATGAACATATTTCTGGGTAAGTTCTCTACTGTAATTGCATCAAGTTGGTTGAGTATTTCTTCCCAAAAGGGTTAGAATTTGTCACAGTCCCACTATGTATGTATATGAGTACCCTGCTCGGTTCCGCATCACCAGGATAAACCTAGGTACATAGGAATCTGGGTGTATTAGTTTCAATCTGCTAGAGGTCAGATACGATCATATAACTAATTGATATTCTCACTCACAATATGGGATGCTCCTGAAACATTTATTCAGGATGTGCCATGTATACCCCCATTCTGTCTTGCTAAATTCACTCCCCAACTCTGATCCCCATTATGTTAGGTAAGATGGGAAGGCAGTCTGTCAGGTGGTATTATAGTTTTTTAATTAGGCCTTTGGATACATTGTATACTAAAAGGGATTTTTCAAATGGTGTTAATGGTCTAGTGGCTGCTTTTTTAATTTGTGGTTGCTTAACTCAATGCTTGATCTGGTTATATTTCATTTTATCTGTTTCAGATAAGTTAAAAGCTTTTTTGTAGTCCATAAGGGACTTTATTTGTCCTTTCTCGCACATGTTCCTCATCATTAGGCAGCCTCTCTTTTGCCAGTTCAGTAATATTACTGGGTCCATCCCCGGGGAAAAAGCAGGGTTATAGTGGATAGGAGAGTGGGGGGAAAAGGTTGCAGCTAGACTATTCCATTGCCATTTTGTAACCATATCATTAGTGATTACTTGGATATTTCTGACATAGAAAGTGATTTTGGATGCACCTCTTTTGCTAGTCACAGATAGTCCTAGAGGGAATGCCCTACCACTGCTCTGTTGATAAATAGCTTTTAAGTCCCTAGAGGACCAATTTTCCTGTATACACAGCTGTATGGCATTGCAGTACTGCATAATATTCAGGCAGGCAAAACCCGCTCTATATAGTGGTGCCATCAGTATTTATTTTATTTATTTGCATTTCCACCGCATATAAACTTTAACATTTGATCTTGTAGGGCTTTTAAATCTGATTATGGGAAAAGTGCAGACAAAGTTTGAAAAAAGTATAATCAGGGAGGATGTTCATTTTTTTCCCACACTAATTCTCCTCAGCCACAACATGTATTGGGCCTTCCACCTGTTTACCCGAGCCTTAAGATGGGCTGAGTTTGCTTTAGTTAGTTTAGTTACCACTGAGCCTGTAATGTGTATCCCAAAGTATGGGCAGAGGGCCCTTATTTGGGAGTCTCCCACACATTTTGTGATCTCAGGCAGAGAGAGCAAAGGCCCTATATAGTCATTAGAAATGTAAGAAATTGGGTTACTGACTGAGGGGGGTGAAACCCTTCTCAAGCAGCTATCACAATTCTTCTAAGGGTAAAGTGACAAGCAAACCCAAAATTAACCTGTGCTCAACCCTTGGGTAGCTTGGCACAGAGCAGTCAGGCTTAACTCAGAGGCAATGTGTAAAGTATTTGTGCAACACTTAAAACAGTAACACAGTGAAAACACACCACAAAAGAAGTCCACAACAGGAGTAGAAAAATATAACGTTTTTATAATAAATAAAACAAAACCAAAGGAACAAAAATCTAATTAGTTGAACCAGAGATATTGAAGATTAAAGTTTTTAAAGAAAATAGCACCAAAAGGTGTAAAGCGCCTACTGTGGCTATCTGTTCGCGCTGTACCGGGAAAGGTACAGGACCCAGTTAGGCCCGCTGAACAAAAGTACCTTCAATCCTGGTTTGGTGAGCATTGCGTGGATCCACGTCAAAGATGCATCATGCAGCCGAGGTGGTGCATCAGTTCCGAGATTTGGTGAGGCTGCGGTGCGAAGTCCTGTTCCATCGACGACGAGGATCTCGCCAATGGGGCTTGCAATGCAAAGACTGGAATCAGTGTTGCGTCGTGCAGTCCAGGCGATTCATCAGTTCTGAGGAGCTGTGAGGCTGCGATGCAGAGTCCGTCGTCATTGAGGCTGCCATCGACATGAGATGCAATGGCCTATACTGAGGATGTATCGCGCAGTGACGGTTCCAAAGGTCCAATCCATGCAGCAGCAAAGATGTGTAGGTTCTGCTCTTGGTTTCAAGGCAGCAGAGGAGGTGCTTAGGTTCTGCTGGGTTCACAGAGGCTAGCAAAGCACCTCAAGCCTACTTCCAAAAATCCAGGACTGGAGTGGCACCACTTGGCAGAGTAGACTCACAGATGGCAGAGTCCAGGTGCAGAAGCAAGGTTGTTAGAACTTGTGCCTTTGAAATGCGGAAGAAGCTTCCAGAGATTTCACTTTGAAGTCCCCAGGCATCCTGCCTTCCCTGTCCAGGCTCCAGACTAACTACAGAGGGTATACAGCCCTTTGGGTAGAAGCAGGACACAGCCTATTCAGGTGTAAGTGGGGCTGTGCCCAGCTCCTCCCTCCCATCCTGCCAGTGATGGTCCATCCAGGCACACCTAAGCTCCCCATTTTGTGTGGCTATGTAGGAGGAAAACACAAAGCCCAACTGTCAGCTACACCCAGTCATGTGACCAGAGACAGGCTACAGGCACTAAATGGATAAGGCAGAAAAATGCCAACATTCCAAATGTATCATTTTCAGTATGGCAATTTAAAATCTGAATTCACCATAATTTAGGATTTTAAATTGTGATTCCAGAGACACCAAACTTGAACTGGTCATTTCTTCCCATTTGGAAATTATACTCATAAATGTAATAAGGCAACTCCAATGTTATCCTACGGGAGAGATAGGCCTAGCAATAGTGAAAAATGAATTGCAAAGTTTTTCACTTCTAGGATATGTAAAACTTAAAAGTGCATGTGCTTATTTTTAAATACATTGCACCCTGACCTCTGGGCTTTCTGGAGCCTACCCTAGGGGTGCCTTATATGTATTAAAAAGGAAGATTTGAGCCTGGCAAAAGGTTTATTTTGCCAGATCAAATTGGCAGTTTAAAACTGCTCACACAGACTCAGCAATGACAGGCCTGAGACAAGTTTATAGTGCTACATAAGTGGGTGGCACAGCCAGTGCTGTAGGCCCACTAGTAGCATTTAATTTACAGGCCCTGGGTACATGTAGTACCACTTTACTACGGACTTATAAGTAAATTACATTTGCCAATTGCAGATAATCCAATAGTACCATGTTTAAAGGAGAGAGCACAAGCATTTTAGCACTGGTTAGAAGTGACAAACTGAGCAAAGTCTTAAAGCCAGCAAAAACGAGATCAGGTAAAATGGAGGAGGAAGGCAAATAGTTTGGGGGAAGACCACTCTAAGCTGACAGGTCTAAGAAGCAAAAAGACTAATTGTGTTCTCTTTCTTCCAAATAGTATCCCCTTGATAATTGGGTTGTCGCTTATTAGAGCTGCCAGGCATTCCTTAGCGAGGACGGAAAGAATGAGTGGCAAGGAGCAGCCCTGTCTCGTACCCCTTCGAAGTTGAACTTTGTTTGAGACAATTCCATTGACTTTAATTCCGGGCTTTAGATGTGCACAATTTGCCAGAATCTGTTTTTTTATGACTGGGGTAAATGCAATTCTGTCTAATACCTCTTTGAGGAAGATCTATCTCACCCTCTCAAGCTCTTTCTTCACATCTAAAGATGCTTGGAGGGCTAGGGTTGCCCTAGATTTACATTTTTCTACTAGATGAACTACTTTTAGGGCATTATAAGCACACTGTGTCTTTATACGAAGCCCACCTGATGTGGCTCAATTAATGCTGGGAGAACCTTATTTAGTCTCTGTTAGAAATGGGGTTTCTGGTTGGCTAGGGTATGCACCTAAGCCAGGCAGAACCCACCACTCTAGTCAGGGTAAGGGAGTTACACACACAAGATGACCCCTGATCACCCCCTTGGTAGCTTGTCAGAGAAGTCAGGCTTACCCTAGAAGCAATGTGTGAAGCATTTGCACAACACACACACACACCAGTGACGCACTAGGAACACCACAAAAAGAGAGTCCACACAAGGTTATATAAAAATATCACTTGTATTATATAGAAACACATAGACCACAATTACATGAACCACTTATTACCTTGCCAACTAGGCAATAGTAATAACATCACCTGTATCATAATCACTTTGCCATAAGGCCATCATCATACACAACAGTTAGGGCAGTAGGTAAATACTTATAAGTTGCACATGTCCTACAGACCTTGTGAAAACCTTATGCATAACACCACATTTAGTGCACCCTCACTGTGCATATTATGCTGGTTAGGGCACACATAAATCATAATCACTTTGCCACCATTAGGCAATATTCATCATATCATAGGTAGTGCATGGATGCAATTAATCATATCTTGCACTGGTTATAAATCACCATGATTTCATTACTGGGTGAAAAATAGGCCAAATACATTAGGAAAAATAGGCCAAACACTTTGGATTACCATAATTTCACCGCTGATTACATACTGGGCCTTTCCTTACTCCAGCCCATGTAGGCCAGCTACCGGCTGAGCACCAATGGGCCAAACTATGCAGGCCTGGATTAGTATCGGGAGCCACCCGGGTTGGGTTCCCAGGCTGTAAGGGCCGGTACGCTACCACCAACCGTGTGGTAGCCGATCTGAATGGACTCTCCCTTCCTGATGTGACTGTACGGCTGCTCACAGTCCCGCATCAGGAGGCGCAAGAGGTTTCCTTCCCTGGAGTGCGGGCGGCAAAGCTCCTGGGTACTGGAGCACATCCTCATGGTGCTCGGGATGCCCGGCGTCCTGCTGGGCGGGGCTGTGGCGAGTCGTGGCTACTCTGCCTTGCATCGGGAGGTTGCTAGACAATGCTTAGTGCCCTGCAGCATTGGTGGAGCAGCCAGACGGGGATCTGGGTTTTCCTGCACAGCGGGAGTAGATCGGCCCGGACTCGGGCCCCAGGTAGTGTGCGGCGTAGCGCCCCAGGCAGGCTGCTCCCTCCTGTCAGCCCACAGTAAGAGTCCCCCCCCCCCCAAGCTCTCTGGCAGTAAGCATGCAGTGCCATATTAGAGCCTGGCACACAGCGCGCTGGCCACAGTGAAGCACCCAGAGAACTTGCCAACAGCACACGCTGGTGCCCCACCATAAAAGCGCTTCTCCCTGCGCTTGGCTTTAAAAATAAAAGGGTGAAGGACACAGCGCTCACAACGCGCTGTTTTTGCAAATTAAGTAAAGAGCGGTCCAGTCCTTTCCCTGCCCCAGCCAGTAGCAGCAACTGCAGGCAGTCTAGCTGCACACAAATCAGGGGCAGCGCTCCTCGCACAGCTCCCAGCCCTCCTTCCAGACAGGTTACATTTAGATCCAGCAATGATCTTTCTGAAGTCTTTTGTATCCCTGAGACTTCCAACAGGAGGCAAGCACACTTAAGCCCTTGGAAATTCTCCACAAGCAGGATACCACAGCAGGGCAAAAAGAGTCAGTCCTTTTCCTCTCTCTACCACAGACAGAAGCAGCAATTGCAGGCCAACCCACCCCTCACACAGAAAAGGCAGCACCCCTCACACTTTCTTTTCGCTCTTCTTCTTGGCAGGGTCCTCTTGTTCCTTGAAGTAATCGAAAGTCCTGGGGTTTTAGGTGCAATATTTATACCCCATTTTGTCATTGTTCTCTTTGCTGTTAGGGTCACTGAACCCAGTCCAAACCAGTCCTGTACTCCCTGGTGCAGCATGACCACAGGGGGCGGAGACAGCATTGTGAAAAAGGAGACACAGCCTATTCAGGTGCAAGCGAAACACCTCCCACCACTCTAAATGCAGACCAGGTCTATTCATCCCAGCGATGAGTCACCCAGGCAAGGCAGGGCACACGTCAACCCCCCTAGTGACTGTTTAGAGTGAATGCACATCCCCAGCTCCTGTCAATCAAACACCAGACGCTGAATACACAAAAAGCCAGAGGCAAACAGAATGGTAAATTAAGAAAATACCCACTTTCTAAAAATGGCATTTTCAAACTCAGAATTTAAAAAACACATTTACCAAAGGGTGTGTTAATAAAGTGCAGCCCTAATGATAAGCCAATGATAAGCCTATGGGACAGACAGCCTTTCAATAGTGAAAAACGAAATACACAGTATTTCACTGTCAGGACATGTCACACACACCAGTACATGGCCTACCTTAGGGGTGCCTTACATGTAAGGAAATGGAGGGTTTGGGCCTGGCAAGTGGGTGCACCTGCCAGGACAACATAGGAATTTACAACTGTGCACGCAGACATTACAGTGGTAGGTCTGAGACACATTTACAGGGCTATTCATGTGGGTGGCACAACCAGTGCTGCAAGCCCACTAGTAACATTTGATTTACAGGCCCAGAAACCGGTCCTAGGAAGCTTGTTTCCGGTCCAGGGAAGACATGGCTTGGCAGTTCGGGCTGGACTGTTCCCATGAGGCACAGGGTCAGACTGATTTGCATATGGCCATGTCTGAACTGGGGTGGTGGAGTGAGCTAAAGAATGATGATGGATTAAACCCAGATCAGTTGACTGGGGGTGAGTGTTTGATTGGCTCAAACGTTCCGTCCATCATCCCCTTTTGTATCGCTTTACTAGGGACACACCAGTAAATCAAATATGCCAATCATGGATAACCAATCATATCACAATTTATACAGAGGGCATATGCACTTTAGCACTGATCAGAAGTGGCAAAGTGCTGAGAATCCTATAGCCAACGAAAACAGAGTCAGAAAAATAGGAGGCAAAAGGCAAAAGTCTGGGGATAAACTGGTGGGCCAGGTCTAACAGTCTCTCAGTTAGGATTTGGTAAAGATGAACAAGTTACTTACCTTCTGTAACATCATATCTGGTAAAGACTATCTAGGAGCAGATTCTTTACCTTTGAATTTGCCAAGGCGTCAGAATGGATACGGAACATTTTTCATGAGCAGTACTCCTGTCCGCCGGTAGGTGGCGTCGATCGGCGTCGTCCATGCCTGAAGTGATGTCCGAGTCACCTATTTAGGCGCCACCTTGGCGCGCTGATGTCGGTTACTTTTCACAACTTTCCACGCCAGAAGTGCGGAGTCATGAAGTGCACTGACACTGGTGTGTCCAAACTATGGCCCTGAAAGGGATCCACCCCAACCCCAAGAAATGAGTCCGTAGAACAGGGAGGATGGGTGGTTCAGTAAGGAATTTCCGGCTAGATATTGTCTTTGCCAGATAAGGCGTTACCGAAGGTAAGTAACTTGTTCATCTGACAGACTCTTCTAGCCACAGATTCCTTACCTTTGAATAGATACCCAAGCAATACCATTCCCTTTGGTGGGTCTGCAGGCAACTTTAAACAAGGAAATCCTGCAGGATAAAACGGGCGAAATGCATTTCGCCCTAAGTGGGAAGGGTATGCCCAGACGTGGGTCCTGTGCTCACTACGCCACTGGAGTCAAGCTATCCTGGCTGATGAAGGCTGATAGACTGAAACCGGTCCTAGGATGCTTGATTCCGGTCCAGGGAAGACATGGCTTGGCAGTTCGGTCTGGACTGTTCCCATGAGGCACAGGGTCAAGACTGATTTGCATATGGCTATGTCTGAACTGGGGTGGCGTGGTGAAGCAAAATAACGATGGATTAAAGCCAGATCTGTGACTGGGGGTGAATGTTTGCCAATGTGCAGCATTCCGTCCATCATCTTGTGTGTTTTGCATTTCGCCCTAAGTGGGAAGGGTATGCCCAGACGTGGGTCCCGTGCTCACTACGCCACTGGAGTCAAGCTATCCTGGCTGATGAAGGCTGATAGCCTGAAACCGGTCCTAGGATGCTTGATTCCGGTCCAGGGAAGACATGGCTTGGCAGTTCGGTCTGGACTGTTCCCATGAGGCACAGGGTCAAGACTGATTTGCATATGGCTATGTCTGAACTGGGGTGGCATGGTAGAAGCAAAATAACGATGGATTAAAGCCAGATCTGTGACTGGGGGTGAATGTTTGCCAATGTGCAGCATTCCGTCCATCATCTTGTGTGTTTTGCATTTCGCCCTAAGTGGGAAGGGTATGCCAAGACGTGGGTCCCGTGCTCACTACGCCACTGGGGTCAAGCTATCCTGGCTGATGAAGGCTGATAGCCTGAAACCGGTCCTAGGATGCTTGATTCCGGTCCAGGGAAGACATGGCTTGGCAGTTCGGTCTGGACTGTTCCCATGAGGCACAGGGTCAAGACTGATTTGCATATGGCTATGTCTGAACTGGGGTGGCGTGGTGAAGCAAAATAACGATGGATTAAAGCCAGATCTGTGACTGGGGGTGAATGTTTGCCAATGTGCAGCATTCCGTCCATCATCTTGTGTGTTTTGAATCATGGATAACCAATCATATCACAATTTATACAGAGGGCATATGCACTTTAGCACTGATCAGAAGTGGCAAAGTGCTGAGAATCCTATAGCCAACGAAAACAGAGTCAGAAAAATAGGAGGCAAAAGGCAAAAAGTCTGGGGATAAACTGGTGGGCCAGGTCTAACAGTCTCTCAGTTAGGATTTGGTAAAGATGAACAAGTTACTTACCTTCTGTAACATCATATCTGGTAAAGACTATCTAGGAGCAGATTCTTTACCTTTGAATTTCCCAAGGCGTCAGAATGGATACGGAACATTTTTCATGAGCAGTACTCCTGTCCGCCGGTAGGTGGCTGTCGATCGGCGTCGTCCATGCCTGAAGTGATGTCCGAGTCACCTATTTAGGCGCCACCTTGGCGCGCTGATGTCGGTTACTTTTCACAACTTTCCACGCCAGAAGCGCGGAGTCATGAAGTGCACTGACACTGGTGTGTCCAAACTATGGCCCTGAAAGGGATCCACCCCAACCCCAAGAAATCAGTCCGTAGAACAGGGAGGATGGGTGGTTCAGTAAGGAATTTCCGGCTAGATATTGTCTTTGCCAGATAAGGCGTTACCGAAGGTAAGTAACTTGTTCATCTGATAAGACTCTTCTAGCCACAGATTCCTTACCTTTGAATAGATACCCAAGCAATACCATTCCCTTTGGTGGGTCTGCAGGCAACTTTAAACAAGGAAATCCTGCAGGACAGAACGGGCGAAATGCCCGTCCCATTGGACCTGACTGTCCAGGGAATAATGCTTGGGAAACGTGTGCAGGGAAGCCCACATTGCTGCCTGGCAGATTCCCAGGACTGGGACTCCACGTGCTAACGCAGTGGTCACAGCTTTAGCTCTGGTGGAATGAGCCCATAAGCCTTCAGGAGGCTGCTTCTTTGCCAGTGCATAGTAGATCTTGATGCAGAGAATGACCCATCAAGGGATGGTCCATTTACGCACTGCCTGACCTTTCATCGCACCAACATATCTGACAAAGAGTTGGTCGTCCACCCGAACTCTCATGTGCGGTTGTATTAGAACGACAATGCTCTTTTTGCGTTCAGACTGTGGAGTTGCTCCTCTTCCTTATAGGGATGGGGAGGAACGTGGAAGGTGGGCAAGGCAACAGATTGTCTCACTTTCGGCAAGAAAGAGGCCCTAGAGCAAAGCACCAATTTGTCCGGATAAACTGATAAGAATAGAGGCTTGGAAGATAAAGCCTGCAGCTCACTCACCCTCCTGGCTGATGTAATCACCACAAGAAAGGCTGTTCTATTGGTGAGCAACATGAGGGGAAAATTGTGAATGCTCAAAAGGAGCACACATTAAGAATGTGAGGGCCAAATTAAGGTCCCACAGAGGCATATTAAAAGGAGAAGGGGGGAACATAAATCTATTCACATTAGGGGACTTAAATGAAGAGGGTTGGTCAGGCAGCCTCAAGAAGGGAGACAAAGCAGAAAGATAACCCTTCAGAATGCTCAAAGCAGAGCCCTGCTTGGAAAGGATATGAATAAAAAGCAGAATATCAGAAAGGGAGGCAGAAAGTGGGTCAATGGAATTTTCAGTACAATATGATACAAATGGCTTCCAACGGCAGACATATACCGTCTTGGTGGAGGGACGCCTGGTTGCCAGAATAGCATTGCAGACTTCAGGAGGAAGGTCAAAAGCTATCAACTGTCGCTGCTTAATCTCCATGCAAGAAGGCGGAGAGATGACAGGTTCGGGTGGGGGACCCTCCCATGCTGCTGTGACAGAAATTCCTACCGAAGAGGCAGCCTGAACAGAGGCTTGACACTCATGCTCAGAACCCCAGGATACCAGACTCTCCATGCCAAAACCGGAGCCACAAGGATGACGTGGGCTTGGTCATTCCTGATCTTCTTGAGAACTCTGGGCAGGAGTGGTATGGGAAGAAAGGCATACAGGAGGCCTGAGCACCACTCGAGATAAAAAGCATCTCCAAGCGTGAGCAACCTTGGAAACTCCAGTGCGCAAAACTGCTGATATTGCACGTTCTTGGCAGACGGCGCACAGATCTAACCAAGGCTCTCCCCACTGTTGAAAGCGCCCTTGGGTTATTTTCGGGTGCAGATGCCATTCGTGATCCGCTACGCATCGACGGCTGAGTTTGTCCGCTCTGGCGTTCAGAGAACCTGCCAGGTGTTAAACCACCAGGGATATGCTCTGCTGTTCCAGCCATGTCCAGAGAGGCAGGGCCTCTTGACAGAGGGTCCATGACCCCACCCCACCCTGTTTGTTTCAGTATCACATGGCGGTGGTGTTGTCCGTGAACACTGGCACTAGCCTTTCCTTGATGGAGGGTAGAAAGGCTTTCAATACCAGTCGGATCGCACGGAGCTCCAGCATGTTGATGTGGAGTCTGGATCTTGCCAGAGACCAGAGTCCTCTGATCTACACCTCTTCCAGGTGGCCGCCCCATCCTAGGAGTGATGCATCTGTCACTACTGTGAGATCTGGTTGGGTAAGGGAGAGGGGTCTACCTCTGACTCAATTGTTGTTCATTAGCCACCACTGCAGGTCCTTTGCAGTTCCATCCGAGATCTGGACCATGTCGGAGAGATTCCCTGATGCTGCGCCCATTGGAACTTCAGGTCTCACTGTAGAGCCATCATATGCCATCAGACATGCGTCACCAGGAGGATGCAGGAGGCCATGAGGCCCAGCAGCCCCAGAGTCAGTCTCAACGAAACCCTAATATAGGCTGAAACATTGGTATCATAGCCTCAATTACCTGGACTTGCCGCTCAGGAGGATAAACTGACACTCCTCAGCTCCGATGAAAGGGAGTGTCTGAGAGGGGGCCAGGTGTGACTTCGGCATGTTGATAGTGAACCCCAGCGAATGCAGGAGGTTTGTCATAGACATGGGAAGGTGTTCTATGAAGCATCCTAGTTGTTACCCACTGGATTGTGGGGAAGGAAATAATTCCTTTTGTTTATATTACCCTCACACACCCTAGTGGTGTCATGCTTCATCATCGGGTCACCCTGACTGCTAAAGGTCAGGGTGGGCTCAACCGTTTTTCAGGGAGCTCTTGAAAGATATGGCCAGGGGGTCTTAAAGATTAAAAATCCTCAGGCAGTTCTCAGTATCCCTTTATTCTTGGAACTGTCGGGGATATTAAAATATAAAAAGCATATAAAGGGTCAATTGGATGTTTGTGGTCCTATGACCCTAGTGCCAACATGTTTCAGCCCAATAAGTGGCCAAAAAATGGTCCTGGGCTTTCTTCAGGGCAACAAAAGATATTCCCTCCCTGGAAAGAGCAGAGGGACAGTACCAAGCTACTCCTATTTTTGTGAAGGAAGGGCAGATAGCTGCTCCTTCATATGAACAGAAGATAAACTTATCTTGTGCTTTATGGTTTCCTTTTTACTCCATCTGTAAAAAAAGGATAAAAAGAAAAGAAAAAGAGAACATAACGCAACAACATTATTATGGTGCTAATTGCTTCCCATAGGTGATGTGCTTTCAAATTACACCCATGCTCATCCATCAGGGAGGGTGAGTGCAAGCCATCTCTCATCATATCTGTCTGGTACGCATTTGCCAGGGTAATCTGTAATCACTATTTTTAGTGTTGTATATCGTGAAGTGGCGATATACATCACATTCTGCTTCTAATCAATTTCAGGTGTTTGTGTAGTCGGTTCGGAAGCACCAGCGTGACACTCACATCAAACCACACAGTTACCCAGTCAATCGTCTAAAAATTCATTCATACTATTTACACATCCTTCTCTCCCTTACCCCGTTTTGGGAGAGGTAACTCATCTCAGGGAATCGCAGTGAGAGGGGTAGCCCTTTAGTCAACTCTGAGCGTCATGTGGAAGATGCCGATTGCAAGTTTCAGCGTGAAACAGGGGGAGACATAACAGAGAAAGAACAGGCACCGATTTGCCTTTAGTAAATCTAAAACGATTATCGTTATCCCCGCATACCTGTATGTGAAGTGTCTCGCACAGCGCCTTTCGCTATACTCACTTCGTCAAGGGTCCTGCCCCGTGTGCTAACCTACTTGGTTCTGCGTCCCCGGGCTTTCGCCCCATTGATAGTTTGCCACCTGTATTTGAAGCCGGCATTGTCGCGCTGATCTACGCGGCGGGGGGCGTGTCCCTACGTGGAGGTACGCTTCCATAAAAGTGGATGGACGTGCATGCAGCGTGTTCCTATCTTAGAACTCTGGGTATTGTAGTCCCTGAATTACTTGGTGTGATCGTGACACCATTATGAATCTTTCAAGTACTTTCCCAAATGTTTATGTATGATTACTATTATAATACGGCCATTGCGGGAAAAACTGAGGTGTAAATAGTCACCAGTATGTCCCCTGATAAACCGCAAAAATGCCTCAGTGCACTTTTTATTTCTCAATTGAACTTTATACATAACTTCCATCATGTTTACACTAGTGTGGTTGTGACTCTAATCCGTATGTTTCAAGTATTTTCCCTCCATGTCTATGCCCAAATCATAATGTAATTAGGACAGTGCGGTAAAAAAGGGGGGGTTCCACTAATCACCAATGTGCCCAGGATAAAACTATGTATGATGAAAATATCGCAGTGCGCTTCTTATTTTGCTATGTTCCCAGATAGAATGTAAATACCACCATTTAGACTATATTGCGCCGTGTAGTTGGTACTGGCGCAGCTGTATATGTCAGTTGTTTTTACTGCATGACAAATCTAGATGACCCGTTTGTTTGTCTATTTCTGATTCAATTGATTCCATGGGATGGAATCGTTCAATGCCTTTTCGTGAGTCCTCAGCCGATAGACCCAACGTTGCTCACGTTCGAGCAGTGTCTTTGTCAAATTGCAACCTCCCTTTATCTTCTCAATCACTGTCCACTTTAAGTCTACGTCAGTGTGATTTTTTTCTAAGTAGTGGGATGTCAGTTTGGTTGCAGATACAGACCGCCTTATTGTGCTGCGGTGTTCGCTTATGCGTACCTTCACCTTCCTACTGGTCATGCCAACATACATAAGCTGAAACCGCTAAAGGGGTTTGGCCCATTGGACAAGGAGCAGGTAGGACCGTAATACTTATCCAAAACAAGGGGGGGGAGGGGGTACCTGCCTCCTTTGCTGTTTTTTTAAGCTAAAATCTCTTTAAAGCATCTATCAAACAAACGTTTTATGTTTGATTTTAGGTTATTTATTAAACCAGTTTGTTTAAGATTTTTTTCATATATTTTTTAGCAAAACGTTATTTTCCACACGTGGGAAAAGAAGATCCACATATATTTCAATAACCAAAAACAATTAATACATAAAACAATTCACAAAATTACATTCATAGACGAAAACAAAGCACATTAAAAAAATTACAACAATCCATAAGTAGAACATTGTTTTTTACATCATGTTCAGTAAACATCAGTGGAAGAGGTGTGGTGCAGCGGCCAGGGAAGCTGACTTCGGAGCACAGGGCTCACGGTTTGATCCCCGGCTCCGGCGGCAGCTCAGCACCTTGTGACTCTGGGCAATAGCTCACTTAATTTCCACGACGGCCCCCAGCGCCTTGAGACCCGTAAGGGTGAGTAGTTCGCGCTTTACAAATACGGATTTATATTTATATTTAAACACATGGCAAGCCTTCTGACTGTTACTTAAGCCAAAAATAGAGGCAATGCCTAACACAGGGAACTTCTTTCTGCAAAGCAACGGGGGGAGGGAAATTTATTTTGTAGTCCTATTCCCTCAACCACAGGAAATATTCTTTTAACAGTTCCTCGGTGTTGTTAGTGGAATGCCAACGCGTTTCAAAGCACAGGCATGTAAGTACTGTGCCTTTCTTCAGGGCTTCTTATTCAGGAGTGTTTAGCGAAAATCTGCAAAATGATGCAAAAAAAACGGGGTGTAAAAGACATTGTGTGACGAATCTACATGTTTTTTAGAAAATAAAGAGCGCCTCTCCTGCATTCCAACAGGTTCGGTGCACTTACTGGACAAACTGTTACCTGTGGAGACTTGGTTGTACTTATTATGGAAACAAAGTCGCGAGTCTGCGTCTGCTTTTGCTTTGAGTCAGGACGACAGGGTTTGGTGATTTAAACGAGGGTTGTGCGAAGTATCATATTTCACTGCAATGATATCAAACGTAGAGTGCCAATAGTTACTTATGGCCGCTCGCATTGCATCTTAACTGACAATTAGGAATACATAAACGACGTGTACCTTTCCATGGACGGGAATTTTACGCTTCTGCGGGTCTCGATTCAAACGCGTCCTGATTTCCTAAAAGCATACATTTGTGTCAGTTACCAAACCAAAGCAGTCCGCTATCTATGGTACGCACGGGTACTGCTCGAATTTTCAAAACTTACTTGTGCCACACTTGTTTGAATCTTTCAGTTGTCATTTCTCCAACAGGTTACTCGAGTGGGGGCATTTCTCGTCAGAACATATGCGCGTTAAGCAGCGCTGGGTCTCATGGGAAATATAGTTTACACATTCAACCAATGGCTCTAGTCGCTGCGGGAGTACTAAGGCTTCTCAGACAGGTGCATTGTGGGACGTGTGGTTTACATGGTAGAAAATTATGTTCTAGACAATTCTGTCATTCCATTTAACCCTGTGACTGCGCTGTTGTATTTTAAGATAAGATACGCCTCTTTCTGAATTAAGGCTGTGTCAATATCCATTAACCGTTTTGTTGTATTCAATGCCACCAACACTGTCCACTTTAATTCCTTTTCACTATGGGATTTTTCGATAAAATGTTCAACCATCGGGGCTGTCAATACTTTTTTTTATTCTGGAACGATGTTGTGTAATACGTTGGTTCACTTGCTTGTTTGTCTTGCCTACGTATAGTTTCAGGCAAGGACAAAGGAGCATAAACCACGTTTTTGGTCTTGCAGTTCCAAAATTCTGAATGGCGCCATCTAATAGTGTTATGAACAAATTCCGATACTTCTATTGTGAACTGACACTGAACAATTTCCACATTTGTGGTGGCCCGTGACAGGTTTGAGATGCCATTGCGATCGAAGATTCCCTTTAGCTTCTGTGGGGAAAATATCTGCCCTTACGATTTGCTGGCCAAAGCTCTGATTTTTCTTCATTGCGAACAGAGGCTTCGGAAGGGGACATTCCAAATTTTCTAACAAATGCCAGTTCTTTAATATGATTTGCTTGAATTTATTCGTGTCAGGGCCAAAGGTTGTAACGCACACTAGCCTCTCTAGTTGTGGCTTCTCTCTCTTGGTGAGGAGTTCTTCGCGGGGTGTATACCAGGCTCTTTTTATTGCGTCTTTCAGCAGTTTCTTTGGGTAACCCCTCAATCATTTGTTCACGAAAGATGGCTGCATGGTATTCATAATCAATTTTCCTAGAACAATTCCGTCGGATCCGCAACAGCTGTCCATATGGAAGGTTTTCTTTCAGACTTCTGGGGTGAGCGCTCCTGTGGTGTAGGATGGTATTTTTGTCGGTGGGTTTGCGGTGCAGTGAGGTTGTCAACCTATTCTCTTCTGGGGTAACCTCCACATCCAAAAATGTCATGCATGTCTTACTTGAGTCCAGGCTGAATTTTATATCTTCGTGGCGACTATTCAGCCAGCCATGGAATGTTTCCAGTTCTTCCTTGGAGCCATGCCAAAGGCACCAAACGTCATCTATGTAACGCAGCCACTGTGAATTTTGCTTCATACTGGGCCATGAAGAGTACCGCCATCTCTGGGGCAAAGGGTCCTTTTCACCTGGATAAAAAATGAATCTTCGAACTTAAAATAATTTTTACGAAGTGCAACCTCTGCTAGTTGGACAATGAATGACGTGGGTAACCTATGTGGGCGTGGTCTACCTTCCAAATATGTCTCAATCACTTGCAAAGCCTCATCTTGGGGTATCTGCGTGTAGAGCGAGGTTACATGGAATGAAACTATCCATTGTGTTGGAGCATCAAACTCTTGGCCTTCCACTTTGGTGATAAAATCAGTGGTGTCTCTTAAATATGATGGCACTTCGGTCAAATAAGGCTTCAAGAACAATCTACATATTTTGAAATGGGCTCCAGGAGAGAGTCACTGCCAGAGACTATCGGTCTCCCTGGAGGCTCATTAAGCCTCTTGTGGATCTTCGGCAGGAAGTAAATAACCGGGACCCTTGGAAATTTTTTGTATAAATAATCAAATTCTTTGGGTCCCAAAAAGCCACTGTCAAAGCCAGCTTTTAGTATTCCACTTATGAGTTCTTGCGTGGATCTCGTGTGGATCATCTCTAACTTGGCGGTACCATTCCTGATTGTGCACTTGATTCCTACTGGTCATGCCAACATACATAAGCTGGCAGGGGCACGTAATCAGGGAGAGATCATAGCCTGGGGCGAGCCCGCCTTCAGCAGCCAGTTGTCGAGATAGGGGAAGACTGGCACCCCATCCTGCAGAGATGAACTGCGACCACCGCCATCACCTTGGTGAACACCCGAGGAGCACTGGTAAGGCCAAAAGCGAGCACGGTGAACTGAAAATGCTTGTGGCCTACCGTAAACTGCAGGTAGCGCTGATGGGCAGGCAGGACAGGGATGTGAAAATAGGCGTCCTGCAAGTCCAATGCTACCATCCTGTCTCCTGGGTCCAGAGCAGGTAGGACCTGAGTGAATGTAAGCATCTTGAACGTCTCCTGTTTGAGGAAATAGTTGAGGGTTCGGAGATCTAGGATAGTATGAAGAGCCTTGTTGTCAGGATTCCTGCCACAACTCACCTCTCTTGACTATCACAATATACCTGCATGACTCATATCATTCCTCCCAACAATTTTGAATGAACAAACATCTGGTACCCGGACTTTTGACCATATTACATGCTGTTGGTAATAGCTAGCTGCAGTTGGTATTCCCAGGTTTGTTTGAGAAGGCTTAATAGCTTTTACAAATGTTTTCCCATGCATATGCAAGGCCAGGTTTCAGGAGCCACGGAACATCCAGAAAATCCACCAGAATAAGCATCAAGCAACCGGCATAGATGACCTCAACATGAACTTTACAGAAAACAGCCCTCATCAAATTAATCCCCTGCACCTGTTCTTTGCTATAAACAATTAGAACGCAACCTTTGTGAACATTATAAAACACCTTCTAGAAGACAGCCTCATCAAGTTAATTATCTACACCTGTTCCTTGTTACAAACAATTAGAATGTGACCTTTATGAACGTTCTAAAGCAGTCTTATTCAAAGACCGTCAACACTCACCCCCTTCGCTTAGCCTCTTTGCCTGCCACTTACCTGTTCCCCGGCTTCCAGGACTCCATCTTGCCAGCTTCCTTGATTCTCCCGCTTTGACCTCACCGCAAAGAACGACCCGCATTAGTCTCGCCCCTGGACTGGAAAAAAGAACAAGAAAAATAGGAGGGACGCATTAACTGACTTGATTTTACTACGTGCTGAGCTCAGTCGCAATATCGTGCTGCAAACAAAGGTGACCAATGTTTTTGTTCAACTTGTACATACTGTTGGCAGGGCTCTATCAGAGAAGACATGGGTGAAGCTAACCCCGTCCAAATTTGCTTGTGGGTTTGATGCTGAAGTCATACTCACTACAGTTTCGAAAACTTTGATGAAGGAGCCTCTACGGACAATCTAAATGAAAACAAAACAACAAAACTAAAGGTTAGTTGAGATTTTAAAAGCTTTTATGCGGTAGTACCTTAAGAGATAGAGTTAGTACTAGACTAAAGCCCTATTATTTGTATGTTTATAGGTACCATAAATGCCAGTACCATTTATCAGACTGATGTGAATGCCTGCTGCAGTGAATAGACGAGCCACAGGATCTTTTACTTTATTACGCTCTCTCCAGCCTAACCCCCTTCCCCCTGAAATTTGCCACCGGAGCAGTGTGTCCTCCTGTAAACCAAGGGCAAGTCTCAGGAGGATTTGGAAACTAGCGTCACCACCCCATTGGAATCATCTGGGGTCCAGGTAGGTGGCTTATGACACTTGTCCTATTTGGGGACCAGAAAGTAGTGGGAATAGCAACCACAGCATACTTCTGGCACCAGAGCTCTCTCTAAGGTGTCCCTTGGTCAAGAGAGCCATAACTTCCTCGCGGAGCAGGGACAAATGATCCTCCGTCAGTCGGTCGTAAGATAATGGCATGGAGGGAGGAGTAGTCTCAAAGAGGAGAAAGTAACCCTTTCGGACGATCTGCAGAACCCACCTGTCTGATGTTATGGAGTGCCAGTGGTAATGGCTGATCCTGCCACCAACTGGATGCCCATGATCTAAAAGAGCAAGATTAGGAAGGTTTGGAGGCTGCAGTTGCCGGGGGTGGTGGCTGGACTAGGCCACTGACTACCTGGCAGGTAGGAACTGCGCCCTCGTCCATGAAGAGGCTGGTAAGCTTGTGTGGCTCAGTGACTGGGATAGGGTTGGTGAGGTTGAAAGCCCCTTCCATGGCCACGAAAGTAGCGGAACGCAGACTGGGGATGTAACGCAGCTGAGAGGCCCAAGGACTTGGCCACAGCCTGTGAGTCCTTAAAGTGCTCCAGCGCTGAATCTGTCTGGTATCCGAAGAGACGGGTGCCATCGAAGGGCATGTCTGTGAGGGAAGCCAGGACATCCCCCGAAAAGCCAGACGTTCTCAGCCAGGCGTGGCATCTGAGGGACACTTTCGATGAAACCGCTCTGCCCAGCGAGTTGGTCATGTCCAAGCCACAGTGTATAGTGAACTTTGCAGTAACTGCTTGGGAGAGAATGGCCTGGGCCTCCTCCAGGACCTGTGGAAGCACTTGTGAAACAGTTTCCCACAGCATGTGGGAGTAGCGGCCCAATAAGCATGCGGTCTTCACTGACCACAATGCAAGGCTGGAGGAAGACATTTTTTTTTCCAAGCTGTCCAGCGCCTTGGATTCCCTGTCCGTGGAAGTGGTAGGGAATGCGCCATGGGAAGTGGAGGCTTGGACCGCCAAGCTCTCTGGGGTAGGATGTTGGGTGAGGAAATCTCGGTCTCCTAGAGAGGGGCGGTGGCAGCGGGCAATCATCGTATTCACAGGAGTCCCTGTGCTGGGTTTGGACGAGGTCCCCAGAAGGATGTCGGTGAGTGCTTCGTTAAAAGGAAGAATGGGTTCAGAGGATGATACTCCTGGGTGCACCCTCTCCATCAAGACGTTGGTTTTGACTCCCACTGAGGACAACTTAAGGTCGAGGGCTTCAGCCACACTCCGCACCACCATCGCATATGCAGCTCCCTCCTCTGTAGCCAAGGTAGGGGGAGAAAGACCGCCGGTATCTGGCGACGTATCAAGTCTGCTGGCATCATCCAGTTCCTCACACCAGTTCACGTCCTGATCATAAGGCTGGTATGCTAAAGGGTCCAGCGACCCCTACCATTCCTCCCGAGGCCTAGCCCTTCGGTATAAGGCTCAGGCTCTGACCTAGGACATGGAGGTCCTGTTGGTGCCCGAATCGGCATAATTTGATGTGGCTCCAGGTCTGGTTCGTGGATCAAAATGGGGCTGCTGCATCGGCAGCGCCTAAAGCATTGGCGTCAGGGCCAGACCCAGGGAAGGTCGAGGTGGAATGACCGGCGCCAGGCCGGATCCATGACTGGATCTATGGGGGACCATCGGAGCCTGAGCCACTGGCACGGAAACAGATGGGGCCCCCCTCCCACCCCACGGGACTCCAAGGAGCACCAGAGGGGTCTGGCTGCTCAAAAATGAGACGCATAGCCTCATAGAACTCTTACATTTGAGCGGCCGGCGCACCGGCTCTCGTAAAACTGGGGAGGCACGGAGTCGGCCCAGGCACAAGTTCCGAAGAACCAGGCCTCAAATGCCGATGTTCCATCGCCACGTCTGCTGACGGACAAGAAGTTGACGTGTCCTTCGACTTGTGTTTTTGTGCCTCTTACCTGAGTGCCCTGACAATTTCAAGTGGGACAAAGAGGACTTCGGACTCCTGGAATGATCCCAAGACCTTCCTTTCGAGCAGGACCGTGACTTCCTTGGAGTTGCATGCTGGGCCACTAGCAGCTTCAGGGACTGCTCCCTCAAAGCATTTGGCGCCATGGACCAGCAATCAGAGCACGACTTGGAGTTGTGGTCGCGCTCCAGACACCACAAACACACGAAGTGCGGTTCCGTTACCAACATGACAGGCGCCATAGGGTTTAAAACCTGTCTTCCTCAATGACATTCCCCGCAAGCCAGGATGAAAAAACCTCATAAAAAACTTCAACAAAATTCTGTAAAAATCCTGTCAAAAACTGACAGAAGGGTAGCGCTTCTTTTGGATTAGCAATGGCTGACTTGGAATAAAAGAACTGACATCAGCGCATCGAGGTGGCGCCTATATAAGTGACGCAGATGTCTCTTCCGATGCCACACAGAGCTGATCGACACCACCTACCAACGCACAGGTGTACTGCTCATGAAAAATCTTCCAGATCCAGTCTGACGCCTGGAGAAATTCAAAGGTAAGGAGTCAACAAATAATGTTATCAACAGATAACCAATCACTAAGGGCAACATTTGCCATATCAATCACACTAACAAGAACGAGTACATGGTCTCTCTAACACTGAGTGAAGTCCTTGGCGTTGGTACGCGTGGAGAGTCAATATGACGCATTTGTGTTGTTATATATTATTCTGTCATTCAGGCACTCCCTGCCTACCCCCACTGAGCCCCCTGCCCCATGCAGCCAATCTAATAGGCCTGTGGAGCCCGGAGTGGCACAGGGATTCTTAGTCATCTGTATCTTCTGCAGGAAAGACGACAGAATCACAAGTAACAGCCGTTCTTATTGGGCAGTCTTATGTTAACAACTATTAACAGACAGTCTTGGTTCTCTCTAAACAATTTGAAGCATGCTCTCTTAACAGAGTTCCCTTGTTCCAGCTTCATGTGTAGGCCATATTGCAATCAGCTTCTTGGTGGTTGTCTATTCTTATGGTGTTGATCTGTCCACTTCAATGTTGGGTCTTCCTGATCTTTCAAATGCACAGTGAAGTCTTTATTTATTAATTCACCATGCTTGTCATTTTGAAGGCCTAGAAGGGGGCATCCTTTTGACTTCTTTATTATTTTTCTGACCCTTTTCTGAGGAACTGTAAGTCTTCTGGGATGACCCAGTGTAGCAATTTGATGTCTAGTCAACTCCAACATTACCTGCTTATATTCTCTGCTTCTTTGCAACGTAGCTGCTTCTAGGTCTTGGAACAGGGAGATCTTGCTGTCACAATATGTAATTTTGTTAATTTGGCATGCTGAGGCCATAATTTTCTCTTTCTGAGGGTAGTTAGAAAGTCTGACCATTATGTTGCTAAATTTGTATCTTTTCTAAACTGGCTTGCAGCCCACTCTCTGTGATCGTTCAGTTCCTTTGTGGTAATCTGCAGCTACTTTCAGGACGTTTCTGAACAGTTCTGTAAAAGCAGATCATGGCATCACCTTCAGGGCCTTCATTTCGATTTCAAATTTGATTTTTTTTCTACAGGCGTCTTTTTCTAGGTCCTCACACTTTGCCAGCAGCCATTTTGTCTGCATTTACATATGTCAAATGGTTGTGGTGATCACTTGTTCTGAGTCTACTATGGCTTGCATATAGGTGTCAGCTTGATCCAACCCTTGTCCCATGCTTTGGAGATCTGTTTTAATTTCTGCTAAATCTGGAATGATTTAGCAGAAATTTAGCAGTCATAGTTTTGCCATCCTGTCTTTGAATGTTCTCTCTTGGTCCATCTTAATCTTTGACAAGCATGCTTTTAAATACTCTTATGAGTGGAACAGCGTTTGTCACCTTGGTGTCTGAGCCTGTCTTGTTTTGGTCTCTGCTATCCGAAGTGTCATGAAACAACCATGTCACTGAGCTTGGTTGAGTAGTTCTTTTAGGGGCAGTGGCATGTACAAGGCGGTTTGGCTGTGCTGGTTCGGCCTCTCTTTGGATTTTATGCAAGCAACAATTCTTTAATTCTGCCTCTGGTTTACATGTTTGGTTTCGCATTTATACAATTGATCCCAAATATTAGCTATCAGACTAAACTTGTCCCTCTATGAGGATTCGTGCTTGTTGAATGTGGACTATTTATGGAGAAACTACTCTACCAACCAGGGAGAATCACTTCTTTTATTGCAGCAATCCCTTTGTTAAGAGGAAGTCCACATTGCACTTCCTCAGCATTTTTCAAGTTGTATGTCGCCTCATAGCTTTATTTTGTATTGGCTCATTCACATTAAAAGTCACACCTTTGTTCTTGGGGGGCCGTTGTGAATGGGGGTGCATCTCTGCCCCAGTTCACTGTGTTCCCCGAGTGCCTCAACTCCAGCTGGTTCGAAACAAATTTGTGTTGTCCACAGGCTCACCCGGTCCCCTCTCGCTTTCTGATGGCTTACTTGGAAAATGGTGCTGATCAGCAGACTGGATCAGTAGCGCGAGGCAGGGACGCACCTCCGCAGGCCTGTCGCTCTTACCCAGGGCCGGTCACTATTCCTGCACTCCAGCAGTGCCCCCTTCTTCATGGACTTCACGGCAGCGCACAGACCATCAGGGCAGAGAATGTTCTAGAGTCTGCCCTACGCCAACAACATCTCTTGATCTGAAGTCCTCATGTTTTCATTTTTTGAGATCAGTTCCATTGAGTTGTCTGCATTTTGGCACCAAGGAACGCAGAATTCTGCTTGAATGTTGCGGAGGTGCGTTGATGGGCAAGCTGCATCAATTATGCATGTGGAATAGTGTTGTCTTCTTGAGAGTCTGATGGCCTCTCTGTAACAGCAGCACAGTTCTTTTGTCACTTATTGTCCACTTGCATTTTAGGATGCAAATATGATTTTTCACTTTTCTCATCTTGTCATTAAGCCATGTGGTGGTCTTCTTGATGCTAACCCTAGTAGTGGTCTTTAGTGGTATCTTGTTGTCCGATGTTTTTGAGATCCAGTTATAGAAGGTGGGTGCATTCTGAGGTTGCATAATGATTCATGTTCTTTCAAACTGGTAGAGTATTCAATGTGCTGCATTGTCTTTGCGTGGAGTGGTTTATTGTGGTCTTGGAGATGATCTATATGGATGTGCTGATCCTGAAGATAATGACGTAGTGGTTGCTCCTGATGACTGTGGAGATGTCAATGACAAATGTATATCCTAGGGGGATGAATATGATGACATCCAATGTGTGACTGCCAGAGTGAGTTGGTTCAAAAACTATTTCTTGGAGCTAGAAGATCTCAAGATTAGAGATAATAGTTGTAGTTAAGTACTGTTTGCCAAACCATATGGTGAGGTCTCATAGGATGGAGAAGTTGGGTGGTTTAGTAGAGCCTTGGTCCGTGTATTTAGTAAAGTGCCATTAAAGTTTCCATTCCTGGGTCAAGTTGAAGTGGAAGGAACAAATCAAAGTTGGAGTGAGGGTCACTTCTTACTAGCAAGGATTCACAGTTTTCACAGTGCAGTATTTGATGCAGGATATTTGGAAATAGATTTAGGGATGACTGCTAGCCCTCCTCCAATCTTGCGGCTATAATTTTTGTTGAATCCCATATTCGCTGAGCCAATTTTTCTGTTGAAACTGAGATGCAGTGCTTCTTTAGAAAGTAAGTCAAATATGTTGAGACCGTCCTTACTCATAGAGCTTACATTGAAGAGCAGACAGTTTATCTTCATCCTATTGTTGCAATGATGCTTCAAAGAGGTGGGGCTGGGAGGTGACTGAGGGCATGGGGGTATGGGTACAGGTCAATGGGGGGTTCTGTGACTTGAGGTAGGATTTGTGGGAAGAGTTGTGGGTTAGGGAAACCGTGTAAAAGGAGAGCAAGCATGGGAGATATGGGTAGGGGTCAATGGGGTGCTGTGGCATGAGGAAGGTGAGGTGCTGGAAACTAAGCATGGGCGGCTTTTTATCATGCCAGCAGCGGAAGAGTGGGTAAATATGCCATGATGGGGTGCAGGACGATGTCTCTCAGCAGTTTCGGCCAGACCTTGAGTGCCCAGCACTCAGCAAGCTCCTGGCGGGGCCAATTCAGGCAGCCAGTGCTATGGGAAAATGGGAGCTGTCACCCTAGATAAGTGGACAGGGGAGGTACCTGGCAACATGAAACACTGACATGCTGTGTGCGAATGGCACATGGTGATGATATGTAAAGAAAAACCAAAGGGGATGATGGACGGAGTGTTGAACATTGCAAGCACTCACCCCCAGTCAACTGATCTGGGTTTAATCCATCATCATTCTTTAGCTCACTCCGATGATATGTAAAGATTCAGAGTCCAGAATCTGGTATTTGCTTTTCAGGCTAACCTGGGCTCGTGTAGCACACTGATTTACATATCACTATTGTAACACATTCTATGTATGCATTCAAAAGCAGTAGCAGCCATCTTGTGTGCTGTTCGAGGAATAACCCACAAAATTCCTCTTTGAGAAGGAAATGTCTTGCCACCTTCCTCTGCCAAATACATAGTTCAGGTATAGAAAATAAAAACATGTTGCCAGGGGTTGCCACATGTATTGCCAGATGCACCGGGCACATGAACAACAGCAAAGACTATTTCACCCCATCATATTTTGGAGCTGGGAAGACTAGCTGAAATGTGCTCATCCTCAAAATGCCATGGGTTGATACCAAAGCATGAGGGCCAATAGCTGAAGAGGGTTCACCCAAACGTCTGTGCATGCATGCATGCATGCATGTGTAGGTGTTGATTCAAGACATACATTCTTGCCAACAGCTAAAGCGGTCTGTGGATAGGCCAAATAACGGGACTCGTCCTATTCTCTCGAAAATCAGCCTGACAGTAGAACATATATGGTTAGCACTGTCTTCTCCAGTTCTAATGAGTAGGGAACTAATGTGTGAACTGCAAATCATTGTTCTTTTTTTATTTTTATTTTTATTTATTTTATTTTAATGCAGATTTATATAGCGCGAACTCGACCCGAAGGTATTGGAGGCTTTACATGAGCACCGGTTACATTACACATTCAGGCACGGGGAGATTAAGTGATTTGCCCAGAATCACAGGATGTTGACGTGACCCAGAGACTCGAACCTTGGTTTACAGCACCAAAGTCGGCAATCTAGCCAACGGACCACATCCTCTCCCCCTCTCTTCTTTGACAGATCAAGTACAGCATGGCTATGGGTCGCCGACTAGGATCAGACCATGTAATGGGATTTTAAAACTGTCTGTTCAATAAGCTGGGTCTGAAAGAGGTGATTTCACATTTTGAGTTGTTTTCCTGCGAAAGAGTAGACATCTCAAAGCGCTCAACACCCTTTATCCGACAACTGGGATTCGAAAATGACTTCCTGTAATTCAAACTGTAAATCCACCTCTTCATGGATACCCATGGGTATACTTACTGCAACACATTGATCCATAATTCCACCACCATTGACTGATTCTATTTTTTGCAAACCAGACGACTAAAACAGATTACTCCCTCCACCCTTCCTATTTGGATTGTCCAACTGTTCATCTGGTTACAGGTGGGAAGGTTGCCACTAGCAGACTCACTCTTCTGCTTAGTGGCGGACTGTTCCTGTTCACTAGGGGTAGAGTTAAGGATTCTCCTTCCTGTATGCATCACTGTCTGAAAGCATTCTGGGTCTACATCAAGATGGTATGCAGTGCTTTACAGAAATGCAAAGTAAAAGAAACCGATGATGGCAGTCCACAACGATTATCCCCCAACATTGCTCAGTGAGACCATTACACAAAAGCAACAGCTTCATGTTTGGCTTCTGAAACTAGACCTAGAGGAATATGTAACCCCTCCTGCTCTCAGGGACATTTTCTAATAGCATTAATAAAATCCTCCATACCACCACGATTGAGAAAACTGTCAATCAACATCGTTGTGTGTATACACGCTTTGGTTGGGGATGCACGGGCTGGGTGGCCTGCAATTGTTTAATGATAATGTCCACTAGAAAATGTTACTTGTTGTATTAATGCCCGCCTATAGGTGAAGTTTACATTAAAGTTTCTCTGTGGGACGCTTAGCTAAGAATGCGAGCAATCAGAAAAAGTAACATTGATTCTCATAAACCCAAACCTACCAGAAGCGAATTGCACGACACTTTCATTAACAATACTTCACACTTAATATTAACAATTTATTCTTACTGAATTGGTGGTGTTATGTATATAATTTGAACTATCAATCATCATTGTAAAAGGCAGAACATTATTAACTTGCAGAAGCCGTTTCCATCTAAATACTTGCAGCACTCAGGTCTCGACAGGCAGAACAATATATCAGAATTCAAGAAAGGAACATTTGCTTTGACACTAAAAGAAGCCTCAGCTATTGATTTACATATCAAAACGGGGGAAATAGAACTAATTCCTTTCATATATCAAATATTTGATAGTATTTTATTCTGATTTATGAAGGACCAGCATACAAAGCATGGAAGGTGTTAGCAGGTGGGTTGCTTGTAATCTGTTGACAGAGTATAGCAGTACTGTGAGAAATTGGGTTGTTGGTTGAGGGAGGTGTGAGCCCTTCTCCAGCAACAGCCACAATCCTTGTTAGGGTGAACCACAAAAGTCCCTAAATATCCTGTGCTTAACCATCTGGTAGTTTGGCACAATAGTAGTCAGGCTTGAATTAGAGGAAATGTGCTAAATATTTATGCAGCACACAAACAGTACTAAAGTGAAATAACACAAGAAAAATCCCACACCAATTAAGACAAACAGAGGAAAATGTAACAAATTATTTGACACCAAAACGACAAAAATTGAATCAGTAGAACATGAGATATACATATTTAAGGTTAGTGCCTGAAAGCACAAAGCGACACTCACGGTTATCTGGTTGTGCGAGACCGGGTGAAAGTCACAAGCTCAAGCAGACCATGATATAGTGCAGGCCGGATACAGGACCAGGTTAGTCCAGCTGAAAAAGTTACCATCTCTAAGTGGCGTGAAGAGTCCAGTTCGCAGTGGAGGAGGTCAGCACGAGGGGCAGGGAGAGCATCGCAGATGGTCATGGCTGTAGCGCGAAAAGCAGGCTGCTCATCACGGACAGTCATTGCTGTAGCGTGAAAATCCAGTTGGGCGTTTCAGACGGTTGTTGCTGGATTCTCGTTGGTGGTCACCACGGGCTAGAGCACGAAGTGCAGATGTCACGTTGCCTGGCATCGCTGGACGTCATCGTGACACAAAGAGTCAGGATCACCAGAACTTCACTTTGGTAGTTGGCATGGGCGGCAAGATCTTGTTGTAAATTGGCCCGTTTGTGCCACAAAGAGACCAAAACGGACCACAGGATTTCTGACTATCTTCCAGAAGGGGCTCAACTGATGCCACACTTAGTGTCCAGGACCTGGGAGCACAAACTCACTTCAGCAGAGCTCAGGCAGATCGGTTGAATGTCCAGAGCTGCAGGTCAGCTGGGCGTCTCTGGAGCATGTTGTGTCCCTGTAGCTCAGAACAGGAGGCCATCTAACTAGCCCTTGGATTTACTCAGGTCGTCTGGGATGAAAGGAGCTGGTCCAGTCTTTCTTCTCAGACAATAGGGCAGTCCTCTGGCAGCAGCCCAGTCCTCCTTCTATAGTATCCACGGTCTAGGAGTATACTGAAGAGTGAGTCTGAGGGTCCTAGTTTTATATCTGATGCCAGCTTTGAAATGGAAGAAACTTCTGGCGTTTCCCCCTACAGAAGTGTCTGGAATTTCCTGCCTCCCTGTCCTGGTCCCAGGTTGTCTGGAGGCATAATAGGCTAGTGTGAAGTTCTTTGTATGTGTGCTGCGGCACTGTCTTTGAAGTGGAAGTGGGGCTCTGCACAACTCTACCCCTCCATCCTGCTTGGATGGCCCATCCTGCCAACAACCAGTCCCTGTATTGTGTGGCTGTCTAGGAGGAATACACAAAGGCCAAATGCCAACTACACTTAGTCATGTGACCCAGGAAACAGGCTGCAGGAACCAAATAGCACAAGAAAATGGCAACTTTCTAAAAGTGGTATTTTCAGGATTGTGACTTAAAGAACAAGTTACTTACCTTCGGTAACGATGTATCTGTAAGAGACATAGGTTAGTTGTAGATTCCTTACCTTAGAATTTCCCCCAGGTATCAGTCTGAATCCGGAGATTTATCTTTAGCAGTACCCCGGTGCGTCGGTAGGTGGCGTCGGTCGACTTCGCGTCCATTGTCGGCGTCGTGGTCGCCGGGATGATGTCGCGGTGCCTACTTAGACGCCGCCCTGCGCGCTGACGTCAGTTCTGACAACATTCCACGCCAGAAGAGCAGGGCTATGCAAGACACTGACCACCGGTGCGCCACAACTAGGGCCCTGAAAGGGAGTTCCTATCCCTAGAAATAAGTTTGCGTGGAGGATGGGTGGGGCGGTAAGGAATCTACAACTAACAACATTGTTACCGAAGGTATGTAACTTGTTCATCTGAACGAGACAGTTAGTTGTAGATTCCTTACCATAGAATGATACCCCAGCAATATCATCCCCAGAGGAGGGTCTGCGAACCAAGTTCAGACAAGAAAGTCCTGAAGGTCCAAACAGGCAAAACAGCCGTCCCTCCGGACTTGGCTGTCCAGGCAGTAATGTGTAACAAACGTGTGCAGGAATGCCCACATTGCTGCCCGGCAGAAATCTAGAAGTGGGACTCCACGTGCCAATGCAGCTGTTGCTGCCGTAGCCCTAGTGGAATGAGCACGCAGCCCTACTGGAGGATCCTTCTTCGCTAAAGCATAGCAGATCTTTATGCAAAGGACAACCCATTGAGAGATGGTACATGCCCGACCTTTCTTGGCACCTGCATATCCAATAAGGAGTTGATCATCCACCCGGAAATCTTTGCTGCGGTGAAGGTAGAGTGACAGCGCACGTATAGGGTCCAGACGGTGGAGTCTCTCCTCCTCCTTGGAAGGGTGCGGAGGTGGGAAAAAAGTGGGCGAGGTGATAGATTGTCCTACATGAAACGGTGTAACCAATTTTGGAAGGAATGAAGGCCTTGTTCTAAGCACCACTTTGTCCGGATGCACAGAGAAGAAAAGGGGCTTGGAAGACATGGCTTGCAGCTCACTCACCCTGGGAGCGGATGTGATGGCCACAAGGAAGGCAGCTTTCAGAGTAAGGAGCCCAAGAGTACAGTTGTGAAGAGGCTCAAAGGGAGCGCACATAAGATATGTTAGAACAAGATTCAAGTCTCACTGGGGCATTATGAAAGGAGATGGAGGAAATAGATGAGTAATGCCCTTAAAAAATCTATTTACAATAGGAGACTTGAATAAGAATGACTGATCTGGCAGCCGAAGAAAAGCAGAGATAGCAGCAAGATAGCCTTTGAGAGTGCCCAGAGCAGAACCCTGCTGGGCCAAAGAAAGTATGTACAAGAGGACCTCTGAAAGAGGGGCAGAAAGGGGATCCACAGCCTCTGCTGTGCACCATGCAATAAATGTGTTCCATCTACAGGCGTATACAGATTTAGTGGAGGGACGCCTGGCTGCCAAGATGACATTACAGACTTCGGGCGGAAAGTCGAAAGCTGTCAACTGCCGCCGCTCAATCTCCATGCAAGGAGGTGTGGACTGGACAGGATTGAGTGAAGAACCGTCCCCTGCTGCTGCGACAGAAGATGCTCCCGAAGGGGCAGTCTGATCGGAGGATCAATGGCTATTCTTAGGAGCTCGGGGTACCAGACTCTTCCTGCCCAGTCCGGAGCCACAAGAATAACTTTGGCCTGGTCACGCTTGATCTTCTTGAGCACTCTGGGCAAAAGTAGTACAGGTGGAAAGGCGTACTGGAGGCCGAAGCTCCACTTGAGACGAAAAGCATCGCCGAGCGAGCGCCGCTTTGGAAACTACAACGCCCAATACTGCTGACATTGCACGTTCTCTTCGGTGGCGAACAGATCTAACCAAGGCGCTCCAACCGCTGAAAGAGACCTTGCACCACCTCTGAATGAAGACGCCATTCGTGATCGACCAAGCACCGACGGCTGAGTTCGTCCGCACTGGCATTCAGAGATCCTGCCAGGTGTTGAGCCACCAGGGTCATGCCCTGATGTTCTAGCTGTGTCCAGAGGCGAAGAGCCTCCTAACAAAGGGTCCACGACCCCACTTTGCCCTGTTTGTTGCAGTACCACATGGCGGTGGTGTTGTCTGTGAACACCTGCACCACTTTCCCTTTGAGAGAGGGAAGGAACGCATTCAGTTCCAGTCGGATCGCCCAGAGCACCAGCAGGTTGATATGGAGTCCGGACTCTGCCAGAGACCAGACGCCTCTGATCTCTGCCTCTCCCAGATGG
The DNA here is from genome assembly GCA_963921515.1 of Calotriton arnoldi. Taxonomy (NCBI): domain Eukaryota; kingdom Metazoa; phylum Chordata; class Amphibia; order Caudata; family Salamandridae; genus Calotriton; species Calotriton arnoldi. The sequence goes on from CAWUFW010002100.1 coordinate 1,202,808, forward strand.
CCGCGGCATCCCAGGAATGACGCATCTGTCACCACTTTGAGATCTGGTTGAGGAAGGGAGAAGGATCTGCCTCTGACCCAAGCTTGGTTCGTTATCTACTACTGCAATTGTTGTGCAGTTCCCTCTGAGATCTGAAAGTAGTCGGAAAGATTTCCCTGATGCTGCGCCCACTGGAACTTCAGGTCCCACTACAGAGCCCGCATATGCCATCTGACATGACCCACCAGCAGATCATTTACAATTTTCGGAGCACTCGTGTCTTATATAATAAACAATACACTAATCACACAATAGACCAAAGAATAGTAGATTGGGCTTTTGTTTTCTTCTTTAATGCCAACAGATCCTCCAATCCCTTTATGCCAA